>OY998168.1:86565439-87774258 GCA_963921995.1 Oxystoma pomonae | reverse complement strand
AAAAATCGACAAAACTTAGGCTACCTAGCGGTAGGGAGAGTTGAAGGTCAAGTGGGGGTGGAAGGAAAGGTTTGGCAGAATAATTAGTGTCAGCGCACATAGATGTCCGCTAACACTAAGGATTCTTCCAGATCGGGCCCTCTTACCGGGTGTTGTTGTTGTTGTTCGTAACCGTCCGAAACACTCAGAAATGATGTGTCGGATGCTTATATTTGTTATTTATATAATTTTTTGAAGTTATGATAACTTTTTTCCCGACCCTTTTGTCCAAATAGTATTTTTTTTTGTTTATTCGGCACAGTATCGTGGCAATTTCATGATTCGGACAGTACAAGTTTTTTTGTGACAACTATGTAAATATATATATTTTTTAATTACTAATAATAACACATAAAAAACAAATACTTACCGGAAAAATTTACCACCCACTTGTTCACATCAAAAGCTTTGAGTTAGCTAAATGTCAACGTTGCGACTTCAAATTCAATTTCTTTAGAGAAAATTCTGTTGTTTCGGACGATTACAAAAACTTGGTGAAAAAATATTTATTTTTATGCTGGAATTAATTTTAAGGCTACTAGTCAAAATATGATGTTTTAGGATTCTAGAAACTTTAAAGTTTAATCTAATGTATGCCTCCAACTTTTTAAGCAGTGGCGGTCCCAGCCGTTTGAAATAGCTTTTATGAGGAACATATCAATATATGCAAACAAAACTTAGTAACTACAAGCGAGGATTTGGTCTCAAATCTAGGGGGGGGGAGGTACTCAGATTTGAAGTCGTTTATTTCATACATTTTTAATATCAACGGTATTATAGCGCCGCAGTCGAAATTTTTTAAGAAAATTGCTCTAAAAAATGCGTTTTTTGATTTGAAATTAAACAAAAATTGTAAATATATCAATGGTTTCAAAGCGCAGCAGTCGAAAATTTTTAAGAAAATGCCATTTTTAACACAAAATTAAACTAATACCGTAAATATCAAAGGTGTTATAACGCCGCAATTTATGCACTACTTTTGGGTTTCTAATGTTTTCATAAAAAATTTAAAGCCAGGGTAGGGGGGGGGTTAACTACCCCCTATCCTCCTGAAATCCGCGTAAGTAAGTAACTACGTATAATATTTTCAGTTATAAAAATAAATACTTTTTTTTTGAGATCTAAAAAGCTTTTTGTTGAAACATTACCTTTTATACCGCATATCTCAAACATAAGATGCCCATCTCAAAAAAAAAATAATTTCCAGTTTTTTTGGGCAAACCGGTCAATAGGCTCAATGTCAATTTCGATATGTCTGTTGATATGCAGCAACGCTAAGCCCGTCAGGCGAATTTCCGCCATAGTGTTTTTAAGTACTTATGTTTTCAATCTTCTGAGACATAAGAAGCTTCTTTCTGAAGAGGCATTACTTACTGGCAAACATCCAAGAATGTTCTAATCAACGGAAAAATATTGCCACACTTGTTCATTGCCTCGAAAACGTTATCAGGTATGTTTTGATTTAAGCTTTTGCCTACTTCTGACCAATATTGTTTCCAAATACTGACTTCTCCCAATAAAAGTTCAAGAATATGTGTTTTAGATTAATAAAACAGTTTATAGTATTTAGGAACGACTTCAGTTAATTTTGCCTTGATTTTGGCTTCATGTTAAACTTGGTATGAATATGTTCAGGTCAAAAATACTTTTTTATGTCCAAATTGTTTTTGTCTAAAACTTGTTTATAAATAGAAACTCTATAATACTGTATTTTCAATGGTTTTCGCGGTAAGTTCATCATGCGTTTGTATATTCTTGGTCTGACGGATTGAAGATCAAACTGTCCCAAAATATTGTGGAGGGATTGTAGAATGTATTTAGCCATTTAAAAAAAACTCCCTTCTCCGTAATTTTTTATTTTTTAGAGCGAAGGTTTTAGTCCTTCTTTGGTCTAACAGCCATCCTCGTAGCTGCGATCTAAAAGTGTTAATTGAGTTTAGATGTTTGATGTTAGTTGGCAGTTCTCTGTGAATGTTTGGACTTATGTATAAGAAATGTTGCTGAGCTAGTGGGGTTTTTGTCTTAGGGAGACAACCTGTTTGGGTCCTATATCTGGTATTGTGATTGTGTATAATAGTTTTTAAAGTGTAATTTTTTTTGTTCTGTCTTAGAGCTATACTTTGCACGAAAAGTTGTCTCATGTCAAAAATTTTATTCGTTTCGTAAGTTACAATTTTTTTAAAAGTTTAATCCCCCCTCCTACTCTCTTGCCAGCAGCTAGCGACACGCGATTTGCACATTCAGATAGATAACTGCATTTTCAAAAAAATGTTTCTGTGTCAGAAAAAATATATTCTGCAACATCATGTTTTTTATGTGTTTTCTGATTTTTATCGATTCTGCAAAAAATCACACAAACAGAAAAGAAGTGTATAAATAAGTTGTATTCATAATAGGTACCATTTTCATCATAGGTTGAAAAGTTTCGGAGTTATGCGCAGACAACTCCAAAATGAGCCTGGCGATACCAAAATTTCACTTTTTCTTGAAAGGTTCCACAAAGCTAAAACTTAGGAGCCCTCTAAGCAAATACATTAGTGGCCACTTTCTTAATTTGGATTAAGTTACAACATAGACTTAAGAACCATCTTTCTTTTTTTAAAAACCAAAGTAAGAAAGAGATAGATGATAAGATAAGTGGTACTTAGAATTTAAGTAGAATATGAGAAAGTGGCTCTAGTACTGATGATCCATTTTTTCAACAAAGAAAAAGCACAACTTAAACATTTTTCGTTATAGGTTTTCACCTTTGATGACAAGAATATTTTAGAATTACGATTTCTAAAATTTAGAAAAAAAAAACTAACCAGTTTTTTTTTATTTTTCTGCTAAACCTAATATTACCGAAGAAAAAGAAGTCCTTTCTAAGATCACCCCTGCCAAAAAAACCTCATAAAAGATCATACCAAATAACAGATAATACATCATAAGTTTTCAAAATCTATGCTCATTTAAACTTTTGATATTTTATAATTTTTGACTAGTGAAAGTAAAACACAAATCCCTCATAGGAGTTCATCATATTTGATCAGCCAGTTGTCTTATAAAAGTTTAGAATATTTTATGATTTTTAATATGACAATTCCTCATAAAAGTTTAAAAGATTTTATAAGATCTGCCTGAAGCATTCAAAAATAACAAATGACGGCACAGCTCTAGCAGTTGTAGTAGTAGTAATAGTAATAGAAGTAATGTAATAGAGATTAATATACAGTCAAACTAAACTATAACACCTAACCTAAACTATAAACTACGACGACGTAACCCACTATAATACAATAACACTCCTTGGATGTGCTTGCACAATATCTAATAGAAAATTGTTCTCGTATAAGTACTTATTTATCGTCAGGGGCTGTGGGAAAGATTTTACTTTGATAAATTTCTGTTAGATTGTTCGAGGCATTGTTTACAAAATCGTACAAGATTTTATAAGCCAAAAACAATTTTTTGTTGTAAAAGTATTTACGACAGATGATATGATTATATTTTTTTTTTATAAGATTTTATAAGTTCCGGTGGGGACGACTTAATATTTGTTTCAAAGGACGTATAGGTTAGGGCAGGTAAAATCTTATTACTTTGATAAGTTTCTATGAGATTTTTTAATATTTTATAAGATTTCCCCATACAGTCACGGTACGTACATGTATACGTAATGGTACGTCCTTGGGATGTGCCACAGTACGTACATTTCCCATGTAGGACCAAAATTGGACGTAAAATGATCGTGGGTACGTACACTTTGTTACGTACTATGTACGTACATTTTTGTACGTACATAGTACATCCGTAATTGGTCCCGGGATGTACCGAAGTAAAATGGACATAAAATGTACGTCCCTGGGATGAAAAGTGCTGCATGGGATCATGAGACAAAAAATATTTTTTTGTAGAAGTAAATAGGTATACTAAGTATAGCTTTTTTAATTAGTTTTCAGGTGGTCGAAAAAAACTGATACAAATCAAGTGTGTTTTTTATGAGATTTGATGAGGTTTTTTGGCAGGGTTGACACATAAAAATCTATAGAAAAGCAGACCAAAGTGCATCGCTGGCTCCTGCGCGAAAAGCGTTTCTGGGCGCAAGTCTGCGATCCATTTTGGCCGGCTTTGCGCCTCTGTTCCGTAAGTATATTACTCTACGGTTTTGGTGAAGATTTTGAGAGCGCCATCAAGTTGGTAAAACAATTGTAAGTAAAAATATTACCTACGTTTTTTAAAGTGTGTATAAACACCAAATTAATAAGAATTAACTGGATGATCATCATTTTTTGACAGCCTTCAGAGTCCTCATGCACAGAAGGTGACTTCTGAGCCTCACGGCGCTAACCGGAATATTGCGCGTGAGGTTGCCCGCTTTAATTTAAGTTTTTGAAAAAAGGGGGCAACGTACCCACATAACAATTAAACATTTCTGTAATGTAATAGTCATATTCTTAGAGAACAAAGAATGTGATAGGAATGTTACATTTTACCATTGGAAATATTACTAACACATGCCGCAATAAGTTACGTTTTATATTAGTAATATACCTGTGGGCACTTCCCCAAAATATGACTATAATATACCCAGGATTTTTTTTTCGGAAAATGATGGTAATATACCACATAGCAAATATGGAATATTTCGTGCTTTTAACAAGATAGTAATATTTTCAGCAAACATGCCAAAATCTGGACAAAAATATTTTTTGGAAATATTCATAAGAATAACTTGATTATCACGTGATTATGGGAATATTATTATCTTATTACCAAAGAAATTTAACTATCACAAACTCTTAAAGAATATTCAACAAAAAATAGGTCTGTAACATTCCTGTCATATTTGCAATAGAATATTCCAAAAATCACTTTGAGGGAATATTCCTACAACATGAATATTCCTCCATTGTTATGTGGGTAGAAGTACAATTCAGCTCAAAACTGCTTCTAGCGATGCTTTTATGTAATGTTCGTATCCCGATAATAAAACAAGAGGAGAAAATGGAGAAGGTTTTTTTTGCAAAACCTTTATTAGTAGGTATAATAAATAACCTTGAAGAACCTGACTTACTTTCTCTGTTCTTCCACCTTCCTGGCAAAAATTCTTTCCCATGTGTACATTTTGATAACTTTAATAGCCGATAAAGTTTCTTGGGTGGCTTGTAGCCGCTCGTCAGTCTTTTTGCTCAAATTCAATCGTAGGTCCTTTATCAGCTTGCCTACATAAACTGAAAAATGGATAAAATAAAGATGATGAAGTTCCCTATAAATTCTTTCTAGCTGCAGAAAATTTTAGACACCAAAGAGGTCAAAGAAAAGGTGTAAAAAAGATGATAAAATTTTTAAATGGTTAGAAATTAACGGAAGTTGCGTGCGAATAAAACATTTTCTGCACTAATAAGGAAAACAGTTAAATCCTTTAAAAGCTAATTTTTTAAAAAGTCCTTAATATTAGTTTACCTTCAGCGGGCATAACACCGAGCAACATAACCACTCTACAAAAATCCATTCTGACTAAATTTGACTGGGGGCTACCGGCAAAAATAGTTTATGATGAATTTTGGCAAGCTTTGGTACATGGTTTGGTACCCTGTTTGGTCTGTCAAATGCTTACCAACAGATTTTGTATACAAAAATGATGACATCACCGTGACTCTGGTATCCATTTTGGTATGTCAAATTGCATACCGTGGAACGTAGCACGGTTCTGTGGTTTGGTATAGTGGTATCTCCCTTTATTTTCTTTTGGTCCTGCTTTAGAAATGTAAACAAATAGATTGAAATTTTTGTTGTTTTCAGTTGTAATATACCGTGTAACTTTTTCCTAAATAGAATATCGTTTAAGTTTACCGAAAACGCTGATTTAGCCCATAGGTTACTCAAAAGTGAACATTTCTATCTGATGTTTACGTTTGTTGGAGGGGTCAACATGTGATAAAAAATTAGTACACCAACTGGCAAATATTCTTAAATAGTATAAATTTAAAGGTTGTGGAAGATTGTATGGTAGCTTTCAGCAAAATAAGCCACTTAAATAGGAAGATATACAACCATAACAAACAAACAAAAAAGTTTGTTTAAGGCTCGTTTCTCTTGGCCTTTCGAACGAATTCCGAAAAGAGTGGTTTGTTACGTCATTACTATGACGTCACAGGTACCAATTGGTTAACCAAATAGTATACCAAAGAAAGCTTGCCGAAATTGCCTAGGATCACCCTTCGGAGGGGGTAGGAAGCACGTGGTCTTCTGTTTAAACTTGCTACCCAGTCTAAAGATCCCTGCCCTAGATCAAAAGGTGAAAATAAGTCCTCTTAGAGAAAAAAAAACTTTCATCCTAAGGGGTACGTGTATCAGTCGGGGCTACATAGAGGTGTGGTAAAAAAGGTCTATAAAAGCTTACTTGCCCGGCTTAAAAAAAGCCGCCTCTTCTCTAATAGTATTACTACTATAAAAGGTTTCTAATATCATGTTTACCTTGAGTGGGCATAACGCTAAGCAACATAGCCACTCCGAAAAATTCAGTAGTGCCATCTTATTATTGAATCAGATAACACACGATAAAAAACCTAATAATGACTTAATTTGACTAGGAGCTACTGGAGAGAAATAATCCACGTCAAAAATAATTTTTGCTCGGATGGTAGCGATGTTAGAAACATTCAAGTCTAGCATGTAGCAGGATAATCCTTCGGAGGGCGTAGAAAGCTGGCAGTCTACTGTGTAAACTTGCTATCCAGTCTAAAGATCCCTGCCCTCGGCCAAGAGGTGACTAGCAAAAAGGATCCCTGTTAGAGAAAGAAATACTTTTTCCCTAAGAAGTTGTGGTAAAAAGGGTCTATAAAGGTCTACTTGCCAGGCTTAAAAAAAGCCGCACTCTTCTACTAATACTACTGTAAAAAGTTCCTAATATCACGCTGAGCAACATAGCCTGTGATATTTTCTTTGATCAATTGGGTTTTAAATTCAGTCAAGTAATTTTCATAAAATCTGATGCTTTAAAAATAGACGTCTTTCTGTTTGTCAAAGGTTTTTCAATCAAAATCAAACTTGTGATAAAAAACAAGTCAACAAAATATAACATGCTAAACAGTGAGATAAAAGTCTTCAATCACGGTTGAACATGGTAGTAGTCGTCCTCATTTGGTGTAGGACATTTTCGGGTTTTATCATTAAGAAGTAGATTTAACATCTAGAAGACATAGTTTGACAACTGGTCGTCTGTACACTCCTGTTTTCATCTTCACATCTGCTACTCGGTTCTGGTTGTCTCGGCATGGATATACTTTGGTGATCAATCCTTTGGGCCATATATTTCGGGGTAAATTTTCGTCCATTATTATCACAACATCGCCCTCTTTGACTTGTCGGTTAGAGAGATTCCATTTTGTTATTCTGGTTAAAATTGGTAGGTATTAGTCAAAAATTGTGATCTCTTCCAGGGTTTTCTTGATATCATGTCGTGTTCGATAAATTGGCGTGGTGATGGTATGGCGCTTGAAGTTCCTAACAAAATATTGGCTGCTATTTATTATGTTCTCAACTTCCAGTAATGAAACTTCTTCTCTTGATGACTTTTGTTTAAGGATGTGATAAAGTGCAATTTTAGAAAATTTTATCAATCGTTCCCAGCATCTGCCCATATGGGGAGCTCCATTCCGCGCATCAAACTCGATGTAATTTTGTCTTGGTCTAATTCCAAAAGCACTCTCTTCAACTCGGTCTCACTTCCTCTAAAATTCGTACCATTATCAGAATAGATTTTCTTTCAGTAACCACATAGACACATATATCTTCTTATTGCCATTACAGTTGAATCAGTACTTAAATTTGAAGCAATTACAATTATTGGTGACAGCTCTTATGTTTAAACTAGTGAACAATACCTCATACCTTTTTTATTGACGTCTTTCAAGTGTTACATACAAATGTCGTCGAATACTGTGATAGTAAACGGACGTACATGTGACATAAGTCGATCTTCTGGTAATGATGCCATTTCTGGTTTGCTTGGACTAACACGTTTAAACTTACAGATCAAACAATGTTGCCAACAATTTCGTACTGCTGGTCGTAGTCGTAGAACCCAATATTTTTGTCTAAGCTCATTGGCTACATATGCTTGCCTTGTATGTGCTCCTTGTTTATGATAGTGGTGTACTAAAAGTTTCGTGTAGTAATTTTTGGGGTCGAGTATAATTGGAAATATTGCATCGTCATTTAAATCATTTGAATAAATGGTTCTTGATTTTATCCTCATAATTTGGTCGTCGTCAAGCATTGGTGACAGATTTAAAACTTTACTGGAACTTTCTACACTTGTTACACTCCAGATTTGTCTCCTAACATTTTTGTTAATATTTTAAGCACTTACCCAGTAGGTTGACGTAAAGCACATAATTTAAATCACCAATTTTTATTCAAGTCATTAATATTTAACATCTATTGAGCCAACTTCACTAAGTCACTGCTTGCTATTAATTAACCCTCTTAAATGTATATGATTTAGCACCAACACATAAATGATAATAAAGTAGCAACCCTCTTCTGCCTTCTCCATTAACGACAAACATGCCTAGCATACTATTCTTCAGCAATATTGCTTTCGACAGTTTAAAACAGTAACATCATTTTCTACATAAGTAGATGGGTTTTTATGCATATTATCCTTCGTATGAAGGGCCGAGGTACTTTGATTATTTTCCTAATTAAATAGACCTTTAAAATGGACCACCAACGACCCTAAATCCAGGGCAAGTAGAGCTAAAGCAAAAGGAAAAATATTGTAACGATTGGCTTTTCAAAAGCAAGACTTTTTTAGACTGGACAAGTAAACTTCCTTGGTTTTTGGGCATCACGGAAGAAGAAACCAAGGAGGCACGAAGAGACATAGTGGCAAACCGCTCAGAGTCACATTGTATTCGCGGGAGCAGAGCAAGTCAGTCGCGTAGTAAAAAGCTATACTTTTTGACTTTTGATAAAATTATTTGCATAAGAAACTAGACAAGCTAAATGCAGATTTTTTTTTGTGTGAACAATCATTATGGGGGCGACGAAAGAGACTTTCACGGGGTGGGGTTGTTTTCGGACAAAGAAGGTGACAGCGTCGGAAAAGGCACAGAAGAGGGTCGTGAGGTGAGTTTTTCGGTTGTAATATAAAGACTTCTAAATAGATTGTAAAGAACATGCAACAATGTCATTAGTAAACGATCTCCAATAGTATGTGTTGTTTGTCAGCCAGATTGGGATTCTTTCATTTCATTAATTTAATTTATACTAATTAATTTCATTACTACTAACTGTTTGCGGTATAAAATATTAATTTTATTTTTTTTTCTTCTGAAAACGATAGTATTTGGAGACCAATTGCAAGTGAAAATATTAGGTTAACTTGTAGAACTATCTTTAGTAGTAATTGCATTTTTATTGGTAATTTAATTAATTTTTTTTAATAAATAAAATACATATAAAAATGTTTCAGCTGCAATAAAAAAAATTTTATATACAAATATTGAATCACAATAATTTGATCGAATCATAATTTGGCGAAATGAAAAAAAAACCTGAAAATATATAACTTTGTCGAACCGTAAAAAAATCAAATCATAAAATGATCGTATTTTACTGATCCGTAGATAGATGTAAATTTATACTTATTTTCCCTTTTGTGGGAAGTTATCAGTAGATAGAGCGATAGAGAATATACCAAGTGAAACTGCATATTTCCATCAGAGATAATATAAGATAATATAAAGATATAAGATGCGATTGACGTGAAAATTTTTTATACATGGCATGTTATTTTCGACGATTCGCAGGATTTTCATAAAAACAGTAAACTTTTTGATATCATTTCTTATTTTTTCGAAAATTTT
Source organism: Oxystoma pomonae (assembly GCA_963921995.1). Taxonomy (NCBI): domain Eukaryota; kingdom Metazoa; phylum Arthropoda; class Insecta; order Coleoptera; family Brentidae; genus Oxystoma; species Oxystoma pomonae. Next base: position 87,764,362 of record OY998168.1, on the reverse strand, counting down.
CGCCATATTTGGGTTAAAAGTTTCATTAATTTTGGAATTTTTGCATAAAACTTACAATTTTATTTGGTCATTTCCCAATAAGCAACCAAGTTTGTTTTAAAGTTGACATTAATTGTACTCACAATACTGCTAAAAAACTAAACTTATTTCAACTTTGATGTTTATTACATTTACAATATTGTATTTTGTCATGTAACAATAAAGAACCAAATTTGTTTTAAATTTGACATTTAATAAACTTACAATATTGTATATCATGTCACTGTAAAGAAGCAAATTTGTTTCGACACTGACATTTATTAAACTTTAAATTATGTTATTTTTCAGTTACTTTATCGTTTGCATTTCTTGTTAAATCCAAGATTTAAATATTAACATAAAATTAGCGCTTCTTTCGTTTATCAGCGATACTTTCACATAGAATGTTAATTTTGAACGTAGATTTTACTTTTTTTAAACTTTTTTGTTAACTTATACAAAGTCACATCAATTTTACATATTTTCTACGTTGAAAACATGTAATGTAACAGACCTTGCTTAGTGGAAGGAAACTGGTTAGTTCGTAACGATGACAGTTTTTGGATGACTTCGATTTGAAATAGGTAGTTCGAGCCTGTTCTAATCTACCGCGGGGTATGTTCACGATTTATTTATTTATTATTTTGTTAAACTATTACCAAAATAGTACGGTTATTTAGAAACTTACCAACTTAAATTCATGTCTTGCGATTTATAACTATCTTACATTAATCCTAGATCAGAAGAGTCTCGTTTAGATAATTGCCCCATCCTCATTCCAGGAGGATCGGCCGATCATGGTTAATAAACTTACAATATTGTGTTATATCATGTCACTTTAAAGAAGCAAATTTGTTTCGACACTGACATTTATTAAACTTTAAATAATGTTATTTTTCAGTTACTTTCTCGTTTACATTTCTTGTTAAATCCAAGATTAAATATTAAAAGTAAAATTAGCGATTCTTTCATAGAATGTTAATTTTGAACTTACATTTTACTTCTTTTAGACATTTTTGTTAACGTATACAAAGTCACAACAATTCTACATTTTTTCAACGTTGAAAACCTGTAATGTAACAGACCTTGCTTAGTGGAAGAAAACTGGTTAGTTCGTAACGATGACAGTTTTTGGGTGACTTCGATTTGAAATAGGTAGGTCGTAGGAAAAAGAAGGAAGCTTGCTACTTTATCCTTTTAATTTTATAACAGATGCTACTTTTCGAATCATGTAGTTTTTTAAAGAACCACGACAGGTGCCAAATAGAGCAGTTAGTTGACTATTGTTTGTCCTTACCTGGTTAGATATTTTTTCTGTAACAGCTAGAGGAATAATAGCGAATAAGCATATTTATTTTCTCAAATGTATTACAAACTAAGGTTACTTTTTAACCGGTGTCAGCCTTCGACAGTGTTGCAATTCACAGAAAGATCGGGCTTGTTAATTTAAGGGGGCTGTGGTAAATCATATTATAGTATCATAGTTACCTTGAGCGGGCATAACACTGAGCAACACTGCCACTCCGATAAATCCAGTAGCGCCCATCTTATTATAAATTAGAAAGCACACGACGAAAATCTTAATAATTTCGATCCACATTTTGTTAAAAAATATTACGGAGTTTTCGAATATAAGCACGTCTTTCGTGATAACGGTGATGATGTTGCACAGGCTGATTTCGTTCATGGCGGCTGGAGTAAGTTTTAGTGCTTTCCTGTGAAAATAAAAATATCATTTATTTTAACCTTACTAAATTCTAACGTATATTATAAAATAAATTTTTTATTATTATTTTTTATTTACTAATTTATATTTTATGGTTATTGTTGGGCAACTTTAGGCGTAATGGAGGTTTAAACAATCACTCTTTTAGGTCGATTCTAAGAAAAAAAATATATATTTCTTTAATTATGTGTTTTTGTGTTTGGACCATCCAGCACTATTATTTAAGATAAAAATCAAAATCTTTCATACACATCTTAGAGACTAACACCCTATAAACCTGTAAAAATGCGAAAATTATTGGTTTAGAATCCATTTTCATTATTTTATTATTAAGCATAAGTTTAAGCATCACTTTGGATTAATTTAGTTGAAGTACAAAAATAAAGCTTTCTTTTTTCGCATGAAAAAACAAAATTCCACAAAAGCAGTAGTATGACAACTCCACTAAAAGAAAGTACACGTGTGTGCAATAAATTAAATAACATTGAACCGAAATCCGCATCATACGCCATAAAAACACTGATTAAAAGAAAACCCGCCAGTGTGCCTTTCGTTACGAATAAGCCTCACCAACAGCAGCACCTCCAGGCAACCCTGTTCATGAAGAATAGCGCAAGAAAAAGGTAAGCGAACAATACGTTTTTTCTTCTTCTCATCAAATTAAAATATATTGAGTTGTCTTGAAGGTTGGTGGAACCAGCCTATCGAAGTTAGTTTTTTATTTTTTTGTACATAAAAATAAATTGGTCCTTCCTCACACGGATCTTAATAATCTTTATTTCAATTTTCAAAACCTGATGCTCATGCAGCTAATCCTTATTTCCAAAATTTGACGCTAGGTGCGCACTGATCAATTAGCTTCTCCTTTCTTGATCGGCATTGGCTGTTTAACCAAAACAAACCAAAATTTCAAAATTCAGTACAAAATCAACAGCTGTTGAATGCACTTATCGCGATTTTTTGTATGCCACGTGCTTCAGAAACGTCTTAATTTTTTTCGCGCATTTTTATTCAATTGAACGGAATAAAATAGTTCTATACAAAATTAATCACTATGGCTGAGAAATTTAAAAGATACCAACACCTTCGCAATGTTGAAATGAGTAAGGTCACAGAGTTGCTAGATATTGTCAAATTACATTAATAATTTTATAAGCAGATAAGTAAGTCCTCATACTTAGGTGCAATACATGAGCCGTTTTACGAAGTTCATAATAAAATGTTGCAAACGGTAACCGAAGATAAAGACTTTGAGACTCTAGATAAGGTTAGAAAAGAATTTGATACGCAACATTACGAACTTAAATCTATAAAGTTACAATTAATGGTATCTAATCAAAATTCTAATAATACTAATCAACCGCAATCCACTACGGACGATTCCGTTTCTCTGGAACCATCAATGAAGTTACGGATTTTTCGAGGTGATTTTAGAGATTTACCTCATACATTGATGTTTTTGATGTTTTAATACATAACAATCCAAATCTTTCAAATATCTCAAAATTTTCTTAGCATATAACGCAATAAGAAATAGATTTCAAATAAAAGGATTACCGCTACTCAACATTGGAATGAGATTGATAAAGCATCGCGATTAAATGACGAAAATCCGCAATTATTAACAAAAATAATTGAGTCGTTTGTAGAAAATCTTGCCGCCTTGCAAAACATGGGTTACCCTGTAGACCTTTTATTTTAGCACAAATGTTACTTAAACGCCTTAGCATAAATTTAATGACCCCTTTTGATGATGAAATCATGAACTTTCTTACAAAACAATGTATCGCATTGGAAAAAATAAATTACCATGGAAATACGTTCAAATAATATTACAAAATCAAATTGATATTTTTCTTGTTGAACTGTTCATGTCAATGGCTAACAACACAGGAACCATTCTTATACAGACCGCTTCAAGCTACTACGAACATAGGGGGAATCAAGTCCAATTTACTCTCCGTGCCGTACGACCGAGGTAGATTCGAAGCACGCTGCAGTGTTATCTTTTGGAAATTCATTTTGTTTTTATTATTTTGTTTTATTTCTGCCTTGCTCGAGAAACAGATGGGTAAGTTCTTAATTGAAATAATACATTTTTAAAACTAAAAATGGATGTCTACGAAGTTGCCGAAAAAGTGCAGATGGTCAAATGGTCAAATCGCCATAACCCAACACACGTTCGATATTGGTCGAGGGAAAATTTGCATTTGTATTTTGACGTAAGAACATAGTATCCCCAAAAACTAAATGTTTGGGGGGGGGTATTGTAGGGGAACAAGTAATTGGGCCATTTTTTATTAACGGCAATTGCAATTTGAATGGTCCTAGATACTTGGATCTATTGCAGCAGCACATTATTCCAACTGCTAGGCAGTTGTTAGGTGTAAGATTTGGTGAAACATGGTTTCAACAAGATGGTTGTTCCGCTCACAATGTTGGCCTTGTTAGGGAATATCTTGATAATGTATTTCCTAATCGGGTTATAAGTACACGGGGAACTGTTTTATGGCCAGCTCGATCTCCCGATCTTGCTCCTAATGACTTCTATCTGTTTTTGAAGAAGCTTTTCAAATTATCACCCCTAACATGCTTGGAAACGTTAGAAGGGGTTTTTATAGTAGGCTCGGATATTGTCTAGCCGAGCAAGGAGGACTTTTCGAACATTTGCTTTAATTTTTTTTGACTGGGAGAATCTTTTTGGTTTTTAGAATGTATTATTTTATTTTGAGAACTTGCTTTTAGTTTGTTTCTCCTTATTATTTTCATTGTAACACGTCGTCACTGATAAATCTGAGCAGTTGACAATAAAACGCTCTTATTTATCAGTGACAAAAAATAAGAAAATTACGTTATAAAAATTTGCGTATTTATTGACCAAATTCCGGTTTCATTGACTACGCTCCACACAGCACCGTGGTTAGAGGCGTACTAAATACAAGGCGAAAGGCGGCGAACGGCAGCGAATGGCGATCGGAAGCCTGAGTGTTGGTTGCTTCACTGATAGGCGTGCGGTGTCTCTGCATGTACGTACACTGGCAAATTAGACTTCTTCCACCCTATGTTCGCAGTAGCTTGAAGCGGTCTGTATAAGCTTACACCACATCTCCCTTTTTTACGGAAAGTCTTCTTAACCGACGGATGTATAACGGAAACAACGTAACAACAACAAAAATTAACAAATGCTTATATCCCCGACATCAATTGCTTTTACGCCCTATGGCCACTGCCACACCAATGCACTGGAGGGCGACTAACTCGTCCAGATCGAGTAACGTAGTTGCCTTGTTCTCCTTCAAATACTTTTGCACTGTGTGAACTGACTGTTAGAGTTTCAGGTTCTATTTGTAAACCTTTCAAAATATCATTCTCGAATAATAGATCTGGTTCTTCCCAATCAAATCTGACATGTCTTTCATTATCAAATCCTTCAAAAATTCCCAAACTAACTGGCGTGTTTCTCATGAAACCATCTGAATTTCGTGGATTCTTTTCCTGTTTCGACATTTCAGGGTTGTTTCCATTAAATTTTGCGGTGTATCCATCTCAACTATGTTGGGAATTTGGAACCTTTGGTTGCACTATAACAAAGTTATGATTGTTTTTCACAAACAAAAACTACGCTTTTTTGCACTCGACTCGCGTTTCGTTAACAACGTTAGCATCATCAGGAGACGATAAACAATAATCTAATTTAATCTACACTCTATCTTACATACTATCTTTTAGTGGGCGTCGATAAGACTAATAATTTGTGATTGGTCACGCTTTATAATCCTATCTCACCTCAACTAAAGAATAAAGTGTACTAAACGGAATGGGGGCCACTATCTTTATTTAAACTATTTCTGGATTTAATGATTTTCATACTTTCATACGCATTCAAAAGTCTTTTCTTTGGTAAACCTTTTAGAAGTTTTAGGGTATCTAATGTGAATTGTTTTCAAAAGCATGCTCAGCCACACTTGACTTTTCTGTTCTTCCGTATTTTAAGTTTGCTAAGTGTTCTTTGAATCATGTTTGAATAGAGCGTCTCGTTTGGCCAACATATTTTTTGTCACAATCCATGCAACTAATTTCGTAAATTCCACTTTTTTCCAGAACTGTAGTTTTATCCCTGGGATTTCCTAGTAAACTTCTTATTGTATTTCCGGATTGATATAATAATTTAAGACCGGTTTTATTAAATACTTTTTATAATCCTTCCGTATAATTAGGATTATAAGGAACTGATACAAATTTAGAGTCGGTGGTATCATTTTGTCTGGAAAAAGTGGAATTTCGAAAAAATCTTTTGAAAAGAATGTCTATTTATCAGCTTATTTATTAAACCTTCGTCGTAACCGTTTTCGCCAGCTATGTTCCTAATCCTATTCTTTTTGGCTTAAAATCTTTCTTTGTTTAAGGGGAAATTTACTTATATATATGTTAAAAAGTGCAAACTTGCAAGCTTATGTTGTAAGCAATGAAAAGAGTCATTTGGAATATACCTGTTGGTGGTCGTTCCTTTTCTGTATAGGTCAAATTGTAATTTATTTTTATTTCTTATAACGAAAGTGTCTAGAAATGGCAGTGTACCGTTGTTATCTGTTTCATAAGTAAATTTAATTGTGGGAAATTTGTTATTTATTTTTTCCATAAAATTTTCAACACTAGTTACTTTAGTGTTGAATACTGCAAACCCATCGTCGACATACCTGAACCATACTCTGGGGAAATACTCAAATTCTTTACTTATATCTGATTCAAATTTCCTCATAAGGAGGTTTATTTCTAATTATTGATAGTAGTTATTTTTATATTAAAAGTAATTTTGATTAATGCAGAGTTTTGTTAAAGATAGGTATTCTAAGGTCTGTTTGTCTTCTAGATTGTTTTTTCTTAGTAGTTCCTCCAGGTATTTTAAGGTATTGGGGATCGGCACACTAGGGAACAACGAACTAACATCAAACGAGATTAAAATTTCTCCTTCTTGGAGTGAAATATCTTTAACTTTATTGATAAATTCAAGGCAATTTTGAACAGAAAAACCTTTTTCCTTTATAGATAAATTTTCAAACTCGTTTGCTAGCCATTTCGAAATATTGTAAGTAGGTGATCCTACAGCGGAAACTATAGGTCTAACCGATTTTCCAGACTTGTGGATTTCGGAAGACAATAAAAACACAATTAAAAAATGTAACAATATTATTACTGACAATATTAAATATAAGCTACAAGTAAGTAATCGTACTATGCCGAAACTGTATTGTCTTCCGAAAATCCACAAGGCTGGAAAATCGGTTAGAACTATAGTTTCTGCTGTAGGATCACCTATTTACAATATTTCGAAATGGCTAGCAAACGAGTTTGAAAATTTACCCATAAAGGAAAAAGGTTTTTCGGTTCAAAATTGCCTTGAATTTATCAATAAAGTTAAAGATATTTCACACCAAGAAGGTGAAATTTTAATCTCGTTTGATGTTAGTTCGTTATTCCCTAGTATGCCGATCCCCAATACCTTACAATACCTGAAGGAACTACTAAGAAAAAACAATCTAGAAGACAAGCAGACTTTAGAATACCTGTCTTTAACAAAACTCTGCATGAATCAAAATTACTTTCAATATAAAAATAACTACTACCAACAATTATCACCTTTTATTGCAAACCTCTTTATGAGCAAATTTGAATCAGATATAATTAAAGAATTTGAGTATTTCCCCAGAGTATGGTTCAGGTATGTAGACGATGTGTTTACAGTATTCAACACTAAAGTAACTAGTGTTGAAAATTTTGTGAAAAAAATAAATAACAAATTTCCCACAATTAAATTTACTTATAAAACAGAGAACAACGGTACACTGCCATTTCTAGAAACTTTAGTTATAATAAATAAAAATAAATTAGAATTTGACCTATACAGAAAAGGAACGGCCACCAACAGGTATATTCCAAATGACTCTTTTTATTGCTTACAACATAAGCTTGCAAGTTTGCACTTTTTAACATATAGATTAGTAAATTTCCCCTTAAACAAAGAAAGATTTGAAGCCGAAAAGAATAGGATTAGGAATATAGCTGGCGAAAACGGTTACGACAAAGGCTTAATAAATAAGCTGATAAATAGACATTCTTTTTAAGAGACCTTTCGAATTCCACTTTTTTCAAACAAAAAGATACCTCCGACTCTAAATTTTTTCCAATTCCTTATATTCCTAATTACACGAAAGGATTACAAAAGTCTTAAATTAGTATATCAATCCGAAAACACAATAAGAAGTTTACTAGGAAATCCCAAGGATAAAACTACAATTATAGAAAAAAGTAGAATTTACGAAATTAGTTGCATGGATTGTGACAAAAAATATGTTGGCCAAACGAGACGCTGTATTCAAACACGATTTAAAGAACACTTAGCATACTTAAAATACAGAAGTGTGGCCGAGCATGCTTTTGAAAACAATCATAGATTCACATTAGATGACCTAAAACTTCTAAAAAGTGAACCAAACAGAAGAATTTGGAATGCATATGAAAGTATGGAAATGATTAAATCCAGAAATAGTTTAAATAAAGATAGAGACCCCATTCCGTTTAGTACACTTTATTCTTTAGTTGTGGGAAGATAGGATTATAAAGCGTGACCAATCACAAAATATTAGTCTTATCTCCGCCTACTAAAAGATAGTATATAAGATAGAGTGTAGATTAATTTGGTTTATTGTTTATCGTCCCCTGATAATGCTAACGTTGTTAGCGAAACGCGCGTCGAGTGTAAAAAAGTGTAGTTTCGGTTTGTCAATCATAACTTTGTTTGCGGTGTATCATTATTAATTTTGATTAAATGTGACCGTGTTCTTCTACAGATCCTGTTTCCTGCTCTAACTTTGAAAGACCTCGGCTCCGGTCTGACGCTTTAACCGTTCCATATTTCTTTAGATTAGTTATCCAAACTTTATCACTGTTTCTTAATAATGAAGCTGTATGGACTCTATGTCTTTTATCATAACTTTGTGCATGTTTCGGTTTTTCTCTTTCTCTTCTCATCTTAAAATCATTTATATAGGTCCAATCTGGTACTAAATTTACTCTAAATGAAGATAAATTGGTTCGGGGTTTCCGCCCCATTATTAACTAATATGGGGTGTATTTCTGTAACTTAAAAGTCCAAGATTGGGATCATCATTTTTACTGATAATTCCTTTGGCAATCTTTATGGCAGATTCTGACTCGCCATTTGATTGAGCATATCGGGGACTACTGGTAAAATGCTGAAATCCATAATTATTGGCAAATTTTTTGAACAAATAACTGTCAAAACATCGACCATTATCACTTCTGAATATTTCTGGTATTCCCCATCTTGCAAAAATAGGTCTTAATTTTTTAATAATTTCATTGGTAGTTTCGCTGTCCACATTTGCTATCTCAATCCATCGTGAAAAATAGTCTATATATAAGCTTCTTCCTGAATTTTCAGACAAATCGGCAACAATGACTTGCTATGGATAATCTGGTATAGGACATGCTATCATAGGTTCAGTTGACGTAGATCTATGCTCAATACATTTTAAATAATTTTTCACTTTTTCACTAATTTCATTGCTTATGCCAGGCCACCAAACTGTTTCTTGTGCTCTGGTGCTCAGATTTTTGATTAAGAAACGTCAGGTTTAAAAATGGAATTTTGCTGTATCAAAAACTGTAAAAATACGTGCCTCGACGAATCTCTATTCTTCCGTTGTCCAACGAAGAAAGAAACTCAGGAAAAGTTTAAAAAAAAACATTCATTTATCTAGCTGGAAAATTAATAAAAATAGCCGAATTTGCGAGGTAATTGAGCTACAAGCGGTAGTTACAAACATATAATAAACATGTTTTACTTTAAGAAAAAGTGTAAGAAAAATATAGATCGTCGGAGTCTTTATATTTTGCCAATTATTTACATTTTTAATATCTGCCGCGTGTATTCACTGTTTAATTTTGTTTTTTTTTGTCAAAGCTTGACATATTTTACCAACCAAAAAAAAATTCATTTTTCAAAAACTGTCTGCGGAAATTATAAAAAGAGACAACAAAACATGAGTCCATTTCAGAAAATTAGTTTCTCATGCAAATATGAAAAAACTAGAAAGAGAGGGCAATATGAGTTGCCCACCTCTGGTAAAACAACAACTGTCGTTGTGTGTAGTCTAGTGCTAGATTCCCGACAAAGCTTCGATGTCGTTAAGGAGAACGTTGGCATGTAGTACAGATTCAGACGTTAGCCCGACGTCTGAACTTAAACATGTGTTAGTAAAGTTTTCTGACGACGTCCAACGTTTTCTACGATGTCCGTCCCACGTCCGAGATGCGACAAATGTATCCAATGTATGTCCCACATAGCAAAATAATGTCCACTGTATATACTACGTATATACTTTTATGGATATGGATATCCCTCATGGATATTTTATCTATATGATTTTGTGATTCGAAGCACATCCAGATGGCCACAAGATGGACATCCGTGGTATATTTTCGTATATCCACTGAGAATAAACATTCGTCATCCACTAAAGTGCGATGATGGAATTACCTATGGATATCCTTTTTAAATTTGGTATGGATATGGTTTTATGATTTGAAACAGATCCAGATGCCCGTGAGATGGACATCTATAACATATCCTAGGATATCCGTAGTGGAGTGCGATAGTGGAATAATCTATGGATATGATTTTAGTGGATATGGTATCGATATGAATTTATGCTTCGAAACATATCCAGATGGCCACGAAATGGACATTTATAGAATATCCACATCAACATATGTACTGTATATACAATTATCCACAGATATGTGATGATACGTATGATTAAGGAATAGCATATGAATATTTAGTGGATGTAGAACAAAAAGTTTCGCAACGGACAAAATTTTAGCTCTTTTCTAAAACTTACCTGTAAACCAATGAGCATAAGCAAGACCTAATTTGAATAGCAATCTGTTGAACGTAAATGATATAATTTTGCTTGTAGAAGGTATGGATGTACTTTAAACCGATCATTAACAATGCATAGTAGAGACCATCGTAGTACGTCATCGTGGTTTGATTGGGGTCGAAATAATGAACAAGTTTCCCTATGGCTTCTGGTTCATAAATACTGAAATAAAGTGTAACAATAGAGACAATTTCTTTCTTGGGTGGTTTAGTGCGCGACGCCGCAAAATTACAAACATAACCCACATAGCAATGAAAGAACATTTACATACATAGCATATGCGTTAAAACTCGTTTTGAGCACATCTTTAGCATATGCTTGGTATAAGAATATGCTATTAAGGATATCCATAGCAAATGATATGAGTGTACCATTTGAGCAGGTCCTTGAGTAAGATCTTTAACACATGCAAAGAATATATCAATTTTATTTATGTATGTGATAGGACGTGGCTTTTAGAGCTCAGAAAAATATTTTTTATTTTTTTTTAAGCCATATTTTTAGGAGTTATACTGGTTTCGCGCTACTATAGATTTAGCACATGCCAATCATCTGATACTAAGAACCTGCATAGCATGTGATTAGGACGGAACGTAATATATTCTTAGCACATGCTTAGAATGTTCCAATGTTAATTTAGAATATCCTTAGCAAATCCTTTTTCTTCTTGAGGATACTCTATACACATACTAAGGATGACAAATTGCTATGTGGGAAGGGAGAAAAAGAGCTTGCTTTTACAGGCGTCTGCAAATTCGGTGGGACCCCAAAAAAATTGGAACAAATCCCAGCAAACACAAATCGTCGGCATTAAATCGAGCCAACATCGGCAACGTCGGCAGTGTGTCGGCATCGGCGACTACACTCTGGCCCGATGTTGGTCAGATTGCGATTTTTAGTTTTCGGTCAATAATCGGCAACTGACGGAGTTCTACCTTACTAAAGTCGACTTTATGCCGACACCACTTTAGGACCGACGATGGTCTGATTGGAACTTTGTTTAATCGGTCGAAAATTGGCAGCTAACGATAGACCGATATACTATAGTCGACTTTATGCCGAAGCTCACTTTATTTGCTTTAGGACCGACGACGGTCCTGTTTAATTGGACGAGAATCGGCAACTGACGCAAACCTTATCTGGTTTAGGGCCGATGATGGTCCGATAGGAACTTTCATTAATCGGTCGAGAATCGGCAACTGACGATGGCCCGATTTACTATAGTCCACTTTATGCCGACGCCTACTTTATCTGTTTTAGGGCCGACGACGGTCCGATTGGAACTTTTTTAATCGGTCGAGAATTGGCAACTGATGATGGTCCGATTTACTATAATATACATTATGCCAACGCAAACCTTATCTGCTTTAGGGCCGATGATGGTCCGATTGGAATTTTGTTTAATCGGTCGAGAATCGGCAACTGACGAAGGCCGGATTTACTAAAGTCGACTTTATGCCGACGACCACTTTATCTGCTTTAGGGCCGACGATGGCCCGATTGGAACTTTGTTTGATTGGTCGGGAATCGGCAACCGACGATGGTCTGATTACGTCACGTTAAAATTTTTAAACTGCTTAATAGTTTCTTCCTAGTATGTAGAGATGGCGCTAATGTCACTATGTTCCCTGTACAGTAGAAGATAATATTATATATATATAATGAGCAAAGATATTTTAAAACTAGAATGCGGACTTGACAAGAATCACCTCTTTTGTCACTTAAACCAGCCCGAATGGTTAAGTACTAGAGATGGGTAAATCGATCATTATCAGCCATTTGCACCAAAATATTTACTTATTTAGGGGTCACCTAGGTTAGAGAAGAGTTTCGTTTGCATTTAGAACTCCCCTAAACTACCTAGGTGATCCCTAAATATAGGGCCCGTTTTTGGTCTCCTAGCGCTCCCCTAACCTAAAACTAATCTGGATTTAGGTGCCACCTAATGCTAGGTGACCCCTAAATATGTTGGTGCAAATGGCTGTATATCAATCATTTGAAATTAAATTAAAGAATGGTGACCAGGATGCAGCTAAACACAAAATACTTTGCTGACCAAACATAAAATCTATATATACAGACCGTTCAAGCTACTGCGAACATAGGGAGAATCAAGTCCAATTTACTCTCCGTGCCGTACGACCGAGGTGGATTCGAAGCACGCTGCAGTGTTATCTTTTGGAAAATCATTTTGTTTTTATTATTTTGTTTTATTTCTGCCTTGCTCGAGAAACAGATGGGTAAGTTCTTAATTGAAATAATACATTTTTAAAACCAAAAATGGATGTCTACGAAGTTGCCGAAAAAGTGCAGATGGTCAAATCGTCATAACCCAACACACGTTCGATATTGGTCGAGGGAAAATTTTCATTTGTATTTTGACGTAAGAATACAGTATCCCCAAAAACTAAATGTTTGGGGGGGTATTATAGGGGAACACGTAATTGGGCCATTTTTTATTAACGGCAATTGCAATTTGAATGGTCCTAGATACTTGGATCTACTGCAGCAGCACATTATTCCAACTGCTAGGCAGTTGTTAGGTGTAAGATTTGGTGAAACATGGTTTCAACAAGATGGTTGTTCCGCTCACAATTTTGGCCTTGTTAGGGAATATCTTAATAATGTATTTCCTAATCGGGTTATAAGTACACGGGGAACCTTTTTATGGCCAGCTCGATCTCCCGATCTTGCTTCTAATGACTTCTATCTGTTTTTGAAGAAGCTTTTCAAATTATCACCCCTAACATGCTTGGAAACGTTAGAAGGGGTTTTTATAGTAGGCTCGGATATTGTCTAGCCGAGCAAGGAGGACTTTTCGAACATTTGCTTTAATTTTTTTTTGACTGGGAGAATCTTTTTGGTTTTTAGAATGTATTATTTTATTTTGAGAACTTGCTTTTATTTTGTTTCTCCTTATTATTTTCATTGTAACACGTCGTCACTGATAAATCTGAGCAGTTGACAATAAAACGCTCTTATTTATCAGTGACAAAAAATAAGAAAATTACGTTATAAAAATTTGCGTAGTTATTGACCAAATTCCGGTTTCATTAACTACACTCCACACAGCACCGTGGTTAGAGGCGTACTAAATACCAAAGGAAAGTCATGCAAGTGGTGATCGCAGGCCTGAGTATTGGTTGCTACACTGATAGGCGTGCGGTGTCTCTGCATGTACGTACACTGGCAAATTAGAATTCTTCCGCCCTATGTTCGCAGTAGCTTGAATCGGTCTGTATACAGTTTACCCCGCGCGACGCAGGAATTTGGATCAAAGGAACGAATTAACGAAACGATCGGCCTCTTTCCAACTGATTCAGTGTGTCGCCACAGTGGATCAGTCAGTCATTTGATCCGTTCCGATTTTAATAACTCGTTTGATTCATTCTATCTTCGTCGGTCATTTGACTGATGGAATCATATCGAGCAAACATGATTCGATCATTCAATACTCGCAAGTGATTCGATCATAGTGAACGAATCGTTCACGAATCACACATCTCTATTAAGTATCCGCATTATCAAAAGTTTGTAGTTTGCCAATGTCGGGCCGCTTTAAGCTATCACCGACGGACCTCCATCAATCGCCGACGTTGGACCGCTTTAGGAAACCAATGTTGGACTTGAATAGTTTACCGATGTCAGGCCGAGACCAGCTTGCATACGTTAGACCGACCAAATTAAGCAGTTATGGGCGGATGGTCGGTACCATTTGGTTAAACCATATCGGACCTTAATCGTACGGCAACGGTTTGCCGATGTCAGCAAAAAGTCAAATTTACCATTGGTTCGACGGCGGGCTATAGTTTAACGTTGCGTCGGCAAACATACATTGGGCCTACATCGCAAAGCGGACAAAAAATGCTGCTGGTCCGATGTCGTAAATCGACGTTGTGCCGATCACGACAAATTCGGCAATCGACATCGGACCGACGAAGGCCCAAGGGAACCGTGTTTGCTGGGTTAATGGTCTTTTAAAGTTTTTTTGAGACATTTAGTATAGCTTAAAATATACCATAAATATGCCAAAATTGAACCACTAAATTTTTTTTCAAAATAATTGCTATAAAATATTGGTAGTTTCCCTTGCAATATTATGGTAGGTGATCTGCGATATTAGGGATATTTTAGAACGCGGCTTTAAAAACCTAGAGATGTTATAAAGACAAGGAGATAAACAATCACGATCATTAGCTGTACGAAATTTTCAACAACATGTTTGGCTGAAATTATTAGTTGGAAATTAGCCACCTGACACCCGCAGTAGGCTTCAAACATCTCCCCACTACTAACAAATGAATCGGACGAGAGGATTTCCGAATAGCCAGTCAAAACCCCAGTTCCTCGGTAGCTCAGTTGGTAGAGCATTAGACTGGTCTTCTAAAGATCCCGGGTTCAAATCCTGGTCGAGGAAAAACTTTTTTCCGATTTATTCCCTCACCCCTTGCCCTCTACGTCACAAATCTTTTCTTTAAAAAAAATCTTTAAAATATTGGTTTAACGTAAATATTCGTTTTAATGTATAACAGTGGCGATCGCAGCCTTCCCAAAAGGAGGGGGGGCATAAGGACAAAATTTTGTAAAAGCGAAAAAAAAGTTTTATGCAAAAGTTCTAAAATAATAAAGTGCCGCAGGCGAAAATTTTTAAAAAACTCAAAAATTTTACTGTTTTTATGAAAAACCGGCGTTTTTTTAAAAAATTCTCGAGAAAAAAGAGGGGGGGGGGGCGACCACCACTGTGTATAAACAATTATTAATGTTTAAATCAATGTTTACGTTAAAGCCAATATTTTACAGATTTTTTTAAAACTTTAACCTTATTCTTACCACTATGTTGCAATATGGTCCAAAAAATAAAATGAAAAAAACGTAGACCCGCTAGATGGTGCTCATATTTTATTGATTTATTTTTATGGCGCCCTCATATTGAACAAATATCCCATCTGTGGGGAATTTTGAGAAAATCCTGTAATACTATCCAGAGACTAACACAGATCTCTGTTCTAAACAGAGCGAACTCAGGTCCATATTGTGTATACAGAGCGCTTCAAGCTACTGCAAACATAGGCCGGAAGAAGTCCAATTTGCCAGTGTACGTATACGCAGGGACACCGCACACCTATCAATGGAGCAACCAACACTCAAGCTTACCATCACCGCGGCTTGCGTTTAGTTAGTACGCCTCTAACCACGGTGCAGTGTGAATAATTTTCTTGCTTTTTGTCACTGATAAATTAGAGCGTTTTATTTTCAACTGCTCAGATTTATCACTAACAACGCGTTACAATGAAAACAATAAGGAGAAACAAAATAAAAGCAAGTTATCAAAATAAAATAATACATTCTAAAAACCCAAAAGATTCTCCCAGTCAAAAAAAATTAGACCAAATGTTCGAAAAGTCCTCCTTACTCGGCTAGACAATATCCGAGCCTATTATAAAAACCCCTTCTAACGTTTCCAAGCATGTTAGGGGTGATAGTTTGAAGAGATTTTTCAATTTTAATCCGAAGTTCTTCTAAATTATTAGCCCTTTCATGCCCGTAAACTTTATTTTTGATATAACTCCACAGATAGTAGTCATTAGGAGCAAGATCGGGTGATCGAGCTGACCATAAAATAGTTCCCCGTGTACTTATAACCTGAATAGGATATACAATATCAAGATATTCCCTAACAAGGCCAACATTGTGAGCGAGACAACCATCTTGTTGAAAGTATGTTTCACCAAATCTCACACCTCACAACTGCCTAGCAGTTGTAATAATATACTGCTGCACTAGATCCAAGTATCTAGGACCATTCAAATTGCCGTCAATAAAAAATGACCCAATTACGTGTCCCCCTACAATACCCCCAAACATTTAGTTTTTCAGGATACTGTGTTCTTACGTCAAAATTTTTCCCTCGACCATTATCGAACGTGTGTTGGGTTATGACGATTCAATAATGGAAAATTGCTTTCATCTGTGAAAAGAATAGATCTCCGAAAGTTTCCATCACGATTAGTTCTTTCCATCATTGTTTGGCAAAATTCCATACGACGATAGTTGTCCTCCGGAAAAATTTGATGCGTTTTTGACGCTTTGTAAGAATTATAACCATTCTTTTTGAGAACACGTAAGACAGTGGCTGAAGAAGTATCAACTGCTTCGGCAATTTGGTGGCTAGTTAACTTTCGATTTTTCTCCACTGCAGCGCAAATCATCACATCTCGTACTTCCTGCTCGTCATTCAAAACAGTGGGTTTTTTATGGTTTCTTGGCGCTACACAACCAAACTTTTCAAAATTCTGCACAAACCTATGAATCGTTGATAAACTAGGTTCTGGGCGATTTACAAAATTCTCCAAAAAAAGTTCTTGAATAAGTCTCAATGGTCTGCCTTGATAGTACCATTTTACCATCTGCACTTTTTCGGCAACTTCGTAGGCATCCATTTTTAGTTTAAAAAATGTATTATTTCACTTAAGAACTTACCAATCTCTTTCTCGTGCAAGGCAGAAATAAAACAAAATAACAAAAACAAAATAAATTTACAAAAGATAAAACTGCAGCGTTTTTCGAATCCACCTCGGTCGTACGGCACGGAGAGTAAATTGGACTTGATTTCCCCTATGTTCGCAGTAGCCTGAAGCTCATTGTATAAGACAAAATCTTACCTGTTCACAATTTTAAAGGTCAGTTGAACAAACCCAAGCAGCGCGTATTTTATGCCAAAGCAAGACCATAACAAGTGCGCCAATGATGGTTTCGCCCTTTCGTTCTCTTTTCGCCATTTTTTTTCGAAAAAGTCAGCGTTTTTAGTTGCGCACAAAGCTGGAGTCACCTCGTAAATGTCATCTTCCGCAAGGTCACGTCTAGTGAATCTTTTGAAAAGACTTCCAGTGTAACTAAAACGAAAAATAAAACTTCTAATATTATCATGAAACAACCTGTAATCATTTTCGTTTTGTTTGAATGTAAAATTTAGTTTTTTTTTTTGAAGAGTGAGATTTTTCATTTCCTTGGGGCAATTCGACGCGTGATGAAGATTTTTGGCATTTTTTAATTTTGGTATCCAAGAAACTATTACAATCAAGGTAGTGTGTGGGTTATCTTTAAACGTGTAGTGTACAGTAGCTAAAATATAGGCAAACAAAATATTAACGTTTCATAAGAAATGTCCCATGAGTTATCAAAAAATGACATTTAACTTAAAATCAAAGCAAGTAAAGAAAACCAATATCATACCATTTTATTATATCTAGGGAAAAGAAACATATTTTGCAACTCCTTAAACTACTTTTATTTTAAGAGAAAGAGCACTTTCTAAATCCATGATTTTTCTCTGCCCGTTTTTGATGTCCCGTGTGTTGCCACCAATTTTTGGTTATATCCTGGACTTTGAATAAAAAATGAATATGATTTTATTTTTAAATTATTTAGAAAAACCCTTTACATAACGCATTAAAATATTTTCATGAGAAACATGAGATCAAAAAATTAATTATAGTTAATAATAATAATAATAATAATAATAATAATAATAATAATAATAATAATAATAATAATAATAATAATAATAATAATAATAATAATAATAATAATAATAATAATCATAATCATAATCATAATCATAATAATAATAATAATAATAATAATAATAATAATAATTATATAAGATTTGTCCCATGAGTTATCATGGAACTGCCCCTAATTTCTATTTAAATCTGTAAGGGGAAACGTCACGTCGCGTCGTTTTTAAAAGATTTTACAAGGAAACGGCAGTAATGTTCCCATAAATCCCGTGGCAAATATTGTGGTATATCTCCGAGCCGCAGTGCGTAGCGCATCGGCCTGCCGCAGGGAAGGTCGCGGGTTCGAATCCCACTTAGGTGCATGGATATTTTGTGTTTGTCTTTACCTTTGCAAAAAAACTTTGCCAACACTGGGCATTGATCCAGTAATGGATAGAAATCTCATTATAAAAAAATATGGATATATATTTTTACAAGATTTTATCCTAAATTAATGTGCATAGTTTTGATGATGTTTTATTAGGATTGGCCATACAAATTTTCACAGTATTTTATGATCAGAAAGTTTTTCATTGTCCATTTTTAAGAGATTTTTAAGGGATTTTACAAGAAAATATCAATAATTTTCTCACACAGAAATTTTTCAAAAAAAACCCAAATAAAAAAATTTGTCATGGTGTCTGTCGGTCTGTCTGTCCGTAACACGATTACAAAAAAACCGCTAAATAGATTCTTTGTCACCCTACGCAGAGCTGATTATTTTTTGATGGGGGTGGAGGGTTGGCAAGAGGGTAGTAGGGGGAAACTTTCTTAAAATTTTTAACTCACGAACGGTTCCAGCTAGCGACACGCGGTTTTCACATTAAAATAGACAATTGCATTTTAAAATAAAGTTTTAAAAAAATTAAAAAATTAAAAATTATAACTGTAACTCGAGTGATAATTACTCTTTGGTAATTAATAAAGATTGTTTTTAAATATATTTATGTGCTGTTTAAAAGGCGATTTTTGGTATCATTTAATTATTATATCCGAGATTAAAACATGATTTTAGAGGCAAGAAACTAAACTCAAAACCCCCCTTTGAGTAGTGTAGTCGGGTGCAAAATGAACTTCTTGAATTTCGATTGCTCACACAGAGGGTGGAACCTAGGACGACGCCGCACAGTGGATCGACGCAATGTAAATAAACGGACATTGACGATTTTTCAAAAGTATGATTTTATATAGCCAATATTATATTTTTGTATTGCAAATTTTGGTTGTCTATACTGTAGAAGAAAATAATATATTTATGAGTTAAAAATCAAAAATCAAAGCTTTGTCCACATTACTTACTATCAAAGACAGGTGAATATTTTGTTACTATACTACCACCGAACAAGCAATGTCCACTAATACTCCCATAATGATTAAATATATATTTGTAAAATTATACCTCTAGTTTATTGAATTTTCGACCTATGTGAAATTTCTGTACAAAATGTAAAAAAGAACATTTTGCGTTTTTGTCAAACCAAAATAAAAACTTTAAAGTCAACGGAAAAAATAGTAATTGAATTTGACTCATCAGCTAGGTGTAGCACAACGACAGAGAATTTCGGTCACGCTTATGTGTCAAAGAATACAGCTCAAGCGGAGAGAATTTCTGTCGAGTACCGACCATGGCGCCCTCTGTGTGAACCTCCGAAATCCACTGCGAGAGACATATTACAATGCCATCTGCCACCATAAAAAAAGATTTTGGTTTCTCTACGCTCTCAATGGAGGCACCACCATCGAGCCAAACTTGTTGCCAGACTCCCACCATCGACTAGAACCCTCTCTGTATTATTGTTTTCTCTATGATTTACAGTTATGTTGGGAATTTGGAACCTTTGGTTGCACTAAAACAAAATTATGATTGTTTTCCACAAACCAAAACTACACTTTTTTGCACTCGACGCGCGCTTCGCTAACAACGTTAGCATCATCAGGAGACGATAAACAATGAACTAAATTAATCTACGCTCTATCTTATATACAATCCTTTAGTGGGCGGAGATAAGACTAATAATTTGTGATTGATCACGATTTTTAATCCTATCTCCCCTCAACCAAAGAATAAAGTGTACTAAACGGGATGGGTCCTCTATCTTTATTTAAACTATTTCTGGATTTAGTGATTTCCATACTTTCATATGCATTCAAAAGTCTTTTGTTTGGTACACTTTTTAGAAGTTTTAGGTTATCTAATGTAAATCTATGATTGTTTTCAAAAGCATGCTCGGCCACACTTGACTTTTCTGTTCTTCCGTATTTTAAGTGTGCTAAATGTTCTTTAAAACGTGTTTGAATAGAGCGTCTCGTTTGGCCAACATATTTTTTGTCACAATCCATGCAACTAATTTCGTAAATTCCACTTTTTTCTAGAACTGTAGTTTTATCCTTGGGATTCTTATTGTGTTACCGGATTGATATACTAATTTAAGACCGGTGTTATTAAATACTTTGTGTATTCCTTTCGTATAATTAGGATTATAAGGAATTGATACAAATTTTGAGTCGCAGGTATCTTTTTGTCTGAAAAAGGTAGAATTCCGAAAGGTCTTTTGAAAAGAATGTCTATTTATCAGCTTATTTATTAAGCCTTCGTCGTAACCATTTTCGCCAGCTATATTCCTAATCCTATTCTTTTCTGCTTCAAATCTTTCTTTGTTTAAGGGGAAATTTACTAATCTATATGTTAAAAAGTGCAAACTTGCAAGCTTATGTTGTAAGCAATGAAAAGAGTCATTTGGAATATACCTGTTGGTGGCCGTGCCTTTTCTGTATAGGTCAAAGTCCAATTTATTTTTAAGTTTTTAAGTATTTAATAACACCGGTCTTAAATTAGTATATCAATCCGGTAACACAATAAGAAGCTTACTAGGAAATCCCAAGGATAAAACTACAGTTCTAGAAAAAAGTGGAATTTACGAAATTAGTTGCATGGATTGTGACAAAAAATATGTTGGCCAAACGAGGCGCTCTATTCAAACACGTTTTAAAGAACATTTAGCACACTTAAAATACGGAAGAACAGAAAAGTCAAGTGTGGCCGAGCATGCTTTTGAAAACAATCATAGATTTACATTAGATAACCTAAAACTTCTAAAAAGTGTAGCAAACAAAAGACTTTTGAATGCATATGAAAGTATGGAAATCATTAAATCCAGAAATAGTTTAAATAAAGATAGAGGACCCATCCCGTTTAGTACACTTTATTCTTTGGTTGAGGGGAGATAGGATTAAAAATCGTGATCAATCACAAATTATTAGTCTTATCTCCGCCCACTAAAGGATTGTATATAAGATAGAGCGTAGATTAATTTAGTTCATTGTTTATCGTCTCCTGATGATGCTAACGTTGTTAGCGAAACGCGCGTCGAGTGCAAAAAAGTGTAGTTTTGGTTTGTGGAAAACAATCATAATTTTGTTTTTGGATGATTTACAGTGCTACAGCCATCTTCCGTTTGTTTTTCCACCGCCTGACTTACACTTATTGATTGGTGTTGTCAACACTCTATTTGAAAATATGCATAAAAATGTAATTTCAGTCGGGAAATATTATACGGAAGTGCCGGATTACCCGAAAATAGTTTTAATGAATTAGGCATAAATGTGACGCCCAAAGGTCCATGCGGTATTCTTCCATGTTGAAGATATCTGCATAAAAAGAAAGAAGGCATTAGGATTCTTTTCGGAACAAGCAGTAGAATCGGCTCATGCAGACTTTAAAAAGATCTGGGTACCGATTCTGGAAGTCATAGGAAGTGATCGTTCGCCTGAGAGAAGAAAAGTAAATTCAACCAATAAACACGCTTAAAAGCAGTGACGAGACGATCGAATAATCACCAAACTATTATGGGCACGCGCAGAGCTGCCTCGAACAAAAATTTTTGAGCGAAGCCGTTCTCTCGACTAGACCCAGTAGTTGGGAGTTGTAGGAAAGCTCGTGTGAAAAACGTCACTTGTATTATTTCAAAGCCACGGAAGTAAAAACAAAAGTGGAATGATAATACCCACTGAGAAATTTCACAAAAATGACCGCCTTATGTAGGTGACAGTTATGAGCCTAAAAGAACGTAGTCACATCAATCGAATCGACTTGATATAATTTTTTTTTATGTGTCTTTTCGACAATCAGTAAATTGGTATGTTTTACCATGATTTTTCGGAATATATTAAAATTTTGTTTTTTTAATTTTTTTTTTATAGAAAAGTCAAGTTATATCATTTTTAGATGGGTTTCAAGTCCCTTTGTAAACATGATATATATTTGCCTGCTTTTTTATTAGCCACGCACTTGTTTGAACCAAACCAAAAGTTACTATTATGTTACTCCGTGGTTTTTTGTCAAAATAAACTGTTTTCGTTTTTTTTTTGCGTGTTTTTGCTAAATTTATAATGTTTTGATTTGTTCAGTGGTGTTATAGAACCGGAATTACTAGTTTTTTGCTTTCCATAAGTGATGTGCGATAACCCTTTTTATTATTAGCTTCAGAGTTAGGGGAATTTTGTCAATACCAACTGATTTAGGCTCACATATGTCAAGTACATGTAGCGGTCATTTTATTTACAGGATATTATCATTCCACTTTTGTTTTTACTTTCGTGTTCAGAGCACGCTATTGGACGAACGACCGATCGATATTTTAATCGCTAATGCGCATGCTACGGCAAACGTGACCGTCTTTTAGAGTAGGACTCGCACAGTGGTCGATTTTTGTAAAAACGTGGACATTAAAAACAACTTCCACATTGTAATTTAATCGTACAAAATATTTAGTTTTAATAAACAGACAGGATGATCGTGTGAATTTTCACATTTATCTTAAGACATTTTTAAGAAGAAAAATACATATATTTATTAATTAGCTAAATTTAAGTAAAAATGTTAGTTTAGAAAAAGAAAAAGAAAATATATTAAAAAGAATGCCAACCGCAACTTGAAAATGAAACACCCAGTATATTATTGCATTTTTGCATTTTGTTTTTAAATTCTAAGCATTTTTATATAACGTACCCTATGTCCATCTTGAACTGTTTTCGAGATATTAACAGTTGAATACTGTCCTACTCTGGGTCTTCTATTTCAAACTCGTAAAAAGCATAGTTTATTCTTTGGCCAACTATTCGCCTAGTATCTTGACAACCATACAAGGGCAAATTTAGATACATTTTGAATGTTTTAATTTTTCCATTTATGACCGCGTTTTCCGGAAAATCGACCATCGTGCGTCGTTCGAATGACTTTTGTGCGATTGGCCGGTCCTAGAATACCGAATTTTGGGTTTTAATCACAAACCTTATAACCAAAAAAATAGACTGCTAATGCTTATGGGTTTTCTCCCAATAAATGACTGCCTCATGGAAGTGACAGTTTGGTGTTATTGGAACCAGAGTAAACCGACTTGAGTAAAATTTGTTGTGGTTGCAAATCCAATATTTTAGTATTTGATGAATATATAACAAGCACTGCTTGACGAAATTTAAGAAAAAATATAAAACCACTGTTTCTTGAGTATTTAAAAAAAATTATTTAGAAAACTGTTCGAATTAGCTAGATTTCAAAGGGGCAGTGTAAACAGTGTCATGACGTGACAACTTATTTTCTCTTTACCCACGTTTTTGGTTGGTAGCACTGCGTTTGACGGTCTTGACGTTAGTAGATTCGCCATTTTCTTTATTTTCGTTTCTTGGTTTTGAAGATTTTGCTTTGGATAGACGTCTGTAAAGACGCGAATCCATAGTAACCGAGAAGAAGATGAAGAAGTTTTTGCTTAACGTGTTGTGTTTTTAATATACTTTTTCTCTGCCCTTTTGCATCATGAAGTGCTTTGTTGTCGGCTGCAACAACAGCAATTCTGCGAGTCGAAATACGTTTTCCTATCACAGGTAAGGGTAACTAATTCCTACTTTTGCCAATTTTCTTTAATACTTCTGCGATCATTTCCTGTATTCTGAAAGGCCCATGAGGTGGTTACAGCTCACCAGTGTGGGGATTCTTGAAAGTGTGAGAAGGGAGTACACCCCAAGGGAGTATCCATGTCCTCTTCTTACTTGTGTACTTTTGTATATCTCCACCTCACTCACAAATTTCGAGGAGTACTCGCTGGTTTGGATTTCAAAAATCTCCGCACATTTCTCACCCTTTTCACGTCTGGGTTTACCCAACTTTTCAAATTGATAATTCATAACTTTGTGCTAATTCTGTATGTCTATTTTTTTCTTTGTGATTAAAATAAAGAGACAGAGATACTAGCACTAAAACTTGAAATTATCAATATGAAAAGTTGGGTAAACCCAGCCTTATTTTGACTTATGTGAAAAAATATAAGAGACATGTAGAATTTGTTCGCAGTAGCAGCCCAGTAAGTAAGAATATTAATATTCGAAGGATATTCATATTAAGTGATAAAAGAGTGCATACTGTTTATATGATAAGAATATTAATTATTAATATTTTTTAAAAATATTCCTGTGCTAAAAATACTTGTTTATAAAATTAAATTAAATTAATCTAAAAAAAGAATATTCTACTCATGTTAACTGTACTTAAAAAACCTCATCTGTAATCAATTTTTATCACATTTATATCGTCTGTTGAAAGGCAAAATCAACTAAGTCAAAAAAGTTAAATTTTAATAAAAGGCGATATTAAATTCTGTGCTGCATTTAATTGGTTATTTTATTTTGAGAATTTTCAATTTTATATGGATAAAATTAGTGTAAAATTAATGTTAGTATAAAAATTGTATTTGTCTCTGTGAAAAAAAGTGACTTAGTTGATTTTGCATTTAAACCGAAGATATAATCTAAGAGGAATATTCCTAGAATATTTCTGTGTTTACTGGGAGGCCTCATCTCAAGAATACATCTTGATCCATGCCCTCATGGCAAAACACTTGAGCCAGGTGGTTGCCATAGGACAAACCGTTTTTCCATAGTGCATAATGTTAATATAAATGAAAATTAGAAGAAAGATTCGTGGCTATCGGAACCTTTCTTCTTATTTATTTTTCACGGACAAGAAATCTACTTTTTTATAAATGAAAATTTTGGAGAAATGAGAAAGAACACAGAATAAAAAAGTGACTATTTTATAGAATAATTCTTTCTGAATCAGAGAAAAATAAGCATTTTGATAAAATGTGAACCAGAAGCTCAAAATTCGCAGTTGTTTTGTACTTTTAGCTCGCATGCACTTGTGAATTATTTTCTAAAGTCATCTCTCTCAAGCCCTTCTACTTGCTACTACTAATTTTATAAAAACTGGAAATAAACCTATGAACTACAGAGTATACACCAAAATCAACATTGTTGACAGGAGAAAGAAAGAAACATAAATTCTTTAAAAGAGATTTGTCAAAAAATTGCAATACTTAAAACTATGAGCTTAAAAACTTATTTAATCTTAATAAATTTAACCTTATAGTTCTTATAATTACTGAGATAGCAATAGTGTCCCATGTTAATTAGGACACCCTGTATTAGCAGTATGCCTTATGAAAAAGGGTTTATTTTTCCTAAGGCAACCATGTTGAATCGCTCATCAGCTGGTGGCAGTATTATTAAGTATCGTAATAATGAAAAAGTCTAATTATTGTTTTTCTATTTCTTTCAATAGGTTTCCACCAGATGCTGCTATTAGTAGAAAGTGGTTACTGAGCATTTGAAGAGACTCTAAGACTGTTATTAAATACCAAAGACTCTGTTTTGACCAGCTTTTAGTTGAAGCAATCATTAAAACATACAGCACTTTGAGGAGTCATAGCTCTGCAAATAAAATTAGTGAAAGTATATCTGGAGAAAAGGTCCGAAAAGTTTTAACAAAACTTGTATTGTTTAAACAATATGTTTTATATATTATCTTTAATTAAAAATAAGTAGTTTCTGTTTGTAAATAAGTTACTTTTAAGTATTTTTTGTATTGTAACTTTTTTGATGGTATTTTGTAAATAATTATTTTCTACAAATAAAATTTAAGGCTGGGTTTATACAAGCAAATAAAAATTAAAGTAACAAAAATTAAAATAAAAATAAATAATTTTGGTTTATACAGCTGAATAAAAATAACTTGGCAAAATTTTTTAACGATCCTATTTTTAATTTTCTTGTAGCTGTATGTTTATGGGTTGAGGGATCTTGTTAATGAAATGTCCTTTTTTTGAAGTGCCAATGTTTCACAAAATTTATATAAAAATAAATTTTGCAAAACGTCGGCATTTCAATATATAAAAATAAATTTTGCGAAACGTTGGCATTCCAAAAAAAGGACGTTTTATTAACCAAATCCCTTGACCCATACACATACACCTTCTAGAAAATAAAAATAACTGAACCAATCAGCACACAGCTTCAATAATTGAAATAATTAAACTAAACTCAATCATACTGTTTTCTTAAATAATAGGTATCTGCCTAAACCAAACCAAAAAATGAGAGGTTATGCGCAAATTTTTTTCAGATAATAAAAGTTGCCCATCTTCCTATTTTTATTTCTGCTGTATAAACGCCTACACTATTTCCCATAAGCTCAACTTTTATTTGAATTATTATTTTTATTTGCCTGCATAAATAAAAAGTACCGAACAGACAGGGTGATTTTTTTTAAGGGGTCATTCATAAACTGGTGTAGATACTTAAAGAAGGGGAACTTTTTTTCCTAAAGATAAAATGTACTTTATCCATTTAAAAAATTCATATTTTAAGGGAAGGGGTGGGCTATTATTTAAGATTATCGTTAAAAAAATTGAAAATTTATTATGCCACAGCCTTTTTTACAATTAGCCGCGTCTAGTGTTATTTGTGCTTCTCAGTTGGTAGTTATAGGGATTTTGGTGCATTGCCAACTGCTTCTGGCACCAAACTGTCAAATACATGAAGCAGTCATTTCTTAAAGCAACATCATCAGTCTATTTTTTTGGTTATAAGGTTTGTGATTTTAATAGAAGTGGTCACTTCTCAGGGTATGATCGTTCTCTTACGCCCAGAATCGAGCACCTGGGGGAAATACAAGGTTAAGAAATCGAACAAGATGTATTCTAAGGAAGGCTTTCAGGCCTTGCGTGAATATAATAGCCAACATCCATATACTTATAAACTTAATATAAACGCCCTGGAAGTGAAGCCGTTTTGCGCCAGTGCGTTGCATTGATGCTATTCCAGACGCCATTTTTGTTTGTTTTGATTTTTGATTCCGAAAGTGGTGTTTTTTCGGTTTTTAATTTTAATCAGAGTACACACTGTGTACTGCGATTTTACATTATTTTCACAGCTTATTCGATCATTAAAATGCGATTAAAAACGCCATAAGATTACATTTTTATTTTGGTCGGTACATATTTCTACGTAAAAAAACGAAAACTGCTTGGTTTTTGAAAAGTAAACAATACTGTCAACGTGAAACGTGGGGGCAACGCGCATGCGTAAAACGGCTGAAATTTTAAAAATTTTCATAGCCTCCTGGACTTAGATTATTAATCTTTTTTCCCGGAATAAACAAAATATTGTAATCCTAAAACAAAAACCATTGAATAGTAATACCCGCGATGCTAGCTCCTTGTTGCTGGCACCTTGTTGCCAGCTCTGGACAAATTACAGCAGACCCGGTTAATACTGCTGATCGTCAATAACGTTGCGAAAAATATATATATTTGTTTTATCCTGATTTGAATTTTGAACATCTTAGCCACTCCCCCCCCCCCCCCGTTTAAGTTCAAAATATAGACAAATTAGTAGGTTCCAAACGAAAAGTGCTTATTGTCAATCTGAATATTGCATTTTTCCAGTGTTTTCCTGTAGGATACTTAATCATGATTGATTTTTAAAATATTACCTGATTTTCTCACCCCCAACCTCTGAATAGCCCAGTAAAAAAAAATAAATAAAATATTCTCTGGATTCAACTTGTTATTGTTTTTAAGACCATTTTTTAAAATTTTGGCTAGTTTTTGCACCCCCCACCCCCTGAATAGTCCAGTAAAAAAAAAATCGAAAATAAAGAAAAAATCCTTGTTTCAACCCCAAAAGATGTTTCAAAATTTTTTTTTAAATGGTCTTAAAAACGATAACAAGTTGTATCTAGAGTGAAACATCTTTTGGGGTTGAAACAAGGATTTGTTTATTTATTTCCGATTTTTTTTACTGGGCTATTCAGGGGGTGGGGGGTGCGAAAACTAGCCAAAATTTTAAAGAATGGTCTTAAAAACAATAACAAGTTGAATCTAGAGTGAAACATCTTTTGGGGTTGAAACAAGGATTTTTTTTTACTGGGCTATTCAAAGGGTGGGGGTGAGAAAATCAGGTAATATTTTAAAAATCAATCATGATTAAGTATCCTACAGGAAAACACTGGAAAAATGCAATATTCAGATTGACAATAAGCACTTTTCGTTTGGAAACTACTAATTTGTCTATATTTTCACCTTAAACAGGGGGGGGGGAAGGCGAAGATGTTCAAAAAATTATCCTCTACGGAGGATTCGAGGAACAAAATAGGGGTAGGGTAAGACAAATATATATTTGCAATGTTATTGACGATTAGCGGTATTTATCTGGTCTGCTGTAATTTGTCCGGAGCTGGCAACAAGGTGCCAGTTTCTCGGTGGTTGAATAGTATTCAGTAAAGTCCATTCTATTTATTAGTTTATAACTTTTATTTTATTTTTATTTTTTTTACAGTTAAAATGGCTAACGAATATGATTATACAGCAATTGCAATTTTTTTATCGAAAAAAAAACACTTCTTTTAAAAATATATATTTCTGTGAGTATTACCAGTGTTAAATTTCATTTCTCCCAAAATCTAGACTGATTCTTGCTAAATACGCTTCTTTGAATTTTGGTCGATTTTTTTATCACAGTCCCTACAAATAGCATAAATTTAGTAACCTTATTCTTTCTAATAGTCATTTTATTTCAAATAAGCATAAAGTAGGTTGGGTATTTGAAGGAAAAAAAAGTCATGTATTAACATATTCCTTAGTTCATAGTGATCGTGTCTAATGTAAAGACCTGCCCCCCCCCCCCCCCCGCCTTGAGAGATAAAACGTCATACATGTATATATGTACCCATTTTTTGTAGGGTGCAACCAACGTATAGATGTGCAGATTATGCGACGTAGTCTTCTTATTACTTATAGTAGGGTGTGTCTAAAACATTGACCGGTCAATTGACCACTGACCAGACCCTTCTGGTGGTCCAAGTTTAACCAAATTTGGCAGAGACAATTCAACTGCATAAATAAACACATCCAGTAACATTTTACTCCCCTCACCCCCCCAAATAAGGGTGCTCGAATGAAAAAACATTATTGACCAGCGAAAAAGTTGTTGACCGGGCCCTTATCTTTATCCGATTTTGATCAAACTTGGCAGAAATGTAAACTTACCCAAAGTACATGGGCTGTAAAAATTTTACCACCCTCACCCTCCAAATAAGGGTGGTAGAGCGGAAAAACACGATTGACCAGCGAAAAAGTTGTTGACCGGGCCCTTATCTTTATCCGATTTTGATCAAACTTAGCAGAAATTGAAAGGTAGCTGAATTATACTTGCTGTAAAAATTTAACCCCCCTCACCCCCTAAATAAGGGTGGTAGAGCGGAAAAACACGATTGACCAGCGAAAAAGCTGTTGACTGGGCTCTTATCTTTATCCGATGTTGATCAAACTTAGCAGAAATGGAAAGGTAGCTGAGGTACATTTGCTGTAAAAATTTAACCCCTCTCACTCCCCAAATAAGGGTGGTAGAGCGGAAAAACACGATTGACCGGGGAAAAAGCTGTTGACCGGGTCCTTATATTTATCAGATTTTGATCAAACTTGGCAGAAATGTAAAAATACCTAAAGTACAGGCGCTGTAAAGATTTTGCCCCCCTAACCCCTTATATAAGGTTGTTAGAGCGAAAAAACACGATTGACCAGCGAAAAAGTTGTTGACCGGGCCCTTATCTTTATCCGATTTTGATCAAACTTGGTAGAAATGTAAACTTACCCAAAGGACATGTGCTATAAAAGTACAGGCGCTGTAAAGATTTTGCCCCCCTAACCCCTTATATAAGGTTGTTAGATCGAAAAAACACGATTGACCAGCGAAAAAGTTGTTGACCGGGCCCTTATCTTTATCCGATTTTGATCAAACTTGGTATAAATGTAAACTTACCCAAAGTACATGTGCTATAAAAATTTTACCACCCTCACCCCCCAAATAAGGGTGGTAGAGCGAAAAGACACGATTGACCAGCGAAAAAGTTGTTGACCGGGCTCTTATATTTATCCGATTTTGACCAAACTTGGCAGAAATGTCAGCGTGCATAAACTGCACATGCTGTAAAAATTTTATCCCTCTCACCTTCCAAATAAGGGTGGTCGAGCGAAAAAACAAGATTGCCCAGTGAAAAAGTTGTTGACCGGGCCTCTATCTCTATCCGATTTTGATCAAACTTGGCAGAAATGTAAACGTACCTAAAATACATGCACTGATAAATTTACAGCAAGTGCAAGCAACAACTTTTTCGCTAGTCAATCGTGTTTTTTCGCTCTAACACCCTTATTTAAGGGGCGAGGGAGGTAAAACTTTGACAGCCAGTGTACTTTAAGTACATTTACATTACTGCCAAGTTTAATCGAAATCGGATAAAGATAAGGGCCCGACCAACAACTTTTTCGCTGGCCAATCGTATTTTTTTCCTCTAACACCTTTATGTAAGGGGTGAGGGGGGTACAGTACAGTACAACAAGTGTACTTTAGATACGTTTACATTTCTGCCAAATTTGATCAAAATCGGATAAAGATAAAGGCCCAGTCAACAACTTTTTCGCTGGTCAATCCTGTTTTTTTAATCTATCACCCTTATCTGGGGGGTGAGGGGGGTTAAATTTTTACAGCAAATGTGATTCAGGTACCTTTCCATTTCTGCCAAATTTGATCAAAATCGGATAAAGATAAAGGCCCGGTCAACAACTTTTTCGCTGGTCAATCGTGTTTTTTTGATCTAACACCCTTATTTAAAGGGTAAGGGGGATAAAACTTTTATGGCATGTGTACTTTCGGTACGTTTATATTTCCGCCAAATTTTATCAAAATCAGATAAAGATAAAGGCTCGGTCAACATCTTTTTCGCTGGTCAATCGTGCTTTTTCACTCTAACACCTTTATTTAAGGGGTGAGGGGGCTAAAATCTTTACTGCACGTGTAGTTTAGGTACGTTTACATTTCTGCCAAGTTTGATCAAAATTGGATAAAGATAAGGGCTCGGTCAACAACTTTTTCGCTGGTCAATCGTGATTTTTCGATATTTAAGGGGTGCGGGGGATAAAACTTTTACAGCAAATGTACTTTAGGTGCGTTTATATTTCTGCCAAATTGAATCAAAATCGTATAAAGATAAAGGCCCGGTTAACAACTTTTTCACTGGTCAAACGTGTTTTTTTGCTTTAACACCCTTATTTAAGGGATGATGTGGGTAAAATCTTTACATTGCGTGTAGTTTAGGTACGTTTAAATTTCTGCCAAGTTTGATCAAAATTGGATAAAGATAAGGGTTCGGTCAACAACTTTTTCGCTGGCCAATCGTGTTTTTTCGCTCTAACAACCTTACTTAAGGGGTGAGAGGGATAAAATCTTTACAGCTCGTGTTCTTTAGGTACGTTTACATTTCTGCCAAGTTTGATAAAAATTGATTAAAGATAAGGGCCCGGTGAACAACTTTTTCGCTGGTCAATCATGTTTTTTTGCTCTAGCCCCCTTATTTGGGGGGTGAGGGGGGTAAAATGTTACTGGATGTGTTTGTTTATGCAGTTGAATTGTCTCTGCCAAATTTGGTTAAAATCGGACCAACAGAAGGGTCTGGTCAGTAGTCAATTGACCGGTCAATATTTTAGAACTATCCCTTATAGTAGATCAATAAAATTAGGCACATTTATATCTTGTAACGCAATTTAGAAACGTATTAAGTTTTGCCCGTGAGTAGCGTATAATGTTATGTGGGTAACAAATTTTCTCAGAAATGAAGTGTTTATTGATTTAGAACTTTTTCGATCTTGGTTTCCTCTTACGCATGTAATAAAACCTTTGCTATGTTTTCATGGGTATTGAGTTCGTTTTCAAAACTTTTTCTTTTTTATAGCGTGTTCTTTATCAAGACCAAGAACACGCTATATAAAAGAAAAAGATAGAATGAGTTTTGAAAACGAACTCAATACCCATGAAAACATAGCACTTATATCCCCCTCAAAAATTACGTAACGCTAGCATCATTGGTCAAGCAAAATACACATAAATAAAGTTTTTAGAAAAAATACTACAGTTTATTTTTTAATGAAGTTTTCTTAAAATCAACAATTTGTCCTTATCCACTAACGTGAAAATTCTCCGATTAAGCTTCAATCATGATTAACACTAAAAAAAAAAGTTTCAATAAAAAGCACCGCATTCTAAACACCTATTAGTATCTAATCATGATTAAAGCCTAATCGGGGCATTTTTGTTTTGGAGGATACGAGCATAAATCTTTCTATCCTAACTTTTTAACCGATGAACCATTTTTTACGTAACAAACTTTGTTAGGTTTAAAATCAACTAGGATTATTATTTGTTATATTTTATGCAGCCATCTTTTGAGGAGTATTTTATTGTATGTAGAAATTTTAAAAATATTTTGTTTATTAAAATCGGTATATCTTAAAAACTACTAAACCGATTTTGGTAATTAATATAATTAATAAAGTTTTTACCAGAAAAGGACAAGGCTTTTTCCCAGTGATTATTTGATTGTGAAATTTGGTAAAATTAAATCAACAAGCATGAAAGCTGGGTAGTTTTTGGATTTTGTCGGATATCTTCGATTTTATAATGGCGGGTCAAAAAATACATAAATTATTTTACTAAAATTGGCTTAGAATTTCAAAACTTATTTAAAGAATTATTTTGTACGGTTCTTATGGACCACCCGATATAGCGATTGTCGTCATCTTAATTTTGTTTTTTTAATTAAGAAAAGCATATTTAAGTACATTCCAATCAAAATATCGAGTAAAAAAATTGTAGTTAAGCTTTATAAATATATCTGTATATTAATTAATTCTGGTCGGTGAGGCATATTATTTAATTAAAATTATTAAATTAAATTAAATATTTGAGTAAAATGCAGTACAGCACCAATTTTCTCAGAAATTAAGTGTTTATTGATTTAGAACTTTTTCGATCTTGGTTTCCTCTTACGCATGTAATAAAACCTCATATCCCCCTCAAAAATTACGTAACGCTAGCATCTTAGTCTTTCCAAAAAACATTAAAATCGGATAAAAATATTTCACTACTGAATTTTATTTTGAAATGTCCGGGTTTCCTTATACCTCGCTCCACTGTATGCCGTGTACAGGGTGATTCACTATATTTTCCACCCCCCTCAATTCCCTTATTATTGGAGGTAGAAAAAAGTTTGAAATACAAAAGTTCTTTAATTTTTTACGAAATTTAAGAAATTGCAACCCAAATTTTTTTATCGTTATCCTATATGTCAAATTTTGACAGCAACTTTCTTATTTTAAATGAAACACCCTATATTTTATTTTATCAATAAACTAGATTTTTTTTTCGTGATTTCAAAAATGTATAACTTGCCATACCCTGCGATACGTGGTTTTTGAGTTATGGTAATTTAAAATATTTTTACTAAGGTGGCTGTGACTGGCAAGACGCCCTGGAAAACTTGAAGATATTTTAACACAGGTGGTCTTGAATTGACATAATCGTATACTTTGACATGTAAGAAAGATTTATTTTTAATTACGATGGTTTTTACGGACAGAGAAAAATTCGATATTTTTTCAGTTTATGTTGAAAACAATCAGAATGCATGAATATCTCGAAGAGAATATTCAGTGCGGTATTCTGATAGGAGAGTGCCTAATTTAAAGACCAAAACATACATGCAAAAATGAAAAAAGAAAAATAGCAGTAAATGAAGATAAAGAAATGATGATCCTACTGTATTTGGAAGGTATATTTAAAAAAAAATCTTTTTAATTTCTAGAAAACATCCGATAAACAACGTCACACTTGTTCGACTAGTGGACACCTGTTGTTTTTTACTATTGGTAGGAAAAAACAGTTCTTTTTAACCCCCAACGCGGCACGCACGCGAAAAAGAGTGGTGTTATAAGTTTGACCCCATTGTCTGTTTGTCTGTCTGTCTGCGGTCATTTATCTCCCGAACCCGTGAACGGATTTTGATGCGGTGTTTTCTGTTTGGTAGCCATTTTTCTTGGGAATGTTCTTAGCTACAACTCGGCTACAACTCAGCAACGCTCAACTACAGCTCAGCTACAAAGGTTTGTCGAGGTTTTTTAAAAATTTTATTTTTACTTCTCACCCCTACATATTCTCTCCAATAACAAAGGTTTTTAGGTATTTTAGTTGTAGGTTAAGTGATTAAGTCCTTTACGTTGGATTTGTTATTTATTTTAAAAAAAAGTGTTTGATTGTCAATAATATTTTAGAAAATTCAAATTCTTTTTTCCTACTCAAGCAGGTAGGTAAGTATAATTATATATATAATAATATATAAACGTTAATAAAGGCCACCCGTGTTAAAATATATTCCTATAGTGAAAACATTTTAAATTGCCATAACTCAAAAACCACGTATCGCAGAGTATGAAAGTAATATATTTTTGAAATCACGAAAAAAAATCCAGTTTATTGGTGAAATAAAATACAGGGTGTTTTATTTAAAATAAGAGAGTTGCTGTCAAAATTTGACATATAAAATAAAGATAAAAAAATTTGGGTTGCAATTTCTTAAATTTCTACCTCCAATAATAAGGGAGTTAAGGGGGGCTGGAAAATATAGTGAATCATCCTCTACCTATATTAAGTTTATAAGTATATGCCGACATCTTTAGAAATCGACTGTCAACAAATAGTGAAGATCTAAGGAATTTTGTTATTTAGTAAAATTGAAACATAATACATTGATTAGAACATGTTTTATTTTTACATCCTTTAAACGTAGTAATATATTAAAATATATTATATCCTTTGTGTTTTATTTAAATCAATATTAAAAATATATATGAGTCGTCGCAATCTCCGGGACCAAAAACAATATATTTTTTGTTTTTGTAGAAAATAGTATATTATACACCAAAGGACTAAAGTGTAACTTTGCATCCCGAGGCGAAATAAAGTTTGTAGCCCGCTCGAAGGGAGGGACACTTTAGTCCATAAGTTTATACAGGGTTGGCCATTTAAAAGGGTTCACCTGGATTTTTTCAAAAACTGTAAAGAATTGGAGAAAATGCTGAAACACGTCGATTTTGTTTGTAAGAGGGAGACTTTTTGGCTATCTTAAAATTTTTGTAGCGCAGATCCCCTTTGAGGGGTAAACTTTACACCTATATTTTGAATAGGGGAAGTGGGTCGAGTGATA
This sequence comes from Oxystoma pomonae, assembly GCA_963921995.1. Classification (NCBI taxonomy): domain Eukaryota; kingdom Metazoa; phylum Arthropoda; class Insecta; order Coleoptera; family Brentidae; genus Oxystoma; species Oxystoma pomonae. Next base: position 87,728,671 of record OY998168.1, on the reverse strand, counting down.
CCTTGTTTTGAAGGTTTGCTGAAGGTCTTGACAATCGTGTAAAAATTTCGAAGATCTATCGATTAGTTTTTGAAATATTCACTTTCACAGTTGCATGGACAAATTCAAAAATATTTTTGTAAAGATTTCTTTTTTTTTGAGAAATTTTCGGACACGTCGACTGTGCTTTTGTTAATAGTACATTTTATCATTGGGTTTTTTCTTCTAGGATACATTCCTACGAGAGGTGAAATTTACCTGTACAATTTGGGCTTACTTTGAAAGTAAATATCTCAAAAACGAATCGATGGATTTTCGAAACCATTGTCAAGATATTCAGGAGACCTTCAAAACAAGGTATCACTCGACCCACTTTCCCTATTCAAAATATAGGGGTAAAGTTTACCCCTCAAAGGGGATACGCGCAACAAAGAAATCTCCTCCTTCCAAACAAAATCGACGTGTTTCAGCATTTTCTCCAATTCTTTACAGTCTTTGAAAAAATCCAGGTGAACTCTTTTAAATGGCCCACTCTTCTTACAAAAATATATTATAGAACGATATCAAGAAAATTAGGGCACTCTTTTAAAAACAAAATATCATAATAATTTCGGTTGGTAGAATATAGTATTCGAATACTGGAGAGAATTGCCGGAACTGGCAAATTCCAAAGAGTTCATTACAGAACCCTGCAGGAAGAGGGCCGGGAAACTCATTGAGTTCACCAGGCAGGACATCCGGACAATGGTTGCACGCAGGCAAAAATTTTTCAATTAAATTAGCCGAACGCAAAAATGTTAGAAAAACAAAGCACGAAATAAAAATGGCGCCGCTTACAATTTTTTTTTCAAAAATTACGTAATTTCGGGAACGCAAAGAAATAGGTCTAAAGAGTATAATTTTTAAGAAAAAAATATCAATTTTCTCGCCCTCCTCCACTGGGACTATAGGGGCCGTGCACAAATTACGTAATGGTCATAGGGGGGAGGGGGGTTACAAAACGTTACTTAAGGGGGAGGGGGGTTTTCGACAGCGTTTGCATTTGTGTGAAACTAAGAAAATTTGGAATGAAAATAAGTGAAAAGTTTTTTTTTTTTGAGGTGGGGTAGTGGTCTTGAAATCGTTACGTAATATTAGGGGAGTGGCGTGCCAAACCGTTACAAAACATTACATAGGGAGGGGGTCAAAAATTGGTAAAATCACCGTTACGTAATTTGTGCACGGCCCCACATCTGACTGTTTCTCCTTTTTGATTTCGAATCAAAATGCAAAACCCAGGTTGGACGTTCGAAGGCGTCAACCCGTCCTATTTGCTTGATAAAGTTTCTACGGAAATATCTCACTCGATTTCTCCGGCCGTGTATGAACGCTTTAGGTTAGGCATTTGCATGTATCTCAGTCCCCAGCCTGTAAACAGTGCGTAAGGACAATGGTTACAAAATGAAAAGTCGAAAAATATTTTTTTTTACGATATCTTTCATCAGTTTGGTATTAAAGTCGAGCAAAAACAATTTTTATTCCAGTCCTAAAGGTATGAAAATGGAAAACATTAGAAAACAACAACCTGGAATGGATTTACTACGTGTAAGATATAGTGATATATATATAGTGTTAAAATATATTCCTATAGTGAAGTTGATCTATAGACCGGACAATGCAGGCTGAAAGTACCATTACACAGAATGGGTCTAAGTGAGGATACCGAATGCAGGCTCTGTATGGAGTATGATAAGACGGCCAGACATGTGCTGTGTGATGCACGTCAGCGTTAACGTATCTTCGGTAAACCACAGATCGACGGACTGGATCTGAATGATGCTTCACCAAAGCAAGTTGCGGCTGAATATTCTGTAGCAACAAAAAATGTTAAAAGTGAGCCACAATAGAGCCAATAGTGGTCGCAGTGGACAGTGCCATACTCACAAACGAATCCATCAAAAATCAATCAATTCGAAAAGTGTGGGCTCCTCAGATTAATAAAAAAAATGAGATATAACAGTAAACAATATTACCCCGATCAACCAGCCACAATGTTTATTTCCCAAAAAATACATGGTTGCCAATTTACTGCGGGGTTTCCCTAGAAACAAAACAATTCATAAACTTCTTGAAGCTCTTTTGATAATATTATTGATTATTTGACATATTTTTATATAGGATAATTTTTCTTATGCTAATAACTTAATTCTTAGTCCTAATTTTTAGTCTCAATAATTAACTTTTTTTAATTTTTAATAAGTAGAATTTCGAGATTTATAAAAAAGAACACAAGCCGGCAACGTTTTTTCGACGAGCCGCGAATAAATGCCGACATGTTTGGTTGCAGCTGACGGCGTTGTTGTTAACGGGGGTTTGTGTTGTTCGGTGATTTTTGAATTTTATTGTGACTATTTGTGAAAAAAGAACTGTATCAAGCTATTTTGAGGACCAACAAAATGGTTTAACATTGCCTGGTATGCAATAAAAGCGGATATTCCAGCCCAGAATTAATATTTCGGAGGTAAGAAAGATCCTGTCATTTTACGTTAGTCATGGGCGTAGTATGAGGTAAAAAACTGCGTAAAAAGCTTATGATTATACTATTAATACATCAAAAATCTAAGACTAATACTAATCTTTTTTAAGAAACAAAAGTACCAGATAATTTTGCTCCTTTTGCAGCATGTAAAATATTTATTTATTATAATTTATACATAACAAGAGAAGACAATAAGACCAAGTGCTGATAGTCAGGTACTGGGGCAGGTATTTTTTGTATTTTAATGGGTACCTGGGTACTTTCTATAATGTGAATAAAACCGTTTTGGAGATATTTACTCTGAGCCAATCTTATTTTTATTTTCATTAATATTTATTATTTATTTTTTTGCCTTTTGACTCCTGTTTCCTGAAAAACTACTAGTAATTAATTTTTTACCTCTTCCTTAAATTTTTCTTGTGTTCTGTATTCAGAAATGAACATGCAGCCAATGTGTAAAGAATAAAATTTGTTGGCCCTAAAATTTTCATAATTAACATCACAAAAAGTTCTCTTAATTTGATAAATAAAGTTTATATTCCACTAAAGAAAACTAAAAGAGACATTATTATCATAGTGAAAAAAACGCTTAATAAGCCATTTATTAGCGTGTTTTTTTTTGGACAAAAACGTTATAAAACGGGTTATTAACCGTTTTTTTTTGCTATGAAAATATTTTTTTTACTTTTGTTTTGTGGGATACTGCACAATTAAAAAAAATATATAACAGCCATCTTGAATAATTGACCTAAAAATCATTTCAAGTGCTCTTTGGTAAACTTTTGATCTGTTCGTAAATACCTACATTCCTCAAACTAAACTTTATCCTTGAATAAATCTATTTTTTGTGGTTATGCAAGTTCTGGCAGTTAATTCTTTTGAATAAGAAAATCCGACCAACCCTACCTTATATCTCGTTTTCACATTTATATATTTAAATTTAAATTAACGCCGCCACTGGTAATGGCAAAAGCAATTTTTGACAGTGTTGCCGTTTTATTGCTCTATCTCGTTTCTGTTCATATAATCGTCCAGAAGGGTGTTGGATTGTAAACATTAGAGGATTTCAATAGGGAATGTTTGGTCTCTCTTTAGTTATTAGTCTGAGGTGGGCTCAATCAAGCTACAACCCCCCCTCAATGAAACTCAATTTAGATATTGAGAAAATTATGTACTAATTTAGTCCCCTTAAAAATTTTGTATTTATTGAATAATGGAGTTATTCGCACTTAAAAGGGGAGGGGAGGGGTGTGGTTTGGCGTTAAGCTGCACCCCCCATGCTTGGGAGGCAGATTTAAGGAAAGTTGATATCTCATAATTTTGTACTAATTATGTACTCTTAAAGAAGGCTACTTTTAGTTTACAAAATCCATCGGTTCCTAAGATTTTTGTTTCTTTGTTATGGGGTATCTAGCTTGCTATCAAGATATACCCCCTCTGCTTAGAAAAGAGACTTAACCAAAAGTCAGAATTTGGTACTAGTTATGTACTAATTTCGCCCCCTTCTAGAAAATTGCCTACTCTTAAGATTACTTAATTTTTTTTTTGTTTTTATGGGTAGCTTGATATCAAGGCACACCCCCCTCTGCCTAGGAAAGAGATTTGAAAAAATAATTATGCCATAGTTTGCTACTAATTATAAACTAATTTTTTCCCCTTCGCGAAAATTACCTACTCTCAAGATAACTTAATTTTTTTTGTTTTTATGGGATATGTAGTCTGATATCAAGGCACACCCCCCTCTGCCTAGGACAAAGATTAGAAAAAAATAATTATGCCATAGTTTGCTACTAATTATAAACTAATTTTTTCCCCTTCTAGAAAATTGCCTACTCTCAAGATTACTTATTTTTTTTTTGTTTTTATGGGTAGCTTGATATCAAGGCACACCCCCCTCTGCCTAGGACAAAGATTTGAAAAAAATAAATATGCCATAGTTTGCTACTAATTATAAACAAATTTTTTCCCCTTCGCGAAAATTACCTACTCTCAAGATAACTTAATTTTTTTTGTTTTTATGGGATGTGTAGTCTGATATCAAGGCACACCCCCCTCTGCCTAGGACAAAGATTTGAAAAAAATAATTATGCCATAGTTTGCTATTAATTATAAACTAATTTTTTCCCCTTCTAGAAAATTGCCTACTCTCAAGATTACTTATTTTTTTTTTGTTTTTATGGGTAGCTTGATATCAAGGCACACCCCCCTCTGCCTAGGACAAAGATTTGAAAAAAAATAATTATGCCATAGTTTGCTACTAATTATAAACTAATTTTTTCCCCTTCTAGAAAATTGCCTACTCTCAAGATTACTTATTTTTTTTTTGTTTTTATGGGTAGCTTGATATCAAGGCACACCCCCCTCTGCCTAGGACAAAGATTTGAAAAAAATAATTATGCCATAGTTTGCTACTAATTATAAACTAATTTTTTCCCCTTCTAGAAAATTGCCTACTCTCAAGATTACTTAATTTTTTTTTTGTTTTTATGGGTAGCTTGATATCAAGGCACACCCCCCTCTGCCTAGGACAAAGATTTGAAAAAAATAATTATGCCATAGTTTGCTACTAATTATAAACTAATTTTTTCCCCTTCTAGAAAATTGCCTACTCTAAAGATTACTTAATTTTTTTTTGTTTTTATGGGATGTGTAGTCTGATATCAAGGCACACCCCCCTCTGCCTAGGACAAAGATTTGAAAAAAATAATTATGCCATAGTTTGCTACTAATTATAAACTAATTTTTTTCCCTTCTAGAAAATTGCCTACTCTCAAGATTACTTATTTTTTTTTTTGTTTTTATGGGTAGCTTGATATCAAGGCACACCCCCCTCTGCCTAGGACAAAGATTTGAAAAAAATAATTATGCCATAGTTTGCTACTAATTATAAACTAATTTTTTCCCCTTCTAGAAAATTGCCTACTCTCAAGATTACTTAATTTTTTTTTTGTTTTTATGGGTAGCTTGATATCAAGGCACACCCCACTCTGCCTAGGACAAAGATTTGAAAAAAATAATTATGCCATAGTTTGCTACTAATTATAAACTAATTTTTTCCCCTTCTAGAAAATTGCCTACTCTCAAGATTACTTAATTTTTTTTTGTTTTTATGGGATGTGTAGTCTGATATCAAGGCACACCCCCCTCTGCCTAGGACAAAGATTTGAAAAAAATAATTATGCCATAGTTTGCTACTAATTATAAACTAATTTTTTTCCCTTCTAGAAAATTGCCTACTCTCAAGATTACTTATTTTTTTTTTTGTTTTTATGGGTAGCTTGATATCAAGGCACACCCCCCTCTGCCTAGGACAAAGATTTGAAAAAAATAATTATGCTATAGTTTGCTACTAATTATAAACTAATTTTTTCCCCTTCTAGAAAATTGCCTACTCTCAAGATTACTTAATTTTTTTTTTGTTTTTATGGGTAGCTTGATATCAAGGCACACCCCCCTCTGCCTAGGACAAAGATTTGAAAAAAATAATTATGCCATAGTTTGCTACTAATTATAAACTAATTTTTTCCCCTTCTAGAAAATTGCCTACTCTCAAGATTACTTAATTTTTTTTTTGTTTTTATGGGTAGCTTGATATCAAGGCACACCCCCCTCTGCCTAGGACAAAGATTTGAAAAAAAATAATTATGCCATAGTTTGCTACTAATTATAAACTAATTTTTTCCCCTTCTAGAAAATTACCTACTCTCAAGATAACTTAATTTTTTTTGTTTTTATGGGATGTGTAGTCTGATATCAAGGCACACCCCCCTCTGCCTAGGACAAAGATTTGAAAAAAATAATTATGCCATAGTTTGCTACTAATTATAAACTAATTTTTTCCCCTTCGCGAAAATTAACTACTCTCAAGATAACTTAATTTTTTTTGTTTTTATGGGATGTGTAGTCTGATATCAAGGCACACCCCCCTCTGCCTAGGACAAAGATTTGAAAAAAATAATTATGCCATAGTTTGCTACTAATTATAAACTAATTTTTTCCCCTTCTAGAAAATTGCCTACTCTCAAGATTACTTAATTTTTTTTTTGTTTTTATGGGTAGCTTGATATCAAGGCACACCCCTCTCTGCCTAGGACAAAGATTTGAAAAAAATAATTATGCCATAGTTTGCTACTAATTATAAACTAATTTTTTCCCCTTCGCGAAAATTACCTACTCTCAAGATAACTTAATTTTTTTTGTTTTTATGGGATGTGTAGTCTGATATCAAGTCACACCCCTCTCTGCTTAAAAAATAGATTTGAAAAAAAAGCAATTATGTCATAATTTGCTACTAATTATGTACTAATTTCGTCCCCTTCTAAAAAATTGCGTACTCTCAAGATAACTTGATTTTTTTTTTTTTTCTGGCTTTGGTATCCTTAATCCGACAATATTTGTAGTTTTTATCCTTGAAAGTATCTTTGGTTTCTTAAATAATTGCTTAAATATGGAGATAGATAGCTCATTAACGTGAAAAAGTTCGTGTTATTCAAATCCTAGATCACTGATTTTTAAGTCAGGGATTTTTCGAGCCTTCTTGGTTACCTCCAAAAATAAGTTTCTTTTTGACAGATAAGAAAATTTTAAAACAATATATTTTGAAAACTTATTCTGTCTTTCGCCGTCTTCTGAGCGTACAAAACGTGCTCCACGATGAGAAAGAACCAGGTCGCTGGCAGTGACTGTAACACCAACTTTTCCTCTAATTTTCTGAACCGGCAAAGGAATATCTTCCCCTTGTTTTTGGGGGACGCCACAGATTTCAGCTCTTAGTTGGTGGCAATCTAATCTAATAATCTGATGACGCTGTTTAGCTCCATTTCCAACGATTCGACCTTCTTAGGAAGATATCCAAGCGATTTCATTTTAGTGGAAAATCATCAATTTTTCCACCAAAGATTAAATTAGATTTTATTGTTTACGAAAACATTACAGTATTCATAAAAATCAGTGCTAACTAAAATTAGTTTTACATTAAAAAATGCCTATAAAAGATATTCTAAATAAATAATAAATAAAAAATATGATTTGTTCAAAAAATAAACTTAACTTACTGACAAAAAAATCAGTAACAATTCATCATGCACATGCAAGCACAACGAGCACCCCATTTAATAATAACAAAAAAAATACCGATATTTGAACTTTAATATATAGAAAACTAGATTACTAGATTATTTGAAATGGAAATGAAAGAGCTATCTTTATCAATTTTGAAACTTGTTGTTTGCTCGCAGTCTTTTGGTCTCTTTATAGTTAAGATTGTTTAGTACAAGGAGAATGTCGTCAAACGAAGATAATAAATTAAGCTCTCCCTGTCTTAACAATGCCCAAATTGGGCAATGCAAGAGAAGATTTCAGCGATACGTAGAGCATCTGTAAGTAAACTTTATTGCATAAGTTGAGCTAGAGTTCTTTTGATGCTCAATGGAAGGTTAAGTTGTAAATACGACGCGGCTGTGTTTGGTGACCATGGTATTTCAAAATCTATAAAGGCAAATAACTCAATAATTTGTGATACCCAATTGTAACGCGCATCGGCATTGTAAGTTAGTTGTAATTGTCTAAAGAAGCACTTTTTAGGTAAACGAGAATTATCCATTTTTAAAATTTTTATTATCCAGTTTATGGATTGATTAAAAAGATTGTATGAAAGGCTTACTCTCCCTGTTTCAGTTCGGACAATGTAATGAGGGGTATTAATTGGTAGGTGCAATAGTTTTAAAAAAAAATTAGTTTGAGAACGCTCTAACACAACTACAACACACTACCTAGGACCCCAAATTGGAAGGCAGTTAGAAACTATGCTCACCACTAGTGAAGCAAATAGCTTTATCATGGTCCTCCAGTCATTGGATTTAGATGCACATAAGATATTAAAGACAGAGTTTAAGGCTTGATTAGCCTTTTCATATGTGGTTTCAGCCATGTCAGAGAATAATCAAGATGAAGTAAACGTAACCCCAAGATAAACGTATCTGTTAACTTGTTCGATGGCTTCTCTTTTGTACCAAAAACCTCCTTTTGAGAAAAGCACCACTTTTGTTTTTAAAACATTTACAGTCAAAAAGTTTAGGTCAGCGTATTTTTCCAGAATTACAATTTTACGCCTGAGGTCGATTTCTGAATCTGTCAGAAACACAAAATCATCAGCGTATGCCAATGCAAGGATTTCGCTCTGATTGTCGACATTTATTTCTCTCCCTTCATTCTCCAAAAAGAACTGATCAACATCAGATATAAAAATATCAAAGAAGAGAGGACTTAGAGATTCTCCTTAAAGAAATTTAAAGAGTTTGTAGCCTCCTCCTGCGCATTTTTAAGGCTTTTCAGATCTAGTTGCTATTGAACTTTTTAAAGACTTAAGTAGTCGTCTTTTGGCGTGAGAAGATTTCGAAACCATTTCGAAATCATGCAAGAAATGTCATTTTGGCGATGAACTCATGACGTCACGGTTCAACACATTTCAAAGGATTTCAAAACCGCTCCTCGGACTGTTTCGAAATCATTTCAATCACGATTTCAATATGGCGGGAGTTGCCATTTGTCAAAATACGCGAGTAGTGTCGGGTTATGGAGCACCATATATTTTTTTTGTTTTTTTAAATAAAAAAATGGTGGAGTCTGATTTGGTAACCCAGCAAACAATGGTGGTCCGGGTTATGTCCGGCCGAGTGCCCTAAGCGTTGGATAACCATCTGTATCTGCAAAACTATACCGACCCCCTGCTTTTTTACATACGAGCTACCGGTCCGGATAAAGAACGCATGGGCCAGTAATGGCCGTTTATAATCAACGCCGGCGTATAAAATTTAATCGCAAATAAAAAAGATGTAAGAAAAATAAACACGACATTTTTAAAAATAAAACAGAATACAGGCTTAAAGGTAATAGAGAAAAAAGCCCTCTGCAAATCACGCTTTTTCCACTTTCGCAATATGCTCCCCGAGCACTCTTGATTTTTTTGGTTTTTTAAAATAATCTCCGAGAAACACATCAAAATTGAAAAGTGCAGAAGGCCGTAAATACAGAATCCTGTACCTTTCAACAGGTTATAAAGAAGAAAGCTGTAAAAGTATAAGGTCACTGTAACATGACTCTTAAAAAGAGTTAAAGTTCGCAACAGCACAGGAGCTTCACACTACGTGGCTCTAATTTTAAGGCATCAGCAAGCAATCGCTCCGGAGCAGGCTTGTTGCGCAGAACTTTTCGACAGGTGGCGCACACAGTTACTACGTTTCCACGGATTACAATTTTTTTTTTAAATTCGAGAGGTGTGCATGGTGCATGGGTATAGCTTCAACTGCCAGGTACAATCCTATGACTCCCTGAAGTCCCTGATGATTCCTAATAAGGATGAAACAGGTCTGTAGGTGTCTCGATTCTCCAATAGACATTGGAGGCCTGGTCCCAATGAAGTGAGAAACAAAAACGCTTTGTCCAATATGCCACGATTGTTACTTTAATTTTTATTTGCGGACACTAGATTCATTTTGTTGTTTTTTAAAGTTATTTAATGGTGGGTTTATAAACAAACAACTAACAAATATTTTACAGCAATAAGTTAGGTTAGGTTTTGTAAAACCGGTGACGTCACATCGCCCCCCCCCCTTTGCTCCAGAAAAAAGTAGACAACAAAGATGATGGTGGTAACCTTGAAGTCTTTGGAGAAAAAACCCGGGTTTTTTATATTAAACCCAACCCACTGAGCTTTTTTGGGTTTTACAAATGAGTTTTATTGGGTTTTTTTATGGTTTTCTTTTCAAATTATATACATATTGTAGTTCTTCTTTAAAATTAGGACTTATTCTCGCGATCGTTTATCAACTATAAAACACGACATAAAAATAGGTGGAATACAAAAATCGACAGTTTGTTTGTTTTTGTTTTGTTAATAAATCAAAGCAGTTTTGGTTTAGTTTGACCAGCTCTTTTTTTATATACTTGATATAAACAAACCTTAAGAAAATTATTGTTGGAGTTTGTGTATTTACTACACATGAAGTACTGTAAGAAGTAGGTTTTTCTTTACTTTATTATTTTAGTAATTTTAATAATATAATGCCTATGTTGTTGTATGCATTCACGAGATCAGATCGAAGGCGACAGAGCGCCCATAAAATTGATTATTAAATATGGTTGTTTGGGTTAAGTAGAGCTCAAAAAAACGTTGACAAAAACGAACCGACGAGATACTCGTAATATTGCTTAGAAAAGTTTTAATAACAAATAGGCTTTGGCTTTGTGATTCTTTAAAAGATATTTTAGTATCGAGTTGGAAGTATAGTTAGAATAAGTAAAAAGCCAAGTGTCTATGTGTGTGTGTTATAAAAGAGAAATATTGGATATTATATATCTAATTAAAAATAGGTGAGTGTTCTCACAGAGTAATTAGTTTATCCTTTTGGTTTAAATATTAAATATAAGCAGTAATCTTAAATGTTTATGCATAAACAGGTATTAGGTTTTGCTAAGTATATATTTATAATCAGTTCGTTAATCATACCCAGGCATCGGATGGCGTACATTTGAAGGTGGTTTCTAGTCCATTTGCAGATGAACTGGCACCTTTGTACGTCGAAGCGGAGCTGCTATGGGAGTCATGCGAAATAAGTAAATATATGCTAAACTCTTGCTTAGCGCTCAACTGCACGCTTCACGCTAATATGTGGAGCGGGTACCTAGCACTATTATTTAATTATGTATATTTTAGTTAAATATCTGAGTTCTCTGTACCATTGCACGTCTCACTATTAGATTTGGCATTTGGGACCATGATTTAACGATTCAACTGAATTACTGGTTATTTATTATCGTCTATGACTGATTTTTTTTTTAATGATTGTTGTATAATGAAAGTAATTCATTATTCTTTTAATAAAACACCTTTTTAGTTAACATTTGGTAAACTCGTTACTCAGGAAACGTTTTCTTAATTACAGATACAAAAATCCGGCCATTCTGTACTATAGTACATAAAATCAAAATAATATTGTTATGTAAGTACTAATTTTTATTAACGGCTTTAATATTGAAATATTAGTATTAATTATATTAAATAATTTTTTTTTTAATGCTCATAATGACGCCCTTAAATTTCCATCCTACAAATTATCAGAAGTGGGATTACCTTTAAAGAGAAATAAATTACAAACCTATTACAAAAAATTTTTAAAAAAAAAAAACAAACAAAATACCATCTGTAAAGAGTGCACCTAGAATACAAAACTAATACTAACCCATATAAGTATACCGACATTTTTTTTTATTATACTACATTTCTGACTAGACAGTTTAGACTGCACTCTGTTTAATGGGAATGCGCATGCTTACGTGCGTATTTGTATTTTATCGGAGTTACCGACGTTTACCTTTACAATCTGGCGTGCATTTTTTTTCGGACATATTTTTGCATTTAAAAAAAAAATAATCTCTAGATATCATTTTTATTGCGTCACCAAAAAAAAACTAATTTAGGAATTTTGTAAAATTGAATTTTAAAACGAGAAGATTAGTTATTGATTGCCTGTTTTTCGTTTTAATAGTCGTGTAAACATGAGCCAACGTCGTAAACGCGCCCTAGCCCTGAAAAGTAGAAGCAAAAGCACTAGCGATCGTAGTGTTTCGCCACCAAGTAGTAGATCACGTGCCACAGATGATTCAATTGAACGATTAACAGGTGTTTTAACCACATTTATTAAAGCCACCGCAGATAGATCGAATGCAGTCCCTGTTGCGAATAGGGATGTTATTCCTGTATTTGATCCGGAAGATAAAAATTTGACTTCTGTATCTTGGTGTCAAAAAGTCGACGAACTGCGAGAAATTTTTAAATGGTCTGAGGAGACAACCATTTTTTCTGCAACCTCCAGATTACAAGGTTTAGCGGAGGTATGGTACAAAAGCTTACCTAGCCTAAAATTTACTTGGGACGAATGGAAACAGAAAATTGAGCTGAGTTTTCCTTCAAAAAGAAATTACCATGCTGATTTGGAAGAAATGATGGGAAGAAAGAAATGCTCTGATGAAAGTTATACGCAATATTATTACGGAAAATTGGCATTATTAAATAGATGCAAAATTTATGGAGAGGATGCTGTTTCCTGCATTATAGGCGGAATGAATGACGTCATTGTAAAGACAGGAGCTAGTGCTGGTAAGCACCAGATACCCGAATCGTTGTACGCATATTTAAGCTGTTTGAATATCCCAGGGCCTTCGAGTGGTTATGAGTTTTCAAAACAACTAGAAATTGGCAGATAAAAAAATAAAGATATTCACAAAATCCTTTCAAAACAACCAGAACCTACGTAATTTGTGAAATGTTTGTGGTGAAAGGCATTATGGATAGTAGAAATATTTAGCAATTAGTTATATTCACAAAACAAATAATACTATTATTACGAACATACGAAAATGTGCTTTAATACCCAAATATATTTTTTTTTTAATTTTTTTTTTACCTCTAAAAAAAATAATAAATTTAGGATTTAAGTTTGTAAGAACTATTGTTTAAGGGATAGACGAGTATACAGAATTTGTACCTTATGCTTGGAATAGACTCATTTACAAAATTCGTATTTTTACGTGCTTGTAAGAGTACAAAAACCAAATCTGTCTTGGAATATGTGCTGTTCCATTTTTAGAAGATCTAATCAAAATTACGCAAAAAGCGGTAGATAAAATTAAAACCGCTCAAGATACATAAAACTTGTATTTTGATAAACATCGAAAAAAGCCTAAGATTTACAAAGATTTAGTGGTTATTATAAAGCAAATTCCAACGCAAGGAACTAGCAGAAACTTAAAATCTCAATATAGCGGTCCAATGTTGGTTAAAACTGTTCTTCCTAATGATCGCTATGTGGCAAAAGATATGAGTAATTCCCAGCCAAATATAAAAAGACGATAGCTGTGGATCGCATGCGACCGAGGACGGGGACCTATTGCACCAGTAAATCTCGGGACGAGATTTTTGCAGGATGGCCGACTGTAAGAAGTAGGTTTTTCTTTACTTTATTATTTTAGTAATTTTATAAATATAATGCCTATGTTGTTGTATGCATTCACGAGATCAGATCGAAGGCGACAGAGCGCCCATAAAATTGATTATTAAATATGGTTGTTTGGGTTAAGTAGAGCTCAAAAAAACGTTGACAAAAACGAACCGACGAGACGAGAAACGAGACGAGAGAGACTCGTAATATTGCTTAGAAAAGTTTTAATAACAAATAGGCTTTGGCTTTGTGATTCTTTAAAAGATATTTTAGTATCGAGTTGGAAGTATAGTTAGAATAAGTAAAGTGCCAAGTGTCTATGTGTGTGTGTTATAAAAGAGAAGTATTGGATATTATATACCTAATTAAAAATAGGTGAGTGTTCTCACAGAGTAATTAGTTTATCCTTTTGGTTTAAATATTAAATATAAGCAGTAATCTTAAATGTTTATGCATAAACAGGTATTAGGTTTTGCTAAGTATATATTTATAATCAGTTCGTTAATCATACCCAGGCATCGGATGGCGTACGTTTGAAGGTGGTTTCTAGTCCATTTGCAGATGAACTGGCACCTTTGTACGTCGAAGCGGAGCTGCTATGGGAGTCATGCGAAATAAGTAAATATATGCTAAACTCTTGCTTAGCGCTCAACTGCACGCTTCACGCTAATATGTGGAGCGGGTACCTAGCACTATTATTTAATTATGTATATTTTAGTTAAATATCTGAGTTCTCTGTACCATTGCACGTCTCACTATTAGATTTGGCATTTGGGACCATGATTTAACGATTCAACTGAATTACTGGTTATTTATTATCGTCTATGACTGATTTTTTTTTTAATGATTGTTGTATAATGAAAGTAATTCATTATTCTTTTAATAAAACACCTTTTTAGTTAACATTTGGTAAACTCGTTACTCAGGAAACGTTTTCTTAATTACAGATACAAAAATCCGGCCATTCTGTACTATAGTACATAAAATCAAAATAATATTGTTATGTAAGTACTAATTTTTATTAACGGCTTTAATATTGAAATATTAGTATTAATTATATTAAATAATTTTTTTTTTAATGCTCATAATGACGCCCTTAAATTTCCATCCTACAGTACTTACCGCGAAAACCACGATATTGGAAATACAAAACATTATTATAGACTTTCTATTTATAAACAAGTTTTAGACAAAATTATTTCGAACATAAACAAGTATTTTTGACCTGAACATATTCATACCAATTTTTATACAATGTGAAGCCAAAATCGAGGAAAAATTAACTAAAGTCATTTTCCGAATACTATAAACTGTTTGATTAATCCAAAACACAAATTCTGAACTTTTATTGGGAGAAGTCAGTATTTGGAAACAATATTATTCAGAAGTACGCAAAAGCTTAAGTCAAAACATACCTGATAACATTTTCGAGGCAGTGAACAGGTATGACGATATTTTTCCAAACTAGGGCATAAATTGCGACGCAACAACACCTTTGATATTTACGGTATTAGTTTAATTTTGTGTTAAAAGTGGCATTTGTAGTGTCATTTTCTTTAAAAAATTTCGCCTGCTGCGCTTTAAAACCATTGTTATATTTACAATGTTAGTTTAATTTTAAATAAAAAAATGCATTTTGTAGTGCAATTTCCTTTAAAAATTTCGCCTGCTGCGATATGATACCGTTGATATTCAACATTTTAGTTTAATTTGATTCAAAAATTGCATTTTTAATGTAATTTTCTCAAAAATATTCGACGCATTTAAGCATTTTTTAAAATAAAAAATGTATGAAATGTGAGCCATTTTTTTTTACAAACTTGAAGAACGATATATTAAATTAAATGGCGGTGACAATAATTTTTTATATATAGGGCGTCTATTAAAAATAATCAGGACTGAACAATTTAAATAAATTCCAAGATAATGTACTTGTACTTACGAAATGATTTGTATAAGCAAAATTATAAAAACTACTGTTGTGTCTGGGTGATGCGTGACATGAGAGGTGACATACCTGAAATTAAAAGAGTAACCTGAGCATTCAATTTATAACGCTAATAAACAAGCGTTAATATTAATTTTTAAGATTAAACAGTAATAAACTGGTTGTATACATGAAAGAACTAAAATAGTACTGAAGTCAGACAATTAATTAATGACTATTATTGATACTTCTATTTAATTTAATTAAACCAAACCGCATTGTGTCTGTCACCCACAAGCGTAACAAAACTGTGCTAGTGCTGAAATACTCCTATATGGAGTAATAATGGGATAGTGGTTAAGGTTAGGCTATGTACTATACCAATAGTACGGAAAAAGGTCATCTGCAAGTGGCTCAAGCACTCCACATCAGTAATAGATTCAGGTGAAAAAGACTCTAGCACTGTCTATTTTGCACTGTGCAGACTGGTACAAAGACGCGCTAGGTCAAGGGCAGTACTTCGTTAGAAGTACTAGGAGGTTGGGAAAAGGTATTAGAGGAACGTACTACGTGGCTCGTCCACTTCAGTAGTACAAAACAAAATATCTGCATATCTGCAGCGCACCCGACGGAACACATCCGTCGTTATAACAGTGCAAAAAAAAGGTAAGGACTCGGACAATGCCTAGTGGCTCAAGCACTCCACATCGGCAACTAAAATACACGCTAGACGGCCGTTTTGCGCAAAAGAGGTAAGGTAATATGCAACTCAAGCACTTTGCAATATTCATAGGTGTATATGTCCATTCCTTTCAATATTTTAAATTAATAGCTTAACCACAAAAATATCCAAATTACTGTATTTTTATATATTGGTGAATAAATGCTTTAGGATGTAAAATTTGCAAAAAGAAGATAAAAATAAATATAAAATAAGGAAAATCGAAATACTCCGTGAGAAAACTCACCTTTTGAAAATGTAATCTAAGACCAATTACACACACAAGCGCAGTTAATATTTATTTCTTAACACTTTTCACCCCACAGTTTTAAAACGTTCTGAAACACCCAACGCTAGTAAAGTGTGGGTCACAAGGCTCTTGTTTATGTAACAGACCCATAAATATCGAATTATGCCTGGCTTTTTGTGAATATAATCTTTCTTTATCCTAAAATGAGCTGTGTCGCCTTTTCAAAACAGGGTAAATTTATTAGTCTAGTTCGACGGAAAAACTGACTTCTTACAGAAATAAACAACTTAAAATCTGAGTAGCCCCCTTCCCTAGATTTAAGGCCAAATACACGCTTTTAGTTATTAAGTTTTGTTTCCGTATATTGATATGTTCCTCATAAAAGCTATGCTTTTATCCTCGTTTTTTTTTCGTATCGAAACCGCCCCCCCCTCCTTTTCAAATGACTGGGACCGCCACTGGGTTGTGTTAAAACGGTAGTAAAAGATATTTTTTGCAAAGCACTTTTAAATATACTCAAGTTACGTGACTTTCTTAGAAATTACTTGGTAATCTATTTTTTTTTGTTGGGTTTTTTTAGGTGCATAGTAACAGTATACCTACCTACTTATGTATCAATTTTTGGGCTTGTTTTTATTTAGAAGTTATTTTTTTTTTCATGATAGCATATAAAACAACGTAATTAAAGTGGAAAATAACTTTTTGTATTATTTAGCTAAATTATGCCTTGTATTGTAGCATTGCTCGGACTCTATTATAATGAAACTGTTATATTTTTCGAAAACAATAAAATTTCAGTTCAGTTCAGTTCAGATACTTTTTCTAAATCCTCCTCGAGTTGCTTCACATAAACATAGATTCAAAAACGTTTTTAAGTATTGCTTCCGATTTTGTCCGTACGCTTGCGTATCTAGATTCGAACATCGATTGAATCAATTTTGACTCACAATCCGCCGATCTGAAGCTATGATTAAGCTGTATATGGTGATAAGCTCAGGACCGGTATTCTCGTAACTAAATACGCTCGGCGTTTCGTGCTCGATGACCGTATGATAACGTAATATTCGCATACCACGTGACCAAAGTAACAAAAATGGTATTTACGTATATTGAACGCAAGGCGTCGACGAAATGTGCTCAGCGCGTGGCGACCGTTTGAGAAACACCTACCATTTGCTTGCTGTTTTGCTCTCCGCGCGTACGATTTTCCTACCCTACAATACTTTGTAGAGTGCTGCAGAAAATATAGTAGTTTTTTTAGTTTGCATTTTTATTAATAATAAAAAAAATAAAAATCTCTTATTAGTAGCTTCGGAACGGGTATTTAGAGACTCTCAACATCTCACAAAAGTGGCTTCTTAAAGTAATTTTTAAGACCGGTTTTACCCATTAACCTTACTATTTGATGCTCGATGTAAGACAACTTTTTTTCCAAAAAATAGCAACAAAAATTTTTCTTAATAAAATCGACATCGAAATAATTGAGCATACGTATAATACTAGAAATAGAAGCAATCAAAATCCTGTAAAGCTAAGGGTAAAAAAAGCCATTGGTCAGCGGTGCTTTTTGTATCTTTCATCAGCTGTGTACCAACAAATATCTGGTTTTATTAGGCTCATGCCCACATTGTTTTCTTTTAAAAATAAACTAAAAACTTTCATGAAATATGAAATTAGCACATATGAAATAAATAGCTTAATTGATATAAAAAATAATTAGTAAACCATATCTTTATATCTGTGTTTTGGTCTGTATTTTCTTTACTTTTCTGAAAAATCACATTTTTCACACTAATTACCCTTTTTATGTTTTTTATCTTTTGTCATTTTATTTATTCATAAATGTACTAAAAATTATTATTTTCTTTTTTTAATTCAACACTTCCATGAAAATATAAATTTTTCCACGCGCGAGGTTTCTCTTGTGGATTTATGAATTCTGTGTTTGTTGTTGAATTGGTTAGGTTATTTTTTGGGTAACAAATACCTTAGAGTTTTATTTTCTGTTTCTTAAAATGTAGAATACGCATTTTTACTATAATTATAAGGTATAACTTACTAGATATATAAGTAACTATTGTGAAACCATTTTAACAATAAATGCTATATAATAAAGTATCAATATCAATATACGACCGTGCCGGAAACACCACTTTCCCTGACTGAGTGCCGAAATAAATTTAAACTTTTCCGCACTGAGTGCGGAATTTTTTTGTAAGTGTGCGGTTAAGTCTCGCGGTAAACTTTTTCCCGCACACTGGGCGGGAACGTGCTACGAGTTTATATCACAGGGTCAAAGGGCGGGTTTAACTGAGCTAAACCAAACCATCAAGTAATTTTTTAAAGGACCAACACTTGTACAAGTCACCATTTGATTTACCCTTTCTGAAATACGGCTCGAAATCGATCACACAATGGCCTCTTTCTTACACATAGAAAAAGAAAAGGAGCGACAAGGCTACCAAGAAATAAAAATGCAAAATTCGATGATGCCAAGATGTGCTAAGCGAATTTGATTCTGTCTGCTCGCAGGGCAGCGCGTTCGGCAGAGAGAATACGAAAAGTCGTCGGTCAGCGTGCCGCTGAGCGCGCTGTTCGCTATTCGTTTCGTTTAGCGACTTCAAAACGTTACGTATTACGAGAATACCGGTCCAGGTATATCGGTATACGTAACGCGTTCGAAACAAAGTCAAATTACACTACATTTTTGACTTGTTCATGTTTCGAACGAACTGCTTCTTTGACGGGTGTGATGACAGAATCTCGTTGCGTACGGAAGGATGTACGTAGCGTTACGGACCCACGAACATACGCAACGATTTCAATCAGCAGTTCTGTCATCGCAACCTTCAAGAAAGCGGGCATCGTTGGAAACATCGCATAAAAAAGTCAAAAATGTAGTGTATTTTGACTTTGTTTCGAACGCATTACGTATACCGATACCGATGCGTTGAAATATTTCCTTTAATTAATTAATCTAAGATCTAAAATAGTACCCTCACAGGTCTAAATATTTCCACCTGTGGGGGGTACTAAATTTTAAAACCAATTTTCAAAAAACACTTACCCATACAGAAAAGACACAAAGTTAATGACTATTTTGTTTTGTTATTGCAAAATAATCCTGAAAAACTGCTTTTTTTCTCAAAATACACCATATTTTAGAAGAAAATGCCCTAAAACTAATTTTTTTTGACAAGCTTCAAAATGCCAAATGGTGAACACCCCAAAAATTTGGCACATAATAGCTTCATTATTTGTGTTTGAGGTTATAAAGTTGGTGATTTTTTAAACCACCTCAGGTGGTTTAAATTTATAGCCACCAGAAAGGATTGTTTTGTGGTATTTGGTAATAAGTTCGTTTATAATTTCCCTAAGTAGCAGTTTTTACAAGGATTAATTTACCTTATTTAATATCCCAAGTTGTTCATTACCCAATAAAACACCTCCTATTTTATCCAGAAAAACGACATATTTTGAACCCGTTTTCAGCACACAAAATATATTTATGAGGGCACTACGAGGCAAAACAAAGATAATAATTTATTTACAAACTGAAAGTAAAACATTAAGGTTATCTAAAAGCTCAGTAAAAAAAACTTTCCTTACTCAAAGCCAACTCATTTTAAAGCTGTAGCTTTCATCAGTAGAGGTTGGTGCTAGCCAAGGTGCAAGCAGAGGTAAAAGATTCGAACTCGCTGTTTGTGATTGAACGCAGCGCTAATATTTTTACACTGACATTTCGACAGTGACAGAAATGTAAAAAAAACTTTTAAGTTTTTTAATACATTTCATAAATAAAAACACCTTTTAAATAAATACAAAATTAATCTACTCCTAATTTTATTATTACTCATCTAAATCGTTGTGTGACATTAAGTATTAATTGGAAAAATTAATTAACAAGGGTAAGTTTTAATTAAATGTTAATTTATTCTACAGAGTGTTTACTATTTAAACCCCGCGTGGGCTTAAATTTTTTAATTTTCTTTTCTTCTAAATTGAAAATTTCCTCCTAAATCCAACAAAAGATTGTGTTAAGATGATTATTCAATAAAAAAATTCATTAAAATTCTTCTTATAAATCAAACTACGTCCAAAACTCAAGGAGGGATCGTTTAAAATGCTGGAAACCAAAAATTTTATTTAAACTTAGGACCGTTTTAAAATAGACTAAACCGTTTTAGTAAATCCCACTGTAAGTGTCTAATATTTTCTAGATTTACTAGATTTGAATTCAATTCAAATTTTCAAATTCAAAAATAGCTTTATTGTCTTAAGAAAGAATATCTCATTGACAAAGCAGTCCTAAATCTAATAAGGTTAATTAACAGTCAAGATAAATTAGTAAAATAATAGAGTAAAATAATAAAATAAGTGTAAAAAATTTGAAAGGCCAAACAGACGAATAATTAAAACTTAAATGCACTTGTTACAGTTATATAATAATTAATATGACACTGACTAAACATAATTAATAAAACGAGTTAAAAAAATCGTATAAGTCAGATATAGTTAAACCTAAAATAGCATTAAAATATAACTGACAGTTAATTAAAAATGGACAACTTAGATGACAGTTAAGAACATAATACAAACATTACTATATATGGGTGCACAAACAACAAATATTACAATAAATGTCTACAATCTGATAGTTTCTCTATAATATTCAACACAGTCATAATATGGTCTAGTTTCAAGACAGTGACTAACCGTTTTTCTAAATTTATTATAATCCCCAATATTTCTAATTTCTAGTGGTAGGTGGTTAAAGAGTTTAAGACTCTCGTATATGATCGAGTCTTTAGTTAATGTGAGCCTGGGTATTGGTAAGGGTAAAAGCATGTTGGAGGACTGTCTTGTGGTGCGTTGCAGAGTAGCGTTTTCATGTGAATTTTGAACGCTTTGTTTTTTGTGAATAAGGCAAACAGATTCTAAAATAAAAAGTGACGTGAGAGTTAGAACGTTGGATTTTATAAACAAGGGTTTACAGTGTTCTCTGGGCCCCACCTTGTTGAGTATTCGAAGAGCACGCTTTTGGATTCTGAACACTGACTCAAAGAGAGTTCCGGAACAAAACCCCCAAAACGCTATACCATATCTTGCTCGAGATTCGAACAGGGCATAATAAACCACTTT
Organism: Oxystoma pomonae; assembly: GCA_963921995.1. Lineage (NCBI taxonomy): Eukaryota > Metazoa > Arthropoda > Insecta > Coleoptera > Brentidae > Oxystoma > Oxystoma pomonae. The sequence goes on along the minus strand of OY998168.1, from coordinate 87,707,137 downwards.
CGCCGAGTGAAATCCGAGCTCTTTGCTTACAACTTTGATGGCAAAACAAGCTGAAGATAATTTGGACTTAAGCTGATTTATATGCTCCTTAAAATCTAAGTTTGTGTCCAGAGTTAGGCCAAGGAATTTAACGAGTGGTTGAGAGTCGATGGTTTGATTATTAAGACTAATAGATTTTTGAGAGAATCTAAAGGACAAAATGTTTGTTTTTTTAACATTAAAACAAAGGCAGTTGGAGTCACACCATTCTTTTACTAATTTTAGGTAATTTATCATGATATTCTCTAGTTCTGATCTGTTGCCAGGCCAGACAATGGTGTTGTCATCTGCAAAAACAAAAAATTTACTCTTAATGTTCAAAGATGTCAAGTCGTTAATATAGACAAGGAAAAAGATTGGGCCAAGGACCGAGCCTTGGAAAACGCCCCTGGAAGTTTCTAGGGACCCGGAAGTCGAGTTGTTGTAAGCTACTTTTTGAGATCTTCCAGAATTATAGGAAATAGCCCATTTCAACGAGTTGTCTCTTAATCCATATCGTTCCAGCTTGCTTAGCAGTATTCCGTGATTTACGTAATCAAATGCTTTGGAGAAATCACAGAATACCGCCGCTACCGAATCCCCATTATTAATACTGAGATATACATTCTCTAATAAGGCAAATATTGCATCGTTTGTCCCTTTGTTTTGTTGAAAATCAAATTGAGAGTTTGATATTACATTAAATTTGTTGAAATGTTCCATTATTCTAACTTTCGCAATTTTTTCAATTAACTTAGATAATGTTGATAATAAGGCGATAGGGCGATAATTAGAGGGATCGTCTACATCTCCTCCTTTATGAATTGGGATAATAATGGCAGCCTTTAGGCAATCAGGAAAGTAGCCCTCAGAAAAGGAATGATTTATTAAGTCAACCAAAATACATAAGGTGATGTCTGGAAGTTGTTGTAAAATTTTTGATGAAAGTCCGTCACATCCCGAACTTGTTTTGTTTTTAATCTTACTTAGAACAGTCTTTACTTCCGTTAGGGTTGTCGGTTTAAGAACGAGTTTGTCAGGAATGTTTACATTATCTAAGTAACTCAATGGGTTTATGGAGGGTTTTAAATTTTTTGTCAATTTTTCGGCAATAGTACAATAGAATTTATTTAGCAAATTGGTCTCGATTACAGAATCGGCAGATTTGGTGTTGTTTTTACCGCGGAGAGAATTGATTATTTTCCAATTTTCCTTTGATTTATTATCAGCCTGTTTTAGTCGATCTTGGTAATAATTTTCCTTGCAACGTTTTACAACCCTTCTGTAAATGTTTCTATACTTATTAACATATATAAAGAAAAAATGGTTGTTGTGAAGATGCTTACGAATAGCGTATAATGACCTCAGATTTTTTGCAGATACTCTTACACCTTTGGTTATCCAAGGCTTTTTATTTTTTTGTGTAATTCTAGTTTTTGGAAATGATATATTGAAATTTTTTGTTAAAATTGTGTGGAAAAATCAAAAGGGATCGGGATGTTTAAAAACTTCAGTCCAGTATGTGTTTAAGCAAAGATTTTTAAAAGTGTTAAAATTATTTTTACTGTATATTCTACCCCATTTGACATTCTTTTGTTGCGTAACTTGGTGTGAAATAGTTAAAAGTATCGCCTCATGATCGGACATTCCTGGGTTTATGGTTTGAGTTGTTAAATCGTGTTCAAGATTAGTGCAGGCGTAGTCTATCATTTTTTTCTGTTGATGAGGTAATCCTGGTATAATTATTATTATGTACTTGAATGTTGTATGACGTAAATAATGATAATAGTTCCTGCGTTTCATTGAGGTTTTTGTTTTTAAAATCTATGTTAAGGTCACCCCCAAGAACTATTTTTGCCGAAAGAGGTAAGTTAGATAATAAAAGTTCCAGTTTTTTAAAGAATAGTCGGCTGTTTGATGCTATTGTAGACGGGGAAGTATAAATGCAGATTATAAATACATTTTCTTTTTTACTTTGTATCATGGAAAACTCAAAGATTTTCTCTTCAATAAGATGATCGTAATCTTTTTTGACTGTTAGTTGGAGTTTAGTAACAAAGTCTGATCTTAACATAATCAGAGTACCTCCGCGTTTGTAGTTTTTTCGACAAAATTTTGCTACTGTCGTGTACTGTTCAAGAATGTCCGGTTCTCCCTCCCGAAGCCAGTGTTCAGAAAGAAGCAAGATTTCTGGAAAGTTAAGTTCAGATAAAAGTATGTAAAATTCATTTATTTTATTCATTAATCCTTGAAGGTTGAAAATCAAAATATTTAGAAATGAATGATATTTATCTTTAGAAAGGCTATTTTTAGTTTTTGATCTAATAGGGCTAGGTACTATACTAATGGGTTTATTTGTGACTGAAGACCTAAAAAAGTATTTTGTTCCATCAAAATACCAGAATTATTGCCTCTTGTGTTGTCTGCAACACAGTCGTAAACATCATGCTCCCCCTGTAGCTCAGTATTGGCCACACTCACATTATTTTCATTAATGGGGCGATCGTGGTGTGTAATGTAAATTAAATTCTGCGGATTTGTGTCAAGAAAATTTGACACTATTTTATGTAATGCTTGAGTTAGTATATGTAAGCCAAATCGATTTAAATATGGCGAGTTTATCTTAAAGCATCTAGTATTAAGGATAGTATTGGATAAGATTAGTTTAATGTTGTTGTTTAAGTTTGAGATATGTAATAACAAGTCATATATTTCATTGTTTTTATAAGGGTCACACTGTGTTGAATGGAAACTATTATTTGGAGACGTGCAAAAAACTAAATTTGTAAAAAAACATTTATTTGCCAGAGAAAGAACTGCTTTTTTTGTAAATTTTCTAACATCTGGCCCTACCAGAGAAATAACATAATCATTCGTGGTAAATTCACTAATATAACTGTCAATTTCATTCACCAAAATGTCAAAGCTAGCGTTTGGTTTAGACAGAACTAGAATTGAATAGCTGGTACCAAAGTATTGGCTCAGGTATTCGTACATGAATTTCCCATAACCATCTGTCAAGAGCAAAATTCTTCTGTTCTTAAGTTGAGCAGGTCCTTTTGACTTCGTTACCACTTTAGATAGGGTGTTTGCTTTTTCGGTGTGTTTGTCAGGAGCAGTAATGTGGTTTTTATAAACGTTCTTTGGACCCTTCAATTAATTAAGTTCCGCTAAGACTTTACTATATTCATTTTTTAAGTCAAGTAACTCCGCTTCGTAATTTTTATTTTCTGTTTCAAAAATTCTTACTGTTTCAATCATATTTTTGTTATCAGCCTCAAGATCATTAATTCTTTCCTTAAAATTAAAAAGAGTTTTATCTTTGTTTTGAAAGCTTTTTAAATATTCTGCAATAATGCGTTCACCTGTTACAATTTTTGTTTGCAATTCTTCTATTTCTAATTGGTTTGTTTTCCGTATGTTTTCGTTTTCAACTATTTTATCCTTTAATTCTTGACACTCTTTTCCCACGTATACAAGCTCCTCTTTGTACTTTGCATTATGAGTTTCTAGGTTTATAAGTTTTCTTTCATCCTGTTTTATAAGTTCCTCGAGCTTTTTAGTTTTTTGTTTTAGTTCATCGATTATGTTTTTATTGTTTTGTTCATCTTGTTTTTTGTTGGAGATGCAAGCAGATTTTAGTTTTTTATTTAACTTTAAAATTTCTTTTTCACTCTTTTCTATTTTTGAAAGAAGTTCACCTTTATTTGTTTGTTCACCTAAGAGTTCTTGTTTTACATGTTCCAGTTCTTTTTCAAGATTTTTTATATGCCCCTTTTGTTCTTGGATTTTGTGTTCGGTGGATTGTTCAGTAGCAAAAACTTCATCTTGAAAATCAATTGTTTTCCTCTTCATCATTGCAATAATGTACTCTTTTCCCTCTATTACCTGATGAAGATTGTCAATTTTTTCTTGTAATTTTGTTTTTTCTTCTTCAAATTCATGTTCTAAAAGTGTTGTTAGCAAATTTTCCAGTGTTTCCTCATTAAGAATGTGTCTTAATTTGTCTTTGCATTCACAGCAGTAGAAGAGCAGGTTTCTTTCAACTAAAGCTAGGGTTTGTGCTTCGGATGTATTTATTCCAGCACATCTTTTGCAATATACTAATTTGCATGAGTCACAGTTAGAGCCAAACAGTTCATGTTTACCTGGCCTGTCTTTAAAAATGCAGTTTTCCAGACATTTTGAGCACACTAACTCAACAACCCGATCAGACATTGTTTTTAATAACACCTTGTATATCTACTTTCTTTAAAATCAACACCTTATATGTTTTTAAACTTTTAATAAATGAAACTGATAAGAGTTTATACTTATCTGGTATCACCTGGGAACACTTATTTTAACTCATCTTCATGCGAATTGAACCATCTTAATTAACCAAAATCGTTGATTATTATTAGTAGAACAGCATAGGATCAGTAATAGGTATCACCACAACTTATTATTTATCTCTTTATTATTTTGACAACTAAACCACAGTTTTCTTAAAAATCTCGATCTGTATCACAACCAAGCCAATATGAAGTTTACTTGAAAATTAGTTTCCTTACTAACTCGTACCAGCAACAGCATCAGCACCAGTCTTATGCTTAGCGGATTTTATATGCGCTTGAATTTCACTAATACCTCCATATTTGTTTTTCGGAGATTTTCATTGAATACACACTTTCACCTTTTTGCAGACATAAATGACAAAGTATTTTCTTATTCGGAGTGGTTTTTGAAGAATCAAAACCATATTTTACTTGAAAATGTACGTGCTCTTCTATTTTTCTTTTAGCATTAGCTCGACTGATTCAAATATAGACTGACTTCTTTGCGCTTTATCCTACTTTTATATACCTCTGAGATAGAAACAAACCTACCGAGAATATTCAAGCGTCGTCTGCTCCCCAATTAGCATTTGGTCGTCGTTTCTACGTTGGCGTAGAGAACCTGACGTCAGGAAGCTACGTCAGACCGGCCGCGCACCGACTCAAATTTATACTAAAATGGGGAATACAAATCCGGGTTGTACCGACGTCGGAGTACGTGGGTTCCATAGAAGGAATACAAAAATTTGTACTACAAACTAAGTCGTGCTTAGTGCAAATAGCTCAACGCCTGGACAACAAACTGTTAATATTTTTGTCCAAATTTAGGAAACCCCTACGCTAGATTTTTATACTTGCAACGTTGGCAGGCATAAATAAGATGCCGTCAGTGTTTTATGTCAAAGTTATTACGTACCCCGTGAGAACATTGAGATTTGTAACTTGGGCGAGCTTGAAAAACAGGCTGAACACCAAAAATTACCAACGCACTTCACTTTACTGACCACACATGACCAATGCAGGGCCAAAAATACACTATCGCCACGAATATTCTCACCATTTCAATAAAAAATAATATTTTATTGAAAAAAAAACTTCACCATTCTTTCTAAAATATGGCTAAATGATGTATTTAGAAATTTCAACAATATTTTATTGCAAAGTTCATGGGATTTCATGATATTTCACACAAAAATACAAAATTTCCGATCAGCTTTATTATTTATGTACAACTACCGCAAGGAAAAGGTGGCTACGTCAGAGAATTCCAGTAAAATTGCCCGATTTCTACTGACACTCCAGTTTTATGTTTCAAATCTGACTGGTCCTGACTCCTAGTGAATTTTTGTTTACTTAATCGGTCGCCCGTTCTGGCGAAACGTTCGTTTCATCTACAGTGACGCCACTGCAAGATTCTAAAGGTCGCCAGCCATGGATCTGACCCCTGGTGGTGTTCGGTTAACTGTTCGGTAATCTGTTTAGGGAACTTTGCTTCCAAAAAAGATTCCTCCAGTACGTTTTTCCGACATCGGAACAAGACCCAAAAAAATTTTGTGAAAATATTTGCGCCTTTTCCAACTGCCTTTAATTTTTTCTTCCATTTTATGTTTCGCAACTATGTTTACATAAGACGCTAAATGACCAACATAAGTGATACACAACACACAACACACACAAAGTTGAGCTTCTACCCAAATTAATCATAATTCTGTTAGCTCCTGTGCTAGCTATTCATAATGATTTTTTGAATTGAATATTTGAATTGGTTTTTCTTTGGCAATATTAGTTATAACACAAAAATGTACCGCACGCACGAAAATACAAAAAGGAACTCTAATTTTCACTACTTTGGGTTGGATTCCAAACTACAACGTTGAAAAACCGCCAGGTGTAGGTCAAATATCATCAATCATCATCAAATATCCCACGTTCGGGATGCGATAAATTTATCCAATGTATGTGACATTGGATAAATTTATCGCATCCCGAACGTGGGACGGACGTCGTAGTTTTTACTGATTGCAACGTTGGCAGCACAGACGTTGGACTGTCGTCAGAAAACTTTACTAACACAAGTACTACAAGTTTGGACGTCGAGCTAACGTCTTACTCTGTACTACATGACAACGATCTCCTTAACGACGTCGAAGCGTTGTCGCTAATTGCACTAGACTACACACAACGGCTCCAAACGTTATCTCGACGACTTACGCCCGTCTATACAAGCTAAGACGTCGTAACAACGAAAGATAAAGTATAATCCTGGACTTAAAGCACCAAAGTCGTTAACTGACTATATTTTATACTCCCTATGCTGTACAGAACTAGTCAAAAGACGGAAAAATGCTATTTGGGTCGCGTGAGTTCTTGAATTTTCCTGTTCGGAGTTCGTGCGCTTTCTTTCCCACTTAAAGCGGAGTGCAACCATAGTCCTCTTGCGAGGCTACCTGCTGCCAGAACTGAACCAAAGGTTTCTAGCCAGAGCGTCGCGTCGATAAGGGGACACAGAATTAAAAAAAAAAGATCAGAAATGTAACTTAATATTTCAGGACTTATTAAGGTGACACAGAATAAAAAAAAGATCACAAATGTAATTTAATCTTTCAGAAATTGATCAAAGGTATGTGAGCCATTTTTTTTTACAAACTTGAAAAAAACGACATATTAAATTAAATGGCGGTAACAATAATTTTTATATATAGGGCGTCTATTAAAAATAGTCAGGACTGACCAATTTAAATAAATTCCAAGATAATGTACTTGTACTTACGAAATGATTTGTATAAGTAAAATTATAAAAACTACTGTTGTGTCTGGGTGATGTGTGACATGAGAGGTGACATACCTGAAATTAAAAGAGTAACCTGAGCATTCAATTTACCCTTATTATGAATTTATTCAGTATAACACTAATAAACAAGCGTTAATATCAATTTTTAAGACTAAACAGTAATAAACTGGTTGTATAAATGAAAGTACTAAAATAGTACTGAAGTCAGACAATTAATTAATGACTATGAATTCTATTTAATTTAATTTAACTTAATTAAACCAAACCGCATTGTGTCTGTCACCCACAAGCGTAACAAAATTGTGCTAGTGCTGAAATACTCCTATATGGAGTAATAATGGGATAGTGGTTAAGGTTAGGCTATGTACTATATCAATAGTACGGAAAGAGGTCATCTGCAAGTGGCTCAAGCACTCCACAATACAGGTAGGATAAGAATATTTTACCTAGTGGCTCAAGCACTCCACATCAGTAATAGATTCAGGTGAAAAAGACTCTAGCACTGTCTATTTTGCACTGTGCACATTGGTACAAAGACGCGCTAGGTCAAGGGCAGTACTTCGTTAGAAGTACTAGGAGGTTGGGAAAAGGTATTAGAGGAACGTACTACGTGGCTCGTCCACTTCAGTAGTACAAAACAAAATATCTGCATATCTGCAGCGCACCCGACGGAACACATCCGTCGTTATAACAGTGCAAAAAAAAATGTAAGGACTCGGACAATGCCTAGTGGCTCAAGCACTCCACATCGGCAACTAAAATACACGCTAGATGGCCGTTTTGCGCAAAAGAGGTAAGGTAATATGCAACTCAAGCACTTTGCAATATTCATAAGTGTATATATATGTCCATTCCTTTCAATATTTTAAATTAATAGCTTAACCACAAAAATATCCAAATGAGTGTATTTTTATATATTGGTGAATAAATGCTTTAGAATGTAAAATTGGCAAAAGAACATCAAAATAAATATAAAATAAGGAAAATCGAAATACTCTGTGAGAAAACTCACCTTTTGAAAATGTAATCCAAGACCAATTACACACACAAGCACAGTTAATATTTATTTCTTAACACTTTTCACCCCACAGTTTTAAAACGTTCTGAAACACCCAACGCTAGTAAAGTGTGGGTCACAGGCTCTTGTTTATGTAACAGACCCATAAATATCGAATTATGTCTGGCTTTTTGTGAATATAATCTTTCTTTATCTTAAAATGAGTTGTGTCGCCTTTTCAAAACAGGGTAAATTTATTAGTCTAGTTCGACGGAAAAAAACTGACTTCTTACAGTCGGCCATCCTGCAAATATCTCGTCCCGAGATACTCATTGGTATTCTTCAACGCTTTCATCTTCAGCATCATCAGACACCTCTCCACGTAAGCTCCATGGTCGCATTCTGTCGACGGCAATTGTCTTTTCGTACTTAGCAGATCGTAAAGTTCGATGTGAGCCAGCCATGTCTTTAACTACGTATCGATCGTTTGGGAGATCCGCTTTAACTACCATTGGTCCACTATATAAAGGAGCTAGTTTTCTACTAGTACCAGTGGATGCAGTTTGCTTTATTATGACTATCAAATCTCTTTGTTTGTAAATTTTGGGCTTCTTTCGTTTCTTGTCAAGGTGTTGTTTCTGCTTGGTTTAAGCTGTTTTAATTTTGGCAGCTGCTTCTTCTCGTATTAAAATTAGGTTCTCTATTATGGTAGGTATTTGCTTTACTTCATCTATTAGTAAAGCATCTGTGCTATTGCGAGGTACACACCAAACATTAACTGGCTAGGAGTCTTTCCTGTCGTTTTGTTTTCAACATTGTTGATTGCAAATTGCACTGAACGAACATGTTCATCCCAGAGCTCTTCTTCTGGAACAGATGGTAGAAGTGCCGGAAGAACTGTATTATTAAATTTTTCTATCTGTCCGTTTGCTCTTGGGGTAGCAACTACATTAACAATATGTCTAATATTGTTTTGTTGGCAAAATGATTGAAACTTGTTTGACGTAAATGAACTACCTTGATCTGATCTTAAAACTTTAGGAACTCTGTAGGTCGCAAAAATGTCTTTAAAGTAATCGATTACATATTTGGATCTTTTATCCTTTATTGCTTTTAAAAAGACAAACTTAGTAAACACATCGATTCCAACTATTAGATAACAATTCATCTTCTTTGATTTGGGAAAAGGTCCTAGATGGTCAACGTGAAAAGTTTGGAATGGTTGTATGCCTTTAGGAATCGGATGTAGAAATCCTTCTTTTTTTTCCAGTACTGCGTTTGTTGTACAAACAGGGTACGCAACAAGATATGTATTTCTCTACATAATTTCTCATTTTTGGGAACCAGTAATTTTCACAAAGTCTTTTTAGAGTTTTGTCTATTCCAAAATGACCAAAATCATCATGAGATGCCTTGGGTACACGTTGTCTCATTCAAGCTGGAACCAACCAAAGTATACCTTTTACTGTAATCCGGTATACTCGTCCATCTCGTAAGAAATAGTTTTTGTAAATTTTTCTTTCGTAGTCGTTCTTTGTTTATTGGACCACTGCAAATATCTTCTATTGTTAATAGTGATAGCTCAACCTCGCTAATCTTCGATAATTTTTCCCATGGTTGTTTTTCGTCTTCACATTTTATATTGGTAGGACAGATGACTTCCCCTTTTTCAATGATAGAATTGGATAAAATGTTCTTGTCCTTCAGTTCCTCTGATACTGGCTTCAATAAAAGCGTCTCCTTCATAGACACTAGTATAAACTTTGCCAGGCCCCAATGGTCTGGTGGAATAGTTGAGTTTTCTGTGATTTTGAGAATGAATTTTGAAGTTGACATTTGTAAATCTATATTACTGTTGTAAAATTTTTATTTAGCATTATCCTTAACGACTAAAACATTAGGTAATTCCGTAAAATTTCGTCCAATTAAGATTGGTACTTCTTGAAGTAAACTGAGTACGACATAAGCAGAAATTTGTTCTTCTATTTCATCAACTGTGATGGTAACTGTAGCAGTGCCCAAAGTGTAAGTGTGTGTAATTTATATTTATTATAGGTACGGTAGACTATTTAGCGAACTTAGGTATCCATAGAGAGAATCCATTGTTTGGTGATTTCCTGCAGCGGCACCGGTTCTAACTATTACGTCATAAATTCCCCCTATGACACACGACACTTCATCGGCGTCATAAATTCGGCATCTATTAAGTAACGCCATCTTTTCGTAAAAATATTTTGTGTAATTTTCTTCGGATCTCCTTTTACGATTCATCATTTCCCATAAATCTGCGTTGTAATTTTGCTTGCAAGGAAAAGCTGCCTGTAGTTTTATTTTCCATTCTTCCCAAGAGAATTTTAATGTCCGTAAACTTTTATACCACACATATTGTCGTAGCAAAATAAATAGTTGCTTCTTCAGACCATTTATAGATTTCTCTTAACTCGTCAACCTTTTGACACCAGCCTAAAATTGTTTGATTTTTGTTATCTGGGTCAAAATCAGGTATAACGTCCCCTTTTACAGATGGTACACTATGGTCCTTTTTCTCTAATAAAGCAGTCAAACGTTCGATCGAGTCATTATTACTTGAATCTACAGACAGGCTCCCAGAATTACTACTCCTCTGGCGAGATGTCGAAGGCTCATTCAACTCTATATTTACGTTTTCAATTGAAAGTAGTCTTTTATCGCGGTTAGTGCGAGAACTCATTTTGTATTTATGTGTAAAATTTATTTAAAATAAGAATAAATACAAAAAAATATGTTTATGTATGTACCCTTGTGACAAGCACCACTCAGACAAATAACCGTTTTAGTTAAGTACATAATTTGGTTTTTGTTTTTTTTTTAAATTTTAATTTAATTTTTCCTTCCAAAATGTACATACCAACATTTCCTCAATCATCAATGCTAAGCCAAGGTTTAGGTAGATATCTTGTTAGTTAGGTTTTGTTACAGGGTTTTATCGTCAAAATGCCTCAAACGACGCTCACAGTTTGCTAACATGCAAATACATACACATGTACATTTTGGTTGGTGTAATAATCACGGTGGTAATAAAGGAGGTAATCCCACTTCTGAAAAATTTGTGAGCCATTTTTTTTTACAAACTTGAAAAAAACGACATATTAAATTAAATGGCGGTAACAATAATTTTTATATATAGGGCGTCTATTAAAAATAGTCAGGACTGACCAATTTAAATAAATTCCAAGATAATGTACTTGTACTTACGAAATGATTTGTATAAGTAAAATTATAAAAACTACTGTTGTGTCTGGGTGATGTGTGACATGAGAGGTGACATACCTGAAATTAAAAGAGTAACCTGAGCATTCAATTTACCCTTATTATGAATTTATTCAGTATAACACTAATAAACAAGCGTTAATATCAATTTTTAAGACTAAACAGTAATAAACTGGTTGTATAAATGAAAGTACTAAAATAGTACTGAAGTCAGACAATTAATTAATGACTATGAATTCTATTTAATTTAATTTAACTTAATTAAACCAAACCGCATTGTGTCTGTCACCCACAAGCGTAACAAAATTGTGCTAGTGCTGAAATACTCCTATATGGAGTAATAATGGGATAGTGGTTAAGGTTAGGCTATGTACTATATCAATAGTACGGAAAGAGGTCATCTGCAAGTGGCTCAAGCACTCCACAATACAGGTAGGATAAGAATATTTTACCTAGTGGCTCAAGCACTCCACATCAGTAATAGATTCAGGTGAAAAAGACTCTAGCACTGTCTATTTTGCACTGTGCACATTGGTACAAAGACGCGCTAGGTCAAGGGCAGTACTTCGTTAGAAGTACTAGGAGGTTGGGAAAAGGTATTAGAGGAACGTACTACGTGGCTCGTCCACTTCAGTAGTACAAAACAAAATATCTGCATATCTGCAGCGCACCCGACGGAACACATCCGTCGTTATAACAGTGCAAAAAAAAATGTAAGGACTCGGACAATGCCTAGTGGCTCAAGCACTCCACATCGGCAACTAAAATACACGCTAGACGGCCGTTTTGCGCAAAAGAGGTAAGGTAATATGCAACTCAAGCACTTTGCAATATTCATAAGTGTATATATATATGTCCATTCCTTTCAATATTTTAAATTAATAGCTTAACCACAAAAATATCCAAATGAGTGTATTTTTATATATTGGTGAATAAATGCTTTAGAATGTAAAATTGGCAAAAGAACATCAAAATAAATATAAAATAAGGAAAATCGAAATACTCTGTGAGAAAACTCACCTTTTGAAAATGTAATCCAAGACCAATTACACACACAAGCACAGTTAATATTTATTTCTTAACACTTTTCACCCCACAGTTTTAAAACGTTCTGAAATACCCAACGCTAGTAAAGTGTGGGTCACAGGCTCTTGTTTATGTAACAGACCCATAAATATCGAATTATGCCTGGCTTTTTGTGAATATAATCTTTCTTTATCTTAAAATGAGTTGTGTCGCCTTTTCAAAACAGGGTAAATTTATTAGTCTAGTTCGACGGAAAAAAACTGACTTCTTACAGGTAGAAATAGATAAAACATGACTAAATTAAAAAATCCAGTACAATCCAGTACATGTAGATTTTCGACTACGGTTGCCCAAAATCCTGAACCTGTACTGGCCTATCCCGTATGGTTGGTCACCTTGGGAAAGGGGACCTAGACAGCTGCAACAGGATTCCAAACTCCAACGTTGAAAAACCGCCAGGTGTAGGTCAAATATCATCACCACATACATTGGGTAAATTTATCGCATCCCGAACGTGGGACGGACGTCGTAGTTTTTACTGATTGCAACGTTGGCAGCACAGACGTTGGACCGTCATCAGAAAACTTTACTAACACAAGTACTTCAAGTTTGGACGTCGAGCTAACGTCTTACTCTGTACTACATGACAACGATCTCCTTAACGACGTCGAAGCGTTGTCGCTAATCTGCACTAGACTACACACAATGGCTCCAAGCGTTATCTCGACGACTTACGCCCGTCTATACAAGCTAAGACGTCGTAACAACGAAAGATAAAGTATAATCCTGCACTTAAAGCACCAAAGTCGTTAACTGACTTTATTTTATACTCCCTATGCTGTACAGAACTAGTCAAAAGACGGAAAAATGCTATTTGGGGCGCGTGACTTCTTGAATTTTCCTGTTCGGAGTTCGTGCGCTTTCTTTCCCACTTAAAGCAGAGTGCAACCATAGTCCTCTTGCGAGGCTACCTGCTGCCAGAACTGAACCAAAGGTTTCTAGCCAGAGCGTCGCGTCGATAAGGGGACACAGAATTAAAAAAAAAAGATCAGAAATGTAACTTAATATTTCAGGGCTTGTTAAGGTGACACAGAATAAAAAAAAAGATCACAAATGTAATTTAATCTTTCAGGACTTGATCAAAGGTAGAAATAGATAAAACATGACTAAATTAAAAAATCTAGTACAATCCAGTACATGTAGATTTTCGACTACGGTTGCCCAAAATCCTGAACCTGTACTGGCCTATCCCGTATGGTTGGTCACCTTGAGAAAGGGGACCTAGACAGCTACGGCCATCTGTTATTTCGGTAGTCGGATCAAATACCTACGATTCCCCAAACGACGAACCTTAGGGAAAAATTAGATTTAGTATGTTTTCTAGAAGCGAATAAATGTGTCATAAGTTCGATATTGTTAGATATATACAGGGTTAAACTGTTTTTTCAAAAAATCCAAAAAAATGTGAACTAAGATTTTTTTGTGAACGGACTCTCAGAAAGGGATCTAATCACATAAAAATTTTTTATTCAAATGAGAAGACCCCGCTTGTAGCACTTCGTTGAAGAGCTTATCGAAAAAGAAAAACGCTCGCTTAATTTTTTTTTTGACATTTGTAAATATATATATAATATATAATATATCAAATATATCAAAATTCTCATGAAATCATTGTGCTGGGATTCAAATGGAACATTGTCCCTAAAGAGTTGGAAATTCGCTTTTTAGGAAAATCCAAAAACACGTCAACTAGTATTTTTAGCAATCGGAAAGCTTATCGAAAAAGAAAAACGGTCGTGTCAAATTCATGTCTCAAAAATTCTCAAAAAATAAATGTTTCGTACTTCAAATAGAACTGCCCCAGTCGGATTGGAACCAAAAGTTGTATGTGAATAGAGCCCTTTCTGAGGGTAGGTTCACACAAATTTTAAGCCGAGAATTTTTATTGCTAAAAATATTGATTAACGGGTTTTTGACTGACAAATGTCAAAACAAATTACACGAGGGTTTCTCTTTTTCCATAATCCTTTCAACAAGGTGCCACAAGCGAGGTCTTCTTATTTGAAAAAAAAAGTTGTATGTGAATAGACCCCTTTCTGAGGGTCCGTTCACAAAAAATTTTTGCCGAAAATTTTAGCTGCTGAATATATTAGTTGACGTGTTTTTGAATTTTTTGAAAAAACTTATTTTTTAACCCGCTTCGGCCAATATTCCATTTAAAGTCTGCACCCTGTATAGGCATTATATTTAATCAACGAGAAATTCATTATGGAGCACGTTATCACACAATTGACAATGTATAGTTTTGTTGACGACTGAAAGCTTCATACAATGCGGTTATTAAGTATCTTTATTTTTAGTTATGTGTAATTAAGCGATAGTAGAGCCAATTATTTAGAAAAAAAAACTAACGATTTAGGCTAAGGAAAATACACATAAATTAAGAATAATTAAGAAAAATAGGAATATGGATAAATTGTAATCTAGCGACTTACTATAAATTAGTTTAGATTTAAGTAATCTTCAAAAACAAAACCATAAAGAAAAAGTTATCAAAAATTATTGCCTCTCCTCTTGAGTGGTCTACCAATATATAGGGTGGGCCAGAAAACCTTGCACACTTTTAAATTTGCTATAACTTTTGGCCAAATGGCTTGATTTAAAAATATTGTAACTTTTTGGAAAGACAAGACATAGCCTTTTCCGATCCGGCTCAAAATTTGACATTTTTCAAAAATCCAAGATGGCGGACTGTTTTGAATAACGGGTAATTTTCACCCCCCCCCCCTGCAATAAAGGTATGTGCAACATTGGAGAAAATTCAACTCATTGCAAAAAAGGTCCGTCCCTTCTCTTAATACAAAGGTATTATTTATTTAAATCTTTTAAGAAATGAAAAAATTATGGGCTTTTGAATATTGACTGGTGTTACTTTAAAATAGTAGTTGATTTTGCGTTTGCTAAAACTTCAGATAGTTATGGTTTAAAATTTGACATGTCTCTCTCTCTAGATTAGGGAACCGCATGGTTAACAAAGTAAAGTATCGGTAAAGCGACAAAAGTGAATTGTAAAAGGTTGTCAAAATTCGATAGTTTTGGGGGGTTTTGGGTTCTTAGATAAAGAAAATTCGACCCCCGTTTACGAGGATCAAATTTCAAGACAATATTGTTGGTAAACACTGCATTTAAATATGTCACCCTGTCTTCGAGCTATAGGGTTCTCCCACTTCTCGAGATTGTATCCAGACTTTTCCAGGGTATTTCGAGACTTTTCCAGGGTCTTTCCAGACTTTTCAAGAGTGTATCCAGACTTTTCCAGAGTGTATCTAGGCTTTTCCAGGGTCTTTCCAGACTTTTCCAGGGTCTTTCCAAACTTTTCCAGGGTCTTTCCAGACTTTTCCAGAGTGTATCCCAACCTTTCCAGTGTCTTTCCAGACTTTTCCAGAGTGTATCCAGACTTTTCCAGAGTGTATCCAGACTTTTCCAGGGTATTTCGAGACTTCCAGAGTGTATCCAGACTTTTCCAGGGTCTTTCCAGACTTTTACAGGGTCTTTCCAAACTTTTTCAGAGTGTATCTCGACTTTTCCAGGGTCTTCCAGAGTGTATCCTGACTTTTCCAGGGTTTTTACAGACTTTTCCAGAGTGTATACAGACTTTTCCTGGATGTATCCACACTCCAGGATGTATCCAGACTTTTCCAGGGTCTTTAGAGACTCTTTCAGAGTGTATCCCGACTTTTCCTGGGTGTTTCCAGATTTTTCTAGGGCGGATCCGGAGTTTTCTTGGGTGTATCCAGACATTCCAGGGTGTATCCAGACTTTTCCAGTGTGTATCCAGAGATTCTTTCGAGTAGACGGACTTTTCTAATACATTTTATATGTGCTATATATATATATCTATAGATTCAGACTTTATTGTTGGTCAAAACATTTCGTTTAACATATATAGTGCCGCTAAACTAAGATTTTTGTCCATTAATCACGCAAAAACCGCTAAACCGATTTGTATGAAATTTGATAAGACAATAAGGTGTGACCTAAATCTTAACTTAAGCTACTTTTTATTTAACATTTCTTTCCATAACTCGAGATATATGGCACAGAAAATTAAATTTTTCAAGAGTGTTTTGCATTTTTTATGTGATATATATATATATATATGTAGTCAAAAATTTTGGCGCCATTCAACTACTATTTTTATAAGCTTTCCAAAGAGGTATCACACGGTAAGAAAAAAAAATTTTTTTTGGGATGAAGTTTTTTGGGGGTAGCTCCAAAGGGTGTAATAGGGGATTGCTAAAAACAAATAGGGGACTGGGCGTCAACACAAGTAATAACTATGTAAAATTTTGTTGCGATTGGTGCAGGAGTTTTTGAGTTAGAGTGGCTACAAAGTAGGCGACAGACAGACCGACCGACAAACGGAGCGACAGCGTCTGAATTCGTGCTTATCAATATTCTGAACCTCAAAATTCGTGGAGGATCATGAAAATCTCGAAGTGCGATTTTTAGACGATTACATTACTTCCCTTAGCAAGGAAAGTAATATACAGACCGCTTCAAGCTACTGCGAACATAGGGGGAATCAAGTCCAATTTACTCTCCGTGCTGTACGACCGAGGTGGATTCGAAGCACGCTGCAGTGTTATCTTTTGGAAATTCATTTTGTTTTTATTATTTTGTTTTATTTCTGCCTTGCTCGAGAAACAGATGGGTAAGTTCTTAATTGAAATAATAAATTTTTAAAACCAAAAATGGATGTCTACGAAGTTGCCGAAAAAGTGCAGATGGTCAAATGGTCAAATCGTCATAACCCAACACACGTTCGATATTGTTCGAGGGAAAATTTGCATTTGTATTTTGACGTAAGAACACAGTATCCCCAAAAACTAAATGTTTGGGGGGGGGGTATTGTAGAGGAACACGTAATTGGGCCATTTTTTATTAACGGCAATTGCAATTTGAATGGTCCTAGATACTTGGATCTACTGCAGCAGCACATTATTCCAACTGCTAGGCAGTTGTTAGGTGTAAGATTTGGTGTAAGCTCCTAATGACTTCTATCTGTTTCTGAAGAAGCTTTTCAAATTATCACCCCTAACATGCTTGGAAACGTTAGAAGGGGTTTTTATAGTAGGCTCGGATATTGTCTAGCCGAGCAAGGAGGACTTTTCGAACATTTGCTTTAATTTTTTTTTGACTGGGAGAATCTTTTTAGTTTTTAGAATGTATTATTTTATTTTGAGAACTTGCTTTTATTTTGTTTCTCCTTATTATTTTCATTGTAACACGTCGTCACTAATAAATCTGAGCAGTTGACAATAAAACGCTCTTATTTATCAGTGACAAAAAATAAGAAAATTACGTTATAAAAATTTGCGTATTTATTGACCAAATTCCGGTTTCATTGACTACGCTCCACACAGCACCGTGGTTAGAGGCGTACTAAATACCAAAGGAAAGTCATGCAAGTGGTGATCGCAAGCCTGAGTATTGGTTGCTTCACTGATAGGCGTGCGGTGTCTGCATGTACGTACACTGGCAAATTAGACTTCTTCCGCCCTATGTTCGCAGTAGCTTGAAGCGGTCTGTATAAAGAAATTATTGCGATGAAAACATCAATAAAGTACGCCATTTTGAAAAGCCGTTGTCAATCCCTTGTGTCAAAGCATATAAAAAGTGACGTTTTTTCAACCGTTATGCCCTTTTAGCTATAAAACTGTCAATCGCATCGTTACCCCAAATTTTTTAGATTGGTCCGTTGGGACATCCATTCCCTATATTTTCTATTTTCCCTGTATTCTAACCACACTTTTAACTCTGTTTTCCTTAAGAGGTGAAATCAATGCGAACCCAATTTATAAATCCAACTTAAAAATGATCTGGAACGGTGATTGCCCAAGTAGCACAGAACGTCCTCAGGACGTCCGATTTAGGTCCGAATGTCCTTGGTCCGAAGCGGACGTCCTATAAACGTCCAATTATAGTCGTCCGGCTTAAGTCGCACATAGCAATCAATTATTCATTTTGTGCAGAAAGCATGAAATTTGGCATACTTATTCTTTAGACAATACTTTAAAATTTTGGTCGAGGAAATCGATAATCGAATATATAGGAGTAAAAAAAATACTTTTCCAGAGCAAGTTCCAGAGCCTTTTTTTAAAATGTTTTATAATTCTGAAAACGGCGACAGGTCTTCTCTAAGTGACTTTTTGCTTACAGGGTGATTGGTTTAATAAGATTTTTTAAAAAAGCCGCATTATCATCTGTTTCTTTTTACTTTCTAAAGTAGAATTTTCAAATTTGTTACGAATTGTTAATGATACCTTATCAACTAAATTTTTTTTGGATAGGTGGCGCTGCGGAAGACGTGCCATAGAAACATCCGATATTAAATCTGATGAAATACTTTTTAATTAAATTTATTAAGATTATGTTAGGCACCCACTGGATGTTTTGTTACATTTCCATAAATAATAAAAAAAGTATAGTGCCTTTATAAAAATATAGAGTCTCTAATACATGTAAGTTGAAGAATGAAGAAAAACTATCTAGTAATCGTAACAAATTTGAAAATTCTACTTAAAAAGTAAAAAAAAAACAGATGATAATGTCGCCTTTTTAAAAAGCAAAAGGTCACTTAGGTGTTGATGTCATTAAAATTATAAAACTTAGCGCAAATCAAATAACAAGACCTTTCGCCGTTTTCAGAATTATAAAACATTTTTAAAAAAAAGCTCTGGAAAAGTATTTTTTTAACGTAAAATGACATATTTCAAGTTCATCAAAGGTGCACGTCAATTTAAATAGTATTGTCAAATTTCTCTTCATTAAGTTCTATAGATTCAAGCATAATTTCTTTTTGATAAGTAACTTTCGATTTAAGACCGCCATTTTGAAGAATTCGCCGCCAACTTGGTTTCTGTACATCCGATCATAAATTTTCTTGACCACGATACTAAAAAATTGTTAAAAAAGTAAGCGCACCAAATTTGGTGCTTTCCGCAAAAAATGAACAATAGGGTACATTAGAGTACTATTCGGGGCGACTAAACACATGTTAGGTCAACTTTAGTGGCCTATAGCGTAAGAACGGTCCGATAAAATTTAGAATTTCATATCTGAATCGATTTGTTGGGGCTTTTTAATTTATCAGAAGTCATCAGCGTGTATATCCAGCCAAATTTTTGGTCGCTAGGAAGAATTAAAGAAAACGTTGAAAAACCCGGTTTTATTACATACTCAAAAAAATTTAGGCGATAAAGGACCATATCAAACTAAATTTATTTATATAAAAATTTACATACTTCAGCTATACATAATCGATTATTTTATTAAATATGCATGTCTTATCTAAGCTATTAAAAAAATATTAACTTTTATCAAATTTCAAATCGGAAATTCGGGTGCCACGTCGTCCGCAGCGCCACCTAGAGTATCAGTTAACAATTGTAATATTCGTGCTAAATTTGACATTTTTCCTTAAAAACTAAAAATGATACGGATGATAATGTAGCTATTTTTAAAAATCTTACTTTGACTGGCCTGGTATAACTAAACCAATCACCCTGTAAGCAAAAAGTCTATAAAACAAAAGACCTGTCGCGGCTTACTGAATTATGAAAAATGATCAAAAAAAAAATTCTCAAAATGATTTTTTTTAAAATAAAATGTCACTTTTCAATGACTATAAAGGTCATACGTCATTGTAACCATTTTTTTTCAATTCCTCTCTATCGAATTATATGAATTCGATTATAATCTTGTTTTGATGGCGAAACTACAATTTTTTTTAAAAATAGACCTCCAATTTGAAAAAATCGCCGCCATCTTGGCTCCTATACATCCGATCCTCGATTTCCTCGACCAAAATTTTAAAGAATTGTCTAAAGAATAAGTGTGCCAAATTTCATGCTTTCTGCAGACACCTTTAGAACGTCTTTGGGCCTTATTTTTTGGTAATTATGCAGTATACAGACCGCTTCAAGCTACTGCGAACATAGGGCGGAAGAAGTCTAATTTGCCAGTGTACGTACATGCAGAGACACCACACGCCTATCAGTGGAGCAACCAACACTCAGGCTTCCGATCGTCGTTCGCCGCCTTTCGCCTTTTGTATTTAGTACGCCTCTAACCACGGTGCTGTGTGGAGCGTAGTCAATGAAACCGGAATTTGGTCAATAAATACGCAAATTTTTATAACGTAATTTTCTTATTTTTTGTCACTGATAAATAAGAGCGTTTTATTGTCAACTGCTCAGATTTATCAGTGACGACGTGTTACAATGAAAATAATAAGGAGAAACAAAATAAAAGCAAGTTCTCAAAATAAAACAATACATTCTAAAAACCAAAAAGATTCTCCCAGTCAAAAAAAAATTAAAGCAAATGTTCGAAAAGTCCTCCTTGCTCGGCTAGACAATATCCGAGCCTACTATAAAAACCCCTTCTAACGTTTCCAAGCATGTTAGGTGTGATAATTTGAAAAGCATCTTCAAAAACAGATAGAAGTCATTAGGAGCAAGATCGGGAGATCGAGCTGGCTATAAAATAGTTCCCCGTGTACTTATAACCCGATTAGGAAATACATTATCAAGATATTCCCTAACAAGGCCAACATTGTGAGCGGAACAACCATCTTTTTGAAATCATGTTTCACCAAATCTTACACCTAACAACTGCCTAGAAGTTGGAATAATGTGCTGCTGCAGTAGATCCAAGTATCTTGGACCATTCAAATTGCAATTGACGTTAATAAAAAATGGCCCAATTACGTGTTCCCCTACAATACCCTCCCCCCAAACATTTAGTTTTTGGGGATACTGTGTTCTTACGTCAAAATACAAATGCAAATTTTCCCTCGACCAATATCGAACGTGTGTTGGGTTATGACGATTTGACCATTTGACCATCTGCACTTTTTCGGCAACTTCGTAGACATCCATTTTTAGTTTTAAAAATGTATTATTTCAATTAAGAACTTACTCATCTGTTTCTCGAGCAAGGCAGAAATAAAACAAAATAATAAAAACAAAATGAATTTCCAAAAGATAACACTGCAGCGTGCTTCGAATCCACCTCGGTCGTACGGCAGGGAGAGTAAATTGGACTTGATTCCCCCTATGTTCGCAGTAGCTTGAAGCGGTCTGTATAAGGGGTTTTCCGCCAATTTTTAGTTTTAAGGTTAGAAAATCTTCAGTAAGGTTAGGCCGACTTCCGCAGTTCCTTGAAAAAAATTTCTAAAAACTCAAAACAGAAAGATAAGGGAAGTCTGCATAAATACCCTTTTAATTGAGATTTAGCGAGTAATCGGGATTAGTTCATCAGGATCACGTTTAGATTACACGCCGGATATCGTCGGGTATTATTTCTGTCTATTTCTGTAAATTGCGAAAAAATTTTTATTTTTATTTCATTTAAATATCATTATAGAGTTTTTTTTTCATTTTTGCTTAGTGCATGAGGATCACCAATCATTAGTTTAATATCCTAAATATGTCCTAGAAATGTCCGATTACAAATTTACTAAATACTTCTTAAATTGTTTAAAATGTCTCCAAAACAAAATACCAAAAATGTCCTTGAACTGTCCCAGAAATTATATTGGGAATTTGGAACCTTTGGTTGCACTAAAACAAAATTATGATTGTTTTCCACAAACCAAAACTACACTTTTTTGCACTCGACCCGCGTTTCGCTAACAACGTTAGCATCATCAGGAGACGATAAACAATGAACTAAATTAATCTACGCTCTATCTTATATACAATCCTTTAGTGGGCGGAGATAAGACTAATAATTTGTGATTGATCACGATTTTTAATCCTATCTCCCCTCAACCAAAGAATAAAGTGTACTAAACGGGATGGGTCCTCTATCTTTATTTAAACTATTTCTGGATTTAATGATTTCCTTACTTTAATATGCATTCAAAAGTCTTTTGTTTGGTACACTTTTTAGAAGTTTTAGGTTATCTAATGTGAATCTATGATTGTTTTCAAAAGCATGCTCGGCCACACTTGACTTTTCTGTTCTTCCGTATTTTAAGTGTGCTAAATGTTCTTTAAAACGTGTTTGAATAGAGCGTCTAGTTTGGCCAAAATATTTTTTGTCACAATCCATGCAAGTAATTTCGTAAATTCCACTTTTTTCTAGAACTGTAGTTTTATCCTTGGGATTTCCTAGTAAGCTTCTTATTGTGTTACCGAATTGATATACTAATTTAAGACCGGTGTTATTAAATACTTTGTGTAATCCTTTCGTATAATTAGGATTATAAGGAATTGATACAAATTTTGAGTCGCAGGTATCTTTTTGTCTGAAAAAGGTAGAATTCCGAAAGGTCTTTTGAAAAGAATGTCTATTTATCAGCTTATTTATTAAGCCTTCGTCGTAACCGTTTTCGCCAGCTATATTCCTTATCCTATTCTTTTCTGCTTCAAATCTTTCTTTGTTTAAGGGGAAATTTACTAATCTATATGTTAAAAAGTGCAAACTTGCAAGGTTATGTTGTAAGCAATGAAAAGAGTCATTTGGAATATACCTGTTTGTGGCCGTGCCTTTTCTGTATAGGTCAAAGTCCAATTTATTTTTATTTCTTATAACTAAGGTGTCTAGAAATGGCAGTGTACCGTTGTTCTCTGTTTCATAAGTAAATTTAATAGTGGGAAATTTGTTATTTATTACAAACGAGACGCTCTCAGAAAAGTCAAGTGTGGCCGAGCATGCTTTTGAAAACAATCATAGATTCACATTAGATAACCTAAAACTTCTAAAAAGTGTACCAAACAAAAGACTTTTGAATGCATATGAAAGTATGGAAATCATTAAATCCAGAAATAGTTTAAATAAAGATAGAGGACCCATCCCGTTTAGTACACTTTATTCTTTGGTTGAGGGGAGATAGGATTAAAAATCGTGATCAATCACAAATTATTAGTCTTATCTCCGCCCACTAAAGCATTGTATGTAAGATAGAGCGTAGATTAATTTAGTTCATTGTTTATCGTCTTCTGATGATGCTAACGTTATTACCGAAACGCGCGTCGAGTGCAAAAAAGTGTAGTTTTGGTTTGTGGAAAACAATCATAATTTTGTTTTTGTTCCAGAAATGTCTCAGATTTGTGCCTAGGGACGTCTTAAACCGACGTCCTTAAGACGTAATGGACATCTAGTTTTGTAACAAAAGATGTCCTAAAGACGTCCTTAAGACGTCAAAAATCCTAAAATGGACGTCCCAGAGACGTCCAAATGTCCTGAGCGGACATACTATGGACGTCTATGGTACGTCTTTGTGCTACTTGGGTGGGCACAGTGGACATCAGGACCGAACGTGAAGAAACAGCACAGTCGGCTCTGCTGTATAAATCAAAAGCGCGTTCACTTTTACCTCAACAGCAAGAATAAACAAAATATCACAGATTAAGGGGATAATCTATGCAAAATATCCTCTGTGGAAATGAATAATTTCGAGAAACAAACACAAAAAATCTGGACCTGCCAAAATATCCAATACTTCCCACATAGCAATTTGTCATCCTTAGCATGTGCATAGAATATCCTCAAGTAGAACAAGCATATACTAAGGATGTTCTAAATTAACATTGGAACATCTTTAGCATGTGCTAAGAATAGGTTACGTTCCGACCTAATCACATGATATGCAGGTTCTTAGGATGTGCTAATAGATATTCTTATCAGATGATTGCCATGTGCTTAGCACATATAGCAACGGGTCATCCTTAGCACCCTTAACTCCTAAAATATGGCTTTAAATAAAATAAAAAAATATATTTTTGAGCTCCAAAAACCATGTCCTATCACAATACACCCTAAGAAAAAAAAATAAAAACAAATAATTAGAAAAAAGTGCGACTTACTGACGGGGTTCGAACCCACAACCAGGTTGAGAGACGAAAGCTTAATTATCCACTGTACCATGCGTTTATAACGAAAAATGTTGAAACCGCGGAATATAAGCGTTTTGGCGGATTCTTATTGGTCGACTTAATCAGAGAAATTTCGCGTTTGGTGGTTTTCTGAGTGCACTGAATTCAACGCTCATGATTTTACTGTATCATGCATGTAGATGTACTTAATATTATACCATAATTGGTATATACTTTGCATATCCTAAAGATGTCCTAAAAGTAACCTTCTTTATTGGTATTTCATTATATAGTATATGCTAAGGAAATACTAGAATAACATTATTTTGATGTTCTGCTTTTACGGTACCAGAATAGTGCGATAAAAGGACCAAATAATGTTTCAATAAGTGATATATACTTCGCATATACTAAAGATGTTCTAAAATGCTATAGAAATACTAGAAGCGAATTCTTTTGATGTTCCTTTGCAGTACCAGAATATCATGTGCGCTAAAAGGACCAAATAATAATGTTTCAATAAGTGAAATATACTTTGCATTGTTCTAATAGTAACCTTCTTTATAATATGCCAAGAAAATACTTAGAAGCTCATTCTTTGATGTTATTTTATGGTACCAGAATAGCATGTGCGCTAAACTGTCCAAAAAATGTTTTAAAATTAATATATTAGTTGCATGTGTTAAAGATGTACTCAAAAGGACCTGATCAACTGGTACATTCATAGCATTTGCTATGGATATCCTTAAAAGCATTTACTTAAATAGTATGTACCAAGCATATGCTAAAGATGTGCTCAAAAGGACATCCTCAAAAGGAGGTTTAACGCATATGCTATGCATGTAAATGTTTTTTCATTGCTATGTGGGTTAACCCTAAAAAAATATGTCAAAATGTACCGAGCTCTGTAAAATCTCGATATAAATCCGGAGCAAACAGATTTCCTCCAAACGCTCGCGATGAAATAAAGGAACCGACAGAAATTTTGTCGATTACCTCAAGATCGTAAAAAGGAACGCAGCAGAGCAAAAAGATTGAAAAGATTTGGTTAATGGAACTTAACAAATGTTGGTTGAAACATTTACCTAAACGTCAAAAGCGAAAATATGTTTGCTTTAGTCCGAGGGTTGACTTTTCTTTTGATCTGCCCGTAGTGATCCATCTTTTAAACAACACTCGAAAAAACCAAAGAATAAGTAGTCCGAATTTTTTGCAACACTATTTTACCAATCTGCATGCACTTTCTTGTTTGAACTTTTTTTTAATTAATTTACCGAAAAACAAAAAGTCTTATCATTAGGTAAGTAACTAGCAAAGAAACCGTGCTATGTTAATCATACCTTGATACAGCAAATTAGCGCTGGGTGGTGGGTGTACTAATATATTTGAATTTCAAGCACAGCAGGAGCTTCGCGCTCGCGCGCTGCTGCCGATTCTGATCGGAATAATAGACACCTACAGTGGGATTTACTAAGATCTAAAATAGTACCCGCCACAAGTCTAAATATTTACACCAGTGAGGGTACTAAATTTTAAAACCAATTTTCAAAAAACAATTACCCATACAGAAAAACACAAAGTTATTCATTATGTTGTATTATCATTGCAAAATACCACTGAAAAACTGCTTTTTTCTCACACTATGCCATATTTTAGGAGAAACTGCCCTAAAACTAATGTTGTTTTGACAGGTTTCAAAATGGCAAATGGTGAATACGCCAAAAATTTTGCACATAATAGCCATTGTGTTTGGGGTTACAAAGTTGCTGATTTTTTAGACTACCTCTGGGGGGGGGGGGTTGAAATTTATAGCCCCCAGAAAGGATAGTTTTTGTGGCAATTGGTGAATGCGCAACTAATTTAGCAAAAATTTTCTGATAAATTACGGGTTTTACGGATTCCCTGTTTGATATTGAATGAGCCCAGCAAACATGAATTAAAAAAATTGTACTTGCTTTCCGCGCTGCCAATAACGGCAAAGTACTAAGTAGGAAGAACTTAGTTAGCATTGTTTTGGAACAACGGCCTGCATCAGGCTAGCATGTATATATTTAGTACAAAAAAAGTTGCATTTTATTTTTTCTTTGTACTTTTTAATAATGGTAAAAACATAACGGATATGTACTAAGTAGAAAGTAGTTAAAAAAAAATGAAATTGAAATAAAACAAACAATATCATCTCACACCCTAATAGCACAGTACATCCCAGGGATATCCCCGAAATGATCCCTTTGGGATGTTCAAAATATCCCAGGGAATAGGGATTAACATAACTCCAGAAGAGGATAATTATTTTTAGAATCTTAGATGTATCACCATCATATTTTCTAATCTTCTTGATAATAATTTTCAAGTTGCCAGTTCTCGCTGTCTAAACAAATATATCTAATGGTAGTATCTTCTGTAGAGTAAAAATATTGAAAGTAGCGCCATCTATTTACAATAGATGAAAGCTAACTATTTTGTATCAAGATTTAAGTGTTTTGTACAATACTGGCTGATTTTCACTTCTGTTGTACATGTTTGCCACTACTAATAATATGCTTGATTTTTTTTATTCTTTTTGTACAAATTTTTACATGGTCTATTTTTACTTCCGGAAGTTTATTTATTTTTTATTTATACCAAAATATTTTTAAATCAGTTGTTTGGATATACTTAAAGAAGGTTTTATTGTCATTAGCTCTAGCTGCACTAAGATTTTTTTTAAAATAAAGTGCAATTTCTTGATTTATTAAAAATAAAGTAATAAAATGTTTCTTTTTTAGCACTTTTATAAAATACGCAAGTCTGCAATATAAAAATAATAAAAAAAATGCACATCATTGCCGGTGCCAGCAGTTGCCAGTGGTCAAAGTAAAATATTAGTAAAGTACCAGTAGATCGATGTTTGCTGGAGTTGGATGAACAATGGTTTGATTAAAAACGGGTCTTATAAATTTCGAATTTGTTATTGAATGGGTTTGAAGAAATAAGGTTCGGATAAAAAATTGGTTTAACGAATTGCTGTTCCTATAGTGAATGATTTTATAATTGAACTTGCTTTGATTTAACGGTGTGATTTTGCACATTCTGATAAACCGTGGGCGTCCCACATTTTGTTGTTCGGCTTGTTCGAGGGGATCATATATTAAAAGTTTTTTTATAAAAAACGATTTTTTTGCTTTTACATACTGTTTAACTTGCCGTGGGACTTTATTTTGAGCCCCAAAAACCTCCACTGGAAGTACACGGCAGTACTAAGGACAAGGATCCAGTACGGATCCATAGTCTGGTGGCCAGCAGTGGAGAAGGTCACTACTACCCTCAAGCTTAGGAGCCTACAGGGAACCATATGCACAGGGATAACCGGCGCTATGAGGACGGCACCTATACAGGTACTCGAAACCATTCTGGGACTGCCGCCGCTTCCGATCTGGACCGGATGAGAGATACAGGTCAATGGAGAGGAAGAGGGGAAGCTGCGGGGCATCTTAGGATTGCCCAAATCGCCGAGAGAGAAATTCCTATGGAAGCGATTAATACACAAAAACCAAAAAACCCTTGGAGATTTGCTACACCGACGGGTCCAAACTGTCGGAGAAGCAAACCAAAGGATCGGGGGTTTACGTGGAAGACCAGGAGGTTCGAAAGAGCTACCCGCTCGGAGAGCAAGCCACGGTCTTTCAGGCAGAGGTGTATGCCATAATAATGGCTGCAACCATGGAGGAAATAAAGAACGGTAGGCAGGAGTATGTTTATATATGCTCCGACAGCCAATCGGACCTAAAGGCACTAAGGGCGCCCAAGATCAACAACACCCTGGTGGAAGAATGTGCGGATGCACTAGAATCCTTGGGAGAGGGCAAACAAGTGACACCTATGTGGGTACCGGGACATATGGGGGTGCCGGTAACGAGATGGCCGACGAGCTCGCCAGGATCGGGCCAAGCACCCAGTATGTAGGGCCGGAACCACCCCTAGGAACAACCAAGAGGCAATTGCAAAGTCGACTCAATAAATGGGCTTGGAGAGGAGGAACAGGATGGAGACAGACCAAGGACTTCGTGAAGGGCCCGGATGTAGCCAGACAAAAATGGCTTCTGGGGAGATCACGAAGGGACGCTGGTCTGCTAACAGGAATCATAACAGGTCACAACCGACTAAGGAAGCACATGACCCGGATCGCGGTGGAAAATAACTCGACCTGCCGGGCCTGCGGGCGGGCAGAAGAGACATCTCGACGTGTTATAGCGAACTACGAGCCATACCAGAGGACGAGATACCAGGTATTCGGTTTCCCGACACTGGATGAGGAGGACCTGCACACGCTCAAATGGGACAAAAGACTGGACTTTGCAAAAAGAACAGTGAAACCAGATGAGCAGACTGCCAGACTAGTGGTGCAGGCGGTGGATTAGGGGCAGGCTCGGGGTAGGGCAGAAAAGTCCCAGGGAGGCCTACTTGCCAGGTTTCGCGCCGCCCCTTCTCTACTACTACTACTACTATTACTACTACTACTACTGCTACTTATTTTGAATGTATTGGTTTCAGCTTTTTTGTAGCTATTTTGTTACGGTTAAATTATTTTTGTAGCTGCAGCCGTTTCCAAGAAAACCAGACTCTTACTAGCTTAACGGTTAAGCTGAGGGGTATGTTCTTTCAGGGGGTCTGAAAGTAAACCTCTCAAGTTTGTGTTTCCCCTACTCCTCGGGAACCATCCGCCATTTTGAAAAATATTTGTATTACCGACTTTTCTCCATTTCTATTGGTCCGAGGCGAAAAAGTCTGAGGACAAAAATAGTCGGCAAAAAATTTGCAACATTTTTGTTCAAGTGCCCAACTTTCTGTAGTTATTTTCCAAAAAGATAGAGAGCGCCAAAGTTACAAAAAAATCAGTTTTAACGTATTTTGACCCATAAAAAGTAATTTTGTTTTAAAACTTTAAACAAGAAAGTTGTAGATCTAGGAAAAATCCCATAAAAATTTGTATATTATTTATAATTAATTTACGATTCTCTTAACTAAAGCCACTGAAAGTCGGTGAAATTCTTTGAAAACCGCTTTATGGGCATGCATGAAGTCGCCTGTTGTGAATTTTATATTATTATTTATAGTAAGAGCAGTACAATGAGATATCAAATTAAAGCTTGTGACGTGGGTAACACAAATTATCCGGTCTGTCGCCACAAAAAACGCCCAAAGTATCTGACAGACTGACATTTAGTAGGGTACCGATAATCGAGTCCCTTTGGGCAACGGCCCATCGCTTACATAAACACCACAAGAGGGGTTGGAGGGTTAGGTAAAAGTATTACTAAGAGCTAAAAGGGAGGAGGAAGGGGTTGCAAAAATGTTATAAAGTGTTGCAGCAGGGGGAGGGGTCAAAATTTCGAAAAATGGTTTCACAAACTTGATGGTAGTACAGTAAAATTGTCATTTGAAGTCGAAAAAAAATCCGGATAGACTGAGTTTTTTGCATGTTCTTTGGGGGGTCTGAAAGTAAAATTACCAAGTTTGTGTTTCCCGCACTCCT
Source organism: Oxystoma pomonae (assembly GCA_963921995.1). Taxonomy (NCBI): domain Eukaryota; kingdom Metazoa; phylum Arthropoda; class Insecta; order Coleoptera; family Brentidae; genus Oxystoma; species Oxystoma pomonae. The sequence continues at coordinate 87,677,337 of OY998168.1, read as the reverse complement.
CGGGAACTAACCGCCATTTGAAAAAAATTTGGAACCGATTTTCTCCATATCTGTGGGGAAGATGCAAAAAAAGTATAGAAATAAAAATATTTGGCATAAAATTTGCAATTTTTTTTGTTACAGGTTCAACTCTCTGTAGTTAGTTTTTAAAAAGCTAGAGGGCGTTGAAGTGACGAAAAATCAGTTTTAACGTATTTTGACCCACAAATGTCAGTCTGTCAGATACTTTTGGCAATTTTCATGCCGACAGACCGGGTCATTTGTGTAGCGCTCGTCACAAGCTTTAATTTGATACCTGATTTGTACTGCTCTCTACAGAAACCGGTTTTCAAAGAATTTTACTGACTTTCAATCACTGTAGCTCAGAAACTGTTTAATTAATTATAAGCAATATACATATTTTTATAGTATTTTTTTGAGATCTACAACTTTTTTATTCAAAGTTTTTTTAAACAATGAGTTTTTCTTCAAAAATACGTTAAAACTGATTTTTTGTAACTTCAGCGCCATCTAACTTTTTGGAAACTAACTACAGAAAGTTGATCAATTGGACAAAAATGTTGAAAATTTTATGCCGAATATTTTTGTTCTCAGACTTTTTCGCCTCCGACCAACAGAAAGGGAGAAAAGTAGGTTACAAAGTTTTTTCAAAATGGCGGATGGTTCCCGAGAAGTGGAGGAAACACAAACTTGGGGATCTTACTTTTAGACCCCTCCAAATAACATATAAAAATTTTAGACTCCCTGGATTTTTTTCGAGGTACCCCCCTTATTTATGACAATTTTACTCTACTATAAAGCTAGACAGTTCGTTAAAAGTGTTGAAAATATTTCTACATTTTTTTTTATTTAAAAAAAAATGTTTTTTTTTCTTTAAATATATAGGACAAATTTAAGAGCCAGGACCCCTAGGGCCAATCTTATTCTGGAAATCCTGGTCAAACAAAAAGTGCTAGAGTGCTGAAATTTTGCACACATGCTAATTATTTGACTCCCAATTGCGCTAAAAAGCCCAATGTGTCAAATTTTAATTTTGATTTTTTTTAAAATAAAGTTTTTTTCTAAAAAAGCTCTCTGTAGCGCATTTGGAAGTGAAATTTTAGGCTTGTATGCAAAATCTCATTTCTCTAGTATTCTTCATTGGGCTATGATTTCCATAAAACGAAAATGTCTATCTTGCACAATATGGCAAACACTGTTTAAGGTATCTGAAACATTAGGCGGGACGATGCCTATTTGTGAGTGATTAAAAGTTGGAAATCAAAGTGTATGATGTTGTTTAATGATGTATGGTAGAGGTTGACCAGTGAAACCACTGATGAGCCCATGCTGGTTACCCAGGGCGAAACATCGTTTAATCATTTCTCTTTTCACTTTGGTCTTTTGTGTGTTCCTTGTGGGATGCTCATCCAAGTTTGAATTTTTGTTATTTCCACCCAAGATATTTTGTTTTTAAACGTTGCCATATTGTGGTTGCCTTCTCTTAGTGTGATTTATTTTTCTTATTTACTAAGTGTCTCAAACACTTTGATGGTTGGGGCGTAGGGCACAGTTTTAGCTATCATCGGACGTATTTAAATATTTTGTAGGTGTTGCCGTTGGCGAGATATTTTTATTTTATTTTAATGGGCAAAATATATAGGCCAAAGGTACTAAGTGGTATATTTTCCTTATATACCAGGGGGCCCACACACTTTAATGCTTGGTGTATATAGCGCAGCTTTAGCTATTATGTGGCGTATTTAAACATTTTGTTGATGCTGCCGTTTACGAAATATTTTCCTTTTATTTTAATGGAAAAATATATACGCCAGTCACTATGTGGTATTAATGATGCGTTTAGTATTATTCTTGAGTGATTGAGTGATTTTAGTATTAATTACAACCGAAATGGTGCTTTAAAAAAGTATATATTTGTAGATATTTTTTTCTTTTTGCTATTTCGCTCTAGATTACTCGGTAAAGTGCCATTTTTAATAACATAACGTTTATTCCCAACTAGCAATTTGTCGACGTCTCAACGTTGTACATCGCGTGCCAACGTTGCGTCGCAACGTTTACTTTTACTCAAACACCACCCACTTTTGCACCAATTTGGTGGATGATTTTTTGGTTGAGTCAACGTCGCGATCGCGACTACAGTTGAAGTAATAGTTCAATGAGTTTTGGAGTACAATTATTTGTTCAAAATATTATTCATTACGTAAAATGATAAATACACTATTCGACTACAAATTAAACTATTTCTAACACCATAATATTATTAAAATACAATGATATTCTATGTCATATATGCCAAAATATATAAACAGACGGTAGTTTACTGTCAAATGTATAGTTCGTAGCTCTAAAAAACAAGCGCGCCCTCGATTAAGATGATTTTATGAAATTAAAAAAAAAATCATAATTTAGAAGATGTTGCTTAGGATTCCTAAGAACAAAATACGGATTTTATGCAAAAAATCTTAGTTTATTGTAGAAAAAAACAAAAAAATAATTTTTAATGTTTGTTTACAAATTAGCATACAATGGTTTTAACAATCAATCATGGCGGCACTTATTAGTTTCTATGACAACCAAAGGAGTCCCGTGTCTCGACTGCTTTAACTACTTAACTGTGTTTTGAACGGATCCCCTAACTTAAAGACGCGAACACGCCTCAATTTTTACCCAATCGAAATTGCTCCACAGTTTGGCTTTCTGCTGTTCACTTAATTTCCGTCCTTGTTGTTTACACAGGACCTTCCTCTTTTTTCCGACACACTGGGGAATCACCTTCAATGACAGCTGTCACATGTCAAAATATCGAAGAATATTTATACCATTTGTTCCTTTTCATAGTGCAAAATGTTCAAACAAAACTAATAGAAACTTTACAAAACACTTCTTAGTTATTTTTACTGAATTAATTGACGTTTGTATGACAGACAGCAGTGCTCCAAAATTGGCTTGTTGCAAACAGAACAGAAAAATTGGTTAGATGAAATCAGGCGCGCCCGCGTCTCCAACAAACCGGCCAGAAAACGTGGGGTAAATTGATCAATTTTTGGTTTAGCACACACCGGTTTGTAGTCAGCGCCTTCAGAACTAAGGAATTACTGTTAGCACAATAGACGGTCATAAATAGTTGTGATGGCGACTGAAGTTGTGATAAGCGTTTAGGCGTCGTATAATAGTCGACGTTGTCGACCGTCGTGATAACTATTCTTTATCTGTAAAACAACGTTTAAAATTAGTGCAATTCTAATTTTTACAACTTGCACAACTAAAAATTGCTAGTTGGGTTGTGAATGAAATAAAATGGTGCCCATTTATTTTTTGTGAGTTGTAAGTAGTTAATATATATTTCACCTAAAATTTACTACACAAGTACCACATTAGGTAATCAAATAAATAATATAAAATTACGTAAGCTGGCGAACGTATTATTACGTCGTCTTAGGTAAACTACTATACCATTGAAGTACAATTAGCGACGTCGAGCCGACCCGAATTTGTATTCCCCATTTAGGTCGGATTGGGGTCGTATGGAATGAGATTTGCAGTCCGCTTGCCAACCTCGAGGTTTTTAAGCCAACGAGTAGAGGACGTAGTTTGACGTCCAAATGCTACTTGGGCAAACTTTACAATTACAAAATGTAATCTGTGGGCAATAATAAATACTGTACACTTGAAAAATTATATAAAAAAAAACACTAGTATAAATAACCAAATTTATTATCTTAAATGAGTTAGTAGGGTTTAACTTATACCCGAGGTTAAAAACGACACAAAATATTTAAAACAATATTTGGATAAATAAAGAGTAAATGACACCAAATCATCCATAGTAATCATTGTAAATTTGTGTAAACTATTACAATCACACCTTTTTTGAGCATTTTTTCTGTGTTTGTATGTAAAAAAAATTTTACACTTTTAAAAGATCTTAAGATTTCCTCACACGTAATAAATATTGTAACATAGACAAAGTCATTGGTTATATAAGTGGGTATTATCAGCGACCAACATTTTTGAGAAGAAACTGTCTTTATTTTCCATTAAAGTTAACGGCTCGGCAAACTCTACGATATCTCCTCTGTCCATGACAATGATTTTATTACTTTCGATTACAGAATGTAATCTGTGGGCAATAATAAATACTGTACACTTTGAGAATTGTTCGGTGATTATACCTACCTTTTGAACTAAAAATTCGCGGTCGGGATGCCCTGTAGAGAAGTTTGAGCCGTGATCAGCATAAACCTAAAACCTGGGGTCTTCGTTGGATGTAGCCATGTTGAAAACACGTTTTTTAATTAATTTTGCCTTAGGTAACATCAAACTATTCGAGATAATCCTTGTTAGTTATCACAGTCAATTCAGACTAAAATTTATGAAAATAAACTTTATTTTTCATTAAAATTAATGGATGGGCTAATTTGTAATTGCAGTTTGATGATTGTTCGATGATTACCTTTTGGACCAAAAAATCGGTGTTGGGATCTATTCTGGATGTAGATAGGGTTCCTTTGTTTAAATGAAAAAGTATTAAAAAAAAACACTAGTATAAATAACCAAATTTATTATTTTAAATGAGTTAGTAGGGTTTAACTTATACCCGAGGTTAAAAACGACACAAAATATTTAAAACAATATTTGGATAAATAAAGAGTAAATGACACCAAACAATCTATAGTAATCATTGTAAATTTGTGTAAACTATTACAATCACACCTTTTTTGAGCATTTTTTCTGTGTTTGTATGTACAAAAAATTTTACACTTTTAAAAGATCTTAAGATTTCCTCACACATAATAAATATCGTAACATAGACAAAGTCATTGGTCATATAAGTGGGTATTATCAGCGACCAACATTTTTGAGAAGAAACTGTCTTTATTTTCCATTAAAGTTAACGGCTCGGCAAACTCTACGATATCTCCTCTGTCCATGATAATGACTTTATTACTTTCGATTACAGAATGTAATCTGCGGGCAATAATAAATACTGTACACTTTGAGAATTGTTCGGTGATTATACCTACCTTTTGAACTAAAAATTCGCGGTCGGGATGCCCTGGGGTCTTCGTTGGATGTAGCCATGTTGAAAACTTTTTTTAATTAATTTTGCCTTAGGTAACATCAAACTATTCGAGATAATCCTTGTTAGTTATCACAGTCAATTCAGACTAAAATTTATGAAAATAAACTTTATTTTTCATTAAAATTAATGGATGAGCTAATTTGTAATTTTGATATTTGCAATTGCAAACTGATATGAGAAATACTGTGCACTGTGCAGTTTGATGATTGTTCGATGATTACCTTTTGGACCAAAAAATCGGTGTTGGGATCTATTCTGGATGTAGATAGGGTTCCTTTGTTTAAATGAAAAAGTATTAAAAAAAAAACACTAGTATAAATAACCAAATTTATTATTTTAAATGAGTTAGTAGGGTTTAACTTATACCCGAGGTTAAAAACGACACAAAATATTTAAAACAATATTTGGATAAATAAATATTAAATGACACCAAATCATCCATAGTAATCATTGTAAATTTGTGTAAACTATTACAATCACACCTTTTTTGAGCATTTTTTCTGTGTTTGTATGTACAAAAAATTTTACACTTTTAAAAGATCTTAAGATTTCCTCACACATAATAAATATTGTAACATAGACAAAGTCATTGGTTATATAAGTGGGTATTATCAGCGACCAACATTTTTGAGAAGAAACTGTCTTTATTTTCCATTAAAGTTAACGGCTCGGCAAACTCTACGATATCTCCTCTGTCCATGACAATGATTTTATTACTTTCGATTACAGAATGTAATCTGTGGGCAATAATAAATACTGTACACTTTGAGAATTGTTCGGTGATTATACCTACCTTTTGAACTAAAAATTCGCGGTCGGGATGCCCTGGGGTCTTCGTTGGATGTAGCCATGTTGAAAACTTTTTTTAATTAATTTTGCCTTAGGTAACATCAAACTATTCGAGATAATCCTTGTTAGTTATCACAGTCAATTCAGACTAAAATTTATGAAAATAAACTTTATTTTTCATTAAAATTAATGGATGAGCTAATTTGTAATTTTGATATTTGCAATTGCAAACTGATATGAGAAATACTGTGCACTGTGCAGTTTGATGATTGTTCGATGATTACCTTTTGGACCAAAAAATCGGTGTTGGGATCTATTCTGGATGTAGATAGGGTTCCTTTGTTTAAATGAAAAAGTATTAAAAAAAAACACTAGTATAAATAACCAAATTTATTATTTTAAATGAGTTAGTAGGGTTTAACTTATACCCGAGGTTAAAAAAGACACGAAATATTTAAAACAATATTTGGATAAATAAATATTAAATGACACCAAACCATCCATAGTAATCATTGTAAATTTGTGTAAACTATTACAATCACACCTTTTTTGAGCATTTTTTCTGTGTTTGTATGTACAAAAAATTTTACACTTTTAAAAGATCTTAAGATTTCCTCACACATAATAAATATTGTAACATAGACAAAGTCATTGGTTATATAAGTGGGTATTATCAGCGACCAACATTTTTGAGAAGAAACTGTCTTTATTTTCCATTAAAGTTAACGGCTCGGCAAACTCTACGATATCTCCTCTGTCCATGACAATGATTTTATTACTTTCGATTACAGAATGTAATCTGTGGGCAATAATAAATACTGTACACTTTGAGAATTGTTCGGTGATTATACCTACCTTTTGAACTAAAAATTCGCGGTCGGGATGCCCTGGGGTCTTCGTTGGATGTAGCCATGTTGAAAACTTTTTTTAATTAATTTTGCCTTAGGTAACATCAAACTATTCGAGATAATCCTTGTTAGTTATCACAGTCAATTCAGACTAAAATTTATGAAAATAAACTTTATTTTTCATTAAAATTAATGGATGAGCTAATTTGTAATTTTGATATTTGCAATTGCAAACTGATATGAGAAATACTGTGCACTGTGCAGTTTGATGATTGTTCGATGATTACCTTTTGGACCAAAAAATCGGTGTCGGGATCTATTCTGGATGTAGATAGGGTTCCTTTGTTTAAATGAAAAAGTATTAAAAAAAAACACTAGTATAAATAACCAAATTTATTATTTTAAATGAGTTAGTAGGGTTTAACTTATACCCGAGGTTAAAAACGACACAAAATATTTAAAACAATATTTGGATAAATAAAGAGTAAATGACACCAAATCATCCATAGTAATCATTGTAAATTTGTGTAAACTATTACAATCACACCTTTTTTGAGCATTTTTTCTGTGTTTGTATGTACAAAAAATTTTACACTTTTAAAAGATCTTAAGATTTCCTCACACATAATAAATATTGTAACATAGACAAAGTCATTGGTTATATAAGTGGGTATTATCAGCGACCAACATTTTTGAGAAGAAACTGTCTTTATTTTCCATTAAAGTTAACGGCTCGGCAAACTCTACGATATCTCCTCTGTCCATGACAATGACTTTATTATTTTCGATTACAGAATGTAATCTGTGGGCAATAATAAATACTGTACACTTTCGAGAATTGTTCGGTGATTATACCTACCTTTTGAAATAAAAATTCGCGGTCGGGATGCCCTGTAGAGAAGTTTGAGCCGTGATCACCATAAACCTAAAACCTGGGGTCTTCGTTGGATGTAGCCATGTTGAAAACTTTTTTTAATTACTTTTGCCTTAGGTAACATCAAACTATTCGAGATAATCCTTGTTAGTTATCACAGTCAATTCAGACTAAAATTTATGAAAATAAACTTTATTTTTCATTAAAATTAATGGATGGGCTAATTTGTAATTTTGATATTTGCAATTGCAAACTGATATGAGGAATACTGTGCACTGTGCAGTTTGATGATTGTTCGATGATTACCTTTTGGACCAAAAAATCGGTGTTGGGATCTATTCTGGATGTAGATAGGGTTCCTTTGTTTAAATGAAAAAGTATTAAAAAAAAACACTAGTATAAATAACCAAATTTATTATTTTAAATGAGTTAGTAGGGTTTAACTTATACCCGAGGTTAAAAAAGACACGAAATATTTAAAACAATATTTGGATAAATAAAGAGTAAATGACACCAAATCATCCATAGTAATCATTGTAAATTTGTGTAAACTATTACAATCACACCTTTTTTGAGCATTTTTTCTGTGTTTGTATGTACAAAAAATTTTACACTTTTAAAAGATCTTAAGATTTCCTCGCACATAATAAATATTGTAACATAGACAAAGTCATTGGTTATATAAGTGGGTATTATCAGCGACCAACATTTTTGAGAAGAAACTGTCTTTATTTTCCATTAAAGTTAACGGCTCGGCAAACTCTACGATATCTCCTCTGTCCATGACAATGACTTTATTATTTTCGATTACAGAATGTAATCTGTGGGCAATAATAAATACTGTACACTTTGAGAATTGTTCGGTGATTATACCTACCTTTTGAACTAAAAATTCGCGGTCGGGATGCCCTGGGGTCTTCGTTGGATGTAGCCATGTTGAAAACTTTTTTTAATTAATTTTGCCTTAGGTAACATCAAACTATTCGAGATAATCCTTGTTAGTTATCACAGTCAATTCAGACTAAAATTTATGAAAATAAACTTTATTTTTCATTAAAATTAATGGATGAGCTAATTTGTAATTTTGATATTTGCAATTGCAAACTGATATGAGAAATACTGTGCACTGTGCAGTTTGATGATTGTTCAATGATTACCTTTTGGACCAAAAAATCGGTGTTGGGATCTATTCTGGATGTAGATAGGGTTCCTTTGTTTAAATGAAAAAGTATTAAAAAAAAACACTAGTATAAATAACCAAATTTATTATTTTAAATGAGTTAGTAGGGTTTAACTTATACCCGAGGTTAAAAACGACACAAAATATTTAAAACAATATTTGGATAAATAAAGAGTAAATGACACCAAACCATCTATAGTAATCATTGTAAATTTGTGTAAACTATTACAATCACACCTTTTTTGAGCATTTTTTCTGTGTTTGTATGTACAAAAAATTTTACACTTTTAAAAGATCTTAAGATTTCCTCACACATAATAAATATTGTAACATAGACAAAGTCATTGGTTATATAAGTGGGTATTATCAGCGACCAACATTTTTGAGAAGAAACTGTCTTTATTTTCCATTAAAGTTAACGGCTCGGCAAACTCTACGATATCTCCTCTGTCCATGACAATGACTTTATTATTTTCGATTACAGAATGTAATCTGTGGGCAATAATAAATACTGTACACTTTAAGAATTGTTCGGTGATTATACCTACCTTTTGAACTAAAAATTCGCGGTCGGGATGCTCTGTAGAGAAGTTTGAGCCGTGATCAGCATAAACCTAAAACCTGGGGTCTTCGTTGGATGTAGCCATGTTGAAAACACGTTTTTTAATTAATTTTGCCTTAGGTAACATCAAACTATTCGAGATAATCCTTGTTAGTTATCACAGTCAATTCAGACTAAAATTTATGAAAATAAACTTTATTTTTCATTAAAATTAATGGATGGGCTAATTTGTAATTGCAGTTTGATGATTGTTCGATGATTACCTTTTGGACCAAAAAATCGGTGTTGGGATCTATTCTGGATGTAGATAGGGTTCCTTTGTTTAAATGATAAATTATTAAAAAAAACACACTAGTATAAATAACCAAATTTATTATTTTAAATGAGTTAGTAGGGTTTAACTTATACCCGAGGTTAAAAACGACACAAAATATTTAAAACAATATTTGGATAAATAAAGAGTAAATGACACCAAACCATCTATAGTAATCATTGTAAATTTGTGTAAACTATTACAATCACACCTTTTTTGAGCATTTTTTCTGTGTTTGTATGTACAAAAAATTTTACACTTTTAAAAGATCTTAAGATTTCCTCACACATAATAAATATTGTAACATAGACAAAGTCATTGGTTATATAAGTGGGTATTATCAGCGACCAACATTTTTGAGAAGAAACTGTCTTTATTTTCCATTAAAGTTAACGGCTCGACAAACTCTACGATATCTCCTCTGTCCATGACAATGATTTTATTACTTTCGATTACAGAATGTAATCTGTGGGCAATAATAAATACTGTACACTTTCGAGAATTGTTCGGTGATTATACTTACCTTTTGAAATAAAAATTCGCGGTCGGGATGCCCTGTAGAGAAGTTTGAGCCGTGATCACCATAAACCTAAAACCTGGGGTCTTCGTTGGATGTAGCCATGTTGAAAACTTTTTAATTAATTTTGCCTTAGGTAACATCAAACTATTCGAGATAATCCTTGTTAGTTATCACAGTCAATTCAGACTAAAATTTATGAAAATAAACTTTATTTTTCATTAAAATGAATGGATGGGCTAATTTGTAATTGCAGTTTGATGATTGTTCGATGATTACCTTTTGGACCAAAAAATCGGTGTTGGGATCTATTCTGGATGTAGATAGGGTTCCTTTGTTTAAATGAAAAAGTATTAAAAAAAAACACTAGTATAAATAACCAAATTTATTATTTTAAATGAGTTAGTAGGGTTTAACTTATACCCGAGGTTAAAAACGACACAAAATATTTAAAACAATATTTGGATAAATAAAGAGTAAATGACACCAAACCATCTATAGTAATCATTGTAAATTTGTGTAAACTATTACAATCACACCTTTTTTGAGCATTTTTTCTGTGTTTGTATGTACAAAAAATTTTACACTTTTAAAAGATCTTAAGATTTCCTCACACATAATAAATATTGTAACATAGACAAAGTCATTGGTTATATAAGTGGGTATTATCAGCGACCAACATTTTTGAGAAGAAACTGTCTTTATTTTCCATTAAAGTTAACGGCTCGGCAAACTCTACGATATCTCCTCTGTCCATGACAATGACTTTATTATTTTCGATTACAGAATGTAATCTGTGGGCAATAATAAATACTGTACACTTTAAGAATTGTTCGGTGATTATACCTACCTTTTGAACTAAAAATTCGCGGTCGGGATGCTCTGTAGAGAAGTTTGAGCCGTGATCACCATAAACCTAAAACCTGGGGTCTTCGTTGGATGTAGCCATGTTGAAAACTTTTTAATTAATTTTGCCTTAGGTAACATCAAACTATTCGAGATAATCCTTGTTAGTTATCACAGTCAATTCAGACTAAAATTTATGAAAATAAACTTTATTTTTCATTAAAATGAATGGATGGGCTAATTTGTAATTGCAGTTTGATGATTGTTCGATGATTACCTTTTGGACCAAAAAATCGGTGTTGGGATCTATTCTGGATGTAGATAGGGTTCCTTTGTTTAAATGAAAAAGTATTAAAAAAAAACACTAGTATAAATAACCAAATTTATTATTTTAAATGAGTTAGTAGGGTTTAACTTATACCCGAGGTTAAAAACGACACAAAATATTTAAAACAATATTTGGATAAATAAAGAGTAAATGACACCAAACCATCTATAGTAATCATTGTAAATTTGTGTAAACTATTACAATCACACCTTTTTTGAGCATTTTTTCTGTGTTTGTATGTACAAAAAATTTTACACTTTTAAAAGATCTTAAGATTTCCTCACACATAATAAATATTGTAACATAGACAAAGTCATTGGTTATATAAGTGGGTATTATCAGCGACCAACATTTTTGAGAAGAAACTGTCTTTATTTCCCATTAAAGTTAACGGCTCGGCAAACTCTACGATATCTCCTCTGTCCATGACAATGATTTTATTACTTTCGATTACAGAATGTAATCTGTGGGCAATAATAAATACTGTACACTTTGAGAATTGTTCGGTGGTTATTCCTACCTTTTGAACTAAAAATTCGCGGTCGGGATGCCCTGTAGAGAAGTTTGAGCCGTGATCAGCATAAACCTAAAACCTGGGGTCTTCGTTGGATGTAGCCATGTTGAAAACACGTTTTTTGATTAATTTTGCCTTAGGTAACACAGTCAATTCAGACTAAAATTTATGAAAATAAACTTTATTTTTCATTAAAATTAATGGGGGATGGAATTTGTAATTTTTATATTTGCAATTGCAAACTGATATGAGGAATACTGTGCACTGTGCAGTTTGATGATTGTTCGATGATTACCTTTTGGACCAAAAAATCGGTGTTGGGATCTATTCTGGATGTAGATAGGGTTCCTTTGTTTAAATGAAAAAGTATTAAAAAAAAAAACACTAGTATAAATAACCAAATTTATTATTTTAAATGAGTTAGTAGGGTTTAACTTATACCCGAGGTTAAAAAAGACACGAAATATTTAAAACAATATTTGGATAAATAAAGAGTAAATGACACCAAATCATCCATAGTAATCATTGTAAATTTGTGTAAACTATTACAATCACAACTTTTTTGAGCATTTTTTCTATGTTTGTATGTAAAAAAAATTTCACACTTTAAAAAGATCTTACGATTTCCTCACACATAATAAATATCGTAACACAGACAAAGTCATTGGTCATATAAGTGGGTATTATCAGCGACCAACATTTTTGAGAAGAAACTGTCTTTATTTTCCATTAAAGTTAACGGCTCGGCAAACTCTACGATTTCTCCTTTGTCCATGACGATGATTTTGTTGCAGTCGACTACAGAATGTAATCTGTGGGCAATAATAAATACTGTACACTTTGAGAATTGTTCGGTGATTACTTTTTGAACTAAAAACTCGGTGTCGGGATCCATGTTAGATGTGGCTTCGTCGAGAACGACGATTTTGTTTTTCTTAATTATTGCCCTAGCGAGGCAAATAAGTTGCCTTTGTCCTGTGGAGAAGTTCGAGCCGTGATCGGTAATCATGACTTCTAGGCTAGCGATGCTTTCTTTCATGTGTACTTTTTCCAAGGTCGCCCATACTTCGTCGTCGGTGAAACGTTTAAAGGGGTCGAGGTTGTCGCGGATAGTACCTGCAAAATACATACTTAGTCAGTTTCCACCTTCTTACAGTTTGTATCAAATTGGGCAGTTTCGCAGGGTTTATGGTTTTAGAAGAGATAGAAAAAAACTGACCTCCAATTGCGAGGCTTAAAAGAATTCCATAAAGGGAAAAAAATCCGTTTAAATTACATTTGCTTCAAGCTCTTATACAAATTTCATGTGAACAAAAATGCCTAATACTACTCATAGGGTGATTTGGACAGTTTAACTGAAAATTTCGTAACCCTTATGGTTATCTTTACCGTATATATAGGTAACTTAAAGAGGTTAAAAATAGTGCTTTTGAACGTACCTAAAAACTAATGTGTGGTATTAAGCATAACTTTACCTTTTTCATTGCTTTTTTCATTCTTCGTTATAAAATCTTAGCATTTGTGTTTATTTACATCATAAAAATAAAGTACCAATCGAGGGATCATCAGCTGCAGACAGTAGGTGTACAAATCGTTGACAATACTTTAACAATACATGACAATACTGGACAATACTTGACAATACTGGAGAAATTTGGATTCCAACTCTCCTACGTGGAGCATTCTTAATTTAAAACAAGAAGTGGGTTGACGTCCTAACTCCACAGGTTTCAAACAATGACGAAAATAACAAGTTGTAGTTTTTCAAAAATTATGGCTCATTTATTTCCATTCAAACATTTTCCCAAAACGAAAAAACAATAAATTTTCTTTTATTGTTTTTTCGTTTTTAGTTTTAACCATGTCATTTTATTTTAGAACCCTTGAAAATGGTCCAGTAAGGCCGAAGCCGTTGGGAAAATGTTTGAATGGAAATAAATGAGCCATAATTTTTGAAAAACTACGACTTGTTATTTTCGTCATCGTTTGAAACCTGTGGAGTTAGGACGTCAACCCACTTCTTGTTGTACAATACTGGACAATAGTGGACAATACTAAACAATACTTAACAATACTGGACAATACTTAACAATCCCGGGCAATACTTGACAATATTTCAGTTCTTGACACTAGGTGTACAAATTTTTAGCCAGCTGTTGACCCCTCGGTACCAATCAAATTTATTTAGAAATACTAAAAAAACTTAACCTTAACCCTCAAAATAACGAGCCATATTACAAATACAAACCCCCTCCAGTTAAAGAAAATCGGTACGTTAAAATCTACTGTCGACAACAGGCCGGACATCACAATCATTAAAAAAACAATCCAAGAAAGCTCTGCCTATTAACAAATCCCAAATAATTCAAACACACAAACCGAATATAATGAAAAAATAAAGAAATATGCTGAGCTAAAGTTAGAAATAGAACAACTGTGGAACCTTATCGTTTGTGTACAGGTCTGTCTGTCTTACTATTTTGAGCTTTAAAAAATGGTATTAACAGATTTATTCTCTCCCCGGAATTACCAATTGATGATATCCCCCTTAATTTAAAAGATAATTAAGTTCTGTAGAAACATGTCTGTAGCAACCTTTCTAGACAGTTTTCGAAATTTTAATCCGACGTTTTGTTTCGTAGATACCATCATCAGGATCAAAACTTAAATGCGGATCAAAATGTTGTACTTCATATTTTGGTTTCTTTTTAAGTTTGTTTGATAATTTTTTTTGAAGTTTCGATCCCGAAAAAAATCATCTTCAGTGCATTTTTTTTCTGGTATGGCACTGTCCAATTTTTATATTTAACTACTATGTAGTAGACCTGGACAACCAAGATATTATTAGTTTATAAGAACATACCGGGTGAACCGAAAAATTTCAATAAAAAAAACTGTATTGATAAGACAAGTAAGCCTTTGGAAAAAAAATTCGCTTTGCCGCCACATTTAAATCCAACCCACACCTTTTCCCAAACTTGTCTTTTTATTTAGGTATAAATGTTACTTTTCGACATACAAAACAAAGTATTTAGAAAAAAAATTGACAACATATAAGAAAAAGGGGTTTTTGGTTTTCTCCGCCATCTTGGTTTTAAATATGGCGGCAAAGCGAATGGGTTTTTTTCAAAAGGCTTATTTGCCTTATCAATAGTTTTTTTTATTGAAACTGGTAATTAAAGTTATAGCAAAAAACAATTTGTCTGGTTTTTTTCGGTTCAACCGGTATGTTCATTTAATAATATTTTGATTGTCCAGGTCTACTTTATAGTAGTTAAATATAAGTCGTCTCAAAAGAACATTAATTAAAATGGGACGACAGGGCCGTACACGAAACGAAACGTCGGATTAAGATTTCGAAAAGACCATTGTGTTCTTCTAAACATGTTGCCACGGACATGTTTTCACAGAACTCAATTATCTCTTAAATTAAGGGAGATTCCCCTGCAGCTCAAAACCTACCAGGGACAGAATAAATCTGTTAATACCATTTTTTAAAGCTCAAAAATTAAAACAGTAATGCGAAAAACCGCATATCTCTATCTTCAATAACAACGGAGTTTCCCATTGAATCCCATCGAAAATAGGACACCCTGTACATTATTGAAATGTCTTTATCGTTTTTATAAAAACTCTGGTTTTTTTAGATAGTAATTAGCTATAATATTTTTAACTTTCTTTTCTTCAATTATGGTTAGCTTTTTTTTGTTTGACTATTCTATTAATAGTCGGGAGTTTTTTCAAACCTATAAGAAGATTTTTAGTGATTTTGTTCTAATTTGGCACACAGTTAGGCATGACTCCGGGGACCACCAAACCAATATAAAAATTTTCGGCGACGGCGTACGTTAGGTGTCGCGGCGCGGTCAAGTGACAACATTTTAAAATTTTGGCTAAACCTCTTACAAGGCTATGAAATGGCCTTTAATATAGTATGCAAAACATGAGATTTTACTTCCAGTTGATTGCATAAAAAATAATCAATTTGAAATTTTTAAAAAAAAATTGTGTTTTTTTTTAAAAATTTACAAAAAAAATTCTATTCTCTATTTATGAACGGGATTGTGTAAATTCCTTTTGAAATGACTGTAAAAAGGTCCTAGCTATTCGACGATATCAAAAAAATGCAAATTCATTCGACGGAAAAACCACAAAAAAATCGCAAATTGACGCATGTTCAGAAAATTTACAAAATCTTAATTTTTTGACCCCGGCTGTTTAACTTCAAATTTTTTAATCAACGTTCCCTTTGCAGACCTGCCAATATATGTTTTTTAAAAGGCTATATAATACGCTAGAATATTAAATATAACAAGTCACGATAGGCCCCCAAATTTTAATAAAATTAAACAACATACATAAAAAAGCTTTTTGCTAAAAACTTCAAAAATAACAAAAATTATGTCACGCTTTATATTCCACGCTTTATATTCTGTCGTGTATTTTGAATTTTTTTCAGGGGATTCCCGAAATTTTTACAGCTGCTTGAAGGTAATTAATTATTCTTTTAGAAACACCAAACTTGAGAGGTTTAACCAAAATTTTAAAATGTTGTCACTTGACCGAGATATAGCTGTCAAAATGACCCTAAGTCCTAAAAAAAGTTTAGGGCGTCACGACGCCTAACGTACGCCGTCGCCGAAAAAAACTAACATTCATTTGGTGGTCCTCGAAGTCATATCATAAGTGTGTACCGAGTTAAAATAAAATCACCAAAAATCTTCCTATACATTGGAAAAAAGATATAAAAAACCCTCTACTATAAAGAAGTCAAGATCATTCCAGTTGTTTTGTCCTGGGGCCCAAGGGGCTAATTGCGACAAACAGTGTTAGTCGTTTCTAGAATAGTAACTCCAAGGAAACTTGCTGTTGAGGCCGACTGTCGTTGAGATGCCCGGTGTAAGTACCGGTAAAAAAAATAATATGTCTTCAGTTAGAATAGTATACCTGTGTATTGTTTTGGCCGATATATGTATTTTAAATATTTTTTGCTAGATAGGTTTTTTATTGTCCTGGGCATTAATGCTACGCGTATTGTCGAGCAAGAAAAGTAATAAATTCTTACCCTGGAAGAGCAGAGGATCTTGCGGGATAACAGAAATGGAGTCCCTCAGTAAACCAAGGGCCAAAGTTTTGGTGTCGACGCCGTCGATTTCAATAGTTCCTTCGAAATTGTACAATCTGAATAAAGTTGACATAATTGAGGATTTTCCGGCACCCGTTCTTCCGACGATACCTGAAAAAATTAAGCAAAATTTTGAGTGGTTGAGTTTCCAAATCATATAAGAAAATGTTCAGTATACTTGGTGACTTGGAAAAAAGTTCCATTTATGTAGGGGTCTAAGCTCTTTTGTTTCCAAGATATTGTATCTTATTAACCTGTCGGTTAAAAAAAAACTGAATAGGACATTCTTGGACACTACTAACAAAGTGGTAATAAATTACAAAATTATTTGGCGCAAATAACTTAAAAGCGAAGGGGTTTAGACCTCGGTTTAGACTTCTAATCTATTTTATTCAAACCTTTCTTACCGATTTTTTCTTTAGGCTTAATCTTAAAGGTAATATTCTTGAGGACCTTTTCTTCTCTGTAGGCCAAAGATACATTTTTGTAGACTACAGCACCTTCACTGGGCCAGTTGCTTCTGGTCTGACCTTTGTAATCGTCTTGTGGAACCTTTAAACATATGTTTTTTGTTTGACTTTGGTGATTACAGGAATATAAAAAATATACAGGGTGTTCATTTTAAAACTTCCCAAGATTCACGTGTGCAGAGTCTGATTTTAGAAAGATCCTCGGACACGTCAACTTTTTATTCAAAGGTAACATTTTATCTATCCCGAAATTTATATTACACGCACCGCCTTCGAGGGGTAAACTTCACCTCTATATTTTGAATAGGGAAAGTGGGTCGAATGATACTTTGTTTTGAATTCACTTTTACAGTTGGATTGGCCAATGCAAATAGTTTTTTTTTTACAAAATATTTTTTTTTTTTTTTGAGAAATCCCGGGACACGTCGACTTTATTTTTGATAAAGATACATTTTATCATTGCCTTTTTTCTTCTATGGTACTTTCCTACAAGGAGTGAAATTTACTTGTACAATTTGAGTTTATTTTGAAAATGAGTATCTCAAAAAAGAATCGATAGATTTTCAAAATTTTTACACGGTTGTAAAGACATTTAAACAATCTTCAAAACAAGCTATCATTCGACCCAAAATTAGTTTTTTCCTCGAAGGGGGTGTGTGTGCTACAAAATGTGTCCCCCTCGAACAAAAAATCGACGTGTCCGCGGATTTCTTCAAAATCAGACTCTAAATACGTAGTAGTAGTCGTAGTAGTAGATTGGCGGCCGTAGGGCTGGCAATTAGGCCGCATAATGGACCCTTTTTGCCATACCCCCCGTGCACCCCCAACTGATGCACGTGCCCGTTAGGATGCAAGTTTTCTTTCTCTAAGAGGACTTAATTTTGCCTGACACCTCTTTGTCGAGGGCAGGGATCTTTAGACTGCGTAGCAAGTATACACAGTGGACCGCCGGCTTTACACCCCCTCCGAAGGGTGGTCCTGGTACATATTAGAATTGCATCTATCTAACATCGCTATCGTCCCAGCAGAACTTGTTTGACGGTAGACTTTTCTCCCCAGCAGCTCGCCGTCATATAGGTTGACCCGAAAATCGAGGTCCTGGTTTCGCTGGTCGAGGTCGTCGTTGGAGTCTTCAGATGCATCTCTTTGGAGTGGTCCTGCTACCCGAAGGTGGTACCGCCTCTTCCAACTCACCCTCTGTCGATCTCGGAGAAGTCCAGGTTGTCCTTTTTTGGGTCTCCTCTACCCAGTTTGGTGGGGTCCTCGGCCGTCTACCTTTGAGTCCCGCAAAGTTTTCGGTGCAGTGTCAACCGTGCCGTCTTCTTCTACCTGGTTTGTTGTTACTCTATGCACAACGTCAACTGCGGAGCTGCTGAGAAGTGGGGCCGCCCGTCGTTGTCTCGAGTTGCATTCGGTGTTGTTTGAAGCAATGGGTACTTGCCGAGATCCGATCCTGCGATCTCTGTTCTGCAGGCTAAGACGCTGTTCACTGGTCTACGGCGGCCCCATCCGTAAATACGTAAATCTTGGGTGGGTAGTTTTCAAATGAACACTCTCTATATTATATAACCATAAATACAATCTTAATAATAAAAAATAAAACTTAAAAAAATTAATAATTTTAGTTTGAACTTTAATTTTTCTAGGATTTTTTTATATTTTTTAATTTGTTTTGAAGATTTATATAAATGGAAATGCCATTGTGTAAAATACTTTTTATACGACTGTCTTGAAAAAGGAGGTTTTGCGCACGGAGAACACGATCTGAAAACGGCATTTTGCGCACGCCGTATGCAAAACGTTTTGCATACGCTTACGTCATTTTTGCGCACGCTTACATCATTTTTGCACACGAGTCTCCCGTCATTGTGATTTTTGTTGTTGTCACCCAACAATATAAGTTGGCTGAGTTCTATAGCAACCGTCACGGCTCCTTTGTTTTGTTGATTAGATACTTCAAATAGAATATTGTACATTTCATTAATAAAAACGAGTTACATTGAAATTTGATTTTTCTGATATCTGTTTATTTGCAGTCGTAAAAAAGTATCGTAAAAAACTCGTTTAAAAACCTCTTTGAACACTCCCTCGACTTGTGGACCTCACCTTCGCACAAACTGTCTCAATCGTGTGCAAAGTGTCGTTTTCAAACCTTGTTGTTTAAAATAACTATTTTTTTCCAACAATTTAATCCTGATTGTAAAATGATTATGTGTGTTATTTGATCCGACCAGAGTTATAAAATCAATTTAAAAAAAATAGGGCAGTTATTACAGGCAATAACAATTAATAAAAACTCCACTTTAAACAATTATTTAACACATATTTATATAAATTATTAAATTTAAATTAAATTAATTATAAAATAATAACAAATTTTCGGGACGCGTATTCATTAGTGCATCCATTACAATATTTTCAAAAGGACATTTAATTTACTTGTGCAAAATCATTTTACCTCAAAAAACAAACATAGGCAATGTGGCGTCACAAAAAAAAAGAAGTAAAGTAGTGGAAAAAAATTGTTGAAGGTAACTTATTTTTGGTTTTTAAATATATACAGCAATGCACTTGATTGATTCCCTGATGATTTCTTATAAGAATGAAACAGGCCTGTAGGTTTCTGAACTATTCATTAGATTTTAAAGGCCTGAACTTTTTTTTTAAATTTTTCACGGACTCAAAACCTACTCTTTCCGGGTTCAGACGCAAAAAGGATCCTCAATTTGCAGGTGTTTTTCAGGTTTTTCAGGTTTAGTTGGGGAAATTTTGGCTCTTTTTTAATTTTAAAGGTGCGTCGGTGGTGATTCTGTTTTTTGCGGTTGGTGCTGTTTTATTTCCTATCCCCGGTTTATAAATCTTGGGTTATTTTGATGTATAAACCCACCATCAAATATCTTACCTGACGAAAGCTGCCTGGCAGTGTCTAAATTTACTCTAAGAGGAGTTATCCCAATTAATTTTGGCGCATTACCAAATCAGACTCCATCCATATTATTGAAAAAAAATTGGCGGTGATGTGACCTTCGGTCCTTAACCCGACATTACCCGCGTCCGCCATATTGGAATCGTGATTGAAGCGCTTCGAAACAGTCCGAGGAGCTGTTTTAAAATCCTTTGAAATGTGTTGAACTGTGACGTCACCAGTTCAACACCAAAATTACATCACAAAATATGTACCTACGGGCATATTACATTTCTATATATATATATATATATATATATATAATGACATTTCTCACATGATTTCTAATTGGTTTCGAAATCTTTTCACGCCAAAAAACGACTTATATATGTACGGTGCCGGTGCAGAGGGATGAACACTTACTGATCTCTGGTGCATAAAGTTGGAGGCATTTGTGCTATTGTTCATCTTAAAATTAATAATAGAAGCGTTGTTGGAACTAAGCTGTTCAAACAACGATAGAAGGTAAAAGTAAAGGTAAAAGAAAACCCGGTTGCAGACGAGTTTCATAGCTGTAAACGTTAATTTCAATTGTTGCGACAAATACCTCGGTATATTCGAGAACACGCTCCACAGAAGTCATGTTGTTTTCAAGGTCCGTCCATTGCATCAAAGCCCACTGAACAATATGGGCCAAGGTCGATGCTTTGGTGATAGCTAGACCTACGTCGCCGGAAGCAGTATCTAAAAAAGATGAATTAATTAACCTCGAATCCACTATAGAAAAACTCGGATTAATTTAGAGCTAATCCATGCTCTTTCTCTTTGATGGATTAGACAGCTAATGGCTATTAAGCAGCTACGATAAAGGAACTACCTCAGAAAAATTTGCACTCTTGTTTTAAAAATGCGTTTTTCCTACGACGCAAAATTTACTAGCTGACGGTATGCGACAAACTGATTTTGACAATAATTTTTAAAGTCAAAAATGCCGCAAATTACAACATTTACGAAAGCACAAATTATCACTCGAGGAATTATAGAAGACGGCTGGTCTATAAGGAGACCGGCCACTCATTTTGGGGTTGATAAAATGACGATAGTACGATGGAAAAAGTGCTGAATAAAAAATAATTTGATGAATAGGAAACACGGATCATGACAACAGCCTGTAGGTTCTGAGATACAAGATAAAAGGCTTATCGACCACCTCAGAAAAAATGCTTTTGCCACATCCGTTGAAGCATCTAATGTAACGATGTTCCCAGGTTCCTTATCAACTATTAACAGAAGGATTAAATAATCTGAGATTTCCTATTGAGTTGCTGCAAAAAACCCTTTTTTTGAATCAAATAAGAGACTTCTGGGGGAGGGTGGTCTTCACAGATGAAAAGATCAGTCATCTTCGAACAGCAGAAGAATTTTAGTGTATCGTCCACCAAATTTTAGGTTTGATTCACAATACACCAACCAAATTAAGAAACCTGGACATTTTTCAGTGAATATGTGGCGTTGGTTTAGCGCTAGAGGTTTGGGTATATTTTGGCAAATCGAAGGAAGATTCAACAGTCAAAGAAATGTTGAGATTCTACCAGCCTTCTAAACTACCAGCAGGACAACCGTCCCGTACACACGGCTAATGTTGTTCGCCAGTAGTTTGAAAACAATAATGTTAAAACTCTTCTTTGGCCATCCAATAGCCCTGATCTCAACCCAATAGAAAATATATGGGGCCGACTTCTCAAAATTATTTATCGGAGAAACTGGCGACCACAAAATGCTGAAGAGTTAAGCGATGCAATTCATCGCGCATTGGAGTTTTTCAATGCCTAGGCATTTGCAGAGTGTTATTAATAATGGTGCGCCCACTAAATACTTATTTTTGTTGTTGTTTTAAGTAATATTTAATATTTAGTTGTTTCCAATCCGTTGTGTTATTTTGAATTCGTCGCTTTTTTCATTTTATTATCGACATTTTATCAACCGCAAAATGAGTGGCCGCCCTTCTTATAGACCAGCCGTCTTATGTAATTCGAGTGATAATTACTCTTTTGCCATAAAGATTGTGTTTAAATTTGCTAAATAATTATATCCGAGACAGACAATACAAGCTGGTGGTGTGTATACACTAATAAAAAGTCAAAGTTTGAGATATGGGAAAAATGCATGTATACGTTTTTTTTAAAAAAAAAAACAAGAGTACATCTTCATGAAAATTCAGAGATAATATTGCAAGGATATCAATGTATGTATTATATTTTTAAATCGATTTAACGCAGCACATTATCATTATTATCATATCATTATGAATTATTTTCATAAATAAATGTGTATAATTTTAGGACGCAGACTATCATGGAAAGCGTACCACAGACTGGAAGATATTTATGGTTATATAGATTTCTTGGGCAGAACTTATCCTGATTTCGTCCAAGTGCAGTGTTTTTAAATATATTTATTTTTTTATTTTAATGGCGATTTTTGGTATCATTAATAATTATATCTGAGATTTTGATTGATTTTAGAAACAAGAAACTAAACTCAGTATACAATAAAACAAGAACACTATAATAGGTATTTACGTCACTAGACCGGAAAATTGGTATTTACAGTTCGACGCAGGAAATAAACCTGTGGAGACCTGTAAAGACACTTTTCGGTCGTGTATCGTACGTACTTTTTTTTTCAAACGATCAGAAAACACATTTTAAGATTAAAACTGAAAAACAAGTAAGCTTTTGTGTTTTGAAATTATTTTTTTACTTTTAACTAAAAAATTATAGTGTATTGCCTATTAGCTTCACACAGCTAATTCAGGAATGACTGACGACCAGTTAAGGCCGACCATGGCCAACTTATAAAGCAAAATAATGATAAAACAGCTCATGAAAGACAGATTTCTAGGTTTGTTGTGAGCATTAAAAATGTGTTGTCGATTTTTCCAAAAAATTTGCCACCAATACATCTTATCATTAATTTTCTTAACGTTTTTTAATTCGCACCATTTTACAAACGCATCAAAGTTCCGCTGGTAGCACTCTTTAGATTTTTCAGGCAGCAAATCGAAATTGATTCTTGAGGCAACTTCTATTATTTATAGATATGAGTCCATTTTTGCAAACAAATCTTTCGAAACAAATTTAAAAGAGCTGTTTAAAAAGTGTCAAAACTGCCAAAACAAAAGCTAAACGCTGTCAACAAGAAGTCATAGCCAACTTAGCCAATAATGGGACTGGAAAAGGGTCAAGGGACCGCAAAATTGACCAAAAAGGTCCCTTCTTGAGAATGGAAAAATTTTGAAAGAAGATGCCTTGTAATGTACAACTTTCCATACGAAAAATCGTACGGAAAGTGGCTATTTTCCGGTCGTTTGAAAAAAAAAGTTTTATCGCCACAAACAAATATTACTTACCAGAATGAAAGAAGAACAATTTTCCAACAACTACGGTAACGAAGAAACAAGAGAGAACGTCCATGAAAAAGCTAAAAGCGCGTTGCACGCAAAAAGTCATAAAGTGAGCGGAGGTGTAGAGATCTTGATGCCTGAAATACAAAATAAAATAAGTTATGGAGTCAAAGATAAAATGACGACAACAACAACAAACAAGAGTGAAATTAACTCTGTGTTTCGGACTTCCATTGTCTATATTTTATTTATACACGACGTTTCGATCAGTACAATCTCTGGTCGTCTTCAGGTGCAAACTACAATCCATTCCTAAGGCTTACGTACTTATATACTAGGGGAAGTTGGCTCCGTCCAAGGAGGGGCTTCCAAATATTTGGAATATCAACACTTGATTTACTGAAAATACACTGATTCTGCCCAATAAAGGCAGCTTCAAGGAATTTTCGTGTCTTCCAGTGTGGCTCCCTGTGCAAAACCTTTGCTTCTGTCCACTTCATTCATTGTTGATTCCTGATTTCGTTGTTTCACCTCTTTGGGTATTCGTCTGATGTTCCTTAAGCCTCACAGATAGTGGTCTTTTTGTTTCGCCTATGTATGATTCACCACACTCACAAGGAAATTGAAAATGCATTCCTTATTTTGTTTGTTCTCCGGTTTTGTTTTACTAAGAAGGCTTCGAATTGTATTATTCGATTTAAAAGCTGTTTTAATATTAAATTTTTGGGCTACTTTTCCTATTTTCTCTGATACTCCTTTAATGTATGGAATTGTAAGGAATGCATTTGCCTGGTTTTGGTCTTGTAATCTCCGTCCTGTTTGCTGAAATTTAGAAATAGTATCTGTTATAAGTTTAAGGCTGTAACCATTCTGCTGCAGATCCTTCTTAATGTTTCTTATTTCGATTTCCAAGTCATGAGAATTGTTACAAATTTGAACGGCTCTGTTATACAAAGTTCTTATTATGCCTCGTTTGGTTCTAGCAGAATGATTTGAACCTTGATTTAAATATTGTTCTGTGTGAGTGGGTTTACGATAGACTACTCGTTTGACAAGTACACCAAGAAAAGGAATTTGACAATTTCTCTTCTTGATATACTTGTCAGCCCTTTTAAGAGGGCAAAAATTATCGGAGATAATACCACTAGAGCTTTAAAATTTTCGATAATTTTTCACGATTGCGTATTTTCTATAACTTTACGAGTCAACAGGAGGAATGAAATTTGCAAAAAAAACACGCATGAGTGGAAAATTATTTGGATAATTTTAAAGCTCGAGGAGTATTTAGGGGATTATTTCACGAACGAAAACACAAAGAACATAAACTAAATAATAAACTTACTAACCGGTTTACTTTTAATAACATTAGAAACTGTCAGAATGTTGACACAAACAATTCATTGAAAAACCTTTGACAGTCCAAGTAAACAATTATCACTATTAATAATTGTTTAAGTTTAAAGTCCTGAGTCGACGACGAGAGATAATTTTCTAAAAGTATTTATGAGCGAGAAAAAATTTCAGGATTTTATTTAACCTTGTGCGGTATTCGGTAAGAAAATTTCACAGCAAATTGTGTTTAAAATAAAATAATTTCAAACTTATTTTTTAACTTTTAACAATTCCTATTTTTTCTATGTCAAGACACTAGTAAAACATAAAATTTTGATTGACTGTTTATACAGTTGCCATGGTAATTAAGTAAAATCTTAACCTAAAAAGTATTTAAGTTCCGAAGCTGACAGTGTGAGTTTTGTGGCAAAAGTTTTGTGGTGCGGCGTGAGTAAAATGATTCGTTTCAATCAAGCTGATTTCTAAGTCTTAAAATAGTGTATTCTTTAATTTTAGATAAACTTTGAGTTACTACCGGTGCACATTGGGGTATTCGACCGGAAAAGTTGTCCATTAATCGAAAAATTAAATTCAACCTACAGACCAACTGATATTACCGAATATTTATATATTCCTACGTGCATTGATACCAAGTACATCGTCGCTACGTTTACCAGCTAGCGGAAATTATTGCCGATTGCGAATATTTTTCTTGGAAATATAAAACTTTATTTAAACATATTTTGCTCCCACAGGTAAGGACGACTTATTTTAATAATTGTCATTAAAATATATGTTTTAGTTATAACCATATTAAGTTTGCAGTCCATTTTGAAACATATTTGTGTAGTTGTTATAGAATGTTTGCAAACTTTTAGTTATACATCGGGCATAATCGAGTACTGAAACTTTGTTCTCAGTTCAGCTAAAACAATACTCTAAAAGTCTCAAACATAAAATTTTGCGATATTTTGCGATCTTAGCTGTTACAATTTTTTTTAGCTTACACGGTTATTATTATTATTATTCGATCTTTGGTGATTTTCCCCAAACAGGAAAAACAAGTTGCTCCAATTTAATTTTTTACAATTATAAACATTTTTAAGTTGCGTTGTCTGTCTATCGGTCGGTTGGTTTGTCTCAGTCTCTATATCTGTAACAGTCACGCTCATACCTCAAAAACTACTTTACCTATTTTAATAAAATTTGGTACTCGTGTTGAGTTTGAGTAATTTATCAAAAGTAATTTTTTTTAAATTATGGCTTGTGCGGTATGTAATGAAAGGTAATTGAATCTAAAATTTAAAAAAAAAAAACACATTTTACTGATTTTAGTTAATGGAAGTAAAATAAGGGGTGGGGAATTGTCAAAATAAATTTTACACACAAACTGTAACTTATGCGGGTATCAAATGAATGGTAATAAAAACATATGTAAGTACGTTAGGACATAAAAAAGTGACATTTTTTTTATTGTAGTTGGAGCGAATCAGAGAGCGCCCTCTACAATATATATAACAAAATTATTAACAAATTCAAACTGCTCGTCCAAAAATCTTTACATATAAACTTTTATGCAAAAATATTGTTTTACAAATACGTTTGAATAAGAAAAATTGCAAATATTTTTTTTTGGACGGTGTATTTAATCATCTTGCAAAATGCAAAAAAAAACTTTAAAATATTATTGACCAGGTTTTCAGTCCCAATACCCCACTGTGCGGTGGTAGAAAAAACCTTTTCGGTTTTAAAACAGGAGTTGACAGAACATTACGAAAAACATCTTAATTTATATAATTAAAATGCATGAAAATATAAGTTTACAAAAAATTAAGACCTAATTTTGTTCAACTGCGTTTTTGCGAAGTGTAAACACGTTTAAATAAAAAAATTGGAACTAAGTTTAAGTAAAAGAAAATATTCTGTGTTGCCATGGTGACTTGTAAAAAACCCATTTTGATTCGTTATAAAAACTCTTCACTTGACGTAAGTCAAAAGAATTATCGAACTATTAGTTATTTTTTTTATCAGCAGCTGGGTTAATAAATTATGTTTTCCTACGTATTTAGATCTTTTTCACAAAATAAACAATACTGTAACGTTAAATCAAATTAGATCAACTTACTTATCAAATTCTATCTCTAAAATTCTCTGTGCCTTCGATGCGCGAATGGTTGTCACACCTTCCATAGATGCGTTTAGGTGACCAATAAGAGGACTTCTTGCTAAGAAAAAACAAATAGAATGAACAAATATAATATTTTAGTCCTCGCCTATAACTTTTTTATTTGTGGACATAGAAAAACCATACATAACATTTTATAGAAACACTACCAGCTCTAATTAAAAACAAATAAGCAGCACACCCTTGAGACGTACTGAGGATGATTTATCCAACTTTGTGTTTAATGTACAGTTCTCTCCACATAAAACTGGTACAGCAGGAGGTAGCTGCAAATCCGATTTTTTATATTTTCCTATGTGCAACACTGACTTTTTGACTTTGTCATTTTAGGTTATATTTTTGGCATATATAAACCTTATAAAGAGACGGCTTGTTTATTTTTTTACTAGAAACAACATTTCAAAAAAGTAAGAAATAAGTTTTATTAACTAAGCAAAATCTACACAATAATTGGTCTATTAGACTAACTGCTTATGAAAGAAGCAATTCTACGATAGTAACCATAATAAATCGATTTCAAGAAGAAGGAACTGTCCTTCGAAAGGAAGGCACCGGTTTGACGAAAGTTTCTAGCCCAAAACAATTTAAAGGCCAGATCAAAACCAAGAAACAAATAAAAATACTTATTTTTAATAGCACGTCATTGCACCGTTGGCTGCAATGATGTTTTCAAGTCTTCTGGGCATTGAATTGGCTAAATTTTCAAATAAGTTTGGATTTTCAGCAATAACTTCCCTATATGCCCTTAAGATGAATTCCATTAGATATTCTGAATTACCGGGGATGCTATTAAAACTTGTTAATTTCTTGGCGATAAGTCCCCAAACGTTCTCTATTGGATTCGCATCAGGAGTTTTTGCAGGCCAAGGCAAAACTTCGATATTATTATCCTGCAACCATCGCTGCGCAGTTCTGGCCGTATGAACTGCACAGTTATCTTGTTGGAATATAAAATGATCTGGATAAGGGACTGTCACATCTGGAAGCATTACATTTTCTAACATATTGATGAAAACTTCCGCTATAAATCTAGTCGATATCCAGCTCCAAACATTTACCAAATATCTTCCTGCCCAATCTTCGTTTCCAGCAATATATTTTTCTTCGTATCGGGTTCTTCGCAGTCGATAAACCAGAATTTGTTTTTTATCGCTGTTATATTTTTTATATTTATTTATTTAATAAGCACATAGATATCATAAAATATAAAAAAATGGATATATAAAATTAATGGCTTGTGTTGTGGAATTTATTCCCAACTGAGTGCACCTGTAATTCTATGTTTAAAATTTACTTTCAAAAAATTATCTTAATTATTTTTGGATATTGAAAAAGTTTATATATTTTTTTTATTAAACAAATATTGTGTACAATATAGCATTATTCTCTCTAATAAATGACTTAAGCTTCTTTTTGTACAGACTCAATCTTAAAATTGATTTGATTTCACATGGTAGGTTGTTATATACTTTCAGTCCACTATAAATAATAAAGTGTTGAGTGCGATGTAGATTACATAATGGTAATATAAATATGATATTGTTTTTAGTTCTTGTGTCTCTTGCGTTGTATATGTTAAATTTATTTCGGTTTTTATGAATCCAGATAAGTGATTTAAGTGCATAGAGACTTCTTACGTTGAATAGTCTGTTTCTTTATACAGAGATTCCGTGAAAAATAGACGAGGTTTTCTAAAGATTATTTTAATAATTGTGTTTTGAGTGGCTTGCAATTTCTTCAAGTGTGTTTCAAAAATGCCACCCCAGACAGTTATGCCGTAACTTAATATAGACTCAATAAAAGAATGATACATAATAATAAGGTTTATTTGGTCTAAAATGTCTCGGGCGTTATAGAATTTTTTAATAAGGTGTCTTAAACATTTGGACATATTAATTGCATGTTGGTCCCATTTTAAATTTTGGTCGACTGTCAAACCTAAGTACTAAGGATTTTCTGGAAATGTGGGCACACTGGCAGTCTGCGGATCCTGGGCAGTTGCTACAATGTATTTTTATTTCATTTGGTAGCTCCTTCCTGGTCCTACTATAATGAAAGGCAAGAAAATATTTTTTTTGTACATTAAGACTTAATTCATTATAATCCAACCAGAGCTGAAGCTTTTTTAACCCATTCTCAGCCAAACTGGCAGCGGCCTCCCACGTTTTTCCAGTAAAAATTGCTGCTGTGTTATCGCAGAACGAAACCAAGTGACATTCTAGGTTATTTATTTTTGCAATGATGTTAATGTAAATCAGGAAGAAAAGAGGTCCTAATACTGTACCCTGCGGGACGCCAATATTTATTTTAGAGTTATAGCTAAGTTTATCATCAATTTTAGTTTTTTGGGTCCTTTCCTTCAAGTAGTTGGTCGAAAGATTCTGTGCCCTGCCTCTGATTCCGGAGTTAAATAGTTTATCTATCAGCAATTCATGGTTAACAGTGTCAAACGCCTTGGCGAGGTCAAGAAAGACAGCAACGCACCTCTCTGACCTGTCCAAGGAGTCCACCACTTTTCCTACAAAATCAATTAGTGCTTTTTCTGTGTTAGTATTTTTAAAAAAACCAAATTGCCGGTCAGTAATTACTTTATTTTTGTGAAAGAAATCTAAAAATCTGTTTTTTAACGTATGTTCAAATATTTTTGCAAAGTTGTTTATTAATGATATGGGCCTGTAATTACAAACGATTTCTTTATCGCCGGATTTATGTATAGGTGTAATAATTGATTCTTTTCATTGTGTGGGGATAATACCGCTTTTATAAGTAAGATTTATTATGTGAGTTATGAAAGATCTTCTTATCTGTGAAAATCACCTGCTGCCAAAATTCTTCGTCCCTCAGGGAATAACTCAACGCAAAAATGAATCGAGACTGCTTCTTTTTCTCACTTAGTTTAATTATTTTTGCCGCAATACGACTCGAACGATTAATCCTCCTGCCTAGACTTGCTTCTCCCATAATGAACAGCTACTTGCCGAATAGACCAACCACCGTCTAGTTTTGCTAAGATTTGAGCTTTATCAAATTCAAAAAGATACGGCGGCATTTTTTAAAATTGGGATGACACTGATATTTAAAACATGATGTTGTCAGAAATCTGTGACATTGTTACTTATAGGAAGACAATGCCGTACTATAAAAATTTTAAAAATTAAACAAACTGCTAACTTCTGCTGTAGAGAGAAATGTAAATTGCAAGTGTATGATGGGTTAATGATGTATAGTGGAGGGTGATCAGTGAAACTACTGACGAGCCCACGCTGGTTACCCAGGGCGAAACATCGTTTAATCATTTCTCTTTTCGCTTTGATCTTTTGTGTATTCCTTGTGGGATGCTCATCCAAGTTTGAATTTTCGTAATTTCCACCCAAGATTTTTTGATCTTTTGTTTTTTAGTTTCTTTTCGGTTGAAGTAACTGATTTGGAGGCTTTTTTAACCTCTTCTTTGTTTTAATTGCCTTAGGAGCATAATCCTACTGGAAATATTAACACGCCAGGACGAATTCGTATCAGGTAACTTGGATAAGTAAGTACCAGTGCGGAACGATGCCTATTTATGAGTGGTTCAAGGTTGGAAATCAAAGTGTATGATGGGTTAATGATGTATAGTGGAGGGTGACCAGTGAAACTACTGATGAGCCCACGCTGGTTACCCAGGGCGAAACATCGTTTAATCATTTCTCTTTTCGCTTTGATCTTTTGTGTGTTCCTTGTGGGATGCTCATCCAAGTTTGAATTTTCGTTATTTCCACCCAAGATCTTTTGATCTTTTGTTTTTTAAGAAAATAGTTGTTGTTTGAAGGCGGTAGACAATGTTGAACTTGAGAGTAAATTAGAGTTTCGAACTTCCATGGTCTTTATTTTTACTTTTTAACAAAAACTAAACCATATCGCCAAAACACTAAGAACTGCGTCTACTGGAAAATTAATAAAAATATAGGACTATTTTTCTCACAACAAGTGGTTAACCCCACTTCAAAAGTGAGCTTGTTTATTTTCATTTTCGCTCAATGTTTTTTGTAATCTCTTTTGAAATATGTTAATAAACAAATATTTATTTATTTACCAGGTACCATGTGGTGTGGGAATATCTACATCGGAGAAACAAGCCGCCTTACAGAACACAAACGTGAAACTCGACAAGAGGACACAACTGAATCGAAAATAGCTCAAAATTGCTGGGAAAAATCAACATCACATGGAATGGAAAGAGGCAAAGATTGTCGCCAAGGAGGAAAATCTATTCAAGAGGAAATTTAAAGAAACAGCATTCATACAGAGGAACCAGAATTTATTTTCTCAACAGAGTGTCACCATCAAGGATATTTGGATACTTTTCGGAAGTAACAAAACTGTGAAAGGGCGGAGCCAACCATGTGTAAACTTTATGGTTCACTGAACACATGCTAGTACATAAGATTAGGTAGCCTTAGTTTTTGTTAATATTCACATGATGACGATTGCAGATACATAAGCATTCGAAACGTTGCGAACGTAAAAAATAAAGACCATGGAAATTCGAAGTAGTTTACTGTCAAAAAAATTGTTGTTAAACGTTTTGTTTGTCACGTTTAGAGCCACGGATCTGAAACGATCCCTTTTGTCCAAACAATCGAATCATAAGTGTTATTCAACCAAGATATTTATTTTCTATACGGAAAATTAAACTGTTTACTAAATTTCACTGTATTTAAAATAAAAATTAACAATTTTTCGACATGTTTCGCTAACACTTCAGCTTAAACAGATTTCTTAAATCCTACTCATTATTTATTTTTAAATAAGGATCCAACCGAAATATTTACAAAAATTGTAAAAGTTTATTTAACGATATATACCTTAGCAGACTAACTTTAATGAACATTCAACCATCCAAATTATACTCTCTTATTAAGCTTCACAAAAATGGTTATCTTATTAGACCAGTAGTATCTTTTTTCTCTGCTCCTTCCTACAAACTTTCTAAAAAACTTATTGACATCATTAATCAATATACTTATTTTAAATCAAAATTTCAGATTAAAAATCAATAGAATTAATTTTAAAAAATAGAAAATATTAAACTCCCATTAAATGCAAAATTAATTTCCTTTGACGTAACAAATTTGTTTCCAAGCATACCAATACATGATACAATTAAATTAGTTGAAGACCTTCTTATTCTAAAAAACATAAATATTATCAAAAAACAGGAATTATTAGAAACATCAAATTATTTTCAATTTAATAATACGATTTATTATAGCAAATAATTAATAATGGTAAATCCACTTATTCCCTTATTGGCAGAAATATTTAGGGACTCGTTCGAAAACAAAATAAAAAAAATCACTCAGTTTTTAATAAGTTTATTTATTGGTTTAGATATGTTGATGATATATTAGCTTGCTTTATTAGATAGACAATTATCACAATTTCGTGATTTAATTAATAATTTACATTTCAATATCAAGTTTACAACAGAAACAGAAAAAGATAATTCTATAAATTTTCCTGATTTAACCATATCACGACAATATAATAAACATACAGATACACAACACGTCATGTCACCCCATACAACACAAATTATCGTCATTCCACAGTATAATTAATAGACCCTCATCTCACTCATCTAACTTTCTAAAATAATTTAATATTATTAAGCAAATTGCAAGAAACAACCGATAAACTTACTTAATTGAAAAAATGTTAAATAAAAAAGAAACATACTTATTTTTCTCCACAATAAAGGAGACGCATAACAAATATAGCTTAATCACATACATCGGTCAAGCAAGCAGCAACATCACCAACTTTCTTAAAAAAAACAGATAACTACACAAAAATTCCTAAAAAATAACAAAACCAAAACTGAAAACAACAGTAAATCAGGCGTATATTAACGAAGACAGAAAGAAGTTTTTTAAAACGAATTGAAGAACATATCTCTAGTAGGAATTTCCAAATATTACATACGCTCAATAAAGGTAATAAATTAGGGACCTTTTGCACGTCTTATGAAAAATCCCCGTTAGGTGTCTACGGTATTCACCCGCAGGTAATGCCAAACTTTATCGGTTAGTAAGGGAAATCGTTATTTCTTATCAAGTGCGTACGCTTCAAATAAGGGATAAAGTAAAATTGGACCAAAATAAG
Source organism: Oxystoma pomonae (assembly GCA_963921995.1). Lineage (NCBI taxonomy): Eukaryota > Metazoa > Arthropoda > Insecta > Coleoptera > Brentidae > Oxystoma > Oxystoma pomonae. The sequence goes on along the minus strand of OY998168.1, from coordinate 87,643,916 downwards.
AGGTGCAAAAGGTAGAGTCTTTAGAGATAAATAAACTTAAAAGTTCCGACAATTTATTAAATTGCCAGACCTCAATAAAAGTCGTTTGTTGAATCTTTTTCAGACCCCCCTCTTAATTATAGTAAGTAATATAAGTTTTCATAGGTAGAATTTGATATTACTCTTGATAAAGCTATAGTGTTAGCGAGACATGTCGAAAAATTGTGAATTTTTATTTTGTTTCAATATCGTGGAATTTAGTAAACTAACTAACTAACTAAAAGTTGTTTAATTTTCCATATAGATTATGGAGTTCCACCAAGTAAAGGGTCAATTCAATTATTTATTTTCTTCTTACTTGATGCTTCCAACCTCTTCAAACTTCTAGCTGTTGGCATGTAGACGATTCTCATACAGTACAGGCAAACCATTAGAACGAAGGCAGGAATCAAGAATTGCAGACTGACGGATGCGATGAGAACGACGATACCACCTGAAGCCATCACAACCTAAAACCATAATAAAAAATATATTTTTTTTTGAGATATAACACAAACTTTGTATTTTTCTTATGAAATGACCCTTTTTAAATTTGATTTTAATTTTTGTTATTATTTGTTTATTTCACATTTACTATCCTATTTATTTTTTTTACCTAGTTTCTACGAAGTGATAAAATAAAAAATACGAAAAAAATTAAAAAGTAATAAATAACATATTATATAAAAATTTAAAAAATAAACACAAAGTGTGATACAGGGTGTCCCAAAAGTCTTAGTACCCCCTTATATCTCCAAAAGCTTTTGAGATATTGTAACAATACATTGGAAACTCCAATAAGAGGCAAAATGGAAATAATCTAGAGGAGCGGTATTGCCGCCCTTTTTCTGGGGCGGCCTGGGGGCGGCATGCTAAAAAAAGTTAAATGGAAACACATATCGAGTTGCACCACATTTTAATGGTCTACTAAAGTGCTCCGTCCTAACGGCAATATTATTGACATCTGTCACTCCTGTCAAAATTTATTGGGAATAATTTGATATATTAAAGTCCCCACTTAAATCTCCAAAAGGTCTTGAGGTATTATAAAAATACTTTGGAAACTTCATTGAGAGGTAAAATGTAAAAAATCTAGAGGGGCGATATCACCGCCCCCATTTCTGAGGCGGCCTAGGGCGGCTTACTAAAAAAAAGTTAACTAGAAACGCATATCGAGTCCTGACTCATTTTAAAGGTCTTTAGAAATACTACACAAATAGACGCATTGCACCTGACCATAGAAAAGAACAATTTCTACTTTGTCTTCATTCGAACGACGCATTTTGAATAAAAAACATTTTTGAATTGTACGTAATATTTGTTTGACAGGATTTTCTTTTATTTTATTATGATGCCATGTAATCAGCCTACTAGATGTAGGTACTTACTTTTTTCTGAGAATAACGCAACACATTAAATGAAAAAACCAAGAAGATACTGCTTGATATGTTAAATTGTTTCAAATAACTTTTGACAGGAGTGACAGACGTCAATATTATTGATGTTGGTATGCAGCATTTTCAGAGACTTTTAAAATGAGGTGCGACTCGATATGTGTTTCCATTTAATTTTATTTTTTTTAATATGGCGCCTCAGAAATAGGGGTGGCAATGCCGCCCTGTAAATTTTTTCCATTTTGCCTCTCATTAAAGTTCTTAAAGTAGTGTTACAATATCCCAAGAGCTTTTGGAGATATAGGGGGGGGCTAAGACTTTTTGATATATCAAATTGATCCCAATAACTTTTGACAGGAGTGACAGATGTCAATAATATTAACGTTAGGATAAAGTATTTTAGGAGACCATTAAAATGTGGTGCAACTCGATGCAACATTTAACTTTTTTTAGTATGCCGCCCCCAGGCCGCCCCAGAAAAAGGGACCGCAATACCGCTCATCTAGATTTTTTTCATTTCGCCTCTTATTAAAGTTCCCAAAGTATTGTTAAAATGTCTCAAAAGCTTTTGGAGATATAGGGGGGGACTAAGACTTTTGGGACACCCTGTATAGTTTTAAAGGGAATTTTAAGGTGAACAGAACTTTTCACAAATAAAAAAATTATAGACCCCATCCCAAAATGCAGACTTCAAGAGATATCAAGATGCAGTTTGCACCTTTAAACTTTTCTTAACAATTAAGTCTCGCAAGTGGAGGTCAGTTTTTTTCCATTTCTTCTGGAAGCTAGTACCCTAAACCCTCCAAAAGTACCCAATTTTCCAAAAACGGAAATACTTTTTTCTACTCACCATCAAAAACATATTGACACTGGGTGGCAACCTTTCGTCAATTACTTGCAAGTCCTGCGAGAATCTGTTCAAGATGTTTCCGATAAAGTGATTGTCGTAAAATGACATTTGGGCCGTTGTCAGTTTTTCTATCATGCAATTGTGCAGGTTGACCGAAGCACGTTTAGCGAAGTTCAGGAAAATGTACTGTTTCATCAGATCGATGATGACGGATAGGACAATCATACCTGTAAGAATATGAGAGGTCAAAGTTAACACAGACTTCTTTTTAATCACCTCGAGTTCAAGATCTTTTAGTTTTTCTGATGGTTTAGCCTCACCAGAATAAAATTTAAGCGTCCAGTTGGCCGCATCCATATATTTTCTAGGCGACTCGGGTTCGGTTGAGTTTTTAGGAGCTGTCTGGTTGAATCCTGAGGTTGTTGAATTTTCTGAAATAAAAAAAGACATATGTCACTAAACTTTACCTTGGAGGGTAAGGGATAGTGATGCGAATATAATGTAGTCTCCATATTCAGTTGAAGACCGTGCATCAAGCGTGGGACCAGAAGTTTTCGATCGGTATGATGCGAGTACATCTAGCCTCTCATATCTAAATGCCAACCTCACCTTCTCGTGGGACTCCCTATCTAAAATAAACGAGGCTCTGGAGACCAAACATGGGCGGTATAACCCTATGGGGAAGTTGAACTAGATCCAATAACCACTAGGAACAGTTCCATTAAGGACCTGTACAAACTCGTACAGGGGAGAAATCTAATGGAGTGATTAAACTATAATCAAAGGGTGCACAATAACCCCATAATGGCTGCAGTGCAGTGACTCTGGCTGTCAGGGGTGAGGCTCTGTCGGGGGAGTGGATTGGACGGTTTCCCTCGTTACCCTTGAAAAAAAAAACTTTAACTCACCACGCGAGATGTTGTATAGTCCAATTTTTTAATGACCGGGCTGACGTCATTTTTGCCTTTGAAAACGTTTTCGTTGTTGTCAACAGTTCGCATGTCAAATAATGTGTTGTTGTCATTTTGAAGTAACAGTTGAAACAAACAACGACATGACTTTTTTTACATATTTATTTCGCTGTCTAAAACAATGCATCAAATAGAAATTTCAAAAAATTACGTCAGTCAGCTCATCAAAAAATTGGACTACCCTAAGAAAGTATCAACACTGCTTTATATTAATGAACAACGTCTTTTTTTTTATCTCGTGAACAGGAGATACTTCCTCTCCTTAGCAGCTATGCCACGCAGTCCACGTTGTGTTTAAACAAACGAGGTACAAGAAGGTGAACACTTTAAAACATTATCGGACTCACATGGTGGACGGCCAGGGATCCCGCGAAATTCAAAGTATCTGCAGTCAGCAACTCGAAATTTTTCGGGCAGCGGGATTACTATGGGATTGCTACAAAGCACGCGGCTAAGACTTCGACCAGAGCAGTGGAACCACTTCGAAGGAAGTGGCTGGACTTCTACCACAATACATCTTTTAAACTGAGTTCCTTTCGGAAATTAAATTTACACCCATCATTGTGTCCGGCATCCACCAGAGGTACATTACTATGATTCTAGTTAAGACCCATCGTTTATATCAATTTCAACATGTTTTTGCGTTTAAATTAGGCAACCAATATTATTGTATATTTTTTTAATAAGTTTTTTTTTAATTACGTAAAATGATTTATTAAATTTCCATATGATTTCGGGCAAGGCCAAAGAAAACCAAAATTTTTTTTGGTATTAGCGAGGGTATTAGCATTTTTGGGTGCACGGTTTTGAATAAACGAACTCGATAATTATTTAAAAAAAAAACTATTTCTTTTTGATCAACTCGAGTTCAGTATCTTTCTTTAAATCCAAGTATCCTGACTTAAAACTATAACTTGAAAGACTTATTTTAGTTTTTAAGATAGTTTATTCTTACTAGAATAAAATTTAGGCGTCGAGTTGGCCGCATCCGTATATTTCCTAGGGGACTCGGGTTCGATTGAGTTTTTAAAAGCTGTCTGGTTGAATCCTGAGGTTGTTGAATTTTCTAAAATAAAAAAGACATATAGCACCAAACTTTAGCTCACCAAGCGAGATGTTGTACCCGGAAAAAGTATCAATACCGCTTTATGTTAATGAACAACGTCTTTTTAATTCGAAAACAGGAGATACCTCCTCTCCTTATCAGTTTGTCATGCAGTCCGCGTTGTGTATAGAGTAAGTAAACAATACGAGGTAGAAGAAGGTGAACACACCCAAAAACATTGTCGAACTCACATGGTGGACGGCCAGGGATACCGCCAAATTTAAAATGAGATTACTATGAGATTACTCCAAGGGACGAGGCTAAGACTTCGACCAGTTTGGATGCAAGAGGTAGCCGGATGTGTGACCTTCGGTTTCGATCAGTGGAAACACTTCGAGGGAAGTGGCTGGATTCCTACCAATAAAATCATGTCTTTCAATTCTCCGGGTCAACACACCACAACAGACCTTCTAAACTGAGTTCTGCTGGGGGGGGGGGTAGCCTCTCATTGTGTCTGGCATGGCCAGGTGGTTAAGTCCCATCGTTCATATCAATTTCAACACGTTTTTATTAACTTGAAATAATTAAGTTTAAAAATAAATAGAAAGAATGTGTACCTCCTTGACTATATAACATCTCTAGGTTTTTAAAGCCGCAGTAGGTTTTAAGGATCACCCCACTACTAACAAATGAATCGGACGAAAGGATTTCCGAATAGCCAGTCAAAACCCCATGTCCTCGATAGCTCAGTTGGTTGAGCATTAGACTGGTATTCTAGCGCTCCCGAGTTTAAATCCTGTTCGAGGAAAAACTTTTTTCCGATTTATTCCCTCACCCTTTGCCCTCTACCTCATAACACCGGGAAATAGTAGACACTTAAAGTTAATTTCGGGTTTATCAGGTCGACCTATCGAGCAGGTGTACTTTTAAACTAATGGCGAATGAGTGACAGCTCCAGCTGATCAAAAGCGTCATCTAACGAGGTTTCCGTGCATTTAATCAGCTGGAGCTGTCACGCATTCGCCAAGATTTTAAACGTGCACCTGCTTGATTGGTCGACTCGATAGAGATAAAGATACGAATGCTGATAAAACTGAAAATTAACTTTAAATGTCTAATGTCTAAAAGAATACCTTTAGTCCTAAAGCGCAAGTTTATTATCTTGTTCAAATCTAAAATAAATAGTCAATGTTCTAAAGTTATGTCAAAACATTACCCCCGATATCAAATTCCGTTTCAGCTACTTATGGCGTGTGTGGCAGCTATTTTGACAATTAACTCATGTAATATATCTGTCAAGTGTCAAAAATGGCGGCTGTATACACCGGAAAGGGTACTAAATAATTTTTTTCCTGACCTATCAGTCAAACTAATAATTAAATTTGACATGCATTGGTTAACCTTTAATTATATACAGGGTGTTTCAATTTCGATGCTCACCATGGGGATCTCCTAAACGGTAGGAGATACGAAAAGGTTTAAATTAGGGCAAAGTTGCGTAATTTGATGCTTTGCTCAAAACTAAAAGAAAAGTTTAAAATTGCGGATATACTTCCGGAGATAGGCGGAAAAAACCGAAATATTTATTTTTAGTTTTTATTTTTCTTCGCCCTTATCCTGAAAGCTGTCAAAAAACGCTTAAAACTTTCTACAGGCACTTTTTTAGGAGCTACCTAGTGAGAAATCCGTTTTAAGACTTGACATTTCAGTGTGACACGAGCACTGTCAAGTTAATTTTTTCTTATGGACACATCCTTTTTTTCTCTTGCCGTTTCGTTCATAAAGGATAACACAAAATTTGCAAGCTTATTTTGACAAGCCACCTGACGTTTTGGGTTTATTGACCATCATCAGCCCAAATTTAATGAGGGTCAATTAACTCAAAACGTCAGGTACTTGTCAAAATGAGGTTGTAAAATATATGTCATCCTTTATGAACCAAACGGCAGGAAAAACAAAGCATATGTCCATAAGAAAAAATGAACTTGACAGTGCTTAGTTTAGTTAGTCTCCTGTGACACTGAAATGTCAAATCTCGAAAACGGACTTCTTATTAGGTAGATCTTAAAAAAGTGCCTGCAGAAAGTTTTAGGCGTTTTTTGACAGCAGAATAAGGGCGCAGAAAAATAAAAACTAAAAATAAATATTTCGGTTTTTTTCGCCGGAACTACCCGGAATTTGTAAACTTTTTTTTTGGTTTTGAGCAAAGCGTCATATTGCGCAACTTTTCCCTAATTTAAACCTTTTCGTATCTCCTACCGTTTAGGAGATCCCCATGGTGAGCATCGAATTTGCAAGACCCTGTATATGAAAGTGTTAACATGAGGCTGATCTCTAAGGATTGTTTGTTAGACCTCTAATTTATTGGCAAGTGAAAAAACTGCAAAATGTTTTTCGAAAATATAAAACAAACTAATCAATGTTTAGAACAACTTACCTAATCGCAATCCATCAGGTCTAATAGTACTGTTAGTCACAGAAATAATTACAGAAGAAATTCGTTGCATCGGATTTAGAGTTGATAAAGTTGAAGTTGCACTATTATTCGATTCAACATAAGCTTGGGTTGTACTTTCCCATCTGACGGTTCCGTTGTGCAATCTGTAAAGAGCCTGAAAACAAAATATCTCCGAAAGTAATGCACCCATTAAAAAAAATAAACAGGCAGACAAATAATTCAAATATCTTTCGAAAAAAGCTATCACACGAACTCCTCATATTTTAAAATTTTCAGGGTCACATTGAATTTGTGACCTTGGATTAATCTGACGAAATATGGATTTTAACAAAAAAAAGAAGGTAGTGTTCATTTAAAACTTTCTGGTCCATTTTCAATACGACGACCGATATTGAAAAATAGAACCTAAATAAAACGGTGTGTGACCTTGGATTAATAAGATAAAAATGGATTGAGAAAAAAATTGAAAAAACGTTCATTAAAATATCTTTTTAGCGACGCCAACGTAGATATCTCCTATCATTCAAAATTTAAGTTACGTAAGTATCATTAGACACTTTAAGTTATCGATATGATTAACGCGTTCAAAACAAAGCCAAGAGAAACTAAATTTTTAATTTGTTTATGCCATGTTATGAACGAGGCCCGCTATTATGGTAGATGCAATGACGGAACAGCTGATTGCAGTCATTACGTAGGTTAAGGATGTACGTAACCTTACGGACCTAGCAATGTACGCAACGATAGTAATTAGCTGTCATCGTATCCACCTTAAAAGCGTTAAAATGTAGGGCGATATTTACTAAGGACTATAGTTTAAGTAAAGTTTGGTTTGAAGATCTCGGCAAGAGCGTGGTCCGCGACACGCCAATCTTTTTTGGATTGATCTCGGACCGCTCGGGAGCGGTTTATGAGCGTAGATCGAAAACGCTATTAGTAAATAGGAAAATTTTGGAACGCCTAAAATTTTGACAACTTTGACAGCTGCTGTGGTAGTGTTTAACAACCACTACCACTCATCGATTTTACCAGAGTTTTTGGAACATATTAAAAACTGCCACTTGTAAAAAATTTAGAGATGAGAAAAAATAAAAAATTTGGCCTAATTTTACAAAATAAGTGTTTTATATGTTGGAACCTGATAATATTTTATTATTTTTAAAATTAACTATGCCAAAATTCTCTCTGGACTGACGTGAAGCTGTTACCCCCACATTAAAATTTCCCCCAACTAGTTTCAATCGTTTGGTGATCGTTTGGTCAAAATAAATAAAAAATTAGTGTGACGTTGGCACCCCCACTTTCGAACTGAACTACACAAATTGGTAACAAGGTAGACAATAACGTAAAAACGTTTGGTAGTTGGTTTTTTTCGTTTGATGGTGTCATTTTGAAGAAGTAAACTGTTTGGTAGTCACTTTTTTTCGTTTGGTGGTACTCGTCTATTTAGACCAAAATGAATAAAAAAAAGTTTGAAGTTTTGGCACCCACCCTCACATTCGAATTGAACTAAAAAAATTGCCAACAAGGTAAAAACGTTTGGTAGTTGGGTTTTTTCATTTGGTGGTGTCATTTTGTCAAATTTTTTTCCTGGCCTGCAGATTACTTTTTTCCGTAAAGTGAAATTGTGGAATCAAACTATTGTAGGTTTAATCGTTTGAGGTCGTTTGGTAGTATTCGGTGGTTACTTCTTTTGGTTTGGTAAGTTTTTTCATTTTACTTGGTCCAGGCCGGAAAAAGGTAATCTGCAGGCCAGGAAAAAAAATTGTTTTTTAAAAGGAATATTGGCAAAATGTCACCACCAAACGAAAAAGATATTTTTGTTCGGGTGGAATCTTGCAACTTAATTTTGACCAACTTCCCGACATCCGATCGGCTTCTAATTTGGCATGCTTATATAGTTGCGGTGACAACACAAGAATATAGATGAAATTGACAGCTCCCCCCCTACTCGAAGAGGGTGGAGGGGGTTACAGTTGAAGTACGACCGATTTCGATGAAATTGTCTTGCATTTGGGGATAGAGATTACGAATTTCTAATCAGATTTTGAAAATTCAATATGGCGTATTCAACACGGACGATTTTTGGTCATCTTTTGCTAACCAATTTTAACTAACTTATACACATCCGATTGCCTTCAAATTTGGAATGCACTTATAGTTCCGGTGACAATACAAATATGTCATTATTAGGCACCTCTCCCCCCTACGAGGGGAGTGGAGGGGGGAAAACACCTAAGTTTGTCCGATTTCAACCAAAATTGGTAGACGGGGACTTTTGGGGATAAGGAATACGAAGTTTTAATCAGATTTTGAAAATTCAATACGGCAGATTCAAGATGGACGATATTCGGTCATGTTTTGCTAACCAATTTTAATTGACTTATCCACATCCGATTGTGTTCAAATTTGGTATGCGTTTATAGTTCCGGTGAAAATACAATCATATGGTATTCTCAGGTACCCACCTCCATCTAACGAAGGAAGTAGAGGGGGAAAAAGATTTAGTTTGTTCGATTTCAATCAAAATTAGCATACAGGAGTTTTGAAGTTTTAATAAAAATTTATTTCCTAAATAAAGCAGGTACCACCAAACAAAACTAAGTGATTACCAAACACTACCAGACGACTACCAAACTGGTTTGGATCCGAAATTTTAATGTGGAGGTGCCAACTTCGGGTCAGTTGTGCCTCGCCCTCGAAATTATAGAATTATTGAACGCGCCTCTAGCGAAACGGTGACGACACAACTTTATTTCTAACCTACAAAAATATATGCTGCCTGATTTCGAAATTCTTTGTGGGTTTTTTTTACACTTTCATATTTCAAAGTGTTTTTGAGTGATTGAAAAGCATGGAAGATGTGTTCGAAGCCGTGGTCTTGGTGGAGGGTGGAGGGAGAACCTTGAATTTGTGATTTTAAATAAACCAGTAAAGAAGCCCAATTTTTACTTTTTGGCTGTCACAACACCAAAAATTGCCGAAAGTAGGGGTTAAGGAGCCATTCCAGCATAACGGACGGGACAATTTGTACGATTTTTTTAAATTTAAAACTAAATATTGCTATTAGGCGCTGCAAATATGTTAACGCTATTCCCAAAAAATAAATACATTAATTGAACTCTCTCTCTCTCTCTATCTACTTTAGTAAGTTGGTAAAAAGCCTTTTGATATGCATAACGGATGGACCAGCAAAAAGAAGCATACCTCATTAATGTTTGTATTATTTATTTATCTGCCAATAGGACCTCAAAAGATGCCAAAACTTAAAACGAAAGAGTTAAGGATTTAACTAACAAAATATTGCATAACGGACGGAACACTATTTCCACTCAAAATAGAAACAATATTTAAATTACAAGAAAAGTGATTTACACAAAATGAATATATCTTGGTAATACTAGCAAGCCTACTTTATTTATTTTTTATAAAATTTTTTATATAGATAGTGTGCAAAAATATTTGAGAATAAAAAGTTTAAGATGATCTTTTAATATAAAAAAAACACCCAAATTTCATGTTTTTGGCACTTTTTTGACACAAAGAAACACTTTAAATTACTTTTTTAATAGAAACCGTTTTGGCGTATGGAGGCAAATTAAAAAATATATAAATGGTCACAAATAGTAGGTTAATGCCTTCGGTAATTCGTATTTTGTGATATTTCCCGTGGTGGACTTTTAATTGGAATGGCTGTAAGGTAAAAAAAATTGCGACTTCCATGCTTCTCAATCACTCAAAAATATTTTGAAATACGAAAATGTAAAAAGCAGACAATTTCTAAAACAGGCAAAAACGTCAAATGCGGCCAGACACAGCCAAGATGCGCCACAGTATAATCCCTCCACAAATAACGGCAGGCCCTAACCTTATTAGTGTCGGCACTAAATGTGGTCGACCTTGCGTATGCATATCTGTCAACAGCGTCAAAACAGTGCCTGGCCTTATCAGTGCCGGGCGCTAACTGCGTTTCCATCATTCCCTATTACCTCTGTTGAGTTGCTCAAATCCCTCCTAATCAAATGGTGCGGTGAAGTCGAAATATCAGGAAGATAAGTTGCCAAAGGATCCGTGGTTAAGTTGGTTATCGGTGGGGCAGTAGAAGCGTTCAAATGTTGAGTGTGATTCATTTTAATACGCCAGGCGTTAATCGCTTGCTGTTGAAAGTTAATCCTAAAAAATAAACATACATATCGACTGCTCAAAACATTTTTTTTAAATTACAGGGCGTTCTAAAAGTAACGATACCCCTAAATATTTTCAAAATCAAAAGAGGCATAAATGTCAAATATACCGGTCGTGCCGATAGGCGTCTACGGCGTTGATTTTACTTTTTTTAAATGGGGCCCCCTGTATATTTCGGAGAAATTGAATAGATCTTCTCCAACGGTTTTGAAATAAAACGACAAAATCATCTTTATCAGACTAATGAGTTAACCAAGAAGAAGAGGGTGAAAAAATAACAAAAAACAAAAAAAAGTTTTCCCTGAAAAATCCTTTTTACATTTGTCAACTGAGTTTATGATATCTGTAAAGATAATATATCTGTCTCTGTAGCCCAAGCAACAATTATAGTCAATTTCACTGGTGGCATTGTCATTGCCATCAAAAATCTTTAAAAAAACTATTTATAGGAAAAATGTAATTATTGTCACTTAGTGTGGTCACTATTACGGTTACAAAATTACCAGTGTCGTAAGAATATAAAGTTATACGTGAACAACAAAAAAAATGCAACACCAAAAAGGACAAATATTTTTAAAGTAATTTATTAGGATGCTCTTAGTAATTGATTACATTTCCAGGAAGATTCCTCCATGATAATCACTCGTTTGTTCTACTGGGCACAAAATAAGATGGTCTATATCATATTGAGGAACACTCATCCAAAACCTCCTTACGGCATGCCTGAGTTCATCTAAGTTTCCAGGGGGACGTGGTAATCGACTAAGATTGCGCCCTATCATATCCCATACGTGTTCGATAGGCGACAAGTCAGTCTATCTTGCTGGCCATTCCGAAGTCTCTATGCCATGTTCATGTAAGAAGTCCATTGTTTCACGAGCAATATGCGGTCTGGCATTATCTTGTTGAAAGATCGCATTTGGGATAGTTTGTAGGTAGGGATATAAAACTAGCTGCAGCACTTCATCGATATATCGCCGAGCAGTCAGATTGCCGTTGTGAGGACTAGAGGTGATCTGCTTCCTAAACATATAGCACCCCATACCATGATACTTTGCTGTCTTGCTGTATCACGTTCAACAGCAAAGTCTTCATTTTGTCGCTCACCTCGAAATCGTCTAACCCTCATGCGTCTATCATGGCCGCCAAAAACCTGGATTCGTCGTTGAAGCTTATGGTATTCACCTTCACTACACCACTTTAAGCGGCGAGCCTTATGTTGTAGGATCAAAGGCAGCACCAAAAGCGGACTGTAAGCTCTCAGCACCATACCAAGCAAGCTGAGATGCCGTAAATCACGACCTTGTAATAATCTAGGGCATCCAGAATCCGCACGAAGTCCATAAGTCTCATCATTGGACCACCTTCTCCAAACTCTTAACACTGTTGATGGATTGGGATTAACCCTTCTTGCAATTTCCCGTAAACCAAAATCAGCCTCTTTCATGCCCACGATGCGTCCTTTCTCGAAGTCGTTTAAATAATGAAATTGTTGGCGACCGCGAACTCTTGGTATTTTTATTTTTTAAGTAAACTGTAAGCAATCCAAAAAAACAAAAAGTACCAGAAAAATTATTTACAATTTTCAGAAAAGGTCTTTTATGGGTTGCTTGTTTTTGAAAATGAATAGAAAAAATCTGTGAAAAAAGGAACGATTAGAAGACAAAAAATTTATCAAATACCTCTTTTGAGATAAGGTATACACACAAATAATTTTCATTCAAATAATTATCCGGTGTTGCATTTTTTTTGTTCTCCAGTTCCACTTTATACATATATACCATTACAAGAAGCACGAAAAAACTTTCGAGTCCGAGGCTTAGTCACATTTAATTTCTTTAATATTACTTTTACGAGATAACAACTCTACTTATCTATGTTGGGAATTTGGAACCTTTGGTTACACTAAAACAAAATTATGATTGTTTTCCACAAACCAAAACTACACTTTTTTGCACTCGACGCGCGTTTCGCTAACAACGTTAGCATCATCAGGAGACGATAAACAATGAACTAAATTAATCTACGCTCTATCTTATATACAATCCTTTAGTGGGCGGAGATAAGACTAATAATTTGTGATTCATCACGATTTTTAATCCTATCTCCCCTCAACCAAAGAATAAAGTGTACTAAACGGGATGGGTCCTCTATCTTTATTTAAACTATTTCTGGATTTAATGATTTCCATACTTTCATATGCATTCAAAAGTCTTTTGTTTGGTAAACTTTTTAGAAGTTTTAGGTTATCTAATGTGAATCTATGATTGTTTTCAAAAGCATGCTCGGCCACACTTGACTTTTCTGTTCTTCCGTATTTTAAGTGTGCTAAGTGTTCTTTAAAACGTGTTTGAATAGAGCGTCTCGTTTGGCCAACATATTTTTTGTCACAATCCATGCAACTAATTTCGTAAATTCCACTTTTTTCTAGAACTGTAGTTTTATCCTTGGGATTTTCTAGTAAGCTTCTTATTGTGTTACCGGATTGATATACTAATTTAAGACCGGTGTTATTAAATACTTTTTGTAATCCTTTCGTATAATTAGGATTATAAGGAATTGATACAAATTTTGAGTCGCAGGTATCTTTTTGTCTGAAAAAGGTAGAATTCCGAAAGGTCTTTTGAAAAGAATGTCTATTTATCAGCTTATTTATTAAGCCTTCGTTTTCGCCAGCTATATTCCTAATCCTATTCTTCTCTGCTTCAAATCTTTCTTTGTTTAAGGGGAAATTTACTAATCTATATGTTAAAAAGTGCAAACTTGCAAGCTTATGTTGTAAGCAATGAAAAGAGTCATTGGTGACCGTGCCTTTTCTGTATAGGTCAAAGTCCAATTTATTTTTATTTCTTATAACTAAAGTGTCTAGAAATGGCAGTGTACCGTTGTTCTCTGTTTCATAAGTAAATTTAATAGTGGGAAATTTGTTATTTATTTTTTCCATAAAACTCTACTTATATTAATTTGGTTGTAATTCAGTAGCCCCTACTAAATACAAAACTACAAAGTTATGGAGTTCACACGGTCGCCTATCTACCCCGCAGTAATAAATAAATGTGCATATAGTGGAAAAGCGTTGTTACAACATAATTATGTGCAAGTGTACTAGTGAAATCTTGGAGTGCAAAAGATAGATTTTAGAACCTCAGTTTCCAAAACACACGGATACTTGACTACTAACAAAATAGGTCACTAAAGCTCCATGTAGAGGTTTGAAAGACTCTTGCTAGTCGTTGGCGCTCCTGTTTAAAATAGAATACGATTATTTCATCTAGCGCCAGTAGCCGATTTTTAAATTTGCATGCTTTTAAGTTAACCTGTTGTCGGTATCAGCTAGGGAGTCTTTGCAAATTCAATTATAAATGCACCTGTAAATGCCTTTAATACGTAGTTGGGTAGCGTTTTTTTAGCAGGTAATTCTGCAATAAATGGTTTTGTTTTATTTTAGTATTTTACTTGATTTTTTAGCGGCGCAGAACGCGAAAAGTCAAAATAAGTAACTTAATCCCAAATTTTTGACCCGGTGCTAAAAAATCTCTGGTGTCCCACTATGAATAAACATAAATAAAGTCTCCGCGTTGCCATGGAAAACAAATTCATTGACGTAAAATTTTGCAAAAAAATCAGGTCGACATAGTTAAATTTATTTCCCGTACAGTGTTGCTAAAAACAATTCCCCAGATTGTAACTACGACCTTAAGTATTTTTGTTTTGTGAATTTTTCCCTCCATGCAATGAACTTTTTAAGTGGTTGGGAAATATATATTTTAAACCTAAAATTATCGACTGAAAAGTAATTTTCGAAAAAATTCATTTGAAGGATTTTTTTCCTTAATAACATGACAGTGGCGAACAGCTTTTTTGCTCTAATTTTATAATTACGCACGATCCGACATCATCCGACTGTCGTTTTTCAAGACAACGTTCCTACAAGTCCCTCTTAATGGTTATGATCAAGCGAAAAGCTTCTCTGTCAGTTTGGTATCAATATAGCCGCTATAGTAGACCAAAGGATACTAAAGAGTTAACTGTTAAGAACCTTCTTAAAAATCGGTTTTGATTGTAGAAAAATTTGGCGCTTTTTCATAAGATTATGCTTGTAGGAAACGGACTCTGAGATTTTCAACCCGGGTAATTAAACTCGCTATTTATTATAAACAAATTCACTCACCAATTAGTTAGCAGCCTGGTCGAATAACTCTCCGTAAACTCCGAACAGAAAGAGAGTCCCAGGAGCAAGCCAACTACCACCAATCCACCGCCAAAGGCAAAATATTTTCTGAACACGGTAAACTCGACTTTCCCTTCCTTTTTGTTTTCCGAGTACACCTTCCTCTTTTCGAACTTCTTGGGTTTTTCTTTGAGCAACTCGGATGTTTCGTCGGCGGTATCGTCCCCGTTAGCTTCCTTAAAAATACAAGTAAATTAAATAACTAAACGGTCTTTTTGCACATTTTTGAAGATACGATCTGCGAATCTAGAGACTTTTTGCGTAAAACTTAATATTAACGGAGAAAAATGCATTTAAAGCCTCGACTCGTTTAAAAAATTCAAGTGTGAAAATACATGTGACTTCAAATTTTATTGACTAGATAGAGAGGTGGTGGCAATTGAGTTGTATGATTTCATCCACATTATAACTAGTATAAAACTGTAGTTTACATCCATACGAATTAGGTAAAAATATTATGATGCTCAGGTGATGGGGCTTTTTTTACAGGAAGGTCCTAAAACTTGCAAAAATAATGGCCCTATTAGTGCTATTGTGTTAAGGGCCACACCAATATACAAAAAAAATATATTGCACGTCCCTAGGTAGGGGCTTTTATTACAGGGAGGCCTCAATGTTGGGATATGCCATTATGTCTCACATTGTACATACCCCTAAATGCACTGTAGGCACTTAATCGCGATTGGCTATCTAATCCATTCTTTTTCTCTCTTGATCCCACATAAATGAACAAAGAGGAAGCATGGATTAGCTAAACTAATCCGATTATTTTTACGGTGCATCTGGGGGATAATATACAATGAGCTTCAGGCTACTGCGAACATAGGGGGAATCAAGTCCAATTTACTTCCCGTGCCGTCCGACCGAGGTGGGGTCGAAGCACGCTGCAGTGTTATCTTTTTTAAATTTATTTTGTTTTTATTATTTTGTTTTATTTCTGCCTTGCTCGAGAAACAGATTGGTAAGTTCTTAAGTGAAATAATACATTTTTGAAACTAAAAATGGATGTCTACGTAGATGCCGAAAAAGTGCAGATGGTCAAATGGTACTATCAAGGAAGACCATTGAGACTTATTCAAGAACTTTTTTTGGAGAACTTTGTAAATCGCCCAGAACCTAGTTTATCAACGATTCATAGGTTTGTGCAGAATTTTGAAAAGTTTGGTTGTGTAGCGCCAAGAAACCATAAAAACCCACTGTTTTGAATTACGAGCAGAAAGTACGTCAAATACGAGATGTGATGATTTGCGCTGCAGTGGAGGAAAATCTAAAGTTAACTAGCCACCAAATTGCCGAAGCAGTTGATACGTCTTCAACCACTGTCTTACATGTTCTCAAAAAGAATGGTTATTATTCTTAAAAAGCGTCTAAAACGCATAAAATTTTTTTGGGAGGACAACTATCGTCATATGGAATTTTGCGAAACAATGATGGAAAGGGCTAATGGTGATGAAAACGTTCTGAGATCTATTCTTTTCTCAGATGAAAGCACTTTTCCATTATTTAATCGTCACACGTTCGTTATTGGTCGAGGGAAAATTTGCATTTGTATTTTGACGTAAGAACACAGTATCCCCAAAAACTAAATGTTTGGGGGGATATTGTAGGGGAACACGTAATTGGTCATTTTTTATTGACGGCAATTTGAATGGTCCTAGATCCTTGGATCTACTGCACAGCATATTATTCCAACTGCTAGGCAAATGTTAGGTGTTAGATTTGGTGAAACATGGTTTCAACAAGATGGTTGTCTCGCTCAAAATGTTGGCCTTGTTAGGGAATATCTTGATAATATATTTTCAAATGGGGTTATGAGTACACGGGGAACTATTTTATGGCCAGCTCGATCACCCGATCTTGCTCCTAATGACTTCTATCTGTGAAGTTATATAAAGGGCTAATAATTTGGAAGAACTTCGGATCAAAATTGAAGAAGCTTTTCAAACTATCGCCCCTAACATGCTTGGAAACGTTAGAAGGGGTTTTTATAATAGGTTCGGATATTGTCTAGCCGAGCAAGGAGGACTTTTGGAACATTTGCTCCAATATTTTTTTGACCGGGAGAATCTTTTTGATTTTTAGAATGTATTATTTTATTTTGAGAGCTTGCTTTTATTTTGTTTGTCCTTATTATTTTCATTGTAACACGTTGTTCGTGATAAATCTAATTTATCAGTGACAAAAAAACAAGAAAATTATGGTTTCATGGACTACACTTCACATTGCACCGTGGTTAGAGGCGTACTAAACGTAAGCTGTGAACGGTGATCGCAAGCCTGAGTGTTGGTGGTCCACTGCTAGGTGTGCGGTGTCCCTGCGTGTACGTACACTGGCAAATTGGACTTCTTACGGCCTATGTTCGCAGTAGCCTGAAGCGCTCTGTATTTTGTTATTTTGTTATTGTTGATATATGACAATATAAAAAGTCTTGTCAAAATAAATTCCGGATGGTGGGAGAGATTAGTACAGGTTGTGAAAGAATTGTTGCGTCGATCATTGGTGAGAGTATCGTTGTATTACGTTGAGCTATACACTGTGCTTTGCGATGTAGAGGTAGTAATTAACGAACGACCGCTCACCTATGTTTCCAACGCCGATGAATGGGAGATTCCCAGTCCTGCAGGGTTTTTAAGGCCTATATAGTCGCAGTCGGTAGGAACAGATTTTTTGGGTGAAGTTGATGATTTACATTTACAAAATGTTCGAAATTCGTTACGTGAAAGATTTAAAAAGGAATATCTTGCAGAGTTAGTTAATAAAGGTCACAGACAGAAGACGGAGCAAATCAAAGTTGGGGATGTAGTTTTGGTTGGAGCAGACAACCTGAAACGAGTACTTTGGCTAATGGGAAGAATATTAGAAATTTATAATGGAAAAGATGGAGTAAGCCTTGTCATAAAAGTAAAAACTATGAACGGGTTAATAATTAGGCCATTCAAAAGGATTTATCCACTAGAAATAAGAACATCATCAGCATCAAACAAGGAATGAGTTATCACTAAAGAAAAGGGACAAAAGGTTATAGAAGGAAATAATAAGAAAAAAAGAAGAGAAGAATGAGAAAAAAAGAGAGGAGAAAGAAAAAAAAAGAAAAATAAGGTGGGGCAAGGAATAAGCAAGCTTGGGGCCGGAGAATGTTGGGACATGCTGTACATATACCATTATGTTGTCTCACATTTTACATAATATATTTTGGAATTGTGTTATTGTTGATATATGACAATATAAAAAGTCTTGTCGAAATAAATTTCTACAAGTCACCTTCTCAAGCAGAATTATTTATAAAATAAGAAAAGCAACTCAACACTCAAAACGTGTAAAAAATAATAGCTATATGAAGTCATTTCATCTCTTTTCTCTGTAAAAAAAGCCCCCACCTTGCGTGCCATATTTTTTTTTGTTATCTCGGTGAGGACCTTAACATAATAGCACTAATTATAAAAGGGATGAAATGACTAGCTTTTTGATGCATCACAAATATTTGGAAAAATATTAACTACTCGTAAACGCTCTGCCATAGGCGGGTACCGTTTCACTTTTTTTTTAATTGCTGAGATAAGATTGTTTTAATATAAATTGCAGATGGGATGAAATGATAGCTATTATTTTTTGCAAGTTTCGGGGCCTCCCTTTAGAAAAAGTCCTCACCTAGACGTCTGAAAATATTTTTTTTATACCTTCACCAATAACATGATTTTTTGTCCGCAGATAACTAAAGCATGGCTTTTGTGGTTACCGATGCAAAAAAGCTTTTTTTTTGAACACGGGTGCAAAAAAAAGATTTCTGTCCGTTTTTTACCCAAAGTTAAAGTGAAATAGCGGAAAACAGTAATATCGAAAAAATATAATTATTCTTGCCTAAGAACTAAGCCATTTCCGCCAGTTTTCACCAAGTATTTGAGAAAAAATCATTAAAAAATATCGTCAAAATATCAAATTGTCAAAGATTAAAAAGTCGCAATAATGAACGTCACCGAGTAAAAGGACACATCGCTACGGAAACGATTTTTATGTAATTTACCAGCCGCCTTAATTTATAGTGTAAAGATGGTGTGTTGCGAGAAGTTCTCTTCGTCCAAGATTTTTAAAAGAATTTTCCTGTTTTTCTTGGATTTCTTGATAAAGGTATTAAAAAAAATAGTGTTAACAACTCGCGGCTAACTAACATTATATTACCAAAATGTTAATGGCATTAAAACAAAATTGACTTCTCTTATGTGCAGTGTTGCAGTTGAATCTTATGATATCATTTTATTTACCGAAACTTACTTAGATTCTAGTATATGCACAAGTGAGTTAGGATTGCATAACTATATAGTTTTTAGATCAGATAGGTCTTTGAAAACAAGTGCTTGTAGCAGTCACGGGGGAGTTCTAATTGCTGTAAAGAAATCCATTAACTGTAAACTTTTACAAACCACTGTTGACTCTGTGTTGTGTGTTGTAATAGTTGGTAATGCCTATATCCCACCTAATGTACCGTTACAAAAATATGAAAATTACTGTTCTTCTGTGATGTATGTCCTTAGTAATAATTTTGTTGATGGCATGGATGTAATCTTGTGTGGTGACTTTAATCGCCCTTATGTGTACTGGGTTAATGATGACCATGGAACCAGAGCCTTGGGAAGGAGATCTGAAGAGACATTTGCTTTAGCTGATTGTATGGTATTTTTTCAGCTGTTTCAAGTAAACAGTGTTCCAAATCAATATGGAAACTTTTTGGATCTTGTTTTTAGCTCCCTTAGTGGTGTAGCTGTTAATATATGTGAAAAGCCCTTACTGAAACTGGATCATCCACATCCTGCAATTGAATTCTGTTTAGATATTAGTAACAATAAAGTAGTTGATAATATTTTGTATGATTATCATTATTATAATTTTAAATTGTGTAATTATAAGGAACTTTTAAAATTATTATCTAGCTTAGACTGGGAACATATTTTTAAAATTGAAAATTTGGATTTATTGATTGAATCATTTTATAGTTTTCTTTTTTCTGCAATCAGTTTGTATACGCCATCGAGAAGGAAAAAAAATAAAAAATTTCCAAAATGGATGGATAACCATTTAAAATCTTTAATTCTTGAGAAAAAGAAACTTCACAAAAAATACAAACAATCACTGTCCCTTGAAGATTACGTAAATTTCTCAAATATAAGATCTCAATGTAGGGAATATTCTCAAAAATCATATCATCTTTATATAAAAAATACAGAGGACACTCTAAATACCAAGAGGGATTTTTGGGAGTACATTAATTCAAAAAAAGATAATAAAATAATACCATCCAACATGTATCTTGATACTGAAGAAAGTCAATCCCCTGAAATGTCAGTTGAGCTTTTCAAAAAAATTTTCGCTTCTGTGTACTCTGATTACCCAAATGTGGATAGATCGTTTGACTCTATTAATGTTTCATCCAGTTTTGGAAATGTTCAAATTTCGGCTATGGAAGTCTATAATAAGATTGAAAAACTCGATAATAAATTATCCCCTGGGCCAGATGGCATTCCTGTTCTTTTTGTTAAGAATTGTAAATTTTTTCTTGCTGGAATTCTCTCTAGAATTTTTAATAAATCACTAACAATGGACTTCTTTCCATCAAACTGGAAAATATCCTATGTGACACCAGTTTTTAAAAATGGTGATAGATCAAATGTCAGGGATTATCGAGGTATATCCAAGATTTCGATCTTTCCAAAATTGTTTGAATCTATTGTTGCCGATAAACTTACCCCATATTTTCAAAATCTAATTATTAATGAGCAAGATGGATTTACTAAAGGAAAATCAACCATCACCAATCTTTTGGTATATGAGGAGACTTTGTTGGAGGCATTGGAGGAGGGGTATCAGGTAGATGTTACCTTTACAGATTTCTCCAAGGCCTTCGACAGAGTTGATCATAATTTACTGATAAAAAAGTTGGAGTGTTTTGGTATACATGGATCTTTTTTTGATTGGTTTAAAAGTAACTTAACTGGTAGAAAGCAGGCAGTCAAAATCGAAAATTTTATTTCCACTGAATTCAAAGTACTCTCAGGAGTCCCGCAGGGAGGGCATCTATCCACACTTCTGTTTAAAATCTTT
Organism: Oxystoma pomonae; assembly: GCA_963921995.1. Classification (NCBI taxonomy): domain Eukaryota; kingdom Metazoa; phylum Arthropoda; class Insecta; order Coleoptera; family Brentidae; genus Oxystoma; species Oxystoma pomonae. The sequence continues at coordinate 87,622,671 of OY998168.1, read as the reverse complement.
ATAAATGATATATCATCAGTCTTAGAGTTTTCTAGTTTTCTTCTTCTTGCTGATGATTTAAAGTTTTTTAAAATTATTCATTCTGTACATGACTGCCAAATGTTACAACGGGAGCTGGATAGATTCTCTAGTTGGTGTAGATTTAATAACTTAGCTCTTAATGTTGATAAATGTAAAAGTTTAACATTTCACAGAAAAACTAGTCCTTTTGACTTTGTATATTGTCTGGATAATACCAATCTTGAAAAACCTGAGATAATAAAAGATCTTGGTGTATATTGATTTGACAGGGAACTTAGTTTTGTTGAGCACATAGATTTAATTTCTAATAAAGCAATGAAATTACTAGGGTTTCTCTGTAGAACTTTGAAAGATGTCAATAATGTTTTTACTCTCAGAAATGTATATATAGCTATCGTTAGCTTTAGTTTTTTTTAACGCTTTAGTTGTGGAGAGACTGGTTCTAAAACCAAACTGATCTTGACTCAACAACTTATTTTTTTCAAAGTACACTTCTCTCCACATAAAACGGGTATAGTAGAAGTTAGCAGCCTGTTTAATTTTTTAAATTTTTATGTCACAGAATCCTGACAACATCATGTATGTATTCGGCAAGTAGCTGTTCATTGGGAGAGCAAGTCTACGATAGTTCGTCTAAAAAACCGATTTCAAGAGGAGGGAACTATCCACCGAAAGGAAGGCACCGGTTTGACGAAAGTTACTGGCCCAGAGGAAGACCAAAAAGCAATCAATTTTCTGGAAAATCATCCGTTTGCCAAAGCGAAAGAACTAAAAATTGAATCAAATTTTCCAGGATCCATAACAACGTTAAGTAGGAGGTTTAAATGTTCGAGGCTAAGGTGTCGCATTGCGGCAAAAAAATTTAAAGAAGCAGTCTCGATTAATTTGAGAAAAGTCCAACAGCGATAAAAAACAAATTCTAGTTTATCGACCGCCAAGAACCCGATACGAAGAACTGTATATTGCCGCAAACAAAGACCGGGTGGGAAGATTTTCGGTAAATGTTTGGAGCTGGATATCGGCTAGAGGCCATGGCACTCTATTTAGAATTAATCGGCGATTTACAGCCGAAGTTTACATTAATATGCTGGAAAATGTAATACTTCTACTGGTGTGAGTCCCTTATCCCAATCATTTTGCATTCCAACAAGATAACTGTCCAGTTCATACGGCCAGAATTGCAAACAACATTGTTTATCGTCTCCTGATGATGCTAACATTGTTAGCGAAACGCGCGTCGAGTGCAAAAAAGTGTAGTTTTGGTTTGTGGAAAACAATCATAATTTTGTTTTAGTGCAACCAAAGGTTCCAAATTCCCAACATAGTTAAAAAGTAATGTTTTTTGCACTTACTATTTCTTTTTCGTGTTGCTTTTGAATTTTTTCTTCTTCCAATTCGATTTCTTTGAGATCCTCTTTTTTTACATTTTCCGGTTTGCCGTCGAACGTAATTTCGCCGTCCTTCATTAAAATTAGGTAATCTGCGTTGTTCTTGTGTTTAAGATTATGCGTGACCAATACGCACACTTCGTCTAAAAAAAAGTAAGGGTTTTGTTAAAAAATTCCAGTTGGAACTTCATTAAATCAGTTAAAGATACGTTTGGATCCTTCACAGCTTGTCGGTGTGTACAAGTTTTCTCAAAAAAATATTCAAAAATGTGCTAAAACATTTTCTTCCTCTTCGACTGTACATTGAAGCTTATAAGCAAAGTACCTAACAAAAAACAATCATCAAGCATGCAAGTACGTGGCCCGTCCCGCTCTTATCTCTGTATCGTAGCAAAGAAAGTAAACAAACTATGCAATATGTCAAAAAATGACAGGCAACTATTGTTTTCTTAGGAAATTAAACAGCCAATTAGTAATAGTATAACTAAGCATAACAACTCACTGCAGAAGCTTATCGAATTTATTCCTGTGTCCACTTATATTAATAGAGGTAGGTATGTCATTATTTTACCTTTTTATTTGGTTATGAGAATATTCAGCTACTTTAACGAATCATTTGCATACTTTTAGTGGAAAAAGTCATATCTTGGAAGAATGATTCCTGATTGCAAAATTATTAAATAGGCTTTTGAAAACGGCATAATCGGTTTTTATATCTATTTTTGTATTACTTGCAGGCCACTCAATACGCTCTAAAAGTTTCTGACATAAGTTGTGAAACACCCTGTATTATTTTTTGTCAGACAAACATCATTTACGGCTTAGAGTTTGATCGTTTATAAGCAAGATATTTCAATTTCAAAGAAAAATCTTTATAAAAACTTTTAAGAAAGTCGTCTAGAGCAGGAAAAAATGTTTCTCAGCAAATAGGATAGTTTTGAGTGTAAGCTTATCTGGCTTACCCAATAAAATTTTATCTAATTATTAGGATAACCAGGACAACTAACTATCTCAACTATGTTTTAGTTATAGTTTATCAGTATTCACATATTTATAACTTGTTTTTTATCCAGTTTTCAATATATAGGTAACTAAAAATATAAAAGATAAAGCTAAATAACTTTTTAAAAAATAGACAACAATAATAGAATAATCAAGTCACCAGAAAATCTTATGTTAAGTTTCTCAAAATTTCTTCTGCAAGTGCTAGAGAGTTTAATACTCAATCGGCACGGTAGAATATGAGAAAAAGACATTTTTCCTACGATTATACCTCCATCAAAAACATGATTTTAGTAACTGTCTGCATATAACTAAAGCGTGGGTTTTTTGGTTACCGATGCAAAAAAACTTTTTTTTATAACAGGTGCAAAAAAAGATTTCTGTCCATTTTTTACACAAAGTTAGAGAGAAATAGCGGAAAATAGTAATATTGACAAAATCTAATTGTTCTTGCCTAAGAATTAAGTTTTCACCAAGTATTTACGAAAAAATAATTTCAAAATATGGTCAAAATATTAAATTGTCAAAGATTAAAATGTCGCAACAATGAACGTTACCGAGGAAAAAGACACATCGCTATAGTGTAAAGATGGTGTTTTGCCAGAAGTTCCCTTCGTTCGAGATTTTTCAAAGTATTTTCCTGGTTTGCTTGGATTTTTTGATAAAAGTATTAAAAAAAATAGTGTTCACAACTCGCAGCTAAACTGTGCTTTTTTTTACTCGAGTTTTTAAATAACGAGTGCAACGCTTGTAAAAAAACACTATTTTAGCAACTAGTTGTGAAAACTACTATTTCCGCACGACTTTTGGTTTTGAAAGTTGTACTTTTCCGGACGATTTTACTTTTCCGCATGATTTTTGCTTTTCCGCACGACTTTTAATGTAACGCGCGATTTTCACTTTAAATGAAAATATTTTAATTCAAGATATACTTTAACTCAAATTACTGCATTACTATGCAGGCACAGTGCTAAAAAAATCGTGCGGAAAAGTAAAATTGGGGGGAAAGTTAATTTTCCGCACGATTTTTGTATTGTTAAAAATGAAGATATTTAGGACTAATTAAATAATGTATGTGACTATTCTATCTTATGTGTCATTTTGTAGCATTATTATAAAATCTTTGCATATTAAAAACATTTTTTTTTATAAATAAGGTGGACAAAAACACTCGTAGGAAAAACATTGTACCTAACTCTTGCGGAAAATTCCTTTTCCACCATTGACGGCTTGCCCGAACTCCGCTCCGCGTTGTTCGTGCAACTGCTGTCGCGTGCGGAAAAGTACCACTCTCCGCACTTGTTAGGTAAATAACATGGAGTTGAATTTTGGGATTTCCATTTCTAAAAGGATTAGGACCTTTATATTTTTAAATATATGTACGTGTTTCGATAACTAAATAAGCATCTTCAGGAGAAAATTAAAACTAAAGCTAATAAATTGTCAAAGTCAGCCATTAATCACGTGATGGCCCTTTAAAAATGGTGGCTGTAGAGTAAACAAAGCGATTTTCCATAAGACGTGATGCTAATAAAAATGAAAATTTTGAGAACGTGAAAAAAGATTGAGATTAAACAAAGTGACTATTTTATGAATCGGGGAGAAACGAGCATTTTGCCGAAATGTTAGAAATAAACTCAAAATTCGGCCTGAAGATCGGGCCAGATCGGCTAGAAGACAGTTGCGCTATCTGATTTGAGACAGATGACGTTATCTGTAATTACACGTGTGCGACAGAGATAGGTAGAAGGACATTTCGGACGCCCGCGGTTTATCAGAATGTGAACAGCAATTCGTTAAACCAATTTTTTATCCGAATCTTATTTCTTCAAACCCATTCAAAAACAAATTCGAAATTTAAGGGACCCGTTTTTAATCAAACCTCATTCAATATCAAACCCGGAATTCGTAAAACCCGTAATTTATCAGAAAATTTTGTCGCTGTTGCGTTCAATAGTTTGTGTATAGACGTCACTTGTATTCACCCATTTTACATTCATGCGTTATTGGCGAATGCGCAATCAATTTAGCAAAAATTTTCTGATAAACTACGGGTTTGATAAAATGATAATGATAAAAACGGGTCTGTTAAGTTTCGAATTTGTTATTGAATGGGTTTGATGAAATAAGATTCGGATACAAAATTGGTTTGACGAATTGCAGTTTCTATGGTTCTTACGATGAACTTTTTTATTAAATACAGTCTAATAAATTCCTGGTTTGATAAGCCATAGGCGTTCGACATTTCCACGTTTAATTGAGAATTTTGAGTTTATTGTTAAAATTTCAGCAAAATACTTGTTTTTCTCCGATTCAGAAAGGACGTCTTTTTCCACTTTGTCAAACTTTTGATTTAAGTTAGCATTATGTCTTATGGAAAAACCGTTTGTTTAACCTACAGTGGCCATATTATTTTTGTTAGACTGCCCTATTCTGATATCTATTTAAGGTCGTAGTTACAATCTGGGGAATTGTTTTTAGCAACACTGTACGGGAAATCAATTTAACTATGTCGACCTGATTTTTTTAAAAATTTTTACGTCATTGAATTATCCACAGTGGGACACCAGACATTTTTTAGCACCGGGTCAAAAATTGGGGGTTAGGTTACTTATTTTGACTTTTCGCGTTCTGCGCCGCTAAAAAACCAAGTAAAATACTAACATAAAAGAAAACCATTTATTGCAGAAGTTCCTGCTAAAAAAACGCTACCCAACTACGTAATAAAGTAACTTGTATTTACAGGTGCATTTATAATTAAATTCGAAACACTGATACCGACAACAGGTTAACTTAAAAGCATGCAGTTTTAAAAATCGGCTACTGGCGCTAGACGAAATAATAGTATTCTATTTTAAACAGGAGCGTCAACGACTAGCAAGTCTTTCCAACCTCTAAATGGAGCTTTACTGACCTCTTTTGTTAGTACGTACTCAAGTATCCGTGTGTTTTTGAAACTGAGGTTTTAAAATCTATCCTTTGAACTCCAAGATTTCACTAGTACACTTGCACATAACTATGCCGCAATAATTTAAATTAAAAGAAAAATGGTTGAATCAAAACAAAAACAAAATTATGTAGGGTTATGGGCGCCGAATGTTTCTAGTTCCTAGTAATCCCAGCGAGCCAGTGAATTTCTCTTGGTTCTTTGATAGACTCGGGGTAATGCCCGCTAGGACGCGGAGTGGTTTCATATTTGTTTTAGAACAATGTTTTTGAAAACATATTTTTGAAAGATAAACATAACCTCGAATGGTTTTCTGTCAGAAAACGTAAAAATACTATTCTTTCCCACCGCGGCCCGATTTAAAGTTGTTGACAAAACACCTGCAGTTACCACGGAATCGTATAAATTCTATCTATCGGACAACACTTAAACTGCGTGTGTCTCCAAAATTCAATGAAGTGTGATTGATTGATCGGTTTTCTTTTCCGGAGTGCACAGGCTTTTAGAAAAAAGGAAACTTAGTTTTTATTTTCGCTAAAGTAAGGAAATATAAAAAGAAAAAATGTAACTCAGAGGAAATTGTGAGTATTTCTCTATTTTGTTGTAAATCGGGTTTGTTCTAAACCGCAATTATTTTGAGGCTTTTGGGATAGATGACAGCACCAGAGCTTTTATTTTCAAGAAAAAATAATTGAGAATTTTGAAAAATCCTTCAGATATTTTTGTTAAGTATTTAAAAATGATCACCCCTGCAAAATTTCAGCTAATTCTGATGTTTAGTTTTCCCTGTGCACTCTGGCAAAAGATTAAAAAATTAAAGAACAAGGCGTTGCCAGTTGTACTTTTTTTACTTAAAATCTGGGGAGAAACTATAGCCTTAACATTTCCTGAGCTTAGGTCTCACTGACAGACAAAACAGAATCTCTACTCTTAACTGAAAAAAATTGCTTAAATAGTTGTCTGATCCTTAAACTTTCTTACCTTTCAAGAACTCCTTGATACAATTCTTATAAATATAATCCTGGACGCTAGGATCCAAGGCGTGCAACGGATCGTCGAGCAGATAAATGTCACTCTTCCTGTAAACCGCCCTGGCCAGGTTGATTCTGGCCTGTTGTCCACCGGACAAGTTCAGACCTCTGTCGGAAACGATGGTTTCGTCGCCGCGTTCAAACAGGTCGAAGTCATACTGCAAAGCGCAGCATTTGACTATCTAAAAAAAATAATACCGATTTTCAGCAACAAGCCAATGATCGATAACAAAAAAAATCACTATAAACGGTGATATTCGTTATTTTTTCTACGAGGTAAGTGTCGTTTGTCACACTTTATTCATGAGATATTTAATTTTTTATTAAATCTCTTTGTAGACGTTTTGTCAAAAATATAGCCTAAAACAGTGTTCTCACTGCTGAGAACTACCTGGAAAAGTCAAAAAATTACCAAAAAATCCTCAAAAGTCATAGCCCAAAAAAACTGGAATTTCCCTTTCTCAACCTTTTTTTTTAAACCAACTTTGTCAAAAATATTATGTGAGTTCTTCTCTTCTCACCTCGTATATAAGCTTAACATCTGTTTCGCGCTCAATCAGTTCCAGTCCAACCAAAATCCAATAGCAAGAGAAAAGAGAGAGGAGCTTTTTTAAACGCGCATTATTACTCCCGGATGGCAGATTGTGTTTATTGAACATATTTGGTTTTCGTTTAGAAATAATAAATATCACCTGGTATTATTTCTCCTTGTTCTAAGAACACATCGCGCTATCTTCTGTTACAACTTTCGAGAATTTTCAATTTTTTTAAGAGCAAGAATTCAAAATGTCGAAAAAAACAGTTTCTAATTTAGACTGGATAAGTCCTTCTATAAGTCCACCAGAGTGGCAATATCTTGAGCATCTTGAGCCATTTTAAGAGCAGTGGTCATGTAAAGTACGTGGAGGCAGAAAAAAGTAGCTCTGTTCCACCTTTATCTTGCACCTTGTATCCTCCGTACATATTTTTACCAGGGATATCAGCTTTTAAAAGCCCAGTATCTGCATTGTTTCCGACAACTTTGCTCTACCTAATCTGTCAAATGCCTGTTTGAAATCAATAAACATCTGGTGAAGGTCTCTGTCAAATTCTCAGCATTTTTCCATTATTTGTCTAACGGTGGAAATCTGGTCTATATGCTTATGAGTGTAGTATCGGTTTTTACCTCTTCTTTGAGTAGTTCGCAAAAGTAAAAGAGTTCTTCCATGTGGTTAGGATCTCTCTTTCATTGTCAATTAATTCGGTTCTGAGTTGGTATCATGTTTTGTATCAAGTATTATTTTATTCTGTTGCTTTGTCTGTTTTTCTCATTTCTCTTATTATATTTAGATGGTGGTCTCTCTTTTTCCTTAATATGATTCTGCGTGCTTCAGATCTTTGTTATTTATACTCTTCTATATTAGATGCTGTTGGGTCTTGAAGCATTTTTTTCCTCATATTTCATCTTTCTGTTGCTCTACTAGTCGTCATCAAACTACTTCCTTCTTTGTTTTCTCTTTTTGTAAAGCACTTGACTAACCACCCTAGTTACTGTTTCTTAGATGTTCTTCCAGAGCTCATTAACATTGTAGCCCCATTACGGCTTTTTTATTTCTTCAGTAATTGGTTTCTGGTAAATTTTCTGTGTTTGTTCGAGTTTTTCCGTATTCCAGCTTATGCTGGTCTTCTTTTTCGTGTGCATGTGCACATGTGTATATATATTAACACTTCGTGTAATTAAGTGTTATAACTTGCTAGATGAACCTAAAAAACGTTGGTAGAACTAGACAAAGTAGTCTTTTATTTTTAATACTGTTAAGTTCCTAATTTGTATTTAGGATTAAACGAATTCGGTTCCTGTGATTTTTGTCTTCAAATAAAGTTTCGAACAAAGTTTCTTTTCTTATTTATCTGCTTTTTATCTCGATAATATAAATACCTGCTAAATTTGTCTACATTTACTTGGTATCCACGTAGACAAGCAATTTACATCCAAAAAATACCTGGATTTTTTTTAAAAGATGGTCAGGGAAAACATGGGAAAGTCAGGGAATTTGGAAATCAGAATTTGGTGGGAACCCTGTAAAAACTGACAATCACTTCTTTCCATTGTTCATGTTTCAATGTTTTAATTTGACAGATTTAGTCAACTAAGAAAAACACGAAGATATTTATTTCAGATAAACTAAGTTGAATAAAGTATGCACTGCTCGTGGTACGAACGTGACTGTATCTCATTAATGAGGCTTAACAGAAAAAAAAAACAAAGAAAACCATTTTTTCTAGTCGTTTTTGCCATCGATTAAAACGAAACAGATGCGTTTTCTAGTATTTAGAGTACGATTCTAAAAAGACCCTCGAACACCTCGGTTTGTTCTTCAAGCCCCCCTTTTTACCTATATTGAAATTTTCGTATGAGACACAATTAGAGAAAGTGGTTCACGTGATATCTTATTTTAAAAGGTCTTTCAAATGTCTTTACAAAAGAGTTAAAATTTTAAAAATCTAGTGATTAGTTTTTTAGAGATTTACTCTTAAAGTTGCGCGGACCAACGCAAAAATCGTTTTCTTTTACTAAATTCTTTTCGAGAAATCCCGGGACACGCTGATTTTATTTTCATTAATAGTTTTTTTCGTTAATTTCATTTTTTCTTATAGGATACATTCCTACGAGGAGAAAAATTTACCTGTACAATTTCAGATTCATCAATTCAGATAAATCGCTAGATTTTTCAAATTTTAACATTTTTGTAATGGCATTTGAATGACCTTCAAAATAAGGCATCACTTTCCCTATTTAAATTCTGGTGGTGAAACTCCCCCATCAAAGAGGTGTGTCCTCGAAAATTCCAATATAGCCAAAGAGTGTGCCCCTTGAATAACAAATCGACGTGTTCGAGGGTTTTTTTGAAAATTGTACTTTAAATACTCAAAAACGCCTCTGTTTCGTTTGGGACACCCTGTATATCGGTCCCTGATTAAGCTCAACTTGTCATTTTGATAAACTGCCCCTTTAAACAGTTAAGTTGCAATGATTTTCTTAGTGTGATTTGGGAGATTCTCGAGAGGATTTTAGATTATATAGGGTAAGTCACAAAAACTGACACTTATTATATTTACTTTTGATCTACACACACGATTTAAAAAATTTGGACTTTTTAAAACTAAAAATATTCCAGTGTTAGGTTCAAATTAAAAATTTGACACCTTTTTTTGCAGCTTGTGCAGAAAATTCATGAAAAATTTGAAAATATTAAAGCAAAAACTGGGTAGTTAGCTACCAGGAGGGCTGGGTTGGCATGGAATCTGGTCCCAATTCTGGATTTGTTACAATTACAAAATTATGTCATAAATATGCGTCGTAGGTGAAACTTTTTTAAAAAAATGCTAAAATGCCATATATACACTTCTTAAATGCTGTTGATAAACTTGGCATAAAATTGTAACAATTAATGATGTTATAGCGTAGCAAGCAAATTTTTTTGCTGTGTAAGCAGAAACCTCTTTCACATTTTTTGTAAATTAATTATTTAAGAAAAATTGGTTTGGGTAAGCTGCCAAGAGAGGCTGAGTTGGGGTGCGATCTAGTCTCAGTTCTAGATTTGTTACCAGAATCAAATAATAAATGCGGTGTCGACAAAAATTTTGAGAAGATTATACTAAAACTGCCATTTTTTACAAGTTTATTAGGGTTTCCACAATATTTCCTAGAGATAATTTTCGACTTTTTCCCGGTTTCTCCCGACTTCTTTAAAAAAATTAATCACCACCAGTATGAAAAAAAATGTTATTCGTATTTAAAATTGTGTTTTATTTGCGCCCCAGGAAAAAATTTTTAGACTTCTAGAATTGGATTATTTTACAAGTTTTAAATGTTATTGACAAAAGTTCCTCAACAATAAACTAAAGTTTTAACAATCTTTTGACGTCTTAGCTGTTACGAAGAAATTCTTTAAACATTTTGTTTTTTTTCGCGTTTTTTATGAGAAGCTAAAAAAAAAACTGGGTTTGGTTAGCTGCTAACGAAGGCTGAGTTGGGATGGAAACTGGTCTCAGTTCTAGATTGCTTGCCAAAACCCTGTCATATGTCGGTATGGTGCAAACGATTTTATCTTTAATACACGAAAAAATTTTTTACACGTTTTAAATGATGTTGACAAAAATATTGCTCAAAATTAAACCAAAATTGTATTGTATTGACCATGTCCCAGAAAGCAGTGACGAAAGTTCTAAACAACGTATTGAACATGACAAAAAATGTGTGTGTGATGTTTTTGCAAAAATAAATGTAATTTCTTCAAGTTTTAAATGCTTTAGACTTGGAAAGAATAAAAATACTAGTCCAAGGCCATTGAAAATTATTCTATTTGATAGTTCACTTGCAGCTCTTGTTCTAAAAAACCGAAAATTGCTTATTAATAGCAGTATACAAATCAGAGCTGACCTAACACCACTCCAACGTAGCCAGATAAAAAAAGCACATGAGGAACTTGCTTTACGATCGGAAACAGAACAGAATTTATGTGTTCAATATATTAAGGGCATACCTAAGGTTGTTCATCAAAAAAATAAAACAAGATCTTTATTAAAAAACTGAGTGTATACTATCATAATTTATGAAGTATTTTCCACTGCAGTCCTGGATCTCGTGGGTGCCTATGCCAACTGTGAAGTAATGATCTGTGGTGATTTTAATTTACCTAGTGCAATCTGGGTTAATTCTCATGATGGGTTGTGTGTTCAAAGTGCAGAAGCAATTGCATCTGCTAATTTAGTGTGTTCATGTTGCAATTACTTTAATCTTAAACAGGTAAATCCTTTACCTAATGGGTATGGTGTATTTTTAGATCTGGTTTTTTCAAGCTTGTATGACACTAAAGTTACTTATGCTACTGAAAATTTGTCAACCGTAACCGAACGCCATCTGGCATATGAAATTAGTTTTCCTGTAGACTGTGATTTGGGTCTTAAGTATGATATTTTTATTATGGTTTCCAAAATTGCGATTTTATTGCTATTAATGATTATTTAGCTAGCTAGATGCTCTTGATTGTAGCAATGTTAATACATCTGTAGATTTTTTATACAGTATTCTATACACAGCTCTGGAGATCTTTGTTCCGGTTAAACATTTTAAATCTACAAACTTTCCATCCTGGTTTAGTAGAGAACTGCAGCAAATAATTTTGTGCAAAAAAAATAGCTCATTCTAAGTATAAGCAGTCAGGTGACAAAAATGATTATGCAATTTTTTCACAGTATAGAGATAGATGTAAAGTTCTGCACAACGACTCTTACAATTCATATATAGCTAAAGTAAACTCTGAGGTCTTGCAAGATCCTAGTCAATTTTGGAAGCATATAAATACCTTGCGTAAATCAAGTGCCTATCCCAATTGCATGCACTTGGAAAATGAGATCGCTGGCAGTGTTAAAGAAATTGTAAACTTATTTGCGAGGCAGTTTGCAACTACGTATAAAAAACATGAAGGGGACGTTCCTGACTATAAATTTGATTATAGTTTGGACTTAATTGTCATTAACTTTTCTCTGAGTGAAATATTTACAGGAATAATTAACCTTCCAACTAAATACTCACATGGCCCTGGCTTAAAAAAATGTGTATGTACTTTGAGCAGACCCCTGTACCAAATTTTTAATGCTTCTTTATCATCTGGTATTTTTCCTGATTACTGGAAAATAAGTTATTTAACTCCAATTCATAAGAGTGGTGACAGAAGCAATGTTGTTAACTATAGAGATATAAGTATACAATCTGTAATACCCAAACTTCTTGATAAGTTATTCTGTGAACATTTTACCTGGCATTGTAAAAAAGTGATGTGTGACAACCAGCATGGGTTTTCTCAAGGTAGATCCATTGTAACAAACCTGCTCATTTATCAACAGGATTTGTTGAGTGCCTTTGAGAAGTCTAAACAGGTGGACAGTGTCTACACATACTTCTCAAAGGCATTCGACAGAGTCAGTCATGACCATCTAATTAGTAAATTTCAAGCCATGGGACTGGGTGTTACTCTTGTTAGATTTTCTCATAGTCTTTTAACAGGGCGTACACAGCATGTCCGAATTAACAATTATATTTCTAGTGAAATTGTGGTGCACTCTGGTGTTCCTCAAGGTTCACACATAGGTCCAGTTTTCTTTAAATTGTTTATAAGAGATCTCAGTGATGTGATTTTATATTCGAAGCATCTTGCTTTTGCAGATGATTTTAAATTTTACAAATTAATTGAATCATTTTTTGATACCCAGCTTCTTCAGAATGACCTTAATAATGTTAGTTTATGGTGTAGTAAGAATGGTCTTGAGTTGAATGTTAGAAAATGTTTTAGTATTACTTTTTGTCACTTAACTAACACTTTTCAAAATAGATATGTTATTAATGACACAGCTCTGGAGTGTGTCTCTAAAATTAGGGATCTTGGAGTCATTTTTGACTGTAAACTGACCTTTGTAGATCATTTGAATGAGATTGTTAATAAGGGCATGAGAAGCCTTGGTTTTATTACCCGTAATAGTACACAGCTCTCACCTTATTGTTTTGAAACTCTTTATTGTTCTCTAGTTAGATATATACTTGAGTATGCATCAGTAGTGTGGTCTCCACATTACAAATGTCACATTGATAAATTGGAAACAGTTCAAAGGACATTTCTAAAATCCCTAGCGTATAAAGCCAATATAGATATTTATAACAACTATCACATAAATTATGATCTGGTATGTGAACCTTTTCAGATGGATGTCTTGGAGGTTAGAAGGACATACACCGATATTTTGACTTTTTTTAAAATTTTGAATGGTTTATATCACTGTCCAGCTATTCTTCAGTCCATTAGTTTTAACATTAATCAAAGACATCAGGACATTCCTATGTTTCGTATTCCCTTTCATCAGGCCAACTATGGCTATTTTTCTCCATAAACTCGTACTTTAAGATTATTTAACAACCATAGTCTTGATCCCTTTGCTAGTAGTCTTCGACCATTTTCATCAGGCCAACTATGGCTATTTTTCTCCATAAACTCGTACTTTAAGATTATTTAACAAGCATAGTCTTGATCCCTTTGCTAGTAGTCTTCGACCATTTAAGACAAATTAAAAGAAGTTATTTAATCCTAAATCCTAGTATCTTTATATATATTTTTTTAAATTATTTTTGGTATTGTTTTGTATTTTTTATATTGATTTTTGTTGAATATTTTATCTAAATTAGTGCCTTGCCATGTTGCTATTTCTAATTTTATTATTATATATATATTTTTTTGTAAAATAGCTCACCGTAGAAATAAATAAATAAATTGTACTTAGCTATAAGCTCCTACAAGTTTTTTGTAATTGCTTAAAAAAAATTGGGTTGGGTTAGCTGCCAAGAGACGCTGAATTGGAGTGGCACCTAGTCTTGGTTTTATATGTATTGGTAAAATGTCATAGATGCTCCGCAGGTAAAAATTAAAAAAAAAAATATACTAAAAAAGAAATTTTTTACAGGTTTTGAATGGTGTTGATAAAATTTTTTCAAAATTTAACTAAAATTGTAACAATTAATGACGTTATAGCCCAAAGGCATTTCTTTTTAATTCTTGGATTTGGTGAGCAAAAGGGGAAAGCGGGGCGATTGCTCCCGACTTTTTCCCTCATTTCCCGGTTTTCATCGATTGTGGCAACCCTGTTTGTATAAATTAGTCTAAAATGGCCACAATCATCATTTTGGCTAAAAAGTTAAATATTTTTCTATTTTCGTAAAATATTTAAGAAAATCTGGATTGAGTCAGCTACATAGGACGCTAATGCTAAACAAAATTATGTGAGGTTGTTTTCCTACCGCGTTATATCTTTGTTCATTCCACGGTTCTCCAAAAAGAATATTCTGCTTAATAGAAGAAGGGAACAGCCAGGGGTCCTGAGAACAGTAAGAGAAGACGCCTTCGGTAAATAGCTTGCCTTCCGTAAAGGGGTAGTCTTTCACAAAAAGCTTAAGTAGAGCGCTCTTGCCACAACCTAAAAATTATTTATTTGGATCTAAAACCAAATTGGTATCCGAAGCTGAATAAAAACCCTCACATTTTAGTTTTCAGTGTTGCCACTCTAGTGGATACTGCCGTCAGAAGAAAAAACCCGTGAGCGACCTAAACTTGATTTGTGGAAAAACAGAATGAAAGCTTTAAATTGTAATAAAGTCTCTAAAACGTTCTAGGTGTAATACAGACAAATGATTTTTTTGGCTATAGAAATAATAAATGTGCGTTTTGCAGATAAAATAGACACATACGGTAAAATAACATATCCCATTCGGGCAGTCCTGCTGGGCAAAATCCATAAATACTAAGAAAGATCCACGTAAATCCACACACTTTACGTGTTTTCCTTTTAGCACTGGCGATATACGTGGTTATAGCTTAGTAGAGATCATAAAAGGGTTGTAAATACGTGGTTTCATATTTTTTTTAAGTAAAAAAAAAATATATTTTTTTTCATTTAAACTTGTTTTAAACCAACCCGTAAGTTCAAAAAACCAAAAAAGTCAATTTTGAAAAATTTATGGGTTGCCGAGTTTCTCCTTCTGGCGATGACGGCAGGATAACTGTGGTGCTTTCATAAAACCTCAATTTGTGATTTTTTTAAACATTTCTGACATCGAGTCAACCAACGGATTTTCGAAAATTTCAGATTCTTTTTTGACTCGTACTTTTTTATTATTCATTTATGAAAATTAAAAAATTGTCCAGTTATTTTCCTAAGGGTGAAATATTTCAAAAATCCCTTAAAGTAAAGATGCGAGTGATAGCTTCTTTAAGAAATAAAACAAATATTTTTAGTGGATTTGACCCGAAACTACCGAGAGACAAAAAGAAAAACTATTGATTCCCGATTCAACAGGGACTCACTGGTCAAACAAAAGCAATAGTTTTTTACATACCAAGGGAGGGAAATGCAACATTTCCTTCCGCGGATGGTTTGATGCCCGACGTGTATTCTAGACGCATATTTTTCTACTATCTTTTGTAACGATTTCAAAAATTAGACCAATATTTTTTATTCCGTTGAAAAACATTCATGTGCGAAACTGCTGAAACAACCCCCGTTTTTTATAACAATCCACTGACACCTGCCAAAATGGTAATCTGAAGCTGTCTAAATAAAATGTTATTTAACAGTAATCTACCACCTGAAGTTGAATTTATTCAAAGAAACTAGGCTGCGGTAGAGGGAGGAAATAAAAGAAATCAAAAATGATTCTGACTGTTCAGATGCGGTACGGGGAGGAAAAATTTTCCTCCCTGCTAGCCGGGAGGAAAAATTTTTTCCTCGCTGTCTCCGAAAAAGCGCCATTTTCTTCCCTATGTTTTGGGTAGAAAATGCCATTTTCGAAGGAGGTAGTAGAAAAAATTCTTTCTTACCTAGGGGTCCTGTAACAACAGTCAAACCTTGTTTGATATCACAGCTAATGTTTTTTAAAATTTCTTTTGATTTAATGGCCACTGTAACGTTTTTTACTTTCAGTTTCGGCTTGTCAAAGTCTCTTGGTTGCTCCTCTTTCAATTCTTCACTGTTTAAAACCTAAATTAGAATGTATGTTGCAAATAACTTGAATTTTGTTTAATTTTTTTTTTACAAAATTTATTATTTGATGCCAATTTGGAGTATCATGTAATAACGGTTTATGTAACTGTCCAAAGAAACATAAAGAACCTTGCATGGATGTAACCATATTTTAAAGGTATTGCACAAAAGGCCAAAATAAAATTGTATAAGGATGAAAGGATTCAAAAGAACTTTGTAGATTTTTATGATTTGGGTCTCATTTAAAAGTTACTTGAATACTGCACAGGGGCGTCTCCAGGCTTTTATCTTTCGGATACTTTATTTTCTGAGAGGGTTAATTTAAAAACGTTTTTGTGTTTCATTTTCATGGTGTGTTTTTATGGGTCTTGTTTAAAGGAAGGCATATGCTTTAAAAAGTCAAAAAATAACAAAAATGTTAAAAACAGAGGACAACCTTATTTTTGGCATCGACATTTTTTTATTTTTTGTGGGTACTCTTTAAAAGTATAGGAAGTGGCGTAAGCAGAGTCGGGGGCTGGGGCTACTAAATATTAACAACGAAAGATTGAATTTTATCCAAAAATTAAGAATAAAATGGTTAGCCCCCTTTTCCCCCAATTTCTGTTTGTTTGGGTATCAAGTCAGGAATCATAAATACCAAAAAATTCAAGACTATAAACAAAGCAGAAAAATAAGAGCCTGGGGGGATAAGGTCCTTTGGAGGGTAGAGGGGTTGAGTAACAGCATAATCCCTGATAACCATTTTATCCTTAATTTTTGGGGAAAATTCATTCATGTTATATACCGAATGCTCCAAGCTAAGTGACCTATTAAATTATTATAGAATAGAAAGTTTTAAAATTTTGTGTGTGAGCATAAGGCCATGTAAGGTATATTTTTAAAATACTTTCATATTTGCACTGTTGCCATTTGGAGGAAAACTTGGCAACAACATTGTTATTTTAAATTAACCACCCTGTAAATTTTAGCATTTTATATATAATGTGCTATACCTATCTTCAACTGTTTTTAAAATATTGACAAGTGAAAAATTACATTTTATAACTTTGACCGCCCATAACATCTAAACGGTTAAGGATAGAGCCATGTGGTTTTTACGTCCCTATCTTAAGTTTTCACAAGCTCAGAGTTAAAATATTTCAATGTTAATTTAATCCTGGATTAAAAATAGCGTAAAACGAAAACTTAAATAACGTAAAAACTGCATTACTCTATCCTTAACCGTTAAGATGTTATGAGCTGTCAAAATTATAAAATGTCATTTTTCACTTGTCAATATTGAAAAACAGTTGCAGATAGGCATAGGACATTATACCAATAAAATCCAAAAATGCTAAAATTTACAGGGTGTTTAATTGAAAATAACAAAGTTGTTTCCAAGTTTTCATCCAAATGGCAACACTGCAAACATATAAAGTTTTATAGCTTTCAAAATATTCTAATAGTTTACTCACCTTGGGACACCCGGTATATAGTCGTACCAATCGCGCTGATGATAGCCAACATTTCAAGTCAACTAAAAACCGACGAAGATACGATTTTTTTCCTCTTTAAAAACTTACCTTATTGATTCTCGAAGCCGAGGCATACAACTCGGCTCCTCTGCCCAAACCAAAGGGAATCATCATGCCAATGGAATGTCTTAAATCTTTAAAGTTCTTTTCCACGTAGAAAATTACTTCGGCGTCGGCGACTTTATTGACGTAAATGTAGGCCATGATAAGAACGTAAAAACCGATTTTGGAGGTAAACATACCGACCAAAAAGTTGAGGAAACGGTAAAACATTGTTGTCATGAGGAAAGTCATTTCTTTGCTGTAAACAAAAGTTAAATAATGAGCAATATTCATAATATATATGTTCAAGGAACAAGTTAAGTTGATTTGTGCTTAGTGATATAAGAGTTAAAGCGAAAATGTAAATAGAATTGGCATGGTTGCCTGTGTAACTTCTATGGCAAGTACAATCCTATGAGTCCCTGATGATTCCTAATAAGGATGAAACAGGTTGTAGGTGTCTGTATGCTCGATTAGACATTAGAGGCCTGGTCGTAATGAATTGAGAAACAAAAACGCTTTGTCCAACATGTCACGAAATTCACTTTTTGTTTTTTTATATATAAATATAGAGCAATTTGACAGTTTTAGGGAGTGATAAAGGGGCACCAAGAAGAAGAAAAAAATGGAGTAGATTTTTTTAAAAAACCCATTAGTAGGTATAATAAATAGCCTTTAAATAAGCGGTACTTACTTTCTTTGTTCTTCAACCTTCCTGGCAAAAACACATTCCCATGTGTACATTTTGATAACTTTAATGGCCGATAAAGTTTCTTGGGTGGCTTGTAGTCGCTCATCAGTCTTTTTGCTCAAATTTAATCTTAGGTCCTTGATCAGCTTGCTTACATAAACTGAAAAATGGATAAAATAAAGATGATGAAGTTCCCGATAAATATTTACTGGCAGCAGAAAATTTCAGACACCAGAGAAGTCAAAGAAAAGGTATGAAAAAAAAACGATCAAATCTTTAAATGGAGCCCAGGGATGAAAATTAAAGGTAATTGCGTGCGAACCAAATATTTATAAAAAACGACAAAGTGAACCTCGTGTCCGCAAATAAAAATTAAAGTAACCTCCTGGCATATCGGACAAAGCGTGGCGCACACAGGTACCACGTCTTCGCGTATTACAAACTTTTTTCTTTTAATTCGAGGTGTTCATGGTTGCCTGTGTAGCTTTAACTGCCAGGTACAATCCTATGACTCCCTGATGATTCCTAATAAGCATGAAACAGGTCTGTAGGTGTCTGGATTCTCCATTAGACATTGGAGGCCTGGTCGTAATGAGGTGAGAAACAAAAACGCTTTGTCCGATATGCCACGAGGTTACTCTAATAAAATATTTTCTGCACTTATAAGTTAAACAGCTAAATCCTATAAACGCTAATTTTCCAAAAAGTTCTTAAAATTAGTTTACCACCGAGTAACATAGCCAGTCCGATAAATCCATTCTTTGAAATTAACTCTGTGTTTCGGACTTCCATTGTCTATATTTTATTTATACGACGTTTTGATCAATACAATCTCGGATCGTCTTCAGGTGCATATTACAATCTATTCCTAAGGCTACGTATTTATATACTATGAGAAAACCACTCAACCGTAAAGTTGGCTTCGCCCAAGGAGGGGCTCTCAAATATTTGGCATTTCAACACTTGGTTTACTGAAAACACCCTGATTCTGCCCAATAAAGGCAGCTTCAAGGAATTTTCACAAGTTCCAGAAATTCTCCAACAAGCAATCTCTCTAAATTCCTTCTGAAAATTATTCAACCTCTTGCAGGCAAGACCGCCTCATTTGTAGAAAATTCCAACCATTTTGTTAATATTCTTAAACCTTTTGTTTTAGGACACAAGGATAAATTTGTCAGTTTTGATGTCGAAAGTCTATACACCAATGTCCCGATAAAGGAATCGATAGATATTATCAGACAGAGACTGGCTGATGATTAATCCCTTTATGAACGTACAAGCCTGCCGCTGGAGGGAGTGATGGAGTTGTTGGACTGCTGTCTGCATAACTCTTACTTTTAGGTGACAGATAGGCTTTATGCTCAGGATGACGGTCTGCCAATGAGTTCATCGCTTTCGCCAGTGGTGGCCAATATTTACATAGAGTGGTTCGAATCACACGCGGTTGATACCGCAACATATAAACCTAAGCCCTGGCTGAGATATATTGATGATACTTTTATTTTCTGGACCGGGAATGACCAACAACTTGCAGAATTTCTTCACCACCTAATTAACATAAGACCCCCCCATTAAATTTACAATGGAGTTGGAGCAAAATTGTTAAATTCCTTTTATTGATGTACTTGTCAAACGAGTAGAAAGCGACATCAAAACAACAGTCTATCGTAAGCCCACTCACACAGGACAATATTTAAATCAAGGTTTAGATCATTCTGCTACAACCAAACGGGTCATAATAAGAACTTTGTATAATAGAGCCGTTCAAATTTGTAACAATTCTCATGACTTGGAAATCGAAATAAGAAACATTAAGAAGGATCTGCAGCAGAATGGTTACAGCCTTAAACTTATAACAGATACTATTTCTAAATTTCAGCAAACAGGGCAGATATTACAAGAGTATCAG
Source organism: Oxystoma pomonae (assembly GCA_963921995.1). NCBI lineage: Eukaryota > Metazoa > Arthropoda > Insecta > Coleoptera > Brentidae > Oxystoma > Oxystoma pomonae. Next base: position 87,602,556 of record OY998168.1, on the reverse strand, counting down.
AGAAAATTCGAAGAGTAGAAAACAACTTTAATATTAAAACAGCTTTTAAATCTAATAATATAATTCGAAGCCTTCTTAGTAAAACAAAACCAGAGAACAAACAAAATAAGGAATGCATTTACCAAGTTCCTTGTTCGTGTGGTGAATCATAAAGGCTTAAAGAACATCAGACGATACCCAAAGATGTGAAACAACGAAATCAGGAATCACCGAAAACGCATGGTCAAAACAACACCGAATGAAGTGGACAGAAGCAAAGGTTTTGCACAAGAGTCACACTGGAAAAAGCGAAAATTCCTTGAAGCTGCCTTTATTGGGCAGAATCAGGGTGTTCTCAGGAAACCAAGTGTTGAAATTACAAATATTTGGAAGTCCCTCCTTGGGCGGAGCCAACTTCTTAAACTTCAAGGTTGAGTGGTTTTCTCATAGTATATAAGTACGCAGCCTTAGGAATAGATTGTAGTTTGCACCTGAAGACGATCAGAGATTGTACTGATCGAAACGTCGTGTATAAATAAAATACAGACAATGGAAGTCCGAAACACATTGTCTCAAACTTTCAAAGAAAATTCATTCTTATTATAAATCAGGTAGCAAACGACAAAAATCCCAATAATGACTAAATTTGACTGGGGACTACCGTCAAAAACAATTTATGCTGGGACGGCAGCGATGTTACATAGATGCAAGTCTAGTATGTAGCAGGATTGAAGGGGGTAGAAAGACTTGCTATTCAGTCTAAAGATCCCTGCCCTCGACCAAGAGGTGACCGGCAAAAATAAGCCCTCTTAGAGAAAAACTTGCATCCTAACGGGTCTATAAGCCTACTTGCCCGGTTAAAAAAAACCGCCCCTCCTCTGCTACTCTAAAAAGTTCCTAATATCGTGTTTCCTTTGAATGGGCATAATTCAGTCTCTCAGTTCTCCGATAAAATCAGCTAGTACACGACAAAAATCCTAATATGACTAAATTTGACTTTGGGCTACTGGGGAGAAATAGTCCACCGTCAAAAACAATTTCTACTGGTGCTGTAGCTGTGCTATTCAGTCTAAAGTTCCCTGCCCTCGACCAAGGAGTGACCGACAAAAATAAGCTCTTTTAGAGAAAGAAAATCTTTCATTTTAAGGGGCATATGCATCAGTCGGGAGTATACAGGGGTGTGGTAAAAAGGATCTATAAAAGCCTACTTGCCCGGCTTAAAAAAAAAACCGCCCCTCATCTGCTACTGTAAAAAGTTCCTAATGTCATGTTTACCTTGAGTGTGCATAACGCCGAGCAACATAGCCATTCCGATAAATTCAGTGGAGCTCATCTTATTATTAAATCAGGTAGCACACCACAAAAATCCTAATAATTACTAAATTTCACTGGGGAAAAACAGTCTACCGACAAAAACAATTTCTGCTGCGGCGGTAGCGATGTTAGCGTGTTGCAGGATCACCCTTCGGAGGTTGTGAAAATCCGGCGGTCTACTGTGCAAACTTGCTATCCAGTCCTCAACTAAGAGGTGGCTGGCAAAAATAAGCCCTCTTAAAAAAGGCCGCTCCTTCTCTACCACTAATACTGTAAAAAGTTCCTAATATCATGTTTATCTTGAGTGGGTATAAAGCTGAGCAACATAGCCACTCCGATAAATCCAGCGGCGCATATATTATTATTAAATCAGATAACACACATAGTAGGATCACTCTTTAGAGGGGATGGCGGTCCACTGTGTATACTTGATACGCAGTCTAAAGATCCCCGCCCTCGACAAAGAGGCACTCTTAGAGGAAGAAAAACTTCCATCCTAAGAGGTAGGTGCATCAATCCAACGCCGTTCTCAACTAAAAAGCCAGTTAACTCCTACCTCTTCAGTGCCCTTTAGCCTACTGTTTCCGCCATTTTTATAACCAAATTGACAAGTAAAACATGGTTTTTCTCAGTTTGGTGTCAATATGACCGCTATAGTAGGCTAGGATACTAAATCAAAAGAGTTAACTGGCTTTTTAGTTAAGAAGGTGTTGATCAGTCGGAGTTTCATGGGGTTTAGTAAATCCATAGCCCCCTTAAATTATAAGCGTGAGCCTTCTGTGAATTGCAACAATGTCAAAGGCTGACATTTTTTGTCAGCCGTTTGTTTTTTGACAAACGGATTGTCAAAATCACTTTTAAAACAGAGACAACATAATAACTTACGGAGACTAACAGAAAGATAGGGCCGCGCAGAAACTACGTTCCCGCGAGTTTGTGGGATTATCTATTTAGTGGATGAACAACTTATCGTGAAAGGTAAGTAAATACACTTTTTATTTCTGTTTGTCAAACACAAGACAAGTATGATTTAGACTCTATACCTATTTCGTAACGTCTTTTTTGCCCCATTTTGACCCCTTCCACTTAAATAATATTTTGTAACAATTGTACTAGACTGAGAGAGATCCGATTTTATTTCATTTTTTCAATTAAATGTATTTATCACTCAAAACATTTTTAAAAACTTTTATACCTGGATTTATTCTCAATTAATAAAAGAAAATAACTTAATAAAATTTTGTTTAAATTTTAAAACCATACCTAATATTTGAATATTCTTCAACATAGTTATGACCACCTCCAACTATTATAGATTTTTAAATGGTCCAAAAACCTTTTTGTAAGCTAAAAAAAGTTTTTTTGCTGCATGGAACATTACAAAGTTGGTTATGGATTGTATAGAGCTAAAACCGTTCGCAAATGCATTGCTTTTTGAATACTAAAAAGTATGGAAAAACGGCGCCACTTAAGTTTTTTCATATCTTTTTTTTATTAAATAATTGTCTGTGAAAAATTTACCAAAAGAATGTATTTATATTATTATGCATCTGGCTGTACAAGTAGTTCTTTCCTGTAGCCACCGGCAACGTCAAACAATGTTCCCCAAATATAACACAGTATCGGTCACTCTCGCGTAGCTATTACTTTCTCTATGTTTCAAAATATTGTTACTTTATAATTATTTTCAACCGGAATTTCAAAAATGATAGCTTTCTTAGTACCGACAAAATCGACGCCGAATGCTTGGCGCAAAAAATAGTAAATCGTTTCAAGTGAGTAAGGCACAAGAAGTTTTTTTCAGGTAAAATTTATTTAAGGACCTAGAAAGTCGAAAGAAATAATTTCTATTGGCAGGGAAGATTACTATTTCCCCTGCAACTCCGTCTTACACTGGAAATATTTTAAACCATAGACGTATAGTTTCAAGAAAAGTAAAGAAAACGTTGCTTTATTTGTATGCTTCAGTGGCCATTTAGATCTGTCAGCCCTCGACAGCGGTGCAATTCACAGAAGGATCGGGCTTATCAATTTAAGGGAGCGCTCGAGCGGTGGTAAATCATATCATAGTATTATAGTTACTTTGAGCGGGCATAACAGTAAGCAACATTGCCACTCCGATAAATCCAGTGACGCCCATCTTATTATAAATCAGATAGCACACGACGAAAATCCTAATAACCTCGATCCACATGTCGTTAAATAACATTATGGAGTTCTCGAACATAAGCACGTCTTTCGTGATAACGGTGATGATGTTACCCAGGCTGATTTCGTTCATGGCGGCTGGAGTCAATTTTAGGGCTTTCCTGTAAAAATAAAAATATAATTTATTTTAAGGTCTATGATTTTAACCTTAGATATTATATTTACTGCTTGAAACTTTAGCACGCGGGTTCAAAAAGGCTCAAAAAATAAAAAGTTTGTTTAGAATCATTGATTAGAGTAAAGGAATCAATGATCAGGTTAAAATGCTATCAGGCACTGAAGTAAATAAAAAATTCTGGTTACCATGGGAAACAAATGCAATAACCTAAAAAACATTAAAAAAAATCAAGTAGATACATTTATATTGATTTTCCAATATGTTGTGTTGACAAAGTGATGTGTTATGCCGGTTCCACACTCTCGTCCGAGTACTCTCGCTCTTAAGAGGCTCGTACCCGAGTACGACCGTACACTCTTGCTAATTTAGCAAAAGTTTCAGTTGCACGGTCCCTTAAATAAACATTGTCTAGTAATTTTTTTGCTCCGCTGCTTTCTTGTTGTCAACATTTGGGGTTATGTTATTTTTGCAGACGTTTTTGTAATAAAAATTGTATTTATTCATCATTTCTTTTCTTGGTCCAAATAAAGTACCCAATAATATCATTTATTTTTGTCGTAGGTAGCTGCATTTTTTTCAGTGAAAAGGCTCCATAATCATCAATGAAAAAATAAAAAAAAATAAGGTACCTTATAGTTTTAAATTTACAAGCAGATTTTTTGCCTATAGTATTCACAACAAGTCTGGCCTCTGGAATAATAAAATAATCACTCTCCCAAAAATCACTAGCAAAACACAAATACAAAAAAATAAGTTCCTAAACAGGGAAAATAACAACTACATAACCTAACTTCTGAACGACGAGTTCGAACTAACCCCAACTGATCAATTCTCATGCAGGCCAAAAATAAATTTTGTTTACTTGTTCACTAAAAGTTATAATACAAGATAAAAGCAAAAAATATCCCTGGCATCAATGATTTAATCAAAAGAAAAGAAAAATCCGAAAATTTAATTTAATTTGACAAGCCTTCTTACAGTTTTTAAATGGTCGACAAAAATCAGAAGCTATCTTTGTGTCATCATCAGGTCGAAGAGTGGGGCAAAATTACTAGACCGTATCTATTCTATGGACCGTGTTTCAGTTGCAGGCGAGGCAAAGCGAGAGGCCTCATCAAGACTCTCCGTCTTGCCATGCCTCAGCGAGAGTATGGAACCGGCATTAGGATTGATGTGTTGTTGTACTGTACATCTTGAATATATTGCAGTGCTAAGTTTTTACTTTTTCAAATAAAAACTTCGCAGTGTTGTTCTTTTCCTTCTACCTTTTTTTTAAAGGACTTGACATTTTCATAGCAAGTACTAACGCATTAAAGTCTATGATCTATTAAATAAAACTGCTAATGCAGGCAAAGGTCCTTAAGCAAAATAATTCCCATTGAGGCATTTGGATCTATTTTTGTTGTTGTAAGTAGTGTTTTATTATACGTAATTATCTATTATAAAGGTCTTATGCTTTACATTGGCCAAATTTAGTGTTTGACTCGATGTTTTTTATTTTTTTTTTTAAATTTGGATTTGTGTCTTGCGTAGCCTTTTCTATAATATTTTTTACTTGTATTTCCCAAACCAATAAATTTGTAAAATTTAGAACAAAATTAATTTTAATTGTTCTATTTTTTAGGCCCTTTTTTCTTTAATAAAATCACATCAAACCAAACTTTGCTGTGTGGTTATTATACTAAGCGGTAGCTCCAAGATTTACTCAAGCCAGCGGAGTGCGGTCCATGGAATCAATGCTTCCCCTAGAAAAACATCATCTTCTTAAATGTAATTTTTGAAATAGGAAACAATTAATTACTTTAGATTGTATTAAACATCCTAAAAATTATTTCAAATATCAAGCCCATAACAAATAGGGCCTTGACTCAAACCAAGTCACAGCAGAAAGTTTGCGCGCGTGTCGTATGCGCGCGGCTTTTCACCACTCTAAAAAAAACCATTGGAGTAGGTTATTTTCAGGTTTAATTGGCTATCGGTGTGAACAGGGTGTCCTATTTTCGATGGGATTCAATGGGAAACTCCGTTGTTATTGAAGATAGAGACATGCCGTTTTCGCATTACAGTCTTACCTTTTTAAGCTTTAAAAAATGGTATTAACAGATTTATTCTGTCCCTTGTAGTTTTCGAGCTACAGGGGAAATTTGAAAAATGGTCGGAATTACCAATTGATGATATTTCCCTTAATTTAACAGACAATTAAGTTCTGTAAACATATGTCTGTGGCAACTGTTTGAGAAAAACACAATGGTCTTTTCGAAATTTTAATAAGAAGTAAGCTTCTTATTGTGTTACCGGATTGATATACTAATTTAAGACCGGTGTTATTAAATACTTTGTGTAATCCTTTCGTGTAATTAGGATTATAAGGAATTGATACAAATTTTGAGTCGCAGGTATCTTTTTGTCTGAAAAAGGTAGAATTCCGAAAGGTCTAGGAAATCCCAAGGATAAAACTACAGTTCTAGAAAAAAGTGGAATTTACGAAATTAGTTGCATGGATTGTGACAAAAAATATGTTGGCCAAACGAGACGCTCTATTCAAACACGTTTTAAAGAACATTTAGCACACTTAAAATACGGAAGAAGAGAAAAGTCAAGTGTGGCCGAGCATGCTTTTGAAAACAATCATAGATTCACATTAGATAACCTAAGACTTCTAAAAAGTGTACCAAACAAAAGACTTTTGAATGCATATGAAAGTATGGAAATCATTAAATCCAGAAATAGTTTAAATAAAGATAGAGGACCCATCCCGTTTAGTACACTTTATTCTTTGGTTGAGGGGAGATAGGATTAAAAATCGTGATCAATCACAAATTATTAGTCTTATCTCCGCCCACTAAAGGATTGTATATAAGATAGAGCATAGATTAATTTAGTTCATTGTTTATCGTCTCCTGATGATGCTAACGTTGTTAGCGAAACGCGCGTCGAGTGCAAAAAAGTGTAGTTTTGGTTTGTGGAAAACAATCATAATTTTGTTTTACTACATAGTAGACCTGGACAACCAAGATATATTATATGAACATACCGGGTGATCCGATTTTTTTTTAAATCTTTACCGCCATATTTTAATGCTGAAAATGTTGGACAATTAAGTAAGAAGATTGTGTGTGAATGTGTGTAATTGTGTGTGTTAATAATAAAGGGTTTTTTAATGCTTAAACGTAAAAAATATTTCGTGAGAAATTCAACAAATCACAAATATTGGTTTTGTCCATTGAAAATAAACTTCTCCAAAGTGTCCTATAGAGTTTGTTATTTACCGTGTAGCTAGAGCTTCTCCCGTTATTTGCCAATTTGTTAGCCAGTCTCTTTCCCTTCAATTCCACAGTGCCACACTTCTTTCCTTGGTTGTTGAGGAATATCATATTTTTTATGACTTCATAGAACATTTAGTCATTCCAAATATTTAAACCCGAATTGTTTAGCTTTATAATGGCACTCTTACAGTGGGATTTACTAAGATCTAAAATAGTACCCCCCACAGGTCTAAATATTTACACTTGTGGGGGGTACTAAATTTTAAAATCAATTTTCAAAACACACTACCCATACAGAAAAGACAAAAAGTTATTGATTTCTTAAAATATACCATATTTTAGGAGAAAATGCCCTAAAACAATTTTTTTTGACAGGTTTTAAAAGTTGATTATAAAGTTGGTGATTTTTTAGACCCCCTCTGGGGGGTGGTTTAAGTTTATAGCCCCCCAGAAAAGATTGTTTTGTGGCAATTGATAATAAGTTCGTTTACAGTTTCCCTAAGTAACCGTTTTTACAAGGATTATTTTACCTTATTTAATATCCCAAGTTATTTATTAGCCAATAAAACACTTCCAATTTTGTCCAGAAAAATGCCATATTTTGAACCCGTTTTCAGCACAAAAAATATATTTATGAGGGCACTACGAGGCCAAACAAACATAAGTAAAGGTCACTGATTATGCACCAAAAATATACCAAACAAAAAACCCCAAAACAACTATATTAATTTATTTACAAACTGAAATTAAAACATTGAGGTTATCTAAAAGCTCAGTCACGAAAACTTTCCTTACACAAAGCCCACTCATTTCAAAGCTGTAGCTTTCATCAGTAGAGGTTGGTGCAAGCCAAGGTACAAGTAGAGGTAAGAGATCCGAACTAACTGTTTGTGATTTGAGCGAAGCTAATATTTTGAAACTGACATTTCGACACTGACAGAAATGTAAACGAAACTTGCATTTACGTTTTTTAATACATTTCATAACTCAGCGTGGGTTTAAATTTTTTAATTTTCTTTTCTTCTAAATTGAAACTCTCTTCTTAAATACAACAAAAGATTGTGTTAAGATGATTATTCAATAAACAAATTTATTAAAATTCTTCTTATAAATCAAACTATGTCCAAAACTCAAGGAGGTTTGTTTTAAAATGCTTAAAACCAAAAATTTCACTTAAACTTAGGACCGTTTTAAAATAGACTACACCCTTTTAGTAAATCCCACTGTTAGAGTCTAAGCATATTATAAAGTTCGTTTTGTTTTTTATTTTTTGATTTCTAAAATTACACATTTCAGCCGAGCATATTTATATGTTGTTTTCTTTGTAGGAATATATATGTCGTTTTCTTTATTATAAATTTCTATACTGTAACAGTCTGGATTTTACCCAACTGACGCATCCGTGTAATTCCTCCGAATTTCAGTTGAGCTAAGATAGGGTCCTTCTGTATATGGGAGTCTATGAAATTTGTTTCCTGTAGTAGAGTTTCATGTTCCTGTTAATAGCATGTATATTTATCATGTTATTAAAAATTGATTTCCTTCGTACGCCGCTGTACTCAACCCCTGTAGAACAAAAAGTTTCGCAACGTACAAAGTTTTAGCTACTTTCTAAAACCTACCTGTAAACCAATGAGCAGAAGCAAGACCTAATTTGAATGGCCATCTGTTGAATGTAAATAATATAATTTTGCATGTAGAATGCATGGATGTACTTCAAACCGATCATTAGCAGTGCATAGTAGAGACCATCGTAGTACGTCATCGTGGTTTGATTTGGGTCGAAATAATGAACAAGTTTGCCTATGGCTTCGGGTTCATAAATACTAAAACAAAGTTTAACAATATAGACAAACCAGCGTGAGCTCGTCATTGTTTCCACTGGTCACCCTCCCCATACATCATTAAACACCATCACACACTTTGATTTCCAACTTGAAATCACTCACAAATAGGCATCGTTCCGCACTGGGACTTATCCAAGTTACCTGATAAGGATTCGTCCTGGCGTGTTAATATTTCCAATAGGATTATGTTCCTAAGGCAATTAAAAACTAAAAAAAGAAGTTAAAAAAACCTCCAAATCGGTTACATCAACCGAAAAGAATCTAAAAACAAAAGATCAGAAGATCTTGGGTGGAAATAACGTAAATTCAAACCTGTATGAGCATCCCACAAGGAACACACAAAGGACCAAAGTGAAAAGAGGAAAGATTAAACGATGTTTCGCTCTGGGTAACCAGCGTGAGCTCGTCAGTGGTTCCACTGGTCACCTTCTCCATACATCATTAAACACCATCACACACTTTGATTTCCAACTTGGAATCACTCACAAATAGGGATCGTTCCGCTTTGGTACTTATCCAAGTTACCTGATACGAATTCGTCCTGGCGTGTTAATATTTCCAATAGGATTATGCTCCTAAGGCAATTAAAAAACAAAAAAAAGAAGTTAAAAAACCTCCAAATCGGTTACATCAACCGAAATGTAAGTAACTTGGATAAGTACCAGTGCGGAACGATGCCTATTTGTGAGTGATTCAAAGTTGGAAATCAAAGTGTGTGATGGTGTTTAATGATGTATGGTGAGGGTGACCAGTGGAACCACTGACGAGCTCACGCTGGTTACCCAGAGCGAAACATCGTTTAATCATTTCTCTTTTCACTTTGGCCCTTTGTGTGTTCCTTGTTGGATGCTCATCCAGGTTTGAATTTTCGTTATTTCCACCCAAGATCTTCTCATCTTTTGTTTTTAGATTCTTTTCGGGTGATGTAACCGATTTGGAGGTTTTTTAACTTCTTTTTTTTTAGAAAGTTGTTTATCGCGCCAATTTACAGCCCGATAACTTCGCTGACAACGATAACTTTACGACTATCTGACAGTTCCAAATAGCCTTTATGGTACAGGTTTTACGTTGAAGGTCCGGTTATTTGAGCGTTGGGATATTTTATTAAAATTTTATAAAAATTTATACCTTCCCAGAACATAGATATATGGGGTGCGCCAAAAAATTTGTCACTTTTTGAACGCGCTATAACCTTTTACCCAATCGGCCGATTTTCGAAATTTTTGTCAAAAATCCAAGATGGCGGAGCTATAAAAAATGGGTAAATTTCACCCCCCCTGAAAAACCTTTTGTACAATCCTGGTGTTGATTTTTGTCAATGAGGCAGCCCCATACTTCGCCTATCGAGGTATTACATATCTAAATTGGTTATAAGATAAAAAAGTTATACAAATTTTAAGGCCACAAAAACGGCATAGATTTGACAACACTGCTTTGCTGTTTTTGGGCCAATCTTTACCGGGCAGAATATCGGAAACGAGAAAACGGAATCTGTTGAAATTTGGCAGGAGTGTTTATTTTTGAATTCCTCACAACCATATCCAGACAGTTTTTTGCTGGATTCTCTTATTTTCGAAATAAAATAAACACGGCTAACAATAGTCAAAAATCTTACCTGGCTTTTTCTTTAGCCTCGTCTATAATACAGAAATCTGTAACAGCAATTTTTGGATTTTTTTTTAAATACACCAAATTTTGAAAAATCCTTTGGATACGGTTGTAGATTTTTATAAATCCTATTATCTGATAACAAAACAGTTATGATTTTTTTCTTTTTCAGCAATATTCTGCCGGAATTCTAAAACGCCAAGGTCATGTAATTTAGTAGGCCCAAGGAAACTGAAGTGAGTTCGATTGGAGTATTGGAATTCAGGTTCCGCATAGCCACCGGCCACTTGCCTAATGGAACATTCAGCCAATAAATTGATACATGTCAAGTGATAAAAATAATACGAAAATTTGTTATTTTTTATGTTGAATAATGATTTTTCTATTGATTCTTTTTAATTTCGCGACATTGCTGATAGAAATGGATTGTTTTTAAGGCTCTATAGGAGTGTTAAATAAGCTACCGAAGGTATAGTTCACTATTTATTGGAAAAACTTATCAAAAACTGGAATATTTTTACATTGACATTTCCGTACCGTAACATGAACTGAAAAACTTTTTTATTGGTTGAGACCAACTTCAAAACAAAGAACTAATAAACTTAGTGGACCAGTGCTACTTACTAATATGAAATAAAAAGCCAGAAACTAATTTCATTGTATTTTTTACTTTCTTACAACAATTGAAATCCATGAAGCATAAAGCCGAGCATCAAAACCTTTTAAAGAAGCATTAATAAATGGTTACGTTCCTAATAAGTTATACTTTTCCTCACATATGGTGTTCGCACCGCGTTCTGAACACTGCACGATCTCACTCGAAACGGTATTAGTGATGCCACCTATTGTTGATCTTTTCAAAAAATAGCAAAACAGTGTTGTCAAATCTATGCCGTTTTTGTGGCCTTAAATAAATTAGGCTTTTGGTAGGACAAGACACGAGTTCTTGCTAATCAGGTTAAAAATTTGATATATGTCAGAAATCCAAGCGGAGAGCTTTAAAAAATGGGTTAATTTCACCCCCCTGCTAAAAATTTGTGAGCTTCCCTGGACTTTATTTCTGTCAATGAGGCAGGAGCCCCATACCTTCTTTGCCTACCGAGGTATCACTTATATAAATTGGTTATGAAATAGAAACGTTATAAAAATTTTAGACCAGGAATATACCAGAACCAAAAATTGTATGGTTTTCACAAAAGGTAACTTTTTACCCAGTCGCCCAATTTTTGGTCTAAATACTCTTGATTTAAAATGTTTATAACTTTTTTATCTGATAACCAATTTAGATAATTAATACCTCGGTAGGCGAAGAAGGTATGGGCATTTTAGAACTTTGGAAAATATTGCTACAAGGTAAGTTACTTTGTCAACTTATCCAATTTTTCTCTACTACATTTCTAGTAAAAAAAATTTAACGTCAGTTTTAATAAGCTCTCTTGCACTTATGGTTGGTCGGCAGCCGACGGCGTTACGACCCAAATTCGTATGCTCCATTTAGGTAGAAATTTAGGTCGTCAGTTACGACATACGACGTCGGCAGTCGACGTCGAGTCACCTGAGGCGACGTCGCTGTCACGTCCAAATGTTTATTGGGAACATAACACTTTCTTCTGAATTAGTTCGGTAGGCCAAGAAAAACGAGCCTTAAACAAACTTTACCTTTAAATCTATTCTATTCAAGAATATTTGTCAGTTGGTGTAGAAATTTTTCATCACCTGTTGACCCCTCCAACAAACGTAAACATCAGACAGAAATATTCACCTTTAAGTAACCTTTTTTAAGTAAAAAAAAGTACAACTGGCAACGCCTTCTTCTTTAATTTTTTATTCTTTTGCCAGAGTACACAGGGAAAACTAAACATCAGATTAGGTGAAATTTTGCAGGGGTGATCATTTTTTAATGCTTAACAAAAATATCCGAAGGATTTTTGAAAATTATCTTTTCTTCAAAATAAAAGCTTTAGTGCTGTCATCTATCCCAAAAGCCTCAAAATAATTGCGGTTTAGAACCAACCCGATATACAAAAAAATAGAGAAATTCTCACAGTTTCCTCTGGATTATATTTTTGCTTTTTATATTTCCTTGCTTTAGCGAAAATAAAAACTAACTTTTCTAAAAGCCTGTGCACTCTGGAAAAAAAAAACGATCAATCAATCACACGCAGTTCAAGTGTTGGCCGATAGACCGCAGAACTTATACGATTGGTGACTGCAAGTGTTTGTCAACAAACTTTAAATCGGGCCGCAGTGGGACAAAAGAGTATTTTTACGTTTTCTGACAGAAAACCATTTGAGGTTATGTTTATCTTTCAAAAATGTGTTTTCAAAAACATTGTTTTAAAACAAATATGAAACTACTCCGCGTGTGCGGTCGCCCGCCGAAAAAGGCCTAGGGATGCGCGGGTATTACTCCGAGTCTATCAAAGAACCAAGAGAACTTTACTGGCTCGCTGGGATTAATAGGAATTCGCATAGAAACATTCGGAGCCCATAACCCCAAATAATTTTGTTTTTATTTTGATTCAACTATTTTTTTTAATTTAAATTATTGCGGCATAGATATGTGCAATTGTACTAGTGAAATCTTGGAGTGCAAATGATAGATTTTAGAACCTCAGTTTCAAAGACTCACGGATACTTGAGTGCTAACAAAACAGGTCAGTAAAGCTCCATTTAAAGGTTGGAAAGACTCGTGCTAGTCGTTGACACTCCTGTTTAAAATAGAATACGATTATTTCGTCTAGCGCCAGTAGCCGATTTTTAAATATTCATGCTTTTAAGTTAACCTGTTGTCGGTATCAGCTAGCGGAAGTGTTTCCAATTCAATTATAAATGCACCTGTAAATGCAACCTTAAATATTACACCCAGTTACTTTAATACGTTTTTTTAGCAAGTAATTCTGCAATAAATGGTTTTCTTTTATTTTAGTATTTTACTTGGTTTTTTAGCGGCGCAGAACGCGAAAAGTCAAAATAAGTAACCTAACCCCAAATTTTTGACCTGGTGCTAAAATATCTCTGGTGTCCCACTGTGGATAAACATAAATAAAGTGTCTGCGTTGTCATGGGCAAAAAATTCAATGACGTAAAATTTTGCAAAAAAATCATGTCGACATAGTTAAATTGATTTCCCTTACAGACCTACGACCTTAAGAAAAAAGTTACCCTGCATCGGTCGGTTAAATCAACAACTGAAAACAAAAAAAAAATTCAAATTTAACATATTTTTTTTAGCGGCGCAGAACGCGAAAAGTCAAAATAAGTAACCTAACACCAAATTTTTGACCTGGTGCTAAAATATCTCTGGTGTCCCACTGTGGATAAACATAAATAAAGTCTCCACGTTGCCATGGGCAAAAAATTCAATGACGTAAAATTTTGCAAAAAAATCATGTCGACATAGTTAAATTGATTTCCCTTACAGACCTACGACCTTAAGAAAAAAGTTACCCTGCATCGGTCGGTTAAATCAACAACTGAAAACAAAAAAAAAATTCAAATTTAACATATTTTTTTTAGCGGCGCAGAACGCGAAAAGTCAAAATAAGTAACCTAACACCAAATTTTTGACCTGGTGCTAAAATATCTCTGGTGTCCCACTGTGGATAAACATAAATAAAGTCTCCACGTTGCCATGGGCAAAAAATTCAATGACGTAAAATTTAGCAAAAAAATCAGGTCGACATAGTTAAATTGATTTCCCTTACAGACCTACGACCTTAAGAAAAAAGTTACCCTGCATCGGTCGGTTAAATCAACAACTGAAAACAAAAAAAAAATCAAATATAACATATTTTTTTTAGCGGCGCAGAATGCGAAAAGTCAAAATAAGTAACCTAACACCAAATTTTTGACCTGGTGCTAAAATATCTCTGGTGTCCCACTGTGGATAAACATAAATAAAGTCTCCACGTTGCCATGGGCAAAAAATTCAATGACGTAAAATTTAGCAAAAAAATCAGGTCGACATAGTTAAATTGATTTCCCTTACAGACCTACGACCTTAAGAAAAAAGTTACCCTGCATCGGTCGGTTAAATCAACAACTGAAAACAAAAAAAAATCAAATATAACATATTTTTTTTTAGCGGCGCAGAAAGCGAAAAGTCAAAATAAGTAACCTAACACCAAATTTTTGACCTGGTGCTAAAATATCTCTGGTGTCCCACTGTGGATAAACATAAATAAAGTCTCCGCGTTGCCATGGGCAAAAAATTCAATGACGTAAAATTTTGCAAAAAAATCAGGTCGACATAGTTAAATTGATTTCCCTTACAGACCTACGACCTTAAGAAAAAAGTTACCCTGCATCGGTCGGTTAAATCAACAACTGAAAACAAAAAAAAAATCAAATATAACATATTTTTTTTAGCGGCGCAGAACGCGAAAAGTCAAAATAAGTAACCTAACACCAAATTTTTGACCTGGTGCTAAAATATCTCTGGTGTCCCACTGTGGATAAACATAAATAAAGTCTCCACGTTGCCATGGGCAAAAAATTCAATGACGTAAAATTTAGCAAAAAAATCAGGTCGACATAGTTAAATTGATTTCCCTTACAGACCTACGACCTTAAGAAAAAAGTTACCCTGCATCGGTCGGTTAAATCAACAACTGAAAACAAAAAAAAAATCAAATATAACATATTTTTTTTAGCGGCGCAGAACGCGAAAAGTCAAAATAAGTAACCTAACACCAAATTTTTGACCTGGTGCTAAAATATCTCTGGTGTCCCACTGTGGATAAACATAAATAAAGTCTCCACGTTGCCATGGGCAAAAAATTCAATGACGTAAAATTTAGCAAAAAAATCAGGTCGACATAGTTAAATTGATTTCCCTTACAGACCTACGACCTTAAGAAAAAAGTTACCCTGCATCGGTCGGTTAAATCAACAACTGAAAACAAAACAAAAAATCAAATATAACATATTTTTTTTAGCGGCGCAGAACGCGAAAAGTCAAAATAAGTAACCTAACACCAAATTTTTGACCTGGTGCTAAAATATCTCTGGTGTCCCACTGTGGATAAACATAAATAAAGTCTCCACGTTGCCATGGGCAAAAAATTCAATGACGTAAAATTTAGCAAAAAAATCAGGTCGACATAGTTAAATTGATTTCCCTTACAGACCTACGACCTTAAGAAAAAAGTTACCCTGCATCGGTCGGTTAAATCAACAACTGAAAACAAAAAAAAAATCAAATTTAACATATTTGTTTACATTTCTAAAGCAGGACAAAACGAAAATAGAGGGAGATAGCACTATCCCAAACCAGAGAACCGTGCTATATTCCACGGTATGCAATTTGACATGTCAAAAAGGATACCAGAGTCGCGGTGACGTCATCATTTTTGTATCCGAAATCGGTTGGTAAGCATTTGACAGACCAAACAGAGTACCAAACCATGTACTAAAGCTTGCCGAAATCGCCTAGTAATTATTAATCATACGGTGATGAAAGAAAAAGATGTCTAATAGAATCGTAGATTTCTCCGAGGTGAAGTTGTTGAAACATTTAGAAAGGAAGTAGAAAAAGTCCAAATCTTCACAATTTTTATTGCACGACGCGTTTCGATTATTCCACAGAAAACATAAAACAAAGGTCACAATTTTGGAAAAGTATACATTCTCACGTCAACACAATTTAAGGTTAAAAATACATAGATAACAAATTTATTCATTGTAAATAGAGAGACAAATTTAAAAATTATTTTTTTTATACCTTCATCAAAAACATGAATTTAGTAACTGTCTGCAGATAACTAAAGCATGGCTTTTTTGGTTACCGATGCAAAAAAAACTTTTTTTTATCACGGCTGCAAAAGATTTCTGTCCGTTTTTTACCCAAAATTAAAGAGAAATAGCGGAAAATAGTAATATTGAAAAAATCTAATTATTTTTGCTAAGCCATTTCCGCCAGTTTTCACCAAGCATTTACGAAAAAATCATTTCAAAACATCGTCAAAACTATCGCAACAATGAACGTCACTGAGTAAAAAGGCACAACGCTATGGAAACCTTTGTTATTTCATTTACCAGCCGCCTTGATTTATAGGGTAAAGATGGTGTGTTGTGAGCAGTACTTTTCGTTCGAGATCTTTAAAAGTATTTTCCTGTTTTTCTTGTATTTTTTGGTAAAGGTATTAAAAAAATAATGTTAACAACTCGCAGCCAAGCAATATTTTAGCCACTAGTTGTGAAAACTACTATGTTAGTTTTGTATTGTGAGCAAAATTATTTTTTAAATCGTTTAACAAGAAATTAAGACCATATTGCAACAAAACAATAAAGTGGAGATATTAGGGTTCTTAAAAAAGAATCAAAATAATGGTGTAACGTAAATATTGGTTTTACAGTACCTATAAACGGTTTGCGAACAACTGGTCGTAAATTTAAAGTCGCAAACAGTTGCGACGTCCCCACTACCATTGCAGACGTCGCAAACATTTGCGCCGCGGGTTTATTTCGCCGCAGAGGACATTGCGACGTAGCCATTAGCGTCGCAAACCATTTCGTCGCAGATCCACATCGTCGCAAACAATTGGGTCGCGGATCCTCTCCATCGCATAGGACATTGCGACGTGCCCACTAGCGTCGCAGGCAATTTCGTCGCAAATCCACAACGTCGCGAATACATTCCGTCGCATTGGACATTGCGACGTGCTCATTAGCATTGTGTATGTAAATTGAAAACGTGGTAATAAGATAAATTTTTCATGGTGTATGACACAGCGTCGCATTTTTTTATAATCTTTAGAGATACCTACTACTTCATTATTTTCTTATTATTTGTTTTTTCATTGTTAATTTTTGAGAAAATTGTCGTTTGATTTTAGTTGCGACGTTGTGGATTTGCGACGAAATTGTCTGCGACGCTAGTGTGCACGTCGTAATGTCCTATGCGACGGAGAGGATCCGCGACCCAATTGTTTGCGACGAAGTGGATCTGCGACGAAATGGTTTGCGACGGTAGTGGGGACGTCGCAACTGCTTGCGACTATAAATTTATGACCAGTTGTCCGCAAATCCCTATAAACACTTATTGACGTTTAAATTAATGTTTACGTTAAAACCAATATTTTACAGATTTTTTTAAAACTTAAACCGTATTTTGTGGCTTACAGGTTATTATTTTGTGTACCTGCCTGGTTGGTGTCGGGGTTCTTTCCGCGACTTTCAAGCAGGAGATGCCGGGTTCAAGCACCGGGTCTTGCAGGTAGTCTACTTAGACTTTTCCTTATAAAGTTACAGAATTTTGTAAGATTGAGGTAAAACGCAGTATGAAGCGGAGTAGATCGTGTCAGCTAGAAGGCAGGCTAATTCGATTCCATATCGTCCCTGGAAGAGGACGTTAAGAGGACGGTCCCGTGTGATCCATATATCGATAGTGGAACACGTTAAAGATCCCTAGCCCCGACAAAGGGGTTTAGGCTAAATTAATTAAATCCTTCTGAGAAAAGAAAACTGCCTTCCTAGAGGGTGCTCATCAGACCAGTCTGGTGAGTGGGGTAGGGGGGTCATACAATAAGTATCAGTCTAGAAATTATTGCCGGATGGCAAATTCTGACCCAATAGCTCTGGTAGCTGCGGTCAATAAAAAGTAAATTCTCTCTCTCTCTCTTTATCCTGTGTATAAAACAAAATGCCACTTACCTGTTCAAAATCTTAAAGGTCAGATGAACGCACCCAAGCAGCACATATTTTATACCAAAGCAAGTCCACAATAAGTGCGCCAATGATGGTTTCGCTCTTCGGTTCTCTTTTCGCCATTTTTTTTCAAAAAAGTCAGCATTTTTAGTTGCACGCAAAGTTGGAGTCACCTCGTAGATGTCATCTTCCGCAAGGTCACGTTTGGCGGATCTTTTGAATAAACTTCCGGTGTAGCTAAAAAGGAAGATAAAAAGTCTAATGCTAATAAAGAAAACTAAGATGAGATAAGATAATATAAGACATAGCATGACTTAAAATGGCTGTTTATACAGGAAATAACATAACATAAGATAGCTGTGCCCCAATTTACTGCTACATTAATGAACAACCTACCCTACCTATGTGCCTTTGCTTGTGTTGGGTTGGATTCGCAAGATACAAGCATTAATCCGGCCCAAGGGGACCCACAGCTCCCTTCTTTAAATCCCACTTGGGTAATTTTCAACAGGCGCGTCCAACTCGCGGGGGTGGACCCGACTGAATAAGTCGGTGACTAAATCCTGTTGAGGAACGTCATACCGCACCCCCCTGGAACGCAGCTCTTTGGGGTCGGTTGCCGGAGATAGAGAGCGCTTAGGTGAACCCAACTCTGGCTCGCTCTCGACTTCTCTGAGTGGTGGATCGGGGACGGGTGTGGGGGCCTTGGCTTAAACGCCAGGGCCGCGTGGATGCGGCACCACAATAAAAACTTTCCTCGGGACACCAGGCGCACCCTGTTGTATATAGCCCCTTCCCCGAAGTGCTGGGGAGGTCAAAAGAGTCGCACCTTGGGAACTATCTGTTGGTCCCAGGAGATGTAAGAAGGTTGCAACCCAGAAAAATCTGTTCTTTTGCGAAAGAGGGAGGCTTCTAGGGCCAAACCATGGATAGTGAGCGTGCAACAGGCCCAGCAAGGTGACCTACGTACATGGGAATTGTCCCAAAACTCGTTCTTTTAAACAAAAATAACATTCAAACACTATTAAAAAAAGTAAAAAAATGGCGTCATGGTCATGCGCGAAATATGATTTCACATGACATAACATAAAAAGATAAAAGTTGGGCATTTTTTTATGCCTCATGTTATGTTAATCTTCTGTATAAACACCAACAGGGTTTGTCATGAGCTCAACTCTTATATAATTTTATGTTATTTTTATTTTTCTGTATAAACCCAGCTTTATATTATAATGAACCAACCTGTAATAGTTTTTGTATTGTTTGAATGTAAAGTACTTAAACAAGATGTCTTTAAAAATCATAAAACATTGTAAACTTTTATAAACCAACAAAAATATCATGCGGGATTTGTGTCTCATTAGTGGAAAATTATAAAATATCATAAATTTATTCAATATATCATAGATCATGAAATTTTATAATGTTTTACGTGTTATTTTTAATAATCTTTTATGTGAAGTTTTTTGCCAGGGTTGGCTTAAATATTTTTACCACAATTTAAGAATTGACAACTATGAATTTTTAAAATTGTTAATAAGTCCAGGTCGCCGACGACAAAATATAATGGCTAAAAAATCTTGCCAATGGTTTTACTACTACTATACCGCGAGGTATTCACCGTTTTCGGCAATGCATTGGGATTGGGACCGTTGTACAACTACATAGCGACGGTAATGATTACTATTGATATAGGAGTTATGTCGTCACGGGTAGTAAACGGGCACGTTATCCCAACGTCCTGCTTACTACACAAAGTACACATTTGTGACTTTATTTTTATAGGTTTTCTCTTTCCCACATTATTAGTTGAAAATATGTTGATCTTTTTCTAAACTATATCAGGAAACACCCCATAAAATATGTGAAGACATGACAGAAAACAAAAATATTATCTATATCATAACCTATACCTAATAATTACCATTTTATTAACCAGTTTTCTAAAGTCACAACATCTTAAATTTATAAACGCATAGCACTTTACTGATTAAAAATGCTGATTTTTTTGACAAAGAAAACGCGCGGCCCCCAGTTTTGACCTAGTTTTATCTAAAATGTTGATAAAAAATCGGAATAGTTTAAAGCAAACACTTCCAAATTAAATGTCTTTCCAATACTATTTTATTTTATTAACTAAATATTAATATTTTTACTTTTATTGGTACATGCAACTACTAATCAGTGATTTAATGAGGTATTTTTACAAGCTTTTATTTAACTTGCAATGTATAACTATCTAAATATGTAACGAGATACGTTTGTTCGGGTGGAATCTTGCAACTTAATTTTGACCAACTTCCCGACATCCGATTGCCTTCAAATTTGGCATGCATTTATAGTTCCGGTGGCACCCCTCCCTTCTACGAAGGGAGTGGAGGGGGAAAAACACCTAAGTTTGTCCGATTTCAACCAACATTGGTATACGGGTGCTTTTGGGGATAAGGAATACGAATTTTTGATCAGATTTTGAAAATTCAATATGACGGCTTCAAGATGAACGATTTTCGCTCATGTTTTTGTGTTCAAATTTGGTATGCGTTTATAGTTCCGGTGAAAATACAATAATATATGGTATTCTCAGGTACCCACCTTCCTCTAACGAGGGAAGTGGAGGCAGCGGCGTAGCGTGACTTAAAGGGCGGGGGGGGGGGGGGAAGGCTCAAAAGAGCTCTACGGTTATTGGTACCTACCTGATTTTCAATTTTGGAATTCCCTGACTTTTCCAGGGTGTTCCTGACCCAAAATTACAAAAACCAGTTCCAATAAGCACATTAAAAAAATTATTTTTATTTAAAGCTTCACAAGCTTTTGGACCTATAAATACTTTTTTACGATTTAAGCAAACACAAAAATTTAAGTAGGTATTGAAAAAAAGTGGTTTGGGGTGGGATCCAGTGTAAATTCTGGACTTGTTACCAAAATTGTCCTAAATGTACCTTAGGCAAAAATTTTGAGAACAGTATACTGAAAATTTAATTTTTGACACGTTTATCGCGCCGCAGGCAAAATGTTTTTGCAATATAGCAGTAAATTCTTCAAAAATGTTGAATTATTCGCGTTTTTGTGAAATATTATTAAGGGACAGTCGCAGCTTTTTCTGTGTTTCTAAAATCATGACGTAAATGTAACGAACTTGAAAGACTGTTAAATTAAACTAAAATTCTAATAAGTAATTATGTCATCGCGCAGCAGTTTTTGCAATTTAAGAAGGAAACTTCTTAATATAAAAACAAAAATAAACATTGAAGATCAAAAAAAACTGTGTTTTTGGCGTTATATGAGGAACAGAATGAGGAAAATATAAAAAATTAAAACCGCATACTGTAAAAATTCCCTGATTTCCATGACTTGGGACCCATTCCCTAACTTTTCCAGTTCACTTTTTAAATTCCCTGCCCCCTAAACAAAACTAAAAAAAAAACGTTATTTTCATAGAAATAGTAACGTTTTTTTCAAAAAAAAAGTTATATTAACATTTAACAGTACACTGGTACGCGTACGTTTATTTAGCGGATATTCATCGTTTTTTTCACTAGGAAAATAACGTTTTTTTTAGTTGTGTTTAGTGGGAGACTTTTCCAGGTTTCCCTGACCAGTTTCAACCCTGATATATTGAATAATATGTTAACTTTAAACTAAAAATTAAGTCTTCGACTTTTTACTGACTGCGTGTTGTCCAGTATCACATCGAAATCAATAGTATGGCTATATTCCTGCTCAATGCTAACTACAGCAAACGCATTCACCTTGTCTTCCGTCACTTGTAACCTTTCACAATTTTTATTTTTTTATTCTGCTAAAAGCAGTATAATTTAAAAATGTTTGGGAAGCTGTTTTTACGACTCTTTTTTATCACAAATAATAGTTCAGATTTAAAAAGCACTACTATAGATGAATATAAATCGTTTTGTTTGTTGATATCCGAATTAAAAGATGAAATCGGGAAAGAAGGGAAGAAATTTTGCTTACGTTTTTTCCACATTACGAGCATTTCCAAATCAATTAAGTTTTTGGACTGTTTAGTCCCAACGCTTTCTATCAGCAACCTTTTTCGCTTTTCTAAAAGAAACACATTTCCTGATTTTTTCTTTTTTGACTTTTCACATTATTTTCTATTTTTTTTGCAATAAATCACAGGAGAATAAACACTTTTCTGCCACTATTTTAAATCATTGGGAAAACAATAAAAGCATCTTTTTTTTCACGGCATATTGGTCATTAATTGTTACATATTGCGGTGCGCGTAACGGACATTTATTATACACTGCTTAACAATAATCTTTATTCCAAACTTCCGTGCACCCTTGACTGATGCACAAGCCCCTAAGGATGCCGATGATGAAAGTTTTCTTTTTCTAAAAGGGTTTAAAAGGAAGAATTTAAATGTACAGGGTATACCAAATTGGGCACTTTTGGGGGGTCTAAGGCACTTCCAGGCGAGATAGAACAAAACTGACCCCCACTTGCGAGGCTCGATTTTCAAAAGAAGATCGAAGGTAAAAACTACATCTTCATATGTCAAGCCATTTACAATCTACGGGGGGGTTTTGAAAAGTCTGCATTTTGGGAGAGGTTGTGTAACTTCGTTATTACTGAAAATTTTATTTTGATGTAAAGAGCTTTTTTATAGACTTTTTTACAAAGAATTTAAATGTCTTTTCAGAGTTTTTCCACCGTCTTTAGTTTCCAAGATATAAGCCAAAGTTAGTATTTTTCTTATGGAACACCCCATATTTTATTTAATTTCTCAATTTGTATATAGCATATGTGAAAGTGGGATTGGGCCGTTTTTGAGATATTTAATATTTTCCATTTCTGTCCAATGTGCTGTGACTTTCCTTTGATAGCTTCACAATGTGTTAGTGATTTATGTCATCAAATTTCTGCAAATAGGCCATAATATTAGAAAAGTCAAAATTGCTTCCTGTCATGGCCTGGTTTTTAAAACTACAAAACTTTCATTTGAATGTAACGTTATTATTATAGAAGCACGTTTCAAGTGATTGGTAATAACTTAAAAAAAGTAGATATTTAGATTATCACCTTTATAAGAAATAAATCATTAAACCATTTTCGTTAGTTAGTGTATATTCTCCGTTCTTACAAAGAGCGCGATATATGAAAGAACATGATGCTTGATTTTTGATATGTATAGGCCATGGCATACTAGACAGAAATGCAAAATATTAAATATCTGAAAAACGGCTTTACCAAACTATCACATATGTTATATTGATTACGAGGAAATTTCTTCACACATTAAATAATTTAATAAAATATGGGGTGTTCCATAAGAAAAATACTAACTTTGGCTGATATCTTGGAAAATAAAGACGGTGGAAAAAATCTGGAAAGGTAGGTAAATTCTTTGTCAAAAAGTCTACAAAAAAGCTCTTTACATCAAAACTAAATTTTCAGTAATAACGAAGGTAAAAACCCTCTTCCGTAGTTCGTAAATGGTTTTTACCTTCGAACATATACATACATATACATATTCTTAAAACTTATCTCAAAATATTGTTGAGAACATTTACCTAAACGTCAAAAGCGAAAGTATGTTTGCTTTGGTCCGAGGATTGACTTTTCTTTTGATCTGCCCGTAGTGATCCATCTTTTAAACAACACGCGAAGAAATCAAAGAAGAAATAGTTCGAATTTTTTGCAAGAGTATTTTAACAGTCCACATGCACTTTCTTCTTTGAACTTTTTTTTATTGATCTACCGGAAAACAAAAAGCCTTACTGACTGCCTGACGAGCATTTTTCAAGTATTTAACATGAGCTTAAGAACTCGATAAAGGCAGATAAGTTAAATAAATTAAAGATTTGTAAAATAAATATTTCATTAGTAAAATGTATTGTCAGGATCGTTGTTAAACAGATTACGTTTATTATACGCCAACTATTGTTTCTGCACTCGGAGGCATTACCGAGGTTTGTTTTTGGATTCTGGAATAACTGTTACAGAAAGTAAACCAGAAAAAAATGCGAAGGTCTCGTTGGCGCTCAGATAAATGATTATGCTCAAAATTTTGAAAAATACGACGATCTTATTTTGACATAATCTTATATACGGTGTTCAAACTAATTTCTACTAATATAAAATCATATAAAAGTTTAGTTTAAAAACAATTATTCTTGCTATTCAAACGTATTGAATATAAGTAAGCCAAGTGTGACATAAAAGAATTTGCACTATTTCTACTACATTTATTTTGGAGATATACTTTAATCTTATCATATTTTTATCTATTGCCTTCAACACCATTAATTGACCTGATCCCTTAAATCCACTGGCAGATATTTTTAATAAAATTAATTTATAACATTTACATTTTATTTCTTAGAATGACCCTTTTAAGTGCTATAATAATTAATGTCTGCGAGCATAGGGGGAATCAAGTCCAATTTACTCTCCGTGCCGTACGACCGAGGTGGATTCGAAGCACGCTGCAGTGTTATCTTTTGGAAATTTATTTTGTTTTTATTATTTTGTTTTATTTCTGCCTTGCTCGACAAACAGATTGGTAAGTTCTTAAGTGAAATAATACATTTTTAAAATTAAAAATAGATGTCTACGAAGTTGCCGAAAAAGTGCAGATGGTCAAATGCTACTATCAAGGCAGACCATTCAGACTTATTCAAGAACTTTTGTAAATCGCCCAGAACCTAGTTTATCAACAATTCATAGGTTTGTGCAGAATTTTGAAAAGTTTGGTTGTGTAGCTCCAAGAAACCATAAAAAACCTACTGTTTTGAATGACGAGCAGGAAACGAGATGTGATGATTTGCGTTGCAGTGGAGGAAAATCGAAAGTTAACTAGCCACCAAATTGCCGAAGCAGTTGATACGTCTTCAGCCACTGTCTTACGTGTTCTCAGAAAGAATGGTTATCATTTTTACAAAGCGTCAAAAACGCATCAAATTTTTCCGGAGGACAACTATCGTGGTATGGAATTTTGCGAAACAATGGTGGAAAGGGCTAATCGTGATGAAAACTGTCTGAGATCTATTCTTTTCACAGATGAAAGCACTTTTTCATTATTGAGTTGTCATAACTCAACACACGTTCGATATTGGTCGAGGGAAAATTTGCATTTGTATTTTGACGTAAGAATACAGTATCCCCAAAAACTAAATGTTTGGGGAGGGGGGTATTGTAGGGGAACACGTAATTGGGCCATTTTTTATTGACGGCAATTTAAATGGTCCTAAATACTTGGATCTACTGCAGCAGCATATTATTCTAACTGCTAGGCAGTTGTTAGGTGTGAGATTTGGTCCCGCTCACAATGTTGCCCTTGTTAGGAAATATCTTGATAATGTATTTCCTAATAAAAAATTCCACGTATACCGCTGGGCACCTCGTACACTTGATTTAAAAAAAAAACGCATACATGCAGTCACAAAATGGACCTTTCTAAAAGTGTATAATATATACGGACTACCAGCTAAAATGCCTAAAAACTTCAAAAGTACGACAATTAGTCATATTGTTTAAAACAGGTCTCTAAAACTGAAAATATTTTTTTACTTAAATTAAAGGCAACCTTATTTTTATATTAAATTTTGCATAATACTAAAAAATCAGCAAAAATAATGTTTTAGTAAAGTCTTTATTGAACAATATCAAATTATCACTCGAGTAACGAACGAAGGCTGTACTATAAAAAGGGAGGTGACCCATTTTGGAGTTGATAAAATAACAATAATACGATGGAAACAGCGCTGGATTGAAAACAATTCGATTAATAGGAAACTTGGATTAGGACAAAAACGATGGTAAACTTAATACTAATTATTTGAACTTAACAAAGAACTAAAATAAATAATTTAGTATTTAATAGGATCACCATTTTTCTCTATTACAAGCTGCAAACGTCTGGGCATTTAAAAGGTTAAATTTTGAAAATACTGATGGTCTTCTAAGAGCTGATCTAATGCGCGATAAATATCATCGCTTAACTCTTCAGCATTTCGTGGTCTCCAATTCCTTTGGTATATTATTTTAACGATTCGACCCCATATATTTTCCAGTGGGTTAAGGTCAGGGCTGTTGGCTGGTCAAGGAAGTGTTTCTATATTATTATTCTGAAACCATTGGCGAACAACATTAGCCGTGTGTACTGGACAGTGAACACCACCCTCTCCCAGAAGTCATTATCATGAAGAACGTTGTTCAGTGCAAAAATCACTCTGGCCTGTTTTTGTTCTTCTGTTAGAAGGCTTCTTTGCAGCAACTCGACAAGAGACTTCTGATTTCTTTACTCTTCTATTTACTGTTGCTAAAGAACCCGGAAATAATGTTACATTAGCTGCTTCAACCGACGTTGAAAAAGGATTTTGTCTGAGATGGTCAATAAGTCTCTCATCTTGCACTTCAGAACTTACTTTTGGTCGTCCTGATCCATCTTTCCTATCCGTAGAATTATTTTCAATCCAGCGCTTTTTCCATCGCGTTATCGTCATTTTATTAACTTTAAAATGGCCGCTCTTCTTATAGACCAGCCGTCTTCTACAACTCGAGTGATAATTTGAACTTTTGTAAATGTTGATATCTGTGGCATTTTTAAGGATGTCACACTGAATTTTAAGCCGTCAGGCATACTAAGCTGGTGGTGCCTTATAATAGTATACACTAATGGAAAGTATGGGTTTTTTTTTGAAATCAAGTGTACGTGTCATGACCACAAGCCAGGTTTTACTTTTAACATTTTATTTATTAAATTAGAAAAAAGTAAGTTAAAAGATGGGAAAAATACAAAAATCCAGGATTTTTGAAAAAAGTAAACAAATACATGACGAATACCGAATTCTTTCTGTCAAGCAACAACGATCGATAATCGGCGAAATGTCGAGAAGACAAACCTGTAACGACGAACCAGCAGCCCGACAACATTCTATCAGGCGAAGGCCGCGAAATCTCAACTTGTTTAATAAACAGCACTTGTTTATCCAAGGGTTCATAAGCATAGTGCATTAGCATAAATTTTTACAATTGACATACCACATTGACAAAAAAGAACAAAAAAAAATGTTTTTCTTTATCTAACCTCAATAGTTTAGGTATTCTTCCTTCTTCCTAAATTTCTGTTTTCTAATCAGCTGAAATACATCACTCCTATTTTGAAATCAACCAACCAAAATTTTTTCTTTGTTTCTGACTTCGAAATTTGATATTTTTTCATATTGATAGTCCATAAACTTTAAAATTCTGCACTGTGCTTACAAATTTTGAATTATAACTATGCAAACTTGGGTAAACACGAACAATAATGTGTTTAACAATATGATTATGAATAAAATTGTGCTTAAGTTATAAATTATCAGCATGAAAAGTTGGGTAAATCCACCACAATAGTAATATTTGTTAATTTTTGATATAAAATGACATTCTGTTCTACCTAAAAAAAAAACATCTCACCCATTATTACTTATTATTATCAGAATACCAAACGTATAAATAATAGCGAAACTTTCCAAGAAAAATTATTTATTACTCTGATAATAATGAATGAGTATTTTTTTTAGATTCGCTCTCTTCTAGCTCTGATTTATAATTACAATAATTATTTCAATTAATTATTATTGCTATCGAACTGTCTCTTCAGAGTTTTCTACCATTTTATAAAAATCTCAATATTTTTATTATTTAATTTTTTTTTTTAAATTGTCATTTTTAGAGCAGCGCCGTTTTTAATTTTTACTCTTTTGGGTCGGAATAAAAGTTGGCAACCAACCAATTAATCGAAATTAAAATACGTTTTCATCAATTAACTATTTTTATTTTATTAACTATAAAAACAGCTTAAAAATGTTTCTTAACTTTAAACAATATCAACAAAAACACTTATAAAAATGAAAGTTTATCAATAAATACGAGTAACTGGAATCTTTGGTACACATCCACATTATCTTGCAATATTTTTATTTAATCAGACAGCTAATTAAAAAAAAAAATACAATGCATCATTACATAGATATCGTAAAAAAGGAATTATTTGTTTTCATAACTTTTTTAGGGATTATCGTAGATTCAAGCTGTTCAAATTAAAAAGTATTTCAGGTAGTACAAAAAGTACAAGACATTTTAAAAAACAATCTAAACTTTGCCAAAATTCATACCACGTGTTAATAAGAAACCACAGTTATTTTATACAGTTTGGAAACCTACCCAAAAATATGCTAGCGTATTTTAAATTTGGACAAAATTTAAGCTGATTTATTTCAAATTAAATTTATTAAAAATTTTATAAGAAACTTTACTAAAATAATTATCAGAAATTTAAAATTTTGTTTTTTTTTGGGCTAGCCTATATTATGATATAATGCAAAATTTGAAACTTCAAGTTTTATTCTCTTATATATAACATAAATTGCAAAAGTTCGGCAAATATTCATAGAATGAATAGAATTAATTTTTAGTCTTTTATTGTCGTAAAAAATTAATTTGTGCGAATATCTAAAATAGAGTGCCATTACAATATTAATAATTTACAAAGATCAGTGCAAATACGAGAGATTAAACAGTAGTTGAGTTATTCGTCCCAATAAATTGCAAAAATTAAGCCAAGAATCTACAAGTTGATTCAAAAGTTGGGGCTTTTTTGAAACTATACGTAGAACTTGACAAAACGAAGTTTATTCTTTAGCGGGGTTCTGTGGCATTAGGATAATGCCTCGCTGTCGTAAAATGTCCGAACGTGGTAAAATATCTTCAATTGGGGGAAAACTGAGAAAAAAATCTCAAATCTTGAATTACCCTGTATAATCAAGAGGAAATTTAAATAAAACATTTCCTTGGGCAAATTTAAAAGGTAGATTTTTAAAAATTAATAAGTGGAAATTTTTGGAAATCTCCCCGTAAAATTTCCGATCAAAAATTTCTACTTTAAAATTTTAAAAATCTCCAGAATTTTTAATTTTTGCATTTAAGCCTAGATAATAAACTTCTTCAAACTTGGGGAATTTCCGATCAAAACATAACACGTGCTTAAAATATTTCCTAATGGAAATTTTAAAAAAAAATTTGGTCTTAAGTCAATTTTTTTTTTAAATAAAAATAAAAAAAAAATTCCCTTGTGCAAATTTAACCGGAAGTTTGACAGCTAAATTTCCGAAAATTAAGAAGTGAAAATTTTTGGAAATCTAAAATATTTTCTAATTTCTGAAAATATTTTATTCACTAATTATATCTCTACTGGAAAATTTTGGAAATTCTAGAATTTATCATTTTTGTATGTATGCTTAGATAATAACCTCATTCAAACTTGGGAAATTTCCGAGATCAATATAACACGTGCTTAAAATATTTCCTAATGGAAATTTAAAAAAAAAAATTTGTCTTAAGTCAATTTTTTTTAAATAAAAGCCAAAGAAAATTTAAACAAAAATTTCCGTTTTGCAAATTTAACCGGAAATTTGACAGATAAATTTCCGAAAATTAATAAGTGGAAATTTTAAGAAATCTCCCCGTGAAATTTCCGATTAAAATATAACACGTGCTTAAAATATGTCTTAAGGAATATTTTGAAAAAAAAATGTTTTTTTTGTAATAAGTAATGTATAGAATAGTCTCTGTAGTTTTTTCAGAAAGTGATCCCACAATAATTTATAAAGTGACTCCTACTCAATTCAGTTATGGTCTCTTTCCATCCCAATGAGCATTTTTGTCTATATTACAGCAAATAATATAAAACCTTCATAAAATAACCAAAAGTTATATTATTTAGTGTTGGTGATAATTTTAACTCTCTCTTAAATGAGTAAAAAAGACTTGAAAAACAACTGTTCAACAGCAGCTTATAAAAATTTATGGTACATAGTAATGGATAGAAAAACAACATATAGATTTTATAAAACTTCCTTATGAGCCCTCAAGTATAGAGATTATTATAAAAAGGTTTTACAACTGTTCTAACAACACTACATAACAAATTAAAGGTTTTTATGGATTTAGAAATATAGATTTTCCATCTTTCTTCCCTTTGCTTGTTATGTATTATTCTTTTTCTTTTTACAATAAAAAAAAATTATAAAATAGTGTTTAGCAATCTTTTAAAATAAATAAAAATGTGTGATAAGCTGAAGCAGGAATATGAATATTTATATACTATAGTCAAATAAAAGCTGTTTTTCAAGTCATCCTACTCTGAAAATCAGCTGCGGTCCCGTGTGTACTGTATAGTTTTCGAATACACTCACGTAAATTTCATGGGCTCCAAAAATACTTGAGAAAACGAGAAAAAAAATATTAATTTAAATATCGTTTTTTTTTCATACGCGTTTTTTTCTTTCTGGGACAAATATTGAATTTTGTATGTTGTTCTTAACCCTAACAAGCAATATTTCGGTTGAAACATATGTTGAAACCCCATAAATAACGTTTCTATTTAGGCCAAAAACCTATTTTTGTAATCCAAAATGGCGAAAATTTCCGACAATTCTATAAAAAAAAACAATACAACTATACCACTGATTACCTCGTCAACACTATTTTATAACCCTTTTAAAAAATGATGCTACTTGGAACAAAGGGCTACAGATGGCGCAGTGTTGAACACTGATGGTCTGTTTCTGCGAGCTTAACATAGTTACCATTGTTCTTTTCCTAAATGCATTCCTCGAGAGATCCAGCATACTACACATACCAGGAAAAATACCCGCCTCCACACACTTCAAGCCCGCATAACTATCAGAGGTAACTATCTCAAGAATATAGTTAGATTGCGGGGTCGAAGGGTGTACAGGCGAGTATTTTCCGGGGTGTTCACATTTGCCGCCGACCAGCAGTATCAGCGTATGCGCTCGACGTTTCACGGTGCGTTTTTGCGACCTTAACACGGTTACTATATTGTTCTCTTTTTCTAAAACACGGTTCCCATCTATGCGTTTCTCATTCGTGGGTCCCCCGAATCAAAACACGTATCACGTGGTCTAAGCGAGATTTGCCTATACAAGTTCATGTCGGACCACGTGATGAGTTTTTTGAGTCAGAATGACTGCGCATGGGAAACGCTGGTGGGAATCGGGTGTAAAATGCATTCGATCCCGATATCTGATGTAATTAAAACAAGATAATAATGGTATAGTATCTCGCAAAAACGTGCCTTTTGATGTCGCAAAAACGCTCCTTTTGAGGTCGCAAAAACGCGCCTTTTGATGTCACAAAATTAACCTTAAAAAATCTTGTTGGTTTTGTTTTTATAATTGCCAAAATAAATTAAAATTTTTTTTTGTTCTAAAATCAGGTGTATTATAATTACTATACAGACCGCTTCAAGCTACTGCGAACATAGGGCGAAAGAAGTCTAATTTGCCAGTGTACGTACATGCAGAGACACCGCACGCCTATCAGTGAAGCAACCAACACTCGCTGCCGTTCGCCTTGTATTTAGTACGCCTCTAACCACGGTGCTGTGTGGAGCGTAGTCAATGAAACCGGAATTTGGTCAATAAATACGCAAATTTTTATAACGTAATTTTCTTATTTTTTGTCACTGATAAATAAGAGCGTTTTATTGTCAACTGCTCAGATTTATCAGTGACGACGTGTTACAATGAAAATAATAAGGAGAAACAAAATAAAAGCAAGTTCTCAAAATAAAATAATACATTCTAAAAACCAAAAAGATTCTCCCAGTCAAAAAAAAATTAAAGCAAATGTTCGAAAAGTCCTCCTTGCTCGGCTAGACAATATCCGAGCCTACTATAAAAACCCCTTCCAACGTTTCCAAGCATGTTAGGGGTGATAATTTGAAAAGCTTCTTCAAAAACAGATAGAAGTCATTAGGAGCAAGATCGGGAGATCGAGCTGGCCATAAAATAGTTCCCCGTGTACTTATAACCCGATTAGGAAATACATTATCAAGATATTCCCTAACAAGGCCAACATTGTGAGCGGAACAACTATCTTGTTGAAACCATGTTTCACCAAATCTTACACCTAACAACTGCCTAGCAGTTGGAATAATGTGCTGCTGCAGTAGATCCAAGTATCTAGGACCATTCAAATTGCAATTGCCGTTAATAAAAAATGGCCCAATTACGTGTTCCTCTACAATACCCCCCCCCCCAAACATTTAGTTTTTGGGGATACTGTGTTCTTACGTCAAAATACAAATGCAAATTTTCCCTCGACCAATATCGAACGTGTGTTGGGTTATGACGATTTGACCATTTGACCATCTGCACTTTTTCGGCAACTTCGTAGACATCCATTTTTAGTTTTAAAAATGTATTATTTCAATTAAGAACTTACCCATCTCTTTCTCGAGCAAGGCAGAAATAAAACAAAATAATAAAAACAAAATGAATTTCCAAAAGATAACACTGCAACGTGCTTCGAATCCACCTCGGTCGTACGGAACGGAGAGTAAATTGGACTTGATTCCCCCTATGTTCGCAGTAGCTTGAAGCGGTCTGTATAAAAAAAATTAATAACAAAATTATAGAAAAAACCTTATGGGCAAAAAAGGTTTATGAATGAGTTTATAAGAATATTACAGACACCAATTTATATAACTAGTGTGTGTGAGTTCCCAAGTTTTTATAAGTTTCTCTCGAAATATTTTCAATCTTATCTTATATAAATTTGTTGTTGGTTAATTAAGTTTTATAAGTGGGTTGATAGCAACATTTTAAAAACCAATCTATTATATATCTTTAATTGATAGTTACTTAGGGTTTTATAGGTGGGCTGACAGAAAGATTTCAAACACCAATTTATATAACTTTTGTCACTGATGACTTATATTTTTATAAATATGTTGGTGGAAACATTGTTAACACCAATTTATATAACATTTGAACCGATGACTATAATTTTTATAAAGATGTCCGTGGAAATATTGTTAACGCCAGTTTTATGTTACTTTAGGGTACTATCAATTTAGAGCCTTTAATAAAACAAATATACAAACTCAATTCTTGTAGGAAACTTCTAAATACCCTAGGGTATCAATGGAACCCCCTTTATAATAATTATATAAATATCTGTCACCAGAAGTTTCTGAAAATGCTCATTGGGATTTTTGGGCAGTATGTGATAATTTATCAACTGATTGACAAAATAATATTTTTATTTAAATTCCCTTTTAACCTAATTATATTTTGCAAAAAATATCACCTTGTTTATATTTAATACATTTTTGAGATATCACAACTTGTTTTTTTTTTATTAAAAAAGGTCCAAATTGTAAAAAAAGATAATACACTTTTGTGAAAAAATGGACGAGATCCAAAAATGTACTTGGAATGATGAGTGTTTTTAAGGGACGGTTTTAACTGTTCAGCGTTCACCTTAAGCCAAATATCACATTCACGCTATATGCACGAACTATATTGTTTGTTAAAAATAATAAATACAGATTCAAATTTCGAAAAAATAAATAAAATAAATAACTAAAACTAATCACTGTTAAACTGTAAGGAAGCCTAGAGCAAGTATTGTCTGTTCTAAGATTTTGTAACATTACATCTATTATGATAAACGAATAAACATTTCTATTTTAACGATTATTTTAACTAGGTACCGTTACTACCTACAGTGAGAATAGAAGATTTTTTGCATCAATAATTTAAATTTTAGGACTGAGATCGTAAAAGCAAAACTCTTGAAGAATTTTACCAATCGCGCAGCTAAAAGCTGTAATGAGTTTCCTCGTCTTTTTCTTGTCTCTCTCTCTCTCTCTCTTTTTATTGGCTCGATCTCCTTGTGAGATAATCTGCCAGCTTAAGTGGTAGAACCCAGGATTGTCTGACTCTAAGTCACCTGAGTCCTGAAATATATATATATCTGAAGCCCCCCTACCCCGCTCACCAGACTGGTATGATGAGCACCCCCTAGAAAGGCAGTTTTTTCTTTTCCTATAAGGATTTAATTTAGACCTAAACCCCTTTGTCGGGGCTAGGGATCTTTAACGTGCTCCACTATCAATATATGGATCACACGGTACCGTCCTATTAACGTCCTCTACGAAGGACGTTATGGAATCGTGTTAGCCTGCCTTCTAGCTAACACGGCCTACTCCGCTCCCTAAGGCGTTTTCCTTAATCTCACAAAATTATGTAATTTTATAAGAAAAAGTCCAAGTAGGCTACCGACGGCCTCGGGGATCTAACCCGGGTCTCCTGGGTCTGTATTCTTAAAAGTGTGGGAAGAGAATGCTTCCGCGGGAGTATCCTTTTCCTCTTCACACCTTTATCCGTTGGCATATCTCCATCTCACTTTTTTGTAAACCACGCCAGGAGATGCCGGGTTCAAGCTCCGGGACTGGCGGTAGTCTGCTTGGACTTTTTCTTTCTTTCTTCTTCTTCGTGTGGTCCATATATTGATAGTAGAGCACGTTAAAAATCCCTAGCTCCGACAAAGGTGTTTAGGTCTAAATTAAATCCTTCTAGGAAAGGAAAATTGCCTTCCTAGGGGGTGCTCATCAGACCGGTCTGGTGAGTGGGGAGGGGGGCATATAGATAAAACAGGGAAAAAAGTAGTACTGGTCGGACGTCATAGTTGCGCAGGACCATTGTAAATCGAGAGAGACAGTTTCTAACTTTGCGATTGGTCGAAATCTCCAAGAGAGTACTTGTTCTATTGAGTTTTCTATTAAATCAAGAATACGGGCCCTGGAGGGGTAAGAATTCTCTTTCCATTTTAAATATTAGGTACTTTTAGTTATTTTTTAAACGCATCCCTATACTTATACCAAATGCGTCCCGCCATTTTTCGAACGAGGCTCGATTTTATGGCGATGACCGAACAGCTGAATGTAATCGATGCGTGCGTACCTGCGGTCGGAACGTTACGTCCATCCCGACGTATGCAACGAGTGCAGTCAGCTGTTCTACTATCGCATCCACCATAAAATCGAGCCTTGTTCAAAACATGGCATAAAGAAGTCAAAAATGTAGTGCGCTTTGTTTTTAACCTATTGTCCCTATTATTTTTGGAAATATTGAAATTTTCGTAGGACACATAAAATTAAATCCAGCCATGCTCTATTTTAAAGGACTTTCAGATGCCTTTACAAATAGGTTCAAATTTTAAATCTAGCAATTAGTTTTCGAAATATTCACTTCTACCCCTTGTAGAGGTGTCTCCTAGAAGAAAAAATGCAGTACAGTTAACGAAAGCAAAATCGATTTATCACGACGAACGAATCACTTGACCCAGTTTCCCAATTATATAAATTCTGGTGGTAAAATTCACTAAAAGAGGCGTGGCCTACGAAAATTGCAATTTTGCCAAAAATAACAAATCGACTTGCGTGAGGTTTTTTCCAAATGGTAGGTACTACAAATACTCGAAAACCCCTCTGTTTCGTTTGCGTTGGAACACATTTGGATGCATTCAAATCGATCATTGTTCTTTAAAAAACGATTAAAATGGAAAGGGAAACTACTACTCGCCCCATGATAAAAATTTTAAATCGGTTACTAGGGGCAAGTAATTTTTTATCACTGTAATGCTCTAACACTAGCCAAAAGCTGATCAAGCTCGAACTTGTAAGCTAACAGCTCTTTTTGTCTTTCCGCGCATTGCTCACAGCTCTTGTTTGTGACCGTTTTCTGGGCTAGACTTTGGATTATGATGCGAAGGCGGTTCTCGCGTTCTTCGTAGCGTTTTTCCAAGAATTCGATCTGTAAAAAAATTGCCGAGATATTAGATTTCCCTCAAAAAAAGTTTCCGTCCTTTAAAGCTCTAAGAAAACAAAGGATATATCGCCCTTTTTAAATGGAAATTTGTATTCGGTTTTTGCCTGATTGTTGAAGTACTCGTCCTAAGAAGATTTTTGTTTCATTGCGCCAACTCTCTACCCCTCACAGAAGTACCCGAAAAGTGACGTCAAAGTTGTCGAAATGGCACTTTTGAGCAATTTTTGAATTATTGTACTGACCTTATTTGCAAACCGACCAAAATCTAATTTCCTTTTTTGAATTTGCCATAACTGCCTTTTTAAAATTAAAATTTTAAACGTGAAAATTGCACTGCGATCTTGGATTCGCCATATTAAACTTTTTTATTTTTTATCTAAATAACAAAACGTTTCCGAGACAACTAACTGTGACAGAAAACTGACAGATGTCAGTCTCCATCTTAGGTCGGCGATATTGAATTTCGTTATTTTTTGTCCGATTTAAACAAAACTTTTGTTCAACATAATGCGTTTTCAACAATATCCAATTTTGATCCAAAATTGACATCTCACATATGTCAATTTACAAGGGCCATTGAACTTTGTTATAGTTTTTAACTTTTTTGGACCTAAAGCGTTTTTAACAATATCAGTATGTCAGTAGCCATTTTGCGTCAGCCATATTCAACTTCGTTGGTTTTAGTCCGATTTAAACTAAACTTTCTTGCACATAAAGCGTTTTTAACAGTAGCCATCTTGCGTCGGTCATATTGAACTTGTTTTTTGACCGATTGAATCCAAACTTTCTTGCACATAAAGCGTTTTTAACAATATCTAATTTTGACCCAAAATTGACAATGTCGGTAGCCAGCCTGCGTCGGCCATATTGTCAATTTCGCGTCCTATTTAAGTAATGTTAGAAAACCTTAAAATGTATAAAAAGTTATGTTTAAATCAAAATTGGATATTGTTGAAAACGCTTTGCAAGAAAAGTTTTGTTTAAATCGGACAAAAAAAACGAAGTTCAATATGGCCGACATCTGTCAGTTTTCTGTCACAGTAAGTTGTCTTGAGACGTTTTCTAATATAGAGAAAGTTTCGTTTAAATTAGATAAGAAATAAAAAAGTTCAATATGGCGGATCCAAGATGGCAGTGCAATTTTGACATTTAAAATTTTATTTTTAAAAAGACAGTCATATCAAATTCAAAAAAGAAAATCAGATTCTGGTCGGTTTGCAAATAAGGTCATTGGATTTCGACAACTTTTACGTCCCTTTTCGGGTACTTCTGGGCGGGGTAGAGAGTTGGAGCAATGAAACAAAAATATTCTTAGGACGAGTACTTCAACATATAAAAAAATCAGGCAATTCTACCGAATACAAATTTCCATTTAAAAAGGGCGATTGTGTCATCTTTTTCAAAATACCATACACTAGGCCTTTATCTATTACAGGTTTTAAGTTTTCAAAAATGCTGAAAATATGACATCCAAAAAAAAAGTGTCTCATATTCATAACAATATTTGTTAATAGGAATATTAGAAATGGCATTCAGTTACGTTTTATGGCAACATGTAGGACCTTATTATAGTAAAAATTCGAAAACTGTAACAGATAAATCTATACAGTGTAGTATTGGTGAAAACATCTTTTGACAAAAATGTCAAAAATGACATAATATTCAGGGTTTCAATCACATGGTCTGTTGAAATTGGAAAAAAAGGACCAAGGGTACATCTTACAAGATTTTAGGAGGTATGGAATTTGTTAACAATTTTGTTAAAATTAATATCTAGTAATGTGGAGAGAAACCAGTACATTACAAAGAATGCCTATAATTTAGCAAAACAATAGAATGTAAAAACGTACTTTCCCAAAATTTACAATACCAAATCAGTACTGGGCAAAACAGAAACAAGAAACAGAAAGAAATTGGCCAAAATGTACTGGCCTAAAACCTTAAAATACTAAAACGTTACTAGGGCAAAACGGTAAAAACGCAAAATAGTGTAACATATTACCACTAGATGGCGCTGCGGTGTGAAGGACACCGTTTCATTTCTTAGCGTGACAGCGCCTCTATTTTAGGTACAGAGGGCGCTGACCTCGCCTACAGTCGACCTAATTAAAGTTAGGTAGTGCCTATCTAAGGGTCGTATTCATAGTCCTTCATTGTAGGGAGCCAACCCAACCCATTATAAACAATAAAAAACAAGCGCGGCAAAAGCCGTTACGAAAAGCCTGTCCGCACCTTATTTGACGGCTATGTACTGCCATCTAGTGACAGTACATTACACAGGTTTTCCTGTCCAGCTGTTGTCGGCTGTATACTATGTCGCCATCTAGCCGGAAAATGTTACACTATTTTACGTTTGTGCGGTTTTGCCCTTTTAACGTATTAGGCCAGTCCGTTATGATCCACTTCGATTTTGTGCTGGTACAGCTTTGCGTATTTATTGTTTTTGCGCAGTACTGTTATGAATCTGTACTTTATTATAATTTTCGCTTTTTGTAATATTACAAAAAGAATTGGGTAAAATTAAACTTAAAATAATAAATGAGCTTAATAGATATTCGCAAAATCAGAAAGAGACATCTAAAAATGGAAGACTTCATTCGAACTTGATGTAACTTTGACATTTCATAGTACTAATTATGGTTTAAGAGATATGCAACTTTTATCGAGATTGTATGTCTAGTTCTTGAGATATTAGTGTTATTGAGTGTTATAGGGTGTTGA
The DNA here is from genome assembly GCA_963921995.1 of Oxystoma pomonae. Taxonomy (NCBI): domain Eukaryota; kingdom Metazoa; phylum Arthropoda; class Insecta; order Coleoptera; family Brentidae; genus Oxystoma; species Oxystoma pomonae. Next base: position 87,564,191 of record OY998168.1, on the reverse strand, counting down.
TGAAGGATGGTTTATATTCGCCAAATAACGACTACTGCTAAAAGATTCTTATACGGGGTGTGTTCAAAAAAATATAATTTTTTGAATATGCATTTGACATTAGGTTAGAAGAAAAAACCAAACATGTACCAGGATTCTTTTATCTGGATCTATTTTAGATAGTTGAAATAGAATCACTTGATTTTTTGCCAATGCTCTTTACGTTACAATTTTTTGAAGTTTGACTGTTTCTCATCGCTTCAAAACCTCGACATGGTTCAGATCTTTGAGCAATTTTGTCCCACTTTCAAAACGTATTCTGAATCTACTATTTGCCATTGTTAACACGATCTTCATATTAATTTTTAGCATGAAAAGTTGGTGACAGAAAGTTTTTGTTTTACTACGGGGTGCCTCATACTTTTTTCTCTGTGATCAGTGAGCGAGTAAGTCAACTTTCACAATATTTTACTCAAATGATACCATGACAGGTACGTACAAGTTTGACCAATTTTCTACGTCTGGTTTTTGTACTATGAATTTTTGAAGTTTAAAGAAAAGTATTTTTTGTATGCTCGTGTGATAAAACAGTGACCACAAGCGAGTCTACTGTGGCTACTCAAATCATCCCTTTATAATAAAAAACAGAGTTGGCTATGTCAAGTTGCTAGCCAAATAAATACTTTTCTTTTAACTTTAAAAATGCATAGTTCAAAAACTAGACATAGAAAGTTGAAAAAAAAAACCAAAGATCAAAAGATGGGTGGAAATAACGAAAATTCAAACTTGGATGAGCATCCGACAAGGAACACACAAAAGATCAAAGCGAAAAGAGAAATGATTAAACGATGTTTCGCCCTGGATAACCAGCGTGGGCTCATCAGTAGTTTCACTGGTCACCCTCCACTATACATCATTAAACACCATCATACACTTTGATTTCCAACCTTGAACCACTCACAAATAGGCATCGTTCCGCACTGGTACTTACTTATCCAAGTTCTACTTTGTTTTAATTGCCTTAGGAGCATAATCCTACTGGAAATATTAACACGCCAGGACGAATTCGTATCAGGTAACTTGGATAAGTAAGTACCAGTGCGGAACGATGCCTATTTGTGAGTGGTTCAAGGTTGGAAATCAAAGTGTATGATGGTGTTTAATTATGTATAGTGGAGGGTGACCAGTGAAACTACTGATGAGCCGACGCTGGTTATCCAGGGCGAAACATCGTTTAATCATTTCTCTTTTCGCTTTGATCTTTTGTGTGTTTCTTGTGGGATGCTCATCCAAGTTTGAATTTTCGTTATTTCCACCCAAGATCTTTTGATCTTTTGTTTTTTAGTTTCTTTTCGGTTGAAGTAACTGATTTGGAGGTTTTTTTTAACCATAGAAAGTTGGTCAAACTTATACAAATAGTACGTACCTGTCATAGTATCATGTGACCAAAATATTGTGAAAATTGACTTGCTCACTTACTGACCACAGAAAAAAAAGTAAATATTCAAAAAACGTTGGACAAAAAATTTGTTTTGAGTGGACCCTGTAGTAAAACAAAGACATTCTATCACCAACTTTTTATGATAAAAATTAATACGAAGATAGTTTTAACAATGGCAAATAGTAGATTTAGAATAGGTTTTGAAAGTGGGACAAAATCGCTCAAAGATCTGAATCATGTCAAGTTTTTGAAGCGATGAAAAACACACAAACTTCAAAAAAGTGTACCGTGAAAAGCATGGACAAAAAATTAAGTGATCCTATTTTAACTGTCTAAAATAAATGCCGATAGAAGAATCCTGGTGCATGTTTGGTTTTTTCTTCTAAACTAGTGTCAAATGCATATTCAAAAAATTATATTTTTTTGAACATACCCCTTATAATAACTAACCATCTTTTAGTAGTGGTGGTTATTTGGTGAATATAAACCATCCTTCACCAACACAAATTTATTTATACCTGTCACTATTTCAGCTGAGAAATAGTTCTTTTTTGTCAGCAAAGTTACCATTGCACGCATTTTTCCGAACTTTGAGCCACAATATTTTAAGAATTAGACATACAATATCGATAAAAGTTGCATATCTCTTAAACCATGATTCGTAGTATCAAATGTCAAACAACAACAAATTCGGGTGAAGTCCATTTTTCCATGTATTTCGTGCGGGGTTCTTTGACATACATATTCTGAAAGATCGAAAAAAGTTATATAACTTTTGTATTAAAAGCATACATAATAATGGAGAAAAATGGGAGTGACATTTATAATTGTACAGTATTGTACTGTACAATTTTCACGGAAACGTTGGATTCCACTGACAAAACGGATCATACTTTTTTTTTGGTAATTTACGCAATAAATTTGGGAAATACGTTTTACAATAAACCCAAAAAATAGGATTTCAATGAAATGTCATATATATATATATATATATATATATATATATATATATATATTCGCACTTTAGAGGTAAAAGTACACTTTTTATCTCCTATTTTAGGCATAATGACCGAGATTCAAACAGGGATAAAAAATAAAAAAAGGTATTAAAAAAATAAACAAGATGGATAGAAAGTCAAATGAAGGGATGAAAAGTAAAATTGGGGATAAAAAGTAAAAAAAAATATAAAACTATAATTGGCTACAGACAGTTCTTTTGACATATTGCTTCTGGCAACGAGTACATGTTTGATACCTGTATGAATAGTGAATCTTATATATTAAGTTTAGTACAGACAGAAGGTTCAAAAGTGCAAACAATAGCATATAAATCCCTCTCTCTCGTTTCATCCCGAATTGTTTTCGCCTCGTGGGATAAAAAGTGCCACTTTTATCCTTTTTATATTACACTATTTTTAAACTGTAAACATGACAAATCAAAGGCCTACCTTGTTTAACAAAGCCTCCACCTCGGCGCTCGTCTCGCTTCCCTCTCTGACAGCCGCCGTCATCCCGTACTTAAACTGATCAATCAGCTTATCGCCCATGCTCTCCTTTTCTTTATTCAAATGATCTCGTTCGACCGTCACGATGGCCAGCTCTTCTTTGCTCTTGGTCAGTTGGTTCTGCAGCGTTGCTATGGTAACGGTCTGCAGTTCGAGCTGCTCTTTGAGCGGCGTAAGGGAAGCAAGATAATTGGATATTTCACGTTCGTGGGCTTCTTGGAGAGCCGTAAGCTAACAAAGAAATAAAACAATATAATATTCATTATAATAAATTCACATAGTTTAACTTCTACCATTTCAATAATATAAATCAATTTATCGTATGTATAAGCAGTATTACTTACCTAACAAAACATTGAAACACAAAAATGAACTAAACTAAAACAAAAAGTTGCCAAGATTGTGTAAACGTGCCGAAAAAAATGAAGTAGTCCTGCAGCCTATGTCTTCCCGTGTTTTTTTGTAGGAAATGTTTCCACAATTAATAATTTCCATGGTGGAGTAACGACATTTTGTGCAAAGGGTGTCTATGACGTCATCAAAGATGGCCGTCGTTTTAATTACAAATTAATGGTGTTAAGACGGGTTTTTGACAATAACGCCACACTTGCGTAATCTAGAGACACCAAACTTGGCACAGCTTTACTAGATAGATTGAAGACTTAGTATGTAAAGTTTCAAAATAATGCGACTCATGTTGTTAAAACCAGAGGCGTACAAATATAATATTTTTTAAAAAATTTTGAAACACATTATTTTTAAACCTTTCTGACTGACAGCCGCTTTGACATATCTCAACATTATTTACTTTTTTGCATTAAAATTGAATTTTGATGGTGGAGTTGTGAGATATTATTCAATTATGTGTGATTTTATTTATGAATCATTTTATTTTATTATCTACTCGCCGAAAGACCAACTGCCACAAGATTCGCTACAGTTTCACTAAAGAGACCAGATAATACTTCTTTAAAAGTTTTATTACATATTTCTTTATATTTTTAGTACCAGTGGCGTACAAATATACTAGTTTTTATTAATAAATTCATTTTACCTTATATATTCAAATATTACTCACTGACAGCCCTTGTGACATATGTCAATACAACTAATATTTTTGCATTGGAAATAAGTTGAAATTCAAAAAAGTTTTTTGCTGAAGTGAAAAAATATGGAGTTATTACCAAAAACCCATTTCAACACCATTAATTTGTGGTTAAAACGACGGCCATCTTTGATGACGTCATAGACATCCTTTGCACAAAATGTCGTTACTCCACCATGGACATTATCAATTCTGGAAGCATTTCCTACAAAAAAAAAGTATGCCTTAATGCGTCTAAACATACGTGCACACGGGACCCATGATTTTTAACACAGGCTCCAGGACTAAAGCAAAAAAACTAGTGTGTAAACAAACATACACTCCATTCCAAATTGCTGCGGACCAGTTTTTTGACACTGACAATGACAGTTCCATTTGGCTTCTGTGTTTAATTGTTAGCCGCCATATTGAGATTGGTCCGGAGAATTTGGAATGAGGTGTACGTTACGTTATTCAAGTGTGCTAGGTAAAAAGTGACATTTTGGAATTTACACAATAGGGACATAAAGCTAATACTGTTCAAAACAAAGTGGAAACAACCTACATTTTTATGTCACACAAAGCCATATACTTATAAACTTAATATAGTATATTTTCGTGTCCTTCCCAGGAGCCATTTGAGTCTGGCCGCGTCCGGTCTGTCGATGAATTCTTTGGACTGTCTGCATTCTATTTTGCTCTCCCAGGAGTCTGCCAATACATCGTTAGCCCATTTAATGAGTCGACTTTGCAGCTGTCTCCTTGTTATACCTAAGAGTGGTGCGGTCGCACGTATTGAATGCTGGTCTCGATCCGAGCGAGTTCATCCGCCTTTTCGTTGCCCGACACTCCCGTGTGTCCCGGTACCCACATCACTGTAACTCTCTTGTCTCGACTCAAGGCTTTCAGTGCTTCGACGCACTCTTCCACCTGACTATTGGCAGTTAGGACCGCTTGGCTGTCGGAGCATATGTACACATGCTCCTCCAGACCATTGCGAACATCTTCTAGTGTTGCCGTCATTATAATGGCGTATACCTCGGCTTGGAAGACCGTAGCTTGCTCTCTGAGGGGGTAACTCATTCGAACTTCTCGGTCTTGCACGTAGACCCCCGCCCCTGTTGTCTGCCTCTACGACAGCTTGGAGCCATCGGTGTAGCATATCACAGCGTTCCTCTCGAACGGTTGGTCGAGGTTCTCACTCTGCCAGAATTCCCTATCGGGAATTTCGACTTTGTACCTCTTATTGAATCTCTAGGGAATTCGGGCTGCCTTGATCTCAAAGGACATAAGTGGCATCTCCCTGATGGCCATTTGGGCGACCCTTAGGTGTCGAACGGCTTCCCCTCTTCCTCTCCACTGACCAAAGTCCCTCAGACGCAAATGGGTCGCCATCTTGATTCTTGATTCAAGTCGGTAGCAGAGGCAGTCCCAGAATGGTCTCGAGGGCTTGGATTGGTGTCGTCCTCATGGCGCCGATTATTCCCCTGTACATAGGCCCTTGCATTAAGTTTATAAGTATATGCATAAAGCTAATTGGGAAATCAAAATAAGAAAAGCGCCCTCTAATGAAAAGCCTCTAACTATCCAAAAGCCCCCATTTCTTTGGTAATCGTTAAGAAACTTTGAGTCGGGCTTCAGTGGGACAGAAGAGTATTTTTACGTTTTCTGACAGAAAACCTTTCGAAAATGTGTTTTGAAAAACATTATTTAAAAAAATTTATATATCACGCCTAACGCTGCGCGGCCCTTATCCCGAGTCTTTCATGGCCCAACAATTTCCGCCAAAATTTCTGTCAGAAAAAATCTAACCTGAATCTAGGGCATTTGGATTTCTGTCAACTTTCAAACCTGGTTTTGTTCAGTGGGTCATTGAGGTTAGGTTTTATCTCAATAAAAATGGAACGCCCTGTATACGGACAGGAATAAGTGTTGAAATTTATGTCCATGTCTCTAGAAAATCTAAACGCATGGAGCAGAAGAAAACACGCAAAAATAACATATTACTTGACGCAACTTTTCACGAGACAAGAATGCTTTAAGACATACCTAAAACAAATCAATACGAGACACTGAGACACTTGATGTTGTATGACAGCGAAAGAAAAAGAATTGAGCTTACGACAAAAATGGCCTAAGAATAATGTGCACATGAGCAGTTCGATAGTAATGACTAATCCGAACAAATAAAAAAGAATGCTTTTTCTGCTTAGAGTTGTGGGTTTCGTCCAAACCATGGCATTAGCATGTCAAAAATTTGATTGGTTTCGACTTTCTTTGAAACGTACAGGCATACGTTTAATTATCAATTTTAAATCCCTTATATAAAATAGAAGATTATAAGAATACGCAAAAAGAATAAACCAAAAACTAAAAAAAAATAAAGGTTGCAGTAAAAATCACAAATATGCCCAGTGTAAAAAATAGTGCAATTTGAACTTCTAGTAAACATATTACGATACTTACGTCTTCCAGCCTTTTTTTCTTTACGCACTGATAGTCGTCCTCAATCCTTGCAAGTTGTTGTTTTAATCTGTCTTTTTCTGCTTTCAGCCTTTGTAGCTCTTCGTCTTTTCTAAAGTCTTGGGCGCTATTCGATCTATTTAAAAAAATTAACGTTTAAAATAGCAGAGTGCTCACAAAAATTTCAAAATTCAAAATCCTGACTTTTCCTGACTAAAATATAAGGTTTTAAAACCGGGAGCGATGCATTTTGAGGTTTGAAAACTGCGAGACGATACATTTGAGGTTTGATAATCACAAGTGCCAAAATATTATTAGTATTCTGTTTTGCTAACTTTAATGTGAGGGGTGCATTTTTAGTACTTTATTTATCCTGACTTAGCGTTTTTTTAAGTAAAAACCCCTGATTTTTCATGACTACCCTGAGTTTTTTGTCACCCTGACTTTTCCTGACTGGTAGGCACCCCGTCTGGTGTCCAGAAAGTAAAAGTCGTATCAGGTTAACCCATAAATTTATCATGAGCAGTGAACACAGAAAGATAAGATAACAAACAATGGCTTAAGGAAAAAAAAAGGTTTTTGATGTTTGATTTTGAATGATTTTATGGCCAATAGTTTGATGATGATGATGATTCATTAGTGAGTGTGCCAGTCTGGCACTGTCCATTGCGACCACTAGCAGGTCCATTGTGGCTTACTTTTGATATTGTTTGCTGCTACAGAATATTCATCCCCTTAAAGAGGCTCGCAACTTGCTTCGGTGAAGCATCTTTCAGATCCATCGCGTTGATCTGTGGTTTGCCGAATATAAGTTGACGTTGACGTGCAGTGGCCGGACAATCACTCACTTTCAGCCTGCAGTGTCCGATATATAGATCAACCATTGTCCGGACCTCCTACCTGGTGAGATCAATGAGTTTCCCGGCCTTCTTCCTGCAGGGTTCTGACAATTCTTTCCAGTATTGGTGAAACTTATTCTCCATCCGGTTTGAGAGAGTCAACGAAGACGGCGGTGAATGCCGCTTCTCGCGCCAGCTGATCGGCAGTCTCATTTCCCCGATGCTCAGAATGTCCCGGAATCCATACCAGCGGCACAGTGTTTATTCGCCCAAGGTTATTCAGTGTGACAGCTCGATGAGCACCTATAGGATTCAAGAGCCTTAAGGGCCGCTTGACTGTCGGAGAGTATCTTTATTGTTCTGTTGAGCCAGTTATGATCTGTCGTGCGCTCATTTCAATGACGAAGAGACACTATAGTTTGATTAAAAACGCTTGACTCTCGGAGAGTATCAAAGCGTTTTTGTTTCCCACTTCATTACGACCAGGCCTCCAATGTCTAATGGAGAATCCAGACACCTACAGACCTGTTTCATCCTTATTAGGAATCATCAGGGAGTCATAGGATTATACCTGGCAGTTGAAGCTACACAGTGACCATGCACACTTCTAGAATTTAAAACAAAAAGTTTGTAATCCTTGGGGACGTAGTAACTGTATGCGCCACCTGTCGAATAAACCGAGAAACACAAAACATCAAAATTGAAAAGTGCAAGACACCATAAATAAAGAATCCTGTACCGTTCAGCAGGTTATAAAGTAGAAAGTATCTTTATTGTTCTGTTGAGCCAGTTATGATCTGTCGTGCGCTCATTTCAATGACGAAGAGACACAATAGTTTGATTAAAAACGAGTTTTACAAATTCCCAGTTTGATACTGGAACGGGAATGAAAAATATTTGCACGATCGGAAAAAAGAACAGTTTGCTCAATAGCAGTTTTTAAGTAAAATTAACTTTCTTTTATTTAGCAGATTTTGACACACCGTGGGCGGCCGAAGAGGAAAATAAGAAAATTGTCCGCAATACTATGCATTCTGTCACTTTAACTCTGGTGTAATGTAGGTACTTTGATTTTACCTGCTTTGATTTGTCAATTTGTCAGGATAACTTCGAAATTCTTTCCTTTCCGACAGATTTTTGAGGCTGCCTTCCCTTTCTTTTTGCAATCGACGGTTGGTCTTTCTTGCTTCTTCGATTTCTTTTTGTAGTTTAATAATCACCTAGAAAAATAATCGCATCATGTAAGTGCTATTTGTTTTGAACCATCGTATGTTTTTTTTCTCTTGGAAGGTTATGTCTTTTTAAAACTACAGGTAACTAGGTATAACTTTTTGTTTTATTAACTTGAAAAAACAAAACATTATAAAAAGAGCTTTTTATAGCTGGTTAATACCTTTTCTTTATTAGACAGATCAGTCTGAAGTCCTCTAATTGTGGCCAAAAGATGTGCGTCTTCTTTCACTTCCCTTTCAGGTCGTTTTTGGGCGACTGGTGCACTCTTTGGCTTTTGTGGGACCATTAAACCTAAAATGGTTTATTCTTAACAAATAAATGAAGACAAGAAATTAGTTGTTTTCTTCAAAAACAAGAAAAATGGACTATAAAACCTGTTCTGTCTACTAAATGAATTACTTTTTCCCAACTATTTTTTTTTTAAAATCTCCGAATCAGTTACTTCAACCGAAAAGAATCTAAAAACAAAAGATCGAAAGATCCTGGGTCCACCCAGGGTCTTTTGTTTTTAGATTCTTTTCGGCTGAAGTAACTGATTCGGAGGCTTTTTAACTTCTTTTTGTTTTAATTGCCTTAGGAGCGTAACCCTATTGGAAATATTAATACGCCAGAACGAACCCGTATCAGGTGACTTAGATAAGTGCCAGTGCGGAACGATGCACTGATGAGCCCACGCTGGTTGCCCATGGCGAAAAACATCATTTGATCATTTCTCTTTTCCGTTTGGTCCTTTGTGTGTTCCTTGTGGAATACTCATGCAAGTTTGAATTTTCGTTTTTTTTTTCACCCAGGATCTTTTGATCTTTTGTTATTAGTTTTTTTTTTGTTGTGTTATAATTATAAAGGGTGGGCCAAAAAATATTTAAGTCCATCAGTGATAAAAAAAACAAATTCTAGTTTATCGACCGCCAAGGACCCGACACGAAGAACAATATATTGCTGAAAACGAAGACCGGGTGGGAAGATTTTCGGTGGATATCGGCTAGAGGACATGGCGCTCTATTTAGAATTAATGGGTGATTTACAGCCGAAGTTTACGTTAATATGCTGGAAAATGTAATGCTTCCAGAGGTGAGAGTTTCGAAGTTTTGCCTTGGCCTGCAAAAACCCCTGATACGAAAACAATAGAGAATGTTTGGGGACTTATCGCAAAGAAATTAGTAAGTTTTAATATCACTCCCAGGAACTCAGAACATCTAATACTCAGAACATCTAATGGAACTCATTGTAAGGGCATATAGGGAAGTTATTGCTGAAAATCCAAACTTATTTGAAAATTTAGCCAATGCAATGCCCAGAAGACTTTAAAACATCATTGCAGCCAACGATGCGCTATTAAAAATAAGTATTTTTTTCATATGCTTTTAAATTTGTTATTTTTTTTATTTTATTTATTTCGTTAACTTGATCTGGCCTTTTAATTTGATTTGGGCTAGTAACTTTCGTCAAACCGGTGCCTTCCTTTCGAGGGACAGTTCCTTTACTATGTAGCTTTTGTTTAGTTAATAAAAGATTTTTGCGTTTTTGAAATGTGGTTTTTATTTTTAGTGGCCTTATATTTTGAATTAGTAAAACATAGACAAGCCGTCTCCTTATAAAAAGTTTATAAATGCCCAAAATATAACCTAAAATGACAAAGACAAAAAGTCAGTGTTGCACATAGGAAAATATAAAAAAATCGTATTTGCAGCTACCTTCTGCTGTATCAGTTTTATGTGGAGAGAAGTGTATATAATTATAAGTTTCGCGTTTCTTTCAGTATTTACGTCTGTCGTAATTTGTGTTGGTGTGGTCTAAAGTTTTATTGTGTAGTTGGAGAAACCATCCCTTTGCAGATCGGATCGAATTTTTGACGTTTTTTTATTTATTCTGTATTGCAGATGTAGGTGGCTCGATCTATGAGGGATTTTTCAATTCTCAGCTTGGTTGATGTGGAGTGGTTTGATTTGAAGTTAAGATAATTTCCAGTATGAATTGGTTTGCGATGTACGGAAGTGATTATGGTTAATTTTTTTTTGGTGACTAGAACGTCGAAAAAAGGGTGCTGACAACTTTCTTTTTTTCCATAGTGAATTTCATTTAGTTTGACATGAGTGAAGAAATCTCAGTCCATACGACCCCAATCCGACCTAAATGGGGAATACAAATTCGGGTCGACTCGACGTCGCTACTTATACTGCGATGGTATAGTAGTTTACCGATACGTCCGCCAACTTAGGTAATTTTATATTATTTTAGTGGTTACCTATTGTGTTACTTGTTTAGTAAATTTTAGGTGAAATATATATTAAAGAATTATAACTTACAAAAAATAAATGTTATGTTATTAAAAAGAGCACTTTACCGAGTAATCTAGAGCGCACTTTACTCAAGATGGAGCGAAAAATGTCTCCCCCTCCTCCCAAATTAGCACAAAATAGCAAAAAAAAAATTATAAAAAAATTTATTTTTTAAAGCACTATCTCGGTTGTAATTAATACTAAAATCACTCAAGAATAATACCAAACGCATCTTTAAGGCATTATTAAAGTGTCTTCTATTGTTTTTTTTTCAAGAAAAACAAGAAAAAAATTGTTGTCCATAATGGCTGCCCAAGCTTGCAACTCCAAAATGGCCGAATTTGGGCTGGTATAGTACTTTTACCAATTTATCACCCATTTGGACAAGGACACCGATTTGCAGCCCTAATTTTATCCAAATCTAACTAGCCAACGTTAAACTACGTAATTGTGCAAACGTTCGGAATCCGCCTTCATTCTTCGTTGGCCATGTAACCAAAACTGACTTAAAAGAAGAACGACAATTCAGCTGAACATAACCTAGAAAAATATTTTCCGTTTTTCCTTGTTTTTTATTAAAGCACTGAATGTCTGTCTCGCAGATGTGGGAGAAGGATAACAATTGTTGATTCCCCATCAAAAAAAGCGACATTAAACAATATCAGTGTGATCCCACTAATGCTCCAGATAAAGTGGACTGGAAGAAATATAAGTGCGAGCTGAAGGTCCATCAGATTTTTGGTTGGCAGCAAGCCAACAAATTGTGCAATTTGATGTCCCAGATGCAAAATTGTAGGTTAAGTATCCTTCTTTTTCTTCGTTTCTTTTTTGGTAGGTATCCAAATAAGGGCCCTGAAATGCAACGTCGATTAAGGTAACAAGGCCGGCAATGTTTCGTGGTCGATTTACGTATAGGCGTTAAAACAGTCGGCTTTAAAACGTAAACTGACGTGAATCCGTCTGGGCAAATATTACCTGACTACGTAAACGTCGGATTTTATTACAAAATACGGTTGTCGTTTGACTTACAAGTAGACAACTTTATTTTGTACCTAATACGACGTCACTTTATGACAGATTAGGTTGGAAGACGGATAAATGCTACTTGGATCGTCAGTGTATCTTAACCATAGCTTGGGTTTCTGCCAGAGCCTCTTCTTCAAAGGATTCCATAAAGATCTTGGCCACTACCGGCGAAAGTGAAGGTTCCATGGGTAGACCATCTTCCTGTCGAAATATCTGTCCTTTTCCTGGAAATAGGAATTCTGCAGACAGCATATCAACAAACAAGTAGATTGTTTCTCTCAGAGAGGTGGTTGTTCTTGAGTAGCTTCTGTTCAATGTTTTGGCATGATTCTTCCAGTGGTACGTTCGTGTACAAAGTTTCGACGTCAAAACTAACAAACTGGTCGTCAGGTTGTAGGTTGATATCTCTAAGGAGGAAAATCTATTCAAGCGAAAATTCAAAGAGACAGCATTGATCCTGAGGAACCAGTTTACTGAAACAAGCGTCACCATATTCGGAAACCCACACTTTTCGGAGGTAACCGATTTCAATTGCAAAACAGCGGAACCAACCAAGTGTAAATTTCATGTTTACTGAACACATATAAGATTAGGTCTTAGTTTTGTTAGTATTCACCTGATAACGATTACAGATACATAAGCATTCGAAACGTTGTGAAAAAGTAGTTTACTTTCATAAAAATTATTATTCCGAAATGAATATTAAGAAGGTTATGCCAAATTTGCCAGTTCGTTACATAGAGATACAAAAGAAATAATTATTATCAGTTTTTTGTTTTAAGAAAAAAATTGGCAATTCGAACTTCTTGACTCTGACTGCTATCTCGTTTGTCAAAAAGAGGACGATAGAAATAATATTTCACCCTTGCTTAATGCGAAAAAGAGGGGGAGTAAGGGATATCTGCTCGGAATAGTTGGTGACCGTGCTCGCACTAAGCGGGGGACTAGAGGTTTTTGATGAATATCATATCATATCATATCCACCTCACACCTCACCTTCTCTCGTGGTGCTCTCTGTCTAAAACAGACGAGGCTCTGGCGACCGAATATGGGCGGTATAATAGCCCTACAGGGGAAAATCTAATGGAGTGATTCAACTAGAATCAACACTAGGAACTGCCCCATTAAGGACCTGTACAAACTCGTACAGGGAATAATGCCCATGTGCATGGGTTTGGCTTGACATGTAAGCCGAGCTTAAGCTTTAGTTTTGGTGTGCAATGGTGAGGAATATCATGTAAGTGGCACTTAAACCGCAGTTAAGATAAGCCGTAGAATTACTTCGGCTTAAGCGCATTTTGAGGTTATATGAGGTACTTTTTTGATTATGTTTTTAAACAAAAGCCATTAATTTAATCAGATTATAAAACTGTTCGGTTGGCTTAAAATCTTTCTGTGATTATAATAGTGGTCTGTGCCTAAAATGGAACTTCTTTGGGATGACGATGAAGATGAAGAATTAGACTTTGTAATTAATGGAATACCTACCAAGAAGGATTTTTCAAAGAATGAGATGAAGTTACTTTTTACAAAAGATTTAGAATGTGCAAAAAAAATCATGTTTTTTTCGCTAAGCTAATAATTAACCTTTTTTTCGCAAATGCGTTGCAAAGAAACTGAAAAATGGGTTGTGTTTGTCTGGTGGTGTAATAATTAGTATGTTTTCACATCGTATTCAATACGTATCGAAAATCAAGCATGTTGTTCTTCATATGTCATGCTATTTATCGGAACAGAGAACATGCTCTATGAAAGAAAAAGAAGACAATCTTTTTAATACGTATTGAGTACGATGTGAAAATATACTAAATAAATAGGTTTTATAGTTAACCAATTATAGTAGTTTTATTTGCCTTTTCCTCCATACAATCATAAATCATCAATAAAATTTGTTTTTTTAAAACAACCTCAAATTTTTGAAAGCTGACAGGTAATAATCACGATCATCACACAAAAGACACAAAAAAATTCAGATAACTGCCACGTTGCCAATAATTTCCTTGCTTTTTCCAAGTGGAACATATTCGGAACTTTTGCAAACCAAGTAAATCTCAAGGGTCACCCTCAGTTCAAGCGGCACTTAAATAAGTGGAAGAAGTAAGGGGAAGTGGTGCACACGGGCATAAATCTAATAGTACAAGCGTTCGCAGTAAAAATTATGATGGATAGGTAACCCTCGCCATTTTTTGATAAGATGTGAATTTTTTCGTCCTGAATACGAAATGGACAATCCTCTACCTCAAAATTGTACATAAGGGCTCGGCACACCAATCCAAAGATGGACAATTTTGGAGATCACGTGATGGATAGGGTAACCCCCACCATTTTTACATATATGATTCATGGATAAGGGTTCGGCACACCACTGTAAAAGTGGGCATTTTTAGAGTGGTGTGCCGAATCTTTATCCATGAATGAGGTCCGGCACACCAGTTGATTTTTGGTCTGGGGATACTACTACATCATATATGTGAAAATGGTGGGGGTTACCCTACCCCCCCCCCCTAAAATTGCCCACCTTTGGATTGGTGTGCTGAGCCCTAAATGGCGAGGGTTACCTATCCATCATTATACCTTGAACTCTTGCTCTATAAGGGAGTGGTTAAATTAGAATTAAAGGGTGCACAATAATCTAATAATGGCTGCAGTGCAGTGACTCTGGCCAGCCATTAGGCTGGCCGAAGCCACATTTGGTGGGTTTTAGTCGGTAGGAATCCGACACTACCCCGGCTATCCTGACAGAGAGATGAGACTTTGTCGAGGGAGTGGATTGGACTGTTAGACCGGGCGTCTTATGCAAGATTTTCCCTCGATACCCTTGAAAAAAAAAATACGAAAAAGAAGGAAATAGAAGTCAATGCCAAGAAGTTGAAATGGGAAATATCTATAATTTCTCTTATAGGAAAATACCAAAAGTACCAAGGTCAGGATATCTTGGATGGACAGAATACCTAAGTAACCTGAATGTTCTGTTCGGATTAGATAAGGACCATGAAGTTTTATTCACAATCAAAAGGCGTGGCCATATTTTGAGAAATGACAAATAATTTCTCGGTAGTTCAGTTGATAGAGCATTAGACTGGTATTCTAGAGGTCCCCCCCCTCAAAATATGTACACCTACTTCCAAAATTATAAGGATTTATTGTCAGTATTTCTACATACTTCCAAGTACTGCCTAGTACTGCAATAGTGCGAGTTTTGTCCAATACTGCCAGTACTACCACAAATTTGTACACCTACTGCCAAGGTGGATAACCCCTTGGTCCCGGGTTTAAATCCTGTTCGAGGAAAAACTTTTTTCATATTTATTCGCTTACTCTTTGCCCTGTAAGCCACAAATATTCCAATAAACCGCTATATGTCGTGTATCGTTGGTTGATAGATAAATAGAAATTTCGTACAACTAATAATCGTGAATGTGTACCTTCTTGTCTTTATAACATCTCTAGGTTTTTAAAAGGATTTTCGAATAGCCAGTCAAAACTCCAGTTCCTAGGTAGCTCAGTTGGTAGAGCATTAGGCTGGTATTATAGAGGTCCCGGGTTCAAATCCTTGTCGAAAAAAATACTTTTTTTCGATTTATTCTCTCTACGCCAGAAATATTTTCTGTAAATTTATTACGGCCCTAAACTTTCCCCTCATAGTGTCATTTTTGTTTACGGTAAACGAAAAAACATTTTTGTTATTTGCTTACAGTCGTGTTGTTGAGGAAGGTTGTAAGATAAAAGGGGTGAATTTGTACTTCTAGTATCTTTCGGTTTTTAAGTTTAAAAATAGATAAGTTTCGTTAATTTAATATGATGAAACGCTGCTAGTGTGACTATAAATTATACCTTCAGTTTGCACGGAAATCGAAAAACTCTCTTTCTGCGGCACTTTATCGTCCAAAACCGTTTGCGTGTACATATCATACGAATCCTTCTTCTTTTTTAGCTGATCTTTCAAATCGTTGACGTGCAGTTCAAGATCTTCAATGTGGCTTTCGTATTTGCTTTTCATTTGGTTAAATTTTTCTTGTATTTCTAGAAAGACTTTCGATTGCTGAGAGTCTCTTTTTAGAACCTAAAACACAGAAATGTCAATGAAATCGCTTTGAATTCTTCAGTATAAACTCGAATCTGGCTCGGAGGTTTTAAGTTAAAAAAATGCGCACTTTGACACCCTGTATATCGAAAATAAAGAATTTTTGACACCCACCCAATGAGCATTTTCAGAAACCTCTGGTGACAAAAATTTATATAATTATTATAAAGAGGGTTCCATTATTGCCCTAGGGTATTTAAAGGTTTCCTACAGAAATTGAGTTTGTATATTTATTTTATTAAAGGTTCTGATGGGACCCTAAGGTAACATAAAACTGGCGTTAACAATATTTCCACGTACATCTTTATAAAAATTAAAGTCATCGGTAACAAATGTTATATAAATTGGTGTTAACAATGTTTCCACCAACATATTTATAAAAATATAAGTCATCAGTGACAAAAGTTATATAAATTAGTTTTTGAAATCTTTCTGTTAACCCATCTATAAAACCGTAAGTAACTATCAATTAAAGATATATAGATTGGTTTTTAAAATGTTGCTATCAACTCACTTATAAAAACTTAATTAACCAACAACAAAGAGACACTTTTATATAAATTGGTGCCTGTAATATTCTTATGAACTCATTCATAAACCTTTTTTGCCCATTCTTTCTATAATGTTTTTATTAATTTCTTTGTATAGTGGTTATAACACCATTGTTTTTACAACAAAAAAACAATTTTAATTTATAACAAAACAAACAAGATTTTTTAGGTTAATTTTGTGACATCAAAAGGCTAGTTTTAGCGATTTTAAAAGGTGCGTTTTTGCGACATCAAAAGGCGCGTTTTTGCGAGATACCATACCATCATTATCTGGTTTTAGTTACATCAATCTGAGGAGAGACATAAGAGATCCAAATCTTCTTGAGATAGTTTTCGATAACAGATATCGGGATCGAATGCATTCTACACCCGGTTCCGACCAGCGTTTCCCATGCGCGGCCACCCTGACTCAAAAAACTCATCACGTGGACCGATATGAACTTGTATAGTCAAATCTCGCTTAGACTACGTGATCCGTGTTTTGATTCGGGGAGCCCACGCATAAGAAACCCATAGATGGGAACCGGGTTTTAGAAAAAGAGAACAATATAGTAACCGTGTTAAGTTCGCAAAAATGCACCGTGAAACTTCGATTCACGGTGCATACATTTCGCACGGCTGGTCGGCGGCAATTGTGAACACATCACCTTACGACGCGACGGAACGCAGCCTCAAGGTCTGTTTCTGCGAGTTTTCTAAATGCGTTCGTCTGGGAGAGATCCAGCATACCAGGGAAATACCTGCCTGTACACCCTTCGACCCCGCAATCTAACTATCTTCTTGAGATAGTTACCTCTGACAGTTATGCGGGGTTGAAGGGTGTGGAGGCGGGTTTTTTTCCTGGTATGTGTAGTATATATATATATATATATATATATAGGACCTCTCACAGATGAATACATTTAGGAAAAGAGAACAATGGTAACTATGTTAAGCTCGCAGAAACGGACCTTCAGTGTTCAATACTGCGCCATCTGCATCCTTTTGTTCCAACTAGCATCATGTTTTAAGACGTTGATAAAAAAGTGTTGAAAGAGGTAAACAGTGGTATAATTGTATTTTTTTTATAGAATTGTCGTAAATTTTCGCCATTTTGGATTCCAACAATAGGTTTTTGACCAAAATAAAAACGTTATTTATGGGGTTCCAACATGTGCTTTAATCGAAATATTGCTTGTTTAGGGTTAAGAACAAAATACAAAATTCAATATTTCTCCCAGAAAGCAAAAAACATGTGAAAAAAAGTATTATTTAAATGAATATTTTTTCCCCGTTTTCTCAAGTATTTTTGGAGCCCATGAAAATTTTGTGAGTGTATTCGAAAACTATACAGTACACACGGGACCGCAGCTGATTATCAGAGTAGGATGACTGGGAAAACAGCTTTTATTTAACCTATAGTATATAAATATTCATATTCCTGCTTCAACTTATCTCACTTCCATTTTAATTTATTTTAGAAGATTGGTAAACACCATTTTATAAATTTTTTATTTTAAAAAGAAAAAGAATAATACATAACAAGCAAAGGGAAGAAAGATGGAAAATTTATATTTCTAAATCGATAAAAACCTTTAATTTGTTATGTAGTATTGTTAGAACAGTTGTAAAACCTTTTTATAATAATATCTAGACTTGAGGGTTCATAAGGAAGTTTTATAAAATCTATATGTTGTTTTTCTATCCATTACTATGATTACTATGTACCATAAATTTTGGTGTTGGTCAGTTGTTTTTCAAGTCTTTTTTACTCATTTAAGAGATATATTAGAGTTATAAAATTATCACCAACACTAAATAATATAACTTTTGGTTATTTTATGAAGGTTTTATATTATTTGCTGTAACTTTTATATAGACAAAAATGCTCATTGTTATATAACTTTATTTTCTTGTTTCGTCTCCAAAAAACTATTCAAATATTTTACACCCTGTATTGTAAGAAAAATCAAAATTACCTCTTGTTCTAGAATCTTTATTCTGTCTTCCAATAACTTCCTTGCCGACAAGTTTGAATCGCTGGAATCCTCTTTTGCTGCCATGATCAATGCTGAAACTGAATCGGGATGTTTTCTCGATATTATTCTTTCCATTTCTTTTATTTGCCTATAACAAAAGAGCACAAAAATCGATATTGAATCTGCACGGCAAATTCTCGTTGGCCCCACTCTTTAGTTAGCTAGTAAGTGTAAAGCTTTTATTTTAGAAGAGGGATACAACTTGAAACTGGATAAATACAAATGGTCGTTTAATAACTTTAAAGCTTTTTTGTTCTTTTATGTTATTTCCTAATTTATTGTAATCTCTTGGTTATTTATTTATCCACGATTAATTTTGAGGAAACATTTACAACAACTTTTTTCATCTTGTATTATAATTATAAACTTCTAAATTAATTATGAGACACAAACTCTTTAAAGTTTTACTCAACAAATTATTCTTTATTTTACCTACATATTTACGTTGAGCTTTTTAAGTGTATTTGCCTGCGTTTAAAATAATTCGGATGGCCTTATTTTTTAAAATTTGTAGTTTTTCAAAGTTTTTTATTTTCAGCACATAAAATTGTAGAACAGTATAAATAGTAGGGCAAAATAATGGTATACGTATAAATTTGTTAGAAAAGAATAATAAATATGAACACATTCTACAATTTTAGAAATAATCCACGAAACAATGTAGTCCATGCATTTTCTTTTTATTAATCAGCAAGGCCCTTCACTTTAGTATGTACAGTATCCCAAAAGTCCTGCGCAGTCCTGTATATTTGGCAGTAATTGTGAACAGTAATGGTTTTTAAATAAAAAAAAAAAAGTAACGTCGTCGCCCTAGATCCACTTTCGGTGCGATCAGCATCCAAAAATATACTTTTTTTTTGTCAATTAGTTCTCTTCTTCTTTTGGTTGTGGGGATATTAGGGAGGGGCTCGAACTTTTGGGACCACTGTAATAAGAACAAAGGCAAGAATGAGTTTAAATTAGATCTGTCTCCATACCCAAGTAACATTTTAGGGCATATTGGGAAGTTGGAAGGTTAATCATATATAACCAATCATACGTCAAAACATCCCCCGTTTTCCTTTAGAAAATTACTTTGTAGTTTGAGTTTTGAAAATAAGTTTTAAATTGGAACAAATAACCTTAAGAAACGGTCATTATATACACGACATTTTAAAAGTTTTCTTTTAGGACATTTTTCAAATTATTTTCCTCGTATCATGTCTTCAAAGTTGTTTTGAATATAAAGTTAAAAGAGAGGGTAAATTGATGGTAAACTTGACTTGAGATTCTACTCTGAGGTCCCCGCCTTGTTTGGGAATTTCTTTGTCAACATTGCTCGCCAAAATTTTTTAATAATGCCCTGAAGAATCCCCTCAATGTTAAGTTGGTTTAAAACTGAACTCAAAGTTACTTATTTTTGACCTACAGTTATTCCTCAAAGTTAGGGTTTTTTTGGAATAGGTTTTAAAACAAAAATTGGTTTTTTTGACCAAATAAGTACAACCTAAAAATATGTTCGAACTTTATGGAAAATTATTCTATTTCATTTAACCATATGGAATATTAAGATTTGATTAGGTTAAAAGTTCAGTTTTGTTTTTCTTGGTGGGAAGAAAGTAGTTCTGGTAGAAAACAAGAAAACTCCTTTGCGTCACGTGACCTCTAACGAACTGTCATAATCAGCTGTTTATATTAATCTTCCTTACTATTGTATCTTCAACACTTGTTTGGATTTTGGGCTATCAGATACCTACCTTCCTATCATAAAAAGGGATAGGAAAAACCAGATGAAAGTAGATGTTTAGGTAAAATTTAAGTTTACGGAAAGGGACCGCATTCGCGTTTTGATCGTCAAAAAGGATACTCTGTGTTAAAGTATCTACCTAGTAGTGGTGATCCTGACAGTTTTGTGTTTTAACATGCCAAAAGAAAAAAGAAACAAACCTTTCATCAAGCAGTTTTTACGGAAAAGTTGAAGAAATTAAAAGCGATAGTGGGGACCCAACAAGTCCTAGTGGATCTCTACAAGTGCCGAACACACAATCGTTTACACTCGCAAATGTA
Source organism: Oxystoma pomonae (assembly GCA_963921995.1). NCBI lineage: Eukaryota > Metazoa > Arthropoda > Insecta > Coleoptera > Brentidae > Oxystoma > Oxystoma pomonae. The sequence goes on along the minus strand of OY998168.1, from coordinate 87,543,643 downwards.
TATGTCAAGTTATGACATTTGCGAGCGTAAACGATTGTGTGTATTCCCATATGATGGAACTTTTTCGAATTGTTTGCTTGCTTAATTGCTCACCAGCGTAAATCCGCTTATATGTCCACAATCAACATGGCAACTGACAACCGAACAATGGGCAGGGGGTGTGGGGGAACAATTGGCAATGAATTCGAAAAATGGATAAACCGTCCTTGATGCAAAAGAAATTTTGGCTTCAACATTGGAAATTTTGTGTTTGAGGGAAAAAACATGGCGCAATGTTTTTTCTCTTTTTTAACAAGTTTTTATTATTTTTATTGAAAAAAAACTACAAAATCTTTATGGAACTGTTGTGCTTACACTTGTTTCATACCCATATATTAAATTATAATTACAAATTGAAAATAATATTTAATTAGCGTTTTCCCGAAGCGTAATTTTGGTGATTTTTTTGTTAAAACTACATGTTTCGATGGGCGCGTGAATTTTATGGAAGTAAAAGTAAACAATTCAACAAAAAAATTTTCGACCCATGTCGGTTTCCTCCCATTAATAGTTTAAAATAGTAGTTTAACCCCTATGATTAAAATATAACTGTAATTTTTCATCACTATTTTTATTTCCAAAGTTGTTGTAGGTCATGGACATAATTATTATTTTTCTCTTTTTTTATTTTCATTTTAAAATGTTTTCACCTCCTTCTATTCTGACACGTAGAGGGCGCTTCAGTCACAGACAAACAAGAGGGCACTGAGAGGGCATTGTGTACAATAGGACACAAATTAGGTTGAGCATTTATGCAGATGTGTACATGTGTCCCAAAAGTTAGTAAAAAGTGTCCTCTGGGCAAATTCACCTTCAGGAAAAAAAATTAATTAGCTATTTTATCCCATCCCAGTTTTTCATAAGAAAAAATTACTAGCTTAACTCGGGAATATTTTACCAAATTTTAACCAATTTTTTTTTCATCAAAAACTTTCCTTTATTTGGTCGCCTTACCTATTTAAATCCAAAATACACTTGGCATCTTTTTCATTTTGAAGCTTCAAATTTTTGGTTTGCATTTTTTCCAAATCCAAATATTTGTTCAGATTGATTTCATTTTGTAATAATTTATCTTTAGTTTGCTGCACGTTGTACAGCTCGGATTTATATTTGACAAGAGTCTGATCCAGTTCCAGGACTTTTCTTTCGAGATTTTTGTTGTTAGTGATCTAAAAAGAAATATTTTAATTAGACACATTTTTTGCCGATTCTGCAGTCAAAAGTACGCAATTTGGGCTTAACTTGAATGATGCGAAAATAAAATGGGTGGTTACAGCCTAGGAAAAAAAATTTAAGGCTATAGTTTCTCCCCAGATTTTAAATAAAAAAAAGTACAACTGGCAACGCCTTGTTCTTTAATTTTTTAATCTTTTGCCAGAGTGCACAGGGAAAAGTAAACATCAGAATTAGCTGAAATTTTGCAGGGGGTGATCATTTTTAAATGCTTAGTAAAAGTATCTGAAGGATTTTTCAAAATTCTCAATTATTTTTTCTTCAAAATAAAAGCTCTGGTGCTGTCATCTATCCGATAGATCGCAGAATTTATACGATTCCATGGTAACGGCAGGTGTTTTGTCACAGTGGGACAGAAGAGTTTTTTTACGTTTTCTGACAGAAAACCATTCGAGGTTATGTTTATCTTTCAAAAATGTGTTTTCAAAAACATTGTTCTAAAACAAATATGAACCCACTCCGCGTGTGCGGTGGCCCGCCGTAAAAGGCCTAGCGCTGCGCGGGCCTTACCCCGAGTCTATCAAAGAACCAAGAGAACTTTACTGGCTCGCTGGGATTACTAGGAATTCGCATAGAAACATTCGGCGCCCATAACCCCACCTAATTTTGTTTTTATTTTGAGTCAACCATTTTTTTTAAATTTAAATTATTGCGGCATAGTAATGCAACCTTAAATATTACACCCAGTTACTTTAATACGTAGTTGGGTAGCGTTTTTTTAGCAGGTAATTCTGCATTAAATGGTTTTCTTTTATTTTAGTATTTTACTTGCTTTTTTAGCGGCGCAGAACGCGAAAAGTCAAAATAAGTAACCTAACTCCAAATTTTTGACCGGTGCTAAAAAATCTCTGGTGTCCCACTGTGGATAAACATAAATAAAGTCTCCGCGTTGCGATGGAAAAAAAATTAAATGACGTAAAATATTGCAAAAAAATCAGGTCGACATAGTTAAATTGATTTCCCGTACAGTGTTCCTAAAAACAATTCCCCAGATTGTAACTACGACCTTAAGACACATAATCATACGAAAATATTCACATATGAGTACTTTTGTGCGCTAAATAATGGGCCGCTTTACGTCAGTCTCTTTCTATTCCGTGTGAAATTATAAATGAAAGATAAGCCGGTATGTGTTCACCGCGTTAGAATTCGATGGTTTTGATCAATTTGACTCGATTGGGTGGAAGGCACTTGATCTGTTTTGAATGCATAACCGGTTATCCTTTCACACGCTGCCAATGCATCAGCCAGATGCGCATAATTTATCAAAAAGTCCATTACAAAAAACGAAAATTATAATAAAGTACAGGTTCATAACAGTACCAATACGCAAAACTGGACTATCACAAAATCGAAATAGATCATAACGGACTGGCCTAAAACGTTACAAGGCCAAAAACCGTACGAACGTAAAATAGTGTAACATATTCCCGCTAGATGGCGACACAGTATCCAGCCGACAAAAGCTGGACAGGAAAACCTGTGTACATTTCCGCTAGATGGCAGTACACGCGGACAAGCTTTTCGTAACGCCTTTTTTATTGTACAGAATGGGTGGGTTGACTCCCTCCAAGGGAGGTCTATAAATACGGCTCTTAAATAGCTAATACCTAATTTCAATTGGTCAACTATAGGCGAGGCCAGGGCCCTCAGTACCTAAGTCGTTCTATGGCGTAGAACACGGTGCTTGCGTGAATTCGAAATGCGACGTCACCGGCTCAACCACACAGTCATCGGTTCTTGCTATCGCCAAAATGTACTTCCCAGTAAATGTTGTACAAAACCTAACCTAACTTATTGCTATAAAATATTTGTTAGCGTTTTGTTTTTTTTCCTATCCCCGATTTATAAATCCGGGGTTATTTTTTTATTGTGATGTATAAACCCACGTGTGGTGTGGTCATTAAAAAACTTATCTGTCGAAAGGTTGGCCTGGCAGTGTCCGAATCCACCTTTAAAAGGAATTCTCCCCAATTGAATTTGGCACATTACCAAATCAGACTCCATCATTTATATTGACAAATGACAACTCCCGCCATATTGAAATCGTGATTGAAGCGCTTTCGAAACAGTCCGAGGAGCGGTATTGAAATCCTTTGAAACGTGTTGAACCGTGAGGTAACCAGTCCAACGCCAAAATGACATTTCTTGCATGATTTCGAAATCTTCTCACGCCAAAAAACGACTCTAAAATACGGAAGGCGCTCTCAGGCCAAAAAATTAAATTACGCCGCAGCGCCATCTAGCGGCAACATGTTACACTATCTTACGTTTGTACAGTTTTGCCCTTGTAACGATTTAGTATTGTAAGCTTTTAGGCCAGTAAGTTTTGATCAATTTCTGTAGCAACATAGTTTTGAGATTTCAAAATTTTGATTTGTTACTTTGGGAAGTATGTTTTCACGTTGTATTGTTTTACTAAATTATAGGCATATCATCAGCATATCGGCTTCTCTTTCGCCTCTTCTTCTGCACGGTATAAGAGGCAAAAGATAATAACAACCGGTTTTTCGTGCAACACAACTCGAATGCCCTCCGCCCACTCGAGCAATATTGATTAAAACCAGTCAAATTCGAACGCGGTGCACACATACCGGCGTGTTTTTCGCCTTTCATTCCACACGGTATAGAAAGAGATTGATGTAAAAATTGGCTATTATTTAAAACACAAACATACCCGTATGGATTCGAAAATCAGACCCATGACAACATGCAAGAAGTCCGTACAAGAATCGAACAGGCCAGATCATCATTTGACAAAATAAAATCAAAGTTGTGTAGCGATCCAAATTCGTGTGCTTAATTGTTATTGTGTGTCCCAACGAAAACAAAACAGAGGCGTTTTCGAGTATTTAGAGTAAGATTTTCATAAAACCCTCGAATACGTCGATTTGTTATTCAAGGGGGAAACTTTTTGACTATATTGGAATTTTCGTAGAACCGCACCCCTTTTAAGGGGCGAGGTTATACCTTATTTTAAAGGTCTTTGACCTTGACATCTGCAACCGTGTTCTGGTCGCAGCAAAATTTCTATGCGCTTAAAAATCCCTGGACCTGGAAAATGGGCTGAATTTGAGTTGGTTTAAAATTGAACCTTATATGAACCTACTTTCCTTTACAACAATAAACGCCATAAAAATACAAACAAAAACAATCGTAGCCTTACCAAATCGTCATAAGAACTTTTCAAAAGCTGATGACTCTTGTTCACGCTGTCCAACTGCAACTGCAGAGAAGTGTTGATCTCTCTGGCATCTTTTAGTTGTTCCAAGGCGTTTTCTAGTTCCGAATTGAATGCCGGAGACGTCAGAGTTTTTGATTTGACTTTTTCGAAATGAACGTGGGTTGCTTGAAGATCAAGCTGAAAAATTAAATAATTTATCTGTATCTGTATGAGTGTGTAATGCTTAATGGCCTATTAGGTAGTGAACCTCGCCCGGCTATTTGATAGGTTGAGTATAGACTCCGTCACAGTTTATGTGATGTTTGCTTTTTTTTGAATTTGTCTTCATTTCTTCTTTAAATTTTGTTTTTGATAAAAAAAAACTAAACTAAAAATCCATAGAAAATAAAAAAAATGATAAAAAGAGAAAAAAAAATAGAAAAACAAATTATACAAACCACAAACCCTGTGGACCGTCTACGCTCACTTTATCAGATCTATTACCGCGTAGGTTACCTGGGTCGTAATATTTTTACAAAGACGTTCGTGTTAGAGGAGGTATTACATTTTCGGAGATATCCTAATTTAAATCTCATGGATTTTAAGTGAATTTAAATCCCTTCAGGATTTAAAGTGTATTTATTTAAACTTGCTCTTTCTACCAAAAAAAAGGTGAAGCGACTGAAAAAATGACGAAAATGGAGTGAATGGAAAAAGCGGATGGCTTAGGCAGGTATAGTGGACCCGAACCGCTCCTGGAAATCACAAGCGAGCTCAATAAATGGGCGAGCGATCAACTGAAGTCGTCCTGGAGGGAAGAGCGAGAGTGCAGACAGTCCAAACTGTTCGTTAGTGGACCAGACGCAGCCAGAACTAAATGGCTCCTGGGAAAAACTCGCAAGGACATTGGACTGTTAGTAGTAATGCTGACAGGGCATAATCGGTTGCATGTTGGACGACTCCGCCTGCCCAGCATGTGGGTGGGCGGAGGAATCAGCGGTGCACCTGATAGGAGAGTGTGACTTATACGCCAGATTGAGGCAGCAGACGTGAGGTGCCCGCACAATAGAAGAGTAAGAGCTACACTCTCTAAGATGGGCTGACGTGCTGACCTTCGTAAGGAAGGCAGGAAAGCCCAGAGAGAGAGAGGCAGGACGAGTAAAGGGAGTGGGAGGATAAGGGTGCGAGACGGGGTATGGAAGAAAGGGCCCATGAAGAGGCCTAATTGCTAGGCCTGCGGGCCGCCCCACAGTGGGCGAAATTTAATTTCTGGGAGGACGAAAATATTCTGAAGTTAATGTTCAGATTTTATGGCGTAATTATGTTATTTTCAATTCAAAATATGTGTGTTGATATGTGTTTGTGGTTGTTCCTTAATCACGCAAAAATAGCTAAACCGATTTGGATTAAATTTAATAAGAAGATAGGGTGTGACCTGCTGGATTGACTTATAGGTTACTTTTTATTTGACATTTCGCTTACTGACAGCTGTCAAGTGAAATTGTCTTTGGATATTTAACTGAAACATCTGTATATAATGAAGATATCTTAACTAGGTGGAAGGTAAGGGAAGGAAGGGGGGTAGGTGGAAGGGTAACGAACGAGAGTGGGAGAGGGGCGGGTAGTAGGGGTTGTATTAAGTTGGTAGCAGTAAAAAAACCGGGTATTTAGCTAGTTAGATCATAAATGAAACAAAATTAGTTGAATGGTTGTGCAGTGTTTCTAGTAATGGTATAAACCTTAATTAAGTATACGCAAAAATATTTTTAAAAATAATCTTATTTTTATAGTGATATTTAATAATAATTAACTGATTTTTTATAAATCTTCCTTGTGGCAAACTTTTTTATTTTTGAGCTTAGAAAGTTGAAATCGTTCCGATATAAGAGTACTTTTTCCATGTCCCTTAACATCCGACAAAAATTACGTGAAACTTTTATTTTAGGGTTTTTGTCCTCCCAGTTTCGTCCCCTCTGTGCGCCCCTTACGACGTGCAGGCGGTCCACTGTGTACTTGCTTGCTGTCAGGCAAAATTAAGTCAACTTAGAGAAAGAAAATTTGCATCCTAAGGGGCATGTGCATTCGTCAGAGATGGGAGGTTTAATAAAAAAAAGTTTATCAACGCCTATGTGCCCAACGCCGCCTCTTCCCTCCTACTACCACTACCTACTATCATAAAATAAACGTTTTTCGTCAATACCGATAACTTTGTGCTAAAAAAGTTATTAACGGGTATGTAGGTTAAGAATAAGACATGATAAAAACATTAAAATAGCCACTGCTTACAATAGTAATCTGATAGAAAACTACCTGTTTTATAGGTGCCGATATATAACCCTGTAACTCAACAACAATAAGTAATAAATAGATACTATTCACAATAATATAAATGAATCTATTATTTTGCCATGTTACTCGTGCTGTAGCCATTACTTTTATAATTTTCTTACGAAAAAAACTTAAAACAAAATAACAGTTATTACGTTATCAACAACAATATAAACCAACTTCGGGCTTCTGCAAATAATTACCGCTGAAACGTGGGAAATAAAGTGAGATTTATCATTAAATAAATTAAAAAATTAATATACTTTACTGAACAACAAGGTTGGAAAACCACTCAAGACAGTTGAGCGGGTACGCAAAGAAGTTTTTTTTTAACAAATTTCTCACCAAACTTTTCTACTGACGTACAAAAAAATGCGTAGCGATCATAACTCTCCCAATCAAGTTAGCCTGGAAAAAATGCAGAGCCAAAAACTCGAATAGGCGCGAGGAGACTGCGTTAGGCATGCGCAGGAGATTTTTCGCCTTTGTGCACAGGGCCAACCTTGATTTTTAAATAATTTTTTTGTTTTTCAAAGTTATTAGTTTAAGACATTTTGCGGCACTTAGCCCATTATAATATCTTTATATGGGTACACTCATATAACTATTAGATACTATAACGGCCCTGCACTTGTATTTTCCCAAAAAAAGCCGCAGCGATAATAACTCTTCTAAGCAAGTTAGGTTGGAAAAAATACAGAGCCAAAAACTCTTCTGGGCTCGAGCAGAGTGCGTCAGGCATGCGCAGCCAACCCTGATTTTTACAATATTTTCTTTGTTTATCAAGGTTATTATTGTTGCGATCATTGAGCTATTATAATATCTCATAGCTAAATGAGTAAACAAGGTCTCCATATTTAAATCCAAAATGGCGCACAAAATCAAATTTTCAAATTTGTTTTCTATTTAGGTATAAACAAAACAAAGTATTTAGAAAAAAATGGCAACATATAACAAAAAGGTGTTTAAAAAAGGTAGGCGGCAAAGGCGGAAAAAAATGCATTGAAAATTATTTTTTTCGGGATCGAAACCTCAAAATAAAAAAAAATGATATTTTATTATTAAAGAAAATTACAAAGAAACTAAAATATGAAGTAAAACATTTCGGTCCGTATTTAACTTTTTGATCCTGGTGATCGTATCTACGAAACGAAACGTCGGATTAAAATTTCAGAAACACATGTTTATACAGAACTCAATTATCTCTTAAATTAAGCGAGATGTCATCAATTGATAATTCCGACCATCCTTCAACTTTCTCCTGTAGCTTCTTAAAAACCTTTTAATGCCATTTTTTAATGCTCAAAAAAGTAAGTACAGTTAGTTTTTGGCTCCGTTTTTATGTAACCTATACTTCCTTCAGGCTCATCGACCGTGACAAGTTCTAATTCCAAAAAAAATACTTTTTAGGAATACTCTTCATAAAATATCAAAACATTTTTATTGGTTCATTGCTCTTTCAGAGGTCAAATCATATAACTATGAGTTACTGTAATGGCAACTTTGAAAAAAAAATAATTAAAAAATCAGGATTGACAATGCCAAAGACGAAAAATTTTCTCGGAAAAAGAGTTTTCGGCTCGGCATTTTTTCCAGGCTAACTTGATGATCCCAAAGCACAAAACTGAATTTTTTAAACGATGTTTCAGCCACCACATTTCTAAAATATATAACAACATTTCAGAACAACATTTTAAAAAAGGTTCTAAAAATTTTCTACTTTTGAATTAAAAAGTTTTGCACTTCAAGGACTAAAAACGTATTTTTATCCCCGGGACTAAAATATTTTAGTCTCCAGGACTAAAATATTTTAGTCCCGCTCGTTATTATCAGGCTATATATATAAATTAACTTGACGTCAGACCGAATGAAGGTTTGGTAAAAACGCATTCTAGGAACATTTATATTTATTTGTAACATCCGAAAGTAGGCACGAACACAATATGAAAAAAAACTAACCTAACCTATAAATTCTTAAACTATTTGATATTATTGTGCGTCACATTAATATTTACAATGGCCCCACTACAGCCAACTAAATGGACTAATTGGAGTTTGAAAGATTGCCGATTGGCTATGTTCAGTGCCGCAATCTTCACTGATTGCAGTGCATATGGTACCTGATGTATCTTCGCTTTAATAAAAACGGTGCCCAAAAGTGCAAATAATAGTGTAGTGTCTTTTTAACACTCAGCGAATTGTAGCCCTCCCTCCGTCGGGCTACAAACATTTCGCCTCTGGATAAAAAGTACCACTTTAGTCCCTAGGTATATAATGCACTTTAGGGATACGTACGTTTAATCCTTCTTTTTAGGGACTAAATTGGCACTTTTAATCCCTGGGGGTTAAAAAAAATAATCCCTGGAAAATTATAATTAAATTTATCGCAAGTCAAGCCAAACAGCACTTGCCCTTGAACAAGATTTCATTCTTAGCACCCTTTCTTGTAGTCGACGAACCATTTGGCGTAGAAATAACGTCATTTTAACAATAATCTTTTTCTAAAGTTCGTAAAATAGTATATAAACCTCGGGACTAAAGCGTCTTTTAATCCCTTAGCTATATATATAATGTACTATGTTTCTTTCTATATACATTGATCTTGAGCACTTGTCAAGAATCGTAAACATAGTGTCGTGATATTTTGACTTTTCTTTTAATGAAAAATGAGTTACTAAGGTTCCAAAACACCTTAATCGACGAAAAAAAAAGTTGTCTGTCAGTCGGTTGTCTGTCTGTATTCACGATAACTCAAAAACGCCTTAATCGATTTTTAACGAAATTTGATACAAAAATCCTCTATCGGCTCTATGGTGGTGGGGGTTAAAGGGGGGCAAAGAGGAATAAAATATTTAAAAAAAATTGTAACTTTGGAACAAAAGCAAGTTTTCATGAATATGGACTTCAAATTTTGTTATAAAGTCCAAATTTGTGGGAGCATTAGCTTCCGAGCTATTTAAAAAAACGTTAAAATATTTTAAAAATCATAACTTTAGAAGTAAAGCAGCTATAGATATGCGGTTTTCAGATTTTGGTTTTCATATTACCCAAAAATGTTGTTATAAGGTTCAAATCTTTACAAGCTACAGTTTTCGAGATATTTTCATTTCCTTTCAGTTTAAGTCAGTCTGTTGTCTGTCTGTATTCACGATAACTCAAAAACGCCTTAATCGATTTTAACGAAATTTGATACAAAAATCCTCTATCGGCTCTATGGTGGTGGGGGGTTAAAGGGGGGTAAAGAGGAATAAAATATTTAAAAAAAATTGTAACTTTGGAACAAAAGCAAATTTTCATGAATATGGACTACAAATTTTTTTATAAAGTCCAAATTTGTGGGAGCATTAGCTTCCGAGCTATTTAAAAAAACGTTAAAATATATTTTAAAAATCATAACTTTAGAAGTAAAGCAGCTATAGATATGCGGTTTTCAGATTTTGGTTTTCATATTACCCAAAAATGTTGTTATAAGGTTCAAATCTTTCCAAGCTACAGTTTTCGAGATATTTTCATTTCCTTTCAACATAATATAATTGATTGTATGGTGGACTATCCGTGCTTTCTAGCACCAATTTTTTGCATTAGTTTATAGTAATAGTTAATCAAAACCCCTAGGTTACTATAGTGTAAATTCTAGGTACAATACAAGTTTTCACATTTATGTTTTTTTTTATTTTCCTGCTTGAGATTTAACACAGAGTCCTCTTTAATCTTCAGAGTGGTCAGCTGATCTGATTTGCAAACTTGTAATATTGTTTTTTTTTAGTATTTATTTATTTATTGGGAAAGTTATTATTGCTATGGATTTTTTTTTCGGAAAATGCAAGAGCAAGGCCGTTACAGTATCTCATAATTCAGTGTCGCACCCAGGAATTGACTCCGGAGGGGAAGGTTTAAGGATAATTAATAAAAAAAACTTGATTTGAAGTAAAAATGTGACCATAACTGATACAAGGAAACAGGTGCTTACAAGCGCGGACCAGGGCGGGGTGTTAAAAAATCGATTATATTTATCCAAAATTTGATATCCAAATGATGCTTCCCGCAGGCAAATTTTTTGCAGAAAATAACACTTAAAGTGCAATGTCCGTAAATATTAATGGGACTTTAAGAAATTCAGTCGTTTATTTACTCTTAATTCGTTTGTAAAAATACTAAAATGCGCCGCAGACGAAAATTTTTGCGAAAATGACTTAAAATGTCATTTTTGACACCAAATCGAAGGCAAAATGTTTCGATAAAATTGCATTAAAAAGACCATTTTGACGGAAATCGTAAAAATGAAAGGTGTTACAGCACCGGAGGAGGAAAATTTTGCAATTTATGATTTTTTTAAAGATTTTTGTTAAAAATTAAAGTCCAGACTCTTATATTTCTCGGAGGGGGTGAGGGTTAACCCCCAAAACCCCCCTCTCGGTGCGCCGCTGTCATAATTGTATGGGGATCAAATCGACTATTAATAGGCGTTGTACAATCACATCTCAAAAAATTGTTAGTGTTATTAGGTATCATTAATATTAATTATTAATAATATACGTATTAATTTTCGTCCCAGAGTTTGGGGGTGGTCATATCCAAAATTGTTTGTTGGAGTCTACCCTACAGTTAACAAAGAACACAAAAATTAGCGTGTGGGTCAAAGAAAATAACAAATTCTTTTTAAAAAGTTGTCCCCGGTAAATTATTCATGAAATCAAAACAAAGTAAAAATCAAAAAATCTTGAACCGAAATTATTCGATATTACAATGTCCAATAATAAAAACCAAACCAGGTCTATCTGATATATATGAACCATCAACAATTTCAAAGCAATAAAATCCAAACCTAACAATTACTTTGTTTATACGGGCCTCTTAAAGCGCTTTTATATGAGGACGGTTTGAAAATCTTGTCATATAAGCAATACTAACCGCCACTTGCAGAGACTTTTTCTTAATGGAGCTTTAAGCTAATGGTCCTTTAAAGTACCGTTAGTAATTTATGTATCTTGCGCCGGTTTTAATGGACAATTAAATGTCCATTAAAGCATATTTAGCTAACTGGCCAAAATCGGCCAATTTAAACAACTTTAAACCGACCCTTAGTCAATTCCTAACTCCAAAATGTCATGTTTTTTATTTTGTATAGAGATTATTGGGAATAAGGACACCTTGTTATTGTTGTATACGTTTAATTCATAAGCAACCTTTCGACATTAGTTTTTGTTTTTAAAAATTACAAAAAATATAGTTAATATCTATGTTTTGTATTACGTGCAATAGTTTAAAGATGTACATCACCAGCCTACCTAAGTATACAACCAAATTCGAAGCCTGAGGAAGACAAAAACTATTGTCGAAACGTTGCTTATGCATTAAACGTATACAACAATAACAAGGTGTCCTTATTCTCAATAATCTCTACACAATCTGACTAATAGGACGTTTTTTATTTTTTTTTATTTTGTATTTGTTTAATTTTGTGAAAAATGGAATACCTCGACATGCTTAATGAAGTTCTTGTTGAGGATATTCTGGTGGACGAATTAGAAGTGCTGGACTTCGTAGATATGGGTTTTCCTCGTAGGCTCTTTCATAGGCCCAACCGTTACGAAGAACTATCAGAGTTAGGTTTTTTTAGAAGATTTCGCCTAACCAAGCCCACGGTCATGGTCCTTTTCGAAGGGATCGAGAATCAACTGGAGTACCCAGATGATAGGTAGGGCCGAGGGGAAAACCCACTCATGACATTATCTATACATATTAACATGGCTTTTTACTGGCAATACCTCATACAGCTTACCTTAAGCGGATTCAGAGTAGAGGTAAGCGGTATGATGTAAGACGCAAGGAAGATAAACTATAGCAAACGCATGCTGCTGTTCATAATGTGTGGTTAGCCGCATTTGCTATTGTTTATTTTCCTTTCGGCTTACCGCATACCTCGTACCGCTTACACCCGGTTCCCACCTACGACTTTTTCGTGCGTGCCCGCTCACGCGTCACATGACTGTCATAACATTTCATATTAATATCATGTGACGCGTGAGTGAGCATTCACAAAAAAGTCGTACATGGGAACCGGGTGTTAGTTTTCGGAATCCTGAATCCACCTCTACAGAACTCTGAAATCTGACTTAATATTAAAAATAAACCATTATAAGGCACCACCAGCTTAGTATGCCTGACAGCTTAAAATTCAGTGTGACATCCTTAAAAATGCCACAGATATCAACATTAAATTTACAAAAGTTCAAATTATGACTCGACTTATAGAAGACGGCTGGTCTATAAGAAGAGCGGCCACCCATTTTGTAGTTGATAAAATGACGAAAAGCGCTGGATTGAAAATAATTCTACGGATAGGAAAGATGAATCAAGACGACCAAAAATAAGTTCTGAAATGCAAGATGAGAGACTTATTGACCATCTCAGACAAAATTATTTTTCAACGTCGGTTGAAGCAGCTAATGTAACATTAGAAATAATGTTCCGGGTTTTTTAGCAACAGTAAATAGAAGAGTAACGAAATCAGAAGTCTCTTGTCGAGTTGCTGCAAAGAAGCCTTTTCTAACAGAAAAACAAAAACAGGCCAGTGATTTTTGCACTGAACGACGTTCTTCGTGATAATGACTTCTGGAAGAGGGTGGTTTTCACTGATGAAAAAATTTTTCGTCTACCAAATTCTAGATTTGAACCCGAATATACAAACCAAATTAAAAAAGCTGGACATTTTTCTGTAAACATGTGGGGCTGGTTTAGTGCTAGAGGTTTGGGTTTTTTTTGGAGAATCGAAGGAAGATTCAATAGTGAACGATATATTGAAATCCTTGAAAACGTTATGCTGCCATCTGTAGAGGCTTTACATGAAAATAATGACTTCGATCAGCAGGACAACTGTCCAGTACACACGGCTAATGTTGCTCGCCAATGGTTTCAGAATAATAATATAGAAACATTTCCTTGGCAAGCCAACAGCCCTGACCTTAACTCAATGGAAAATATATGGGGTCGAATCGTTAAAATAATATACCAAAGGAATTGGAAAACACGAAATGCTGAAGAGTTAAGCGATGCTATTTATCACGCATTGGATCAGCTCTCAGAAGGCCATCAGTATTTTCAAAATTTAACCTTTTCAATGCCCAGACGTTTGCAGCTTGTACCAGAGAAAAATGGTGATCCTATTAAATACTAAACTATTTATTTTAGTTCTTTTTTAAGTTAAAATAATTAGTATTAAGTTTACCATCGTTTTTGTCCTAACCCAAGTTTCCTATTCGTTGAATTGTTTTCAATCCAGCGCTGTTTCCATCGTATTATTGTTATTTTATCAACTCCAAAATGGGTTACCGCCCTCTTTATAGAACAGCCTTCGTCCGTAACTCGAGTGATAATTTGATATTGTTCAATAAAGACTTTACTAAAACATTATTTTTGCTGAGTTTTTAGTATTATGCAAAATTTAATATAAAAATAAGGTTGCCTTTAATTTAAGTAAAAAAAAATTCAGTTTTAGAGACCTTTTTTAAACAATATGACAAATTGTCGTACTTTTGAAGTTTTTAGGCATTTTAGCTGCTAGTCCGTATATATTATACACTTTTAGAAAGGTCAATTTTTGTGACTGCATATATGCGTTTTTTTTTAAATCAAGCGTACCTTACGATATTTGTTAACCGGTTTTAGGCACGTATAAACATAGTCAATAATCAGATAAATCTGACAAGCACACTTCTTTCACGTAGGCGGTGTACCATTACGACCATTATTATTATTATTATTATTTACAACGTTACAGCCGAAGTGGTAGCTTATCTTTTATCAAAGAACACACTCGTAAAAAATCAAAAAGCCGGTCGTTTGAATACATTTCGACTTTTACCATATCTTCGGTACCGTTGTTTTCAAACGGGTCACAAGCATAGATTTGACAAATAAACGACAGATTAGCAATAGGAACATATTGGAAGGCTTGAAATTTTGACCACTTTGACAGCCGTTATAGTAGTGTTGAACAACCACTACCATGCGCCGTTTCTATCAGACTTTTCGGAACAAATCTAAAACCGACACTTGTAAAATGTTTTAGAGGTGAGAAAAATACCAAATTGGCGTCTTATAAGCTGGGTTAATATTTTGTTATTTTTAATAGGGAGATTTTGGTCAGGTTTTTTTGTCAGCCTGTTACCCTTAACTTTATTCTGGGCAGGCGCAGTAGTGCTCTTTCAGGCTGTTATCTTTATTAGAGGTAACCACTGGCGCTAATTAGCGTCGAATAGCAACTACCTTCACCGTTAAAAGATTTTTAGGTTATAAAAGTTTGTTTTGCTTTACAAGAATTTTGTGTCTTTGGGTTTTATTTTTCGTTAACCGTGTTTATAGTAGTAGAGAAGTGCCTTTTTTACCGTTTTTTTTTTGTCAACAGGTGAGTAAGTACAAAAAGTTTGCATAGGCTCGATTTCCCAAAGATATCTTGTAAAATCATTTGCCTGACTAAATTTAGGTTGGGGTCAGTCAGTCAGTCAGTCCTATCACTAAATTAATATTTTCCTCCATGATATGGTTAGAAAAGCGACTAAAAAAAAAGACTTAAGGAAAAAACAACAAAAGTCGATAAAAAAGTAAGGTTATGTTTACCGCCAAACGATTGACTACGTTCAAAAACTTCATTTTTAACCTCTTGAAGTTACTTTTATTTACGGTAACGATAACCATAAGAGTAACGAAATTTGCCGTTAAACTGCCTGAGCAAAATCTTCCTATTGTTGCGTATTTTGGCCCGCTACCTCTATTAAGTGGACAAACATTTCTTCCTCCTCGGAGGAAGTAGAAGAATTGAGGAACAATTCTTCAATTTCAATAAACTTTCTTTTTCGATCCGTTTTTTTCTATTTTGACCCACAATTAAAACACAACCACAATTAATGTAATAAATGCGCC
Source organism: Oxystoma pomonae (assembly GCA_963921995.1). Taxonomy (NCBI): domain Eukaryota; kingdom Metazoa; phylum Arthropoda; class Insecta; order Coleoptera; family Brentidae; genus Oxystoma; species Oxystoma pomonae. Next base: position 87,527,958 of record OY998168.1, on the reverse strand, counting down.
TGCCGAATACGACTACAACAATAACCGATCACAACTAAAGTATTTAGTTACGTTTTAGTTATTTAAGACATTTTAGAATAACTTGTATCGATATTTTTGATAACTTTCTTGGGTTAACTTTTATTTGAACCTTAAAGACAGAACTTTTGGGTAAAAATTTAATTTGAAAGTAAGCAAAAAATAACTTTATTATAAATGAACCTATATTTTTACCCATCAGGTCCGAAAATAGGTTAACTTTTGGTCAAAACTAGGTTAAAACGAACCTATTTCTTTCAAATGTACGTCTTGAGTTAATTTTTGATATATATATATATATATATATATATATATATAAACTTAAACTAGAAATGGTTCTATATCCAACCACATTAATGTTCTATGTCCAAATAGAGCCAATATGCGTATTATTAATCCCATATCAGTGTTAAAAGTACCATCACATAACCATACGATATACACTGCCCGAAAAAACCTCGCGCTGATTATGTGTGGATTTGACCAAATTCTTTTTAATATTTTGGTATTTTTGTAGGTCTAGCCCTCATATCAGGGGCGCGTTCAGCGGCGGCTGGAGCTAAACCAAAAACGGTTTTTACCCCTTCCACTCAAAATGTCAAAAATAGCATTGACCTTGCCAAACCAGCTCTGAACGCGCAAAGACGACTGTCGTATCTTTAGTATTTTTGCTAAGGCACGGAGAGTCTGTTTAAAAGGAAATGGACTGTCGGCACTTTAAGCCACGGCCATTTGATAGCTTTTTCTAAACAGATACCTACTCTTTACCTTCTATCCGCAAAATAAACGCATTCTCCTTACAATCCACGAGTTACAATATATTGTATGCAAGAAAAAATGGAGAAAGGTGTTGCACTTTTCTTTTTCAAATGATTTCTAAATTTTCTTCAATTTGTTAGGTTAGGAAAAATAACAACAAGCGATGCCAATTCTAGCCGCGCTTTCGAGTTCCTCAAAATCTTGAACGGTATATACTAACCACTTTTGGCAAGCTGGAGGCATTTCTGAACGGCTAATGCCAATTTTGGTTTGGCCCCAAGAATTGTAATTTTACATAACGCGAAGATGACGTTTGAGACGCGAGCCGCAGGAGAGTGTCTTAATTTATCTGAGCGTGTTATGACCATAACATGCGAGTTAGTATACTATACTTTACCTAAGACCAATGAAAATGTTATCATAAATATCAGGAATTATTAAAAATATCAAAACACTCTTCATAACCTGAAGTTTCAATGAGGCTCTATCTAAAACGTCAAAACAAATAAGGTTACCAAGGGACTTTTTATATATCTTTTTAAAAACAAGGTTTTTTTTTCTTAAAAATGCGTAATATGTCAATATAACGGGACTTATTTTTGGTTAGATACTAATACAAAAAATTTTAGCAAACAATTGCCTTAAATTATTTTCATCTTTCTCTAAAATACTTTTTCATAGCCTGCTGTCTCTCTTCGACAACATTAAATATTTTTGCACTTCACTAAATTATCTCTCCATCTACCTCTAAAATTCTGCACTCTCCCTCTAAATATTTTTCATCTTAACAGAGAAAACATTTTTTTTTGAAGTACTTTTTTTGAACGCTAAAAAACAGTGAAAACTTTAAAAAAGTGATTGTTTTATTCTAGATATCGAAAGTTTGGAAAGAAAGCTTAAAAATATAAGCAAAATCATGCCATAAAAATTTAGAGGAATCAGCCAAATGCTCTTTGCTTAATTGCCGAGAAAGTCAGTTCAAGTATTTTAAGCAGTGTATGCCATTCGATGGTACCGATGCGACGGAACCATTTCCTATAAAAAGGGTACTGCGGAGGATACGTGGATTCCATTCACGATGAAGGTGACCGTGTTGTGTATATGTTTGTGTGTGGGTGTCAACGCTGGACTGACTAGGAGACTGAGAAGTGACAACGCAGGGTAAGTAGATTAATTTAGGCATAAGAAAAATTGCCTGTTTATCCATTTATTAAACGCAATCAAAAACTTTAACCAAAAAAAAATGGAGAAATTAAAGTTGAAAATTACATACAGGGTGGACACTTTAAACGGAACGGTGCTTCTAGCGGGTTAGAATTTCGTTGGATTGGATTTTGTCTATGTCATTTAGTTTACGAGGTATGGCAATTTTTATTTTTTTTTTAAATTAGGACACGCTGTATATTTTGCAATTTTTTAAGTCTGCAAACAATTCTCTCTTCAGGAATACCACACAGTAGGATCTATCTTTTACGATAATCAAGATATTTTTATCTAATCTATATAAAAAACTTCGATATTCTTTCAAATATCCCCCGTAAAACATGACATAGACAACAATTCCATGCAAGTTTAAATGTCTCTATCTTGGAAACCATAAGAGATAGAGTATTAGTGTGTGGTATTGTCAAAAAGATAAGTTTTTTTAGAATTCATAAATGTCAAACTATACAGGGTGTCCTATTTAAAAAATATATTTTTTTGCCATAGCACGATTAAATAAAATTAAAAATCTCAGTTGACGTGTTTTTCGATTTTTTTATAAAACCAAGTACTAACCCGCTAGAAGCACCGTTCCGTTTAAAGAATCCACCCTGTATATATACATACACAATTATCAAAAAATTAAGTGGCCAACAGCAAATGCTCTTGTGTATCAACATAGCCCTGATTTATATTACGAAAAGGGTGACCTATCAATGGTTTTAAAAAAATAGAGTGTACAGGATGTCCTAAATTCAATGGTTTAGGGGAGTTTCGGATTTTTTCGAGAGCAGATGGAAAATCAAAATTTTTAAGGTGAAAACCGCATCTGCATGTCAAGCCATTTTCGAGCTACGGGGGCTTGTTTTTTTTGTCAAATTGGTATAACTGGCATTTTTGTAGATTTTTTTAAGCGAAATTCGACTGTCAAACTGCCACTGGAATTGTTTAATTTCAGAAAAAAAAGGAAACTGCTGTTGCTTAAATTAAAGAGAAAATTGCTGTGAAAATTTAGTTGCTAATACAAAACAAATGACGGTTTTTGTTTTTGTATCATCTCTGTGTTAAGTGGTTTTAATTAAAAAGCGACCTTGGTTCCTTTAAAGCCAACTCGTTCCTAGATTTACTTAGCTAGTGTGTTAGGGCCTACTTTATTGTTGTTTAAGTTTTTGCTATAGGGGACATTTTGGAAAACTTATTTGTAGCAACCAGTAGCAACTTAACAAAAGAAAAGAGAAGATCAAAAGATCTTGGGAGGAAAGAACGAAAACTCAAAATTGGATGAGTGTCCCACAAGGAACACACAAAAGGCCAAAGCGAAAGGAGAAACAATTAAACGATGTTTCGCCCAGGGTGACCAGCGTGGGCTCATCAGTGGATTCACCAGTCACCCTCAATCCAGACATCATTTAACACTATCGCACACTCTGACTTCCAACTCTAAATCATTCACAAATAGGCGTCGTTCCGCATGGTACTTATTATAAGTCACCTGATACGGGTTCGTCCTGGCGTGTTAATCTTTCCAATAGGAATATGCTCCTAAGACAATTAAAACAAGAAATTAAACTTCCAAATCAGTTCCATCAACCAAAAAGAATCTAAAAAAGAGAAGATCAAAAGATCTTGGGAGGAAAAAACGAAAACTCAAAATTGGATGAGTGTCCCACAAGAAACACACAAATGGCCAAAGCGAAAAACACTGATGAGCCCACGCTGGTCACCCTGGGCGAAACATCGTTTATTGTTTCTCCTTTCGCTTTGGCCTTTTGTGTGTTCCTTGTGGGACACTCATCCAATTTTGAGTTTTCGTTCTTTCCTCTCAAGATCTTTTGATCTTCTCTTTTTTAGATTCTTTTCGGTTGATGGAACTGATTTGGAAGTTTAAAAAAAAAGAAGTTAAAAAAACTCCAAATCAGTTACTTCAACCTAAAAGAAACTAAAAAACAAAAGATCAAAACATCTTGGGTGGAAATAACAAAAACTCAAACTTGGATGAGCATCCCAGCGTGGGTTCATCAGTGGTTTCACTGGTCACCCTCCACCATACGTCATTAAACACCATCGTACACTTTGATTTCCAACTTTAAATCACTCACAAATAGGCATCGTTGCGCACTGGTACTTATCCAAGTTACCTTATACGGATTCGTCCTGGCATGTTAATATTTCCAGTAGGATTATGCTCCTAAGGCAATTATTTGTAGCTACAAGTAGCAACTTAAAAAAAAAAAACAAACAAAAAAAGAAGTTAAAAAACCTCCAAATCAGTTACTTCAACCTAAGAAAAGAAAACTAAAAAGAAAGAAACTAAAAAACAAAAGATCAAAAGATCTTGGGTGGAAATAACCAAAATTCAAACTTGGATGGACCAAAGCGAAAAGAGAAATGATTAAAGGATGTTTCGCCCTATGATGTATGGTGGAGGGTGACCAGTGAAACCACTAATGAGCCCACGCTGGTTACCCAGGGCGAAACATCGTTTAATCATTTCTCTTTGGTCCTTTGTGTGTTCCTTCTGGGATTCCCATCCAAGTTTGAATTTTCGTTATTTCCACCCAAGATCTTTTCATCTTTTGTTTTTTAGTTTCTTTTCGGTAGAAGTAACTGATTTGGAGGTTTTTTAACTTCTTTTTTTTAGGTTGCTACTTGTTGCTACAAATAAGTGTTCCAAAATGTCCCCTATAGCAAAAACTTAAACAACAATAAAGTAGGCCCTAACACACTTGCTAAGTAAATCTAGGAACGAGTTGGCTTTAAAGGAACCAAGGTCGCTTTTTCATTAAAACCACTTAACACAGAGATGATAAAAAAAACAGAAAAAACAGTCATTTGTTTTGTATTAGCAACTAAATTTTCACCGCAATTTTCTCTTTAATTTAAGCTTTTTTTTTTCTGATATTAAACAATTCCAATGGCTACTATCGAGTTAGTAACGATTAACAATTAATTACTTTGTAAGGGGTTTGCTTTCTTATAGACAAAATCCCTTTACTTTTGACGACCCAGGGTTTTTATCAATACTTCGTTATAACTTTAACTTAAAAACAATTCTTATTTTCTTTTAAATTAAACAATGGTTCTTCTTTCAAGGCTGACTGATGGTTGTAATGACACTCTAATTTATCGACGACAAAGACCAAATTTCACTAGCTTTTCCTGTTAATTTAAATAACACGAAATCTCCATTTTTTTTATCATTTCTTCTTTCTTTAAGTCTCACAGACACTCTAATTATTGTCGACAAAGTTCACCTAAAAAACTTTTATGCACTTTAGGAATAAAAGGGGCACTTTTAATCCCATGGGGATTAAAAATAATTTTAATCCCTGGGGGTATGAACGAAAAAAATAATTAGCATATGCATTACTTAAATTTAGTTAAATTTTTGTGGAATAAGGCTATCGATGGCCTCTTCCGCCGCTTCTTCAATGTTCATTTTCAAAAAAAATGATGTACGATTTTTCTGGACTCCCTACGGTCGGGCTACAAACTTTTCGCCGCGGGATTAAAAGAGGCACTTTAGTCCCTAGGGTTATAATGTACAATTTCATAGTAAAAGAAACAGAAGGCACTCAAGACCAATCTAAAATCAGCAGAAAACCGTACCACCAACTAAATTTAAATAGAAATTTTCTCGCTGATTTAACTAACAGTTTTCATTTTATTTTAAATCAATGCCACTCGCAGAAGATATACATATGAAATTCCCACTCTTCAGAACAATCTGAAATCAGCAAAAAACTGTACCATCAACTAAATTTCACTAGCAACTTCTCTGTTAATTTAAGTAAAAAACAGTTCTTATTTTCTTTTAAACAATTTTTCACCTTTCAAGGTTTACAGACAGTCCCAATGCCCCCTATTATAACAAAGGTCACCCAAAGACTTTTTAATGTCCCCATTTTTTTAACAATTCCTTCTTTCTTTAAATCTCACAGACAATCTATGCCACTCGCAGAAAATACATATGAAATTTCCACCCTTCAGAATAATCTGAAGGCAAGCAAAAAACTGTACCAGCAACTTATTTTCTTTTAAACAATTCTTTCTTCTTTCAAGGCGCACAGACTATTCCTAATGCCACCCTAATTATCGACAACGAAGGCCACCTAAAGACTTTTTCGTAGTAGAAGACGCAGAAGACACATATGAAATTCCCAGTCTCAAGACTAATCTGAAATCTGAATTTTCTCGTTAATTTAAGTAACAAACAGTTTATTTTTTCTTTGAAACAATTATTTTTTATTTTAAAGTTCGCATACAGAATTACTGTAGACAAAGGCCACAAGACTTTTTTTTTATAGTAGAAGACGCAGAAGACACATGAAATTTCGAGTCTGAAGAATAATCTAAAATCAGCAAAAACGGTTCCACCAACTAAATTTCAATAGCAATTTTCTCGTTAGCTTTAAAGTTTTAAACAATTCTTTCTTTTGTTTGAAATTAACTGTTTCGGACTTCCATTGTCTATATTTTATTTATACACGACGTTTCGATCAGAAATTGTACTGATCGAAACGTCGTGTATAAATAAAATATAGACAATGAAAGTCCGAAACACAGAGTTAATTTCAATTCTTTCTTTCTTTAAGTCTCACAGATAGTCCCAATTCTGCTTTAATTATTACCAATAACAAAAGCCACAAACAACTTTTTTTACAGTTAGAAGACGCAGGAGACACCTATGAAATTACCACTATAAAGAACAATAAGAAATCAGCAAAAAACTTTTTTTTTTAATATTTCTTTTTTAAGACTCATAGATACACCCAATGCCACCCTAATTATCGATGACAAAGGCCGCCTAAAAGACTTTTTCATAGTAGAAGACGCAGAAAACACACCTGACATTCCCAGTCTTCAGACTAATCTAAAATCATCAGAAAATGAAGCAGGCGAAAGTTTTGAAGAAGAAGATGATGGTGCAGAAAAAGTAAGCTATAAGGGATGTCAATTGTGGAAAACTGTGGTGGATGACGGCAACAAAATTAACGTTTTGGCAAGACTTAGAGATGACGAAGGTAAGTTATTACGACATTCTCAAAAAAATCGTTAATTTTTTTTAATGACCATAACATGCGAGTTAGTGTACTATACTTCTCTACGACCAATGGAAAATAAATAAGGTTACTAGGGACTTTTCAAATATCTTTTTTAAAACAAGGTTTTTTTTTCTTAAAAATGCGTAATATGTCAATTTAACGGGATTTATTTTTGGTTAGATACTAAAATTATATTTTATATAAATTATTTTTGCGTCAATTAGTGCTGTTATAAAATAAAGTTTCATCGCTTGTCTCGCCATCTTGTGGTTTACGTCTAAGCTTTATTATTATCCTAGGACCGTAAATGAGCCATTAAAATCGTGTTGAGATGGTCGTCAAATTAGTATTATTCGTTGGTCATAGGTAGAATTATTTTCAACGAATTATGACAAACTTTTAATATCTTACTGGCGTCGAGAAAATATAAAATACCTTCGGTATGAACAGGGTGACTTAGAAATCGCGATTAAAGTTTTTTAAAGAACTTATTTTGACGTTATTGGTTATTAGATGGCAATATTTTTTTGGGTATATTATTAGGCTAGTGAAGCTTAACATTTTTAACATAATTATATAGAGTGGCCTAAAAAAGCTTTACATGCATGATAACATACTTCAAAATTATTGCAGTATAACCATTTGGGACGTCAATTTACCTTATTAAAAACTCCCTTCACATATCGCTCTACCCCGAACTGAAAATTGAACATTTTCGCTCCGATATTAAAATTTTATTAAAGTCGGTTGAAAAGAATTTCCCAATACCTTCATAAAGAGATTCACTTTTACAAAATCACTTTAAAAAATGCCCTGTTCCGAGGCGTTCTACAGTTAAATGAGTTTATAGAGTTTTTGACAAAGAGATAAAGTATTTTTTTTTACATGTGCAATAATATGATATTTACCTATCTTACTACTAAGTGAATGTCTGTTACTTACAATTAAGCTATTGGTTAGAAAATAATAATCTTTTTGAATATTTGCTTTCCACTTTTACATTTTTCATTAAACATAATTTAAATTATTAGATTTTGAGTTGTTACATCTTATCTACTGTAGGCCAAAAACGGGTAGGAGTACATAATGAAATAGCACAGTTAGCTTTTGGATTCATTTTTATGTAACCTATACCTCGTTCAAGAACACCTTGCTTGGTATGAAAGAATACCATTATAAAATAAAACTAAATTAAAGAAAATCTACTAACCCACTTAAACATTGGTATTGCCAACAAGTTTAAGAACAAAACTCAAAATTGATTATGTTTTGCTGGTTAGCAAGTTTTGTTTAGCTGTAAAATCAAGAATAAGAAAAATAAAGTCACTGACCAAATAATAATAAATTTAAACAATGAGTATGCTAATTAGTTGCTTCCTATAAACGACATAAAATGAAGACAGTAAGAAAACACCAGTTGATTATTAATTATATATGCATTTTGTTTGGCTCAAAAAATTAACGGTATTTTAATTTTCATGATGAATCCCAGTGAAAGTTTAGTCCTATAAAGTACATATACTAAAAAATATGTATGAGGATAAAACAATTATAGGGAAATAAGATTTCCATCTTCCGTTTGTTTTTTAACTAAACTTTTGTTTACTGAGTAAGATTATCAAAGAAATAAGACTTATATCACAAAAATAATTATTAAAATTAGACAACACACTTTATTTTTTTAAACAGATATTTCCATGTGGGGAGGAAACACGTCCGCCATTGACATCTTGGTAAAACCCGATTCACTGGAAAAAGTTAAAAAAGCTCTGAAAGAAAAGAACATCAACTTTGACGTGGCCATTCAAGATTTACAGACGGCCATAGATGAAGAAAATCCACCAGTGGATAACCAAACTGACAACAGAAATGGTATGACAACATTTTTAAATTTAGGCTTAATTTATACACGCAATTGAAGTTCTCAGTTGAAAGACGAAAAGATGACAGATGGCAGCTAATATAATCATCAAATCCTGTTGAACTGTACGAACTCCCAACACAAATCTCCCTCTCTGTCAAGGTGGTAACACCAACTTATAATGTAGGGGCATATGTCGATAATTTCTATCCCGTGGGATTTTGAATGAAGGAGTTTTGTGACAATGTGGGATTGATAGCTCTTTAGTCACACAATCAAGTGTTACCGGGCGTATTGTTCGCATCCGTGTAGAAGTACTCGATTCCATATAATTATTCAATGTTAAACCTCCCTACCAATTTTTTCTTTTTTGATATGGCGTCCCAGATATTTATGCTATACCCCGGTAAAAATGACCTATATGCCCGTCGTTTTTATTAAGTTTCGGAACTTCTCGGACTAAATAGCTGTTGAATCCTCATCCTTGAATTTTATTGTGATGTTAATAGACAAGTGTAGTCATGCCCTACTGGCATAATTAGAATTTTTTATGCGTTTTCGACCGGCATTTTGGAAAATGGCATCTAAAACCACTGGTCCAGTATATGGTAATATATTTACTTTTGCTAACTCTCTTATAGGTTATTTAAATGACTTTTTTGGCTCGACAAGTAAGTAGAACATAAAATACACAGTTCCGAAACTTAATAAAAACGACAGGCATATAGGTCATTTTTACCGGGGTATATCATAAACATCTGGGACGCCATATCAAAAAAAAAAAAAATGGAAAGGAGGTTTAAAATGAAGTATTTTTTATGGCTAAGATGTTAATTTCATATACGGCGCTTAAAGTTTTTGCGTAGTGGTAAATTGGAAAAAACATCACAAAAAGCTGGTTTTTCACTTGTACATGTTATTTCAAAGTCAACAAGAATTAATGGCCACCTTGTCGTTTTTGCTTCTTTACGAAATTGGATAAAATAAAATGAGGTTATGGGTCGCCATTTTGATATATAGGCGCCATATTGAAACGCGTCATAGCTAAACGAGTTAAACCAATTTTTTTTAACAGTATTGCTGGACTTGACCTTCTTATCTTTCTTACCAAATATGGTCCTCTTTGCTTTAATAGTTGATGAATAGCTTCAAACTGCATCAAACTCTATGGGTCGAATTTGGCATACATGCCTAATAGTTTAAGGTAGATTTAAAGTTGGACGGACAAAACCTCGAATTATTAAGATTTTTTGAAGAGAAAATGGCTTTTTTGCTATTTTCAAGGTAATTTAAGGTCAAATGACTTTGAAAGTAAATTTTTTGGAATCCTCGTTCTCAAATTATATGGAATCGGGTATAATCATGCCCCGGTTGTGAAAGTTGTATTTTTTATGATTTTTGGTCGCCATCCTGAAAGATGACGTCATATCAACCCCTTCTACACTGATGCGAACAAAACATCCGGAAAAACTCGATTATGTGACTAAAGAGCTATCAATCCCACATAGTCCCAAAACTCCTTCATTCAAAATCCCACGGACTTCAACTTGTCGGTCCTTCTATCTCCAGACGTCAACTGCAAACGCTGCGTATATGAATCCGGAGTTAATTTTGTGGGTCAAGGAATTTTTGATAATAGTTCTAGATATTAGGGTGTTTTTGAGTCGTTCTTTTTTTCATTTCGGTATTCTTATCGTTATTCTGCCTCGACGCGGTAGCTATCTATCATGTTTATTGAGGATAACAAGGAGAAAAGTTGTGTTTATCGTTATTTTTATATACAGGGTGGATTCTCTAAATGGAACGGTACTTCTAGAGGCTTTAGGGAAGAGGTTATAAAAAAGCTAAAAACGAATCGTTAATGATTTTTTTACGGACTTTCTACCCATGATAAACAAAGAAAATTGGGGCCTATCAAGTATTTTTTTTTTAATGAGAAGGTATCACTTGTGACACCTTTTTGGAAAGCTAGTTAAAAAAGAAACCTAACGCACTAGTCTTTTTTGTCAACCAATGTGTCATAAATTAAAAAATAAACTACATATTTCTCTATTTACTAAGCGGAATAAAGAAAATATCACACTACAAGGACATTATTGCCGGCCCATTTGGGGGCACTCACTGAAGGTCCAGCTCGAGCTCGTTAAAAAATAAATTCGATTAAATAAAATTTTTTGGCATCTGTCAACCCAAGTGTCAAAAATTTAAAAAAAAACCTATTTGTTTGTCAATTGTTTTAGCTTATTGGCGTAAAATTTTTAACACATGGGTTGACAGATATCAAAAAAATTTATTTAATCGAATTTTTCTTTTAACAAGCTTTCCAAAAAGATGCCACAAATGGTACCTCCTTATGAAAAAAATGTTGGTAGGCCTCGGGCCTTCAGTGAGGGCCTCCAAATGTTCTTGTGTGGTATTTTCTTTATTCCGCTTAGTAAATAGAGAAGTATGTAGTTTATTTTGAAGCTAAAACAATTGACACAAAAATAAGTTTTTTTTATTTTTGACACATTGGTTGACAGCTGTCAAAAAAAAGTAATGTCTAAAATTTATTTTTTATCAAGCTTTCCAAAAAAGTGCAACAAGTGGTACGTTAAAACTTTCAAATTAGTTACATCAACCGAAAAGAATCTAAAAAAGAAAAGATCAAAAGATCTTGGGAGGAAAGTACGAAATTTCAAAATTGGACGAGTGTCCCACAAGGAACACACAAAAGTCCAAAGCGAAAAGGGAAACAATTAAATGATGTTTCGCCCGGGGTGACTAGCCTGGGCTCGTCAGTGGATTCACTAGTCACCCTCAATCCAATCTACAATAATGAAACCTGACATCATTTAACACCATCGCACACTCTGACTTCCAACTCTGAAACACTCACAAATAGGCATCGTTCCGCATGGTACTTATTATAAGTCGCCTGATACGGATTCGTCCTGGCGTGTTAATCTTTTCAAAAGAAAAGAATCTAAAAAAGAAAAGATCAAAAGATCTTGGGAGGAAAGAACGAAACTTCAAAATTGGACGAGTGTCCCACAAAGAACACTTGAAGAAGAACGTGTTCTTTGTGGGACACTCGTCCAATTTTGAAATTTCATTCTTTCCTCCCAAGATCTTTTGATCTTTTCTTTTTTAGATTCTTTTCGTTTGATGTAACTGATTTGGAAGTTTTAACTTCTTGTTTTAATTGTCTTAGGAGCATATTCCTATTGGAAATATTACGCCAGGACGAACCCGTATCAGGCGACTTATAATAAGTACCATGCGGAACGATGCCTATTTGTGAGTATTTCAGAGTTGGAAGTCAGAGTGTGCGATGGTGTTAAATGATGTCAGGTTTCATTATTGTAGATTGGATTGAGGGTGACTAGTGAATCCACTGACGAGCCCACGCTAGTCACCCTGGGCGAAACATCATTTAATTGTTTCCCTTTTCGCTTTGGACTTTTGTGTGTTCCTTGTGGCACACTCGTCCAATTTTGAAATTTCGTTCTTTCGTCCCAAGATCTTTTCAGTCAGGTTTTTTAGATTCTTTTCGGTTGATGTAACTGATTTGGAAGTTTTAACTTCTTGTTTTAATTGTCTTAGGAGCATATTCCTATTGGAAAGATTAACACGCCAAGACGAATCCGTATCAGGCGACTTATAATAAGTACCATGCGGAACGATGCCTATTTGTGAGTGTTTCAGAGTTGGAAGTCAGAGTGTGCGATGGTGTTAAATGATGTCAGGTTTCAATATTCTAGATTGGATTGAGGGTGACTAGTGAATCCACTGACGAGCCCACGCTAGTCACCCCGGGCGAAACATCATTTAATTGTTTCCCTTTTCGCTTTGGACTTTTGTTTGTTCCTTCTGGGACACTCGTCCAATTTTGAAATTTCGTTCTTTCCTCCCAAGATCTTTTGATTTTTTAAGTGGTACGTTCTCACTAAAAAAAAAATAGTTGGTAGGCCCTGGGCCTTCAGTTGGGAGACTCAATTTTTTTTTATCATGAGCCGAAATTGTGTAAATAGTAGTTTTCACAACTAGTGGCTAAAATAGTCCTTTTTTTACAAGCGTTGGTTTAAATAACGAGCGCAGCGAGTTATTTAAAAACACGAGTAAAAAAAAACACAATTTAGCCACGAATTGTGAACAATATTTTTTTTAATACCTTTATCAAAAAATCCAAGAAAAACAGGAAAATACTTTTAAAAATCCCGAACGAAGAACACTTTTCGCAAATCAGACCATCTTTACACTATAAATCAAGGCGGCTGGTTTTATATTTTATATATATTTTATATTTTTGCGAAGTTTTTAAATGATATTTTCCTAAATACTGAAAACTAGCGGAAATGGCTTAACTTTTAGGCAAGAATAATTAGATTTTTTCAGTATTACTATTTTCCGCTATTTCTCTTTAATTCTGAGCAAAAAACGGACAGAAATCTTTTTTTGCACCCGTGATAAAAAAGTTTTTTTGCATCGGCAACCAAAAAAGCCATGCTTTAGTTATCTGCAGACAGTTACTAAAATCATGTTTTTGATGAAGATATAAAAAAAATCATTAAAGATTCGCTCCAAGCTTTTTTTAAAACCTCTTCCTTAAAGTCTCTAGAAGAATCCTCCCTGTATATTTTACTACATATTTATAACATATGATGACTTTGAGCATAGCCGCACGGTCTTTTGTAAAATTATAGCAAATTATTATTATTTTTTCAACTAACCAAAATTAACCTAACTCTTTCCGTTACTTGAAGAGGGCCAAAAACTTTATTTTTAACACTACGATGTTATCGTTATTAACGACAAAGTTAACGATAAGAATAACTATAACAGATGCTAAAACGTGTGCCCAAAACCCCTCTATTGTTTAATATTTTTCACGAATAAACTAATCTCAGGGATGAAAAAGAAAGAAAGTTTTGACCATTGCATTGTTTGAAAATTTATTATTGCATTATTACGTTTTGCGGAAATATTGTTTGAAATTTTATACAAATGAGCAAGTAACAGCGAAGACAATTTTGACATAATTCATAACTAATAACAATTTAAAAAAACATTAATTGCTTGAGAGATTTTACGATATACGCAAAAATTGCAGAAAAACAATTAAGATACAGATACGTCTTGATGCCACCATGGAAAAGAGGTCTAACCGCGATTACGAGAAGGATGGACCTACGACCAGCGGAGCAGTGGGGTCCGTAAAATATCATAAATTGTGTAAGAAAAAAGCATGGATATTTAAAAGTAACTGTGATATTTGTTTCTGTTTGTGTTGTTGGGTTGTATGGTTTTCATTGTACCTATTTTATATGTCTGTTTCTTGTATTTCCAAACTTTTTAGTATTTTTTCTATGCACACACTGGGAGTAAATGTGTTTGACTTTTTTCGGGTTTCCTGTTTTAAATTTAATAATTAATTCATTTTAGATTTGATTTAAACAGTTTGAAAAAGTTTCTCTTCTTTTTCCTTCCTAAAAAGTTAAACTTGAGGAAGGAAAATATCGAATGTTTTTGTAAAAAAAACAGCAAATTCTCATGGCTTTGGGGTATACAGGGCAAAACATTCTGTTTAAACTTTGTGTCATAAAGTTGTAGTTTTTAATTGGACACTGATTCAATAATACCATAAAGCCCTCGAAAAATATTATCCTTTTTTATTTTTTAAAAGATTGGCTACTTGGAATTTGGTCTTTATAAAAAAAATGTATAATGTTTTAAAAGTAAATCTAAAAACAATAAAGAAGAATTTTCCTCGATAGAGTCGATTATGTAATGAGAACCGTCCTATAAAATTTCGTTTAATTTTGTTGTTTTATTTCGTCTGCGTCTTACATAACCCGACTAATAATTTACTGTTTTTAAGTGTTCTTTTTTACGTTTTATAGTACTATTAATTTGGTCCTAAAGCTGTGAATGACTAAATCCCATTGATTTTGTATTATGTGTACTTGTCTGTTAACCAATCAACTTTTTACAAAACTGTCAAATTGCGACTTTGGAACGACACTCAAAGCAGTAGGTAGAAATAGGAAATTACAACATTTACTAAAGCTCAAATTATCAATCGAGTTATAGAAGGCGGCTGGTCTATAAGGAGAGCGGTCACTAATTTTGGGGCTGATAAAATGCAGATAGTACGATGGAAAAAGCGCTGGATACAAAATAATTCGATAAATAGAAAACATGGATCAGGACTAAAACCTGTAAGTTCTGAGATACAAGATGAAAGGCTTATCGACCACCTCAGGCAAAATTGTTTTACCACATCCGTTGATGCATCTAATGTTAAATCAAATCACTTTATTTTAACAACATTTTATGCAATAAAGATTTCAGTAAAATATTTAATATTTTGTCAGATTGTTTTTAAATATATTTATTTGTGTAACGATTAACAGAAGGATTCAAAAATCTGAAATTGAGTTGTTGCAAAAAAATATTTTTAGCGAAAGAACAAAAACATGCCAGGGTTATTTATGCATTAAGTAATAGGGAATTATTGAAATACGGCCGCACTGGATAGTGCCTACTTAGCGCCGACCTTAACACGGGCTGTGCCTGGCTCTAAAAGGTGGAAATTATAGAATTATTGAACGCGCATCTAGCAAAACGGTGACGATGCGACTTTATTTCTAACCTACAAATATATGCTGCCTGTTTTCGAAATTCTGTGTTGTTTTTTTTTTATATTTTGAGTGATCAAAAGCATGGGTGTGTGTTGGAAGCAGAGGTCTTTGTGGAGGGTGGGGAGAAGGACCATTTAGAGTTCTGAAGGGATTTTGTTGAACTACTTCTCGTAGCAAACAAATATTGTCTTCATCGGTAAAACGAAGCCTTGCTTTTTTAAATTTTCTTGTGCTATGTCATCCGATTTCATAAAAATATAACTATTTTGTCCCAATTTTTGCTTTTTTGGCCGTCACGACACAAAAAATTCCCGAAAGTAGGCTTAAGGTAAAAAAATGGCGAATAGTTGTCAAAAACGTCAAATACGGCTAGACACAGCCAAGATGCGGCCCAGTATAATTCCTCCACAAATAAGGGCAGGTCCTAACCTTATTAGTGTCGGCACTAAATATGGTCGTTCTTGCGCATGCGTATCTGTCAACAGCGTCAAAATAGTGCCTGACCTTATTAGTGCAGGGCCCTAACTGTGTTTCAATAATTCCCTAATATTCTTCATGATGATTACTTCTGGGAGAGGTTGGTCTTCACAGATTAAAAGATATTTCAGTCATCTTCGAGCAGCAGAAGAATTTTAGTGTATCGTCTACTAAATTCTAGGTTTGATCCAAAATACACCAACCAAATTAAGAAAGCTGTGGGGCTGTTTTAGCGCTAGAGGTTTGGGTATGTTTTGGCAAATCGAAGGAGGATTCAACAGTCAAAGATATGTTGAGATTGAGGATGTTATGTTGCCATCAACAACGACTTCGTTTACCAGCAGGACAACTGTCCCGTGCACACGGCTAATGTTGTTTACCAGTGGTTTGAAAACAATAATATTTCTTTGGCCATCCAATAGCCCTGATCTCAACCCAATATGTCAAATAAATGACAAAATTATTTATCAGAGAAACTAGAGACCACAAAATGCTAAAGAGTTATTGAAAATAATGGTGCGCCCACTAAATACTAATTTTTTTTGTTGTTCTAAGTAATATTTAATATTTGGTTGTTTCCAATCCGTGGTGTTATTTAGAATCCATCACTTTTTTCATTTTATTATCGTCATTTTATCAACCCCAAAATGAGTGACAGCTATCCTTATAGACCAGCCGTCTTCTGTAACTCGAGTGATAATTACTCTTTTGCAATAAAGATTGTTTTTAAATATATTTATTTTGTTTGAATGGCACTTTTTGGTATCATTAAATAATTATATCCGGGACAGACATTACAAGCTGGTGGTGTGTATGAGTATACTATTGTTATTTTTTGAAAACAAGAGTACATCTTGATGAAAATTTAGATATAATATGACAATATATATGATATTATTATCATATCATTATGAATTATTTTCATAAATAATTGTGTATAATTTTAGGACACAGACTATCATGGAAAGCGTACCACAGACTGGAAGACATTTATGGTTATATAGATTTCTTGGGCAGAACTTATCCCGATTTCGTCCAAGTGCAGACCATTGGTAACTCTGTTAAAGGCAGACCGATCAAGTTGATTAAGATTTCTAATGGACAAGCTGGCAACAAGGCGGTGTGGGTTGATGGTAAGAAGTAGAAAATACATATTTATAAATGAGATAGAAATTTTATCATTAGAACTTTTATAATAATTTTTAAAGCCAAGCATTTGGTTTTAAGTACAAGAGACCGTTAACTTTATGAAAGCCTTAAGATTACTACAGAGTGAGAAGGAAGGCTACATTTTTCCCCGGTGCGAATGCTTTAGTGACACGTTAAAGTAAAAAAAAAACCAAAACACAAGCCTTTAAGTCGTAATATTGTTGCTATTATATCATTTAAATTGTCTAAAAAACATCAATGTTTCAAAAAGTAGCAAAAGATGATTTTTAGCCCCTTGAATTGATCTTCAATGTGGTATGAAAAATATATTAACGTCAAAAAACTTATATTTGCTATTCTGTTCAACTCAGAAATAAAATTTCTGATACGTCTTTAAATACTTACATTTGCCATTTTATAGGTGGAATTCATGCCAGAGAATGGATTACTCCAGCAACTGTGACTTATATCATCAATACATTTGTCAACGACTTTGAAAATGAGCCCAAGCATATTCAAAATATCGATTGGTAAGTTTTGGTTTTAGACAAAATATTTGTTGAAATATAAAACGACGTTAAGGCGAGGGTAGGATAAGATAATGTTTTGATAATTTCTTCTTTTAATGCCTATGAAAAGCCGTGAGAAATCAACCATCATTCCTTAGCAGATATGAAGTCCAATAAATTCACACCCTAAATAAAGTCCGACAGCAATTTATATAAGCTATATGTTGGAAAGTCCTACATTGGGGACTAAGATTATGTAAAATTAGGCTTGATCCAATATCATCATGGGTGCTTTCTAGAAGTTGTAGTTTTGCTTATTTTATGATAGGTGGAATTCATGAATTACTCAAGCAACTGTGACTTATACAGGGTTCCTAAGCAAATCCTTAGGGGGCCAAGCAGCCGTGTAT
The DNA here is from genome assembly GCA_963921995.1 of Oxystoma pomonae. Taxonomy (NCBI): domain Eukaryota; kingdom Metazoa; phylum Arthropoda; class Insecta; order Coleoptera; family Brentidae; genus Oxystoma; species Oxystoma pomonae. The sequence continues at coordinate 87,509,904 of OY998168.1, read as the reverse complement.
AAGACGCAGAGAAACGGAAAAGCACATTAGGCATGGGGCGATGTTGTCACTACATCTTACACGTAGTAAATCCATTCCAGGTTGTTGTTTTCTAATGTTTTCCATTTTCATACCTTTAGGACTGGAATAAAAATTGTTTTTGCTCCACTTTAATACCAAACTAATGAAAGATATCGTAAAAAGAAATATTTTACGGCTTTTCATTTTGTAACCATTGTCCTTACGCACTGTTTATAGGCTGGGGACTGAGATACATGCAAATGCCTAACCTAAAGCGTTCATACACGGCCGGAGAAATCGACTGAGATATTTCCGTAGAAACTTTATCAAGCAAATAGGACGGGTTGACGCCTTCGAACGTCCAACCCGGGTTTTGCACTTTGATTCGAAATCAAAAAGGAGGAACAGTCAAATGTGGGGCTGTGCACAAATTACGTAACGGTGATTTTACCAATTTTTGACCCCATCCCTATGTAATGTTTTGTAACGGTTTGGCACGCCACTCCCCTAATATTACGTAACGATTTCAAGACCACTACCCCCCCCCCAAAAAAAAAACTTAACTTATTTTCATTCCAAATTTTCTTAGTTTCACACAAATGCAAACGATGTCGAAAACCCCCCTCCCCCCTACGTAACGTTTTGTAACCCCCCTCCCCCTATGACCATTACGTAATTTGTGCACGGCCCCTGTAGTCCCGGTGGAGGAGGGCGAGAAAATTGATATTTTTTTCTTAAGGCCTATTTCTTTGCGTTCCCGAAATTACGTAATTTTTGAAAAAAAATTGTAAGCGGCGCCATTTTTATTTAGTGCTTTGTTTTTCTAACATTTTTGCGTTCGGCTAATTTAATTGAAAAATTTTTGCCTGCGGCGCCCTTTATCTTCTCACTCGAAACCAAGATCCCCCATTTTAGGAAAACTGATCCCGTCTCTCTTTCTAAATTTTTTCGAATAAAAGTAGAGTATAACCATGGGGGAAATAATTTTTTTCTACGGTATGACGAAAATTTCGACAAAGTTGAAGAGAAAAGTAAAAAAAGTGGCAGAGCTCAAGTTTTTCGTAAAAAAAACTTTTTTTGTAAAGAAACAGAGCAAAATAAATCTTTTCACCCCTTTTTGGGTGTTACAAATATTGGCAGCCCCTTATTTTTCGCTTTTTCCCTCCCGCTAGTTTTGAAGAATTGGTTCGCTACATGTTTCGAGATCATGTCATAAAACACCTCGAAAATATCAAATGTAGTGTAGAGCCAGCTTTATTTAAAATCAATAATATCGCAAGCAAAAAGCTCTGCAGGAAAAACAGCGCCGTTTATTGATTTCTTTGGCTGCTAGTGCTAGCTGCATGGTTTGGCCGTTTCCGGATAGATGTCACTAGTAGAACAGAATGGAAAGAAATTTAATTAAAAGCGAAGATATTTCTTTCTAATATTAACAACCTCACGAGTTTATCGCTCAGTATCGTAAATAATGGACCCTGCCGCCTTCTTTAAGCAAGAAAAAGCTGTGGTTTGGACTTGGATCTCATGGTGTGGCCGCCATCTAGCGGAATTTGCAGACATCTTGTCAACGGTTATTATTGCAACTATGATTTATGCTCACAATGAAAGAGTGGCGACAATTTTTTCTCATGAAAGCAGTCCGGAGATAATAACAAACTGGCAACATTGCTCAATATACCTGTTTCTTTTGTGCGCGCAGAACTTTCTATGCCATTTCTGTTTGATTTATTGAAATCCTATTCCTAAGGAAAATCTTAGGAACCCTGTATTATCAACACGTTTGTCAATGATTTTGAAAACGAGCCCAAGCATATTCAAAATATCGATTGGCAAGTTTTTGTTTTAGACAAGATTTGTTGGAATACAAAACGACATTAAGGCCAGGGTAGGGTAAGGTAATGTTTTGGTGGTTTCTTCTTTTAATGGCTATGAAAAGCCGTGAGAAATCAACCATCATTCCTTAGCAGATATAAAGCTTAATAATTCCACACCCTAGAGTAGTAGTAGTAGAATATCGGCGGCCATAGGCCTGGCCATTAAGCCGCATAATGGATCTTTTCTGCCATACCCCCATGCACCCCCGGGGTGCCCCTTAGGATGCAAGTTTTCTTTCTCTAAGAGGATTTAATTTTTACCTGACACCTCTTTGTAGAGGTCAGGGATCTTTAGACTGCGTAGCAAGTATACACAGTGAACCGCCGGCTTTACACCCCCTCCGAAGGGTGGTCCTGCTACATGTTAGACTTACATCTATCTAACATCGGTACCGTTCCAACAGAAATTGGTTGACGATAGACTTTTCTCCCCAGCAGCCCGCCGTCATATAGGCTGACCCGAAAATCGAGGTTTAGACCCGGTTTGGCTAGTCGAGGTCGCCGTCGGAGTCTTCAGATGCATTTCTTGGAGTATTCCTGCTATCAAAAAGTGTTACCGCCTCTTCCAAGTCATCCTCTGTCGACTCCCGCTACCAAATTTGTCTGAGTCCAGCCGCGGGGCCATGGGCTCCCGATCTCGGAGAAGTCCAGGTCTACTTTTTTTTGGGTCACCGGCTAGTCTCCTCTACCCAGTTTTGGTGGGGTCCTCGGCCGTCCACCTTTGAGTCCCGCAAAATTTTCGGTGCAGTGCCAACCGTGCCGCCTACTTCTACCTTGTTTGTTGTTATTCTATGCACAACGTTGACTGCGGAGCTGCTGAGCTGAGTCGGCCGTCTCGAGTCGCATTCGGTGTTGTGTGAAGCAATGTGTACTTTCCGCTGTTCACTAGTCTACGGCGGCCCAACACCCTACAGGAAGTCCGACAATAATTGTATAAGTTATCTGTTGGGCATTCCTAAATTGTGAACCAAGAGTATGGAAAATTCAACTCCTGATCCAATATTATCAAGGCCACTTTCTAGTATTTGGCTAATTCCTTGATTGTCCATTAATTTGGTTTTTTCAAATCAATGTGTTGCCTCAGGTTCCTGTTTTTTTTCTCATCTAACTGAAAACCGTCAATATCAATGTTACTAAAAAGTTATTTTGTTAATAAGTGTATAGTGAGGCAAATAAAACTTACTAAGGCAATATCGGTTAATTTTTTTAAATAATGCGAGGTTTTCTACATAAGAGCCATATCAAATCATCAATGTGTTGATTGATTGATTCTGCAAAAAACTAAGCTTCTTAGTTATTGTTTACGTGAACTTCCAAAAATGGTGTTTTGGTAGCTTCATTTTTCAATGACTATGCAAAGCCGTGAGGTTTAATAATTTGTCATCCTAGAGGAAGCCCTGCTTTGGACTAACTAAAGCCACGGTCAATAAGGAAATATCCAAGTGCTTTGAAAGAAAAAGGATGCAGCACAGGCGCTCGACTCCGGAACAACACCAGTACAAAGCCTTTCTGAATAAGCCAGACAAACGTAGAGCAAAGCAGCTCCGGCAACTACCAAGGAACAGCCTGAGAATAATCACAGGTCTGTATACAAGCCAGTGGCGACTCAACTAACACATGAACAGAATTGGAGTGATCAATACACCGAGTTGCAGATTCTGTGGAGGAGAGGAGGAAACGCCGGTATATATCCTATGCCATTACGTAGGACTAATAAGCACAAGGGCGAAAATATTTGGCCCCGGGTTGAAAGTGCCCCAAGATTTCGAGGAAGTATCACCAAATAGACTGATTTCCTTTATTAGGGAAGTTGGGATGAGTGAGTTGTAGGCAGGTATGAGCCACAATAGACCTCTTAGGTCGCAGTGGAGGGTGCAATATTGCACCACTCATAACAAACCTAACCTAACCTAGAGGAAGTCCGACAGCAATATAAATAAGCTATTGGACACCGTCAAAAATGTTACCAAAGAACCAAAGAGTTATTTTTTTTTTAATAAGTGTTTTTATTTGAGGCAGATAAAACTTGCTTAGGCAAAATCGATTATTCTTGTAACTCAAGATTTGCCTCGGCTAGTTTTTCTTCTCCAATTATCCTAAATCTACTCTTTTTGGATGGTAGGCATGGCGATAGAATTAACATTACTGATTTGTTTGTTTTCTACAACAACCCATGATGTATTCTATTCTTGCCACTTAAGTAGGTCTGACACCTTCGCTAGGTGCAGCAGCTTCTTCATTAGTGTTTTCAAGGAACCTCCCTCCTGGATAGTTTCCTCTTCCAAAAGATGTGGAGTTCTCGAGTAGGCCGGGCACTCGAAAAGGTTGCCAAAAGCTGATTAGTAGTCCTCATTGTATAGTCTGCATATGCGTTCTTCTTGGTATATTGTGTGCAAGTGTTTTCTCAGTATGCAGATGACTGGCTAAAAGTCCTTAAAATCTCAAAGATCATTGATACCGAAAGATATTTCACCCTAGTTTGCTGTGGTGCTTCTTCGGTGTTTGATTCCAGTGAGTTTCGTGTTCCTCTGAATCCCAGAATCGGCACCTGGCCGTCACATCGGCACCTCCTTTGTTAGTTAGACTGTTGGTAGGTAGTAGCAATATTTTTTTTAATTTTCTAGGTACTTTACCCCAGTGGTGAATCCAGACGGTTATGAATATACCCACACAACCGACAGGCTATGGAGGAAAAACAGAAAAGGTTCAGGAAGCTGTGCTGGGGTTGATCTTAACAGGAACTTTGGGTAAGTTACTAGGAAAGGTTTTTCACAAAAGGGCCAAAAGAAAGCTAAAATTGCTGTGCTTCCAGATTACTAACCTCTGGTACAGTATTTTACAGTGGAACGTTATAATGCTCAAGGTTTTTAAAGGTTTGAAATTAAAAAAGTTGGGTAATGGGAAAAAAATTATCCTGAGTCTTGAGTAATGCAAGAACTCCATTGTGCTATTATTTCGGTATAACTTAGTTAAGACAATAGGGCCCCTAAGGAAGACTGACATGGATAAAGTTAAGCCATGAGATCTGGGTGGGTTGTTTGTTCTTAAATCTGTGTAACAATGCTGGAATAATTTTTGAGGGACGCTAATTCAATTTTTTTTTGAACCATAGCTTTCTAAATTTGCTCATACGGACGAATCGGGGAAATTGCTTCTAATCGAAGTTGGTTTCAAATTTGGGGAATGTATAACCCTGTACATTTTCTACACACAGATGTCACCGTTCATCCGATTATGGTGAAATTTGGTGTATAGATGTAGATTTGGCACTAGTTTATTTTAGTTCTGACAGGGTATGAAATAATTTTTAAGAAAAATTGTTGTCGGGGGTTTTTAAAACGTTTAATTTTACTTCTTATAGGTACAAATGGGGAGGACAAGGTTCCTCTAAGAACCCTTGCACAGAAATTTACAGCGGCACAGGACCCTTCTCCGAACCGGAAACCGCAGCCATTCAACGGTTCATTACATCATCCGGCGCCAAATGGAAGGCTTATGTATCTTTCCACTCTTATGGTAAGAAATATTCACTATGGTTTTCGTGTTTACGGTCACAGACAGAAGTTAGGGCCAACATTGCTAATAGGCTAAGCTATATAGGAAAAATAAAGGAAAAAATTGGAATCCAATTTTTTTTATTGACAAGCTTAGGAAGGTCCACCGTTTAACATACTCAAAGTCCCCAAAAAACTCCAAAAACGCGCTTTCCTTGGATAACTCCTAAACGGTGCCCAAGCAGCATTTATCTGACTTCCAACTAAATCCGACGTAATGCGACGTCATTTAAAGTCAAAATTTAAGTCACCATTAACTTATTTGATCAACGACGTCGCTTTAATGTCAAACCCAACGTTGTTAAGCGTAAGTCAGTGTATTGAACGACCCGTCGCATACTGTGACGTAACTTTCTACATATTTCCCAACGGCAGGTCTTTATCGTGTACTACGACGTAACTTTCTATTTATCTCCCAACGTCGGTCTTTCACCGACCCAATTTGTTTTATTGACAAGCTTAGGAAGGTCCACCGTTTAACATACTCAAAGTCCCCAAAAAACTCCAAAAACGCGCTTTCCTTGGATAACTCCTAAACGTTGCCCAAGCAGCATTTATCTGACCTCCAAATAAATCCGACGTAATGCGACGTCATTTAAAGACAAAATTTAAGTCACCATTTCCTTATTGGATCAACGACGTCGCTTTAATGTCAAACCCAACGTTGTTAAGCGTAAGTCAGTATATTGAACGACCCGTCGCATACTGTGACACAACTTTCTACATATTTCCCAACGGCAGGCTACGTTGGTCTTTATCGTGTACTACGACGTAACTTTCTATTTATCTCCCAACGTCGGTCTTATGTTGGTTTCTATGACGTTAAATTAGTTATCCTGCCAAACGGCCAAGCGATGGTCGATGGAATATGCCTTAAACTTACGTTATGTTCCATTGTCCTAGTTTACGTTTCGCTGTTTGACCTACTTTTCGTAGGGTTTTTTAACCTACTTTGACATTAATGTTTTAACCTTACTTTGTTTATCTGGCAGGGATGATGGATTGCACTGGTACATTTTTATGTCCTTTTTTAGCTTGGGGAACCAGCAGATCCCATCCTCTTCCCAATTGTGGGGTATGGGCTCCATTTCCTTTAGGTTTTTTATATAGACAATTTTTAAGTCGTCCATTTTTAGGCTCAGCCTAAAGGGGTTGTAATCTGTGTGGAACAGTACTTTCGCTAACTTTTTTTTTTCTAAAAAAGCGGAAAATGATTGGAAAAACAATTTTTCGTTTATCTGTCAAAACGTGAACAAAAGTAAGGTTATCTGTGCAACTGACCTACTAATCGAAGACGTATATATTCTATTATCGTAGTTTAAACAAAATATTTACCAATTGTTAGCGGTTGGATTCTAATAAGTCGGAATTGATATAGCATTGATCTGCGATGCATGACGTAGAATTCTAATACGTTTGCTGCTTGTCGGGCATTCGCACGTATGATTTCCCTACGTCGTTCGAACGTAAGAACTTAGTTTTTGTATAAGGAAAGTTGGGGACTCGGTCCGAATTGGTAAAATTTTAGTGCACTATAGGTAAGTTGATTTAACCCGCCATTTTAAACAACTTGGGGTCAATCGGCCGTCACAAAAACATTTTTTGTTTTACAAATCTTTATCTAAATTGGAAGACACCATTCAAAATTAACAATAATTTAGAACTTGGGCCCACACAACAAAATACAAAAAAAATTATTTGGTTTTTTCTTTTTTTTTCTGATATTAAAGAATTCGCGAGGCTGGCTTTCATTGGCAAAAATTGCATGTTTCTTGCGTTTTAAAAGTGTCTATTATTATTTGTTATTAAAAAAATATGTCTTCATTTTATATTTTTGGGTATTTGCAATCAGGTTATATTGTTCTTCAAAATAATATACTTTATAAGTACAATTTACGTTCGGGAATATTTTTTCCAAACGAAAATTTGATTACTTTTAAGTAAGGGAAATCAACGAATGGGCGACGTAGGCAATGATGAGTAATTTTAAGTGAAGGAAATCAAACGTTGGCAATTGGCGAAAGCTCACCCAAACAAGGTTCATTTACTGACGTAGCAGTGACTTCGACGCAACGTTAATCTTTATTCCCCATTTAGACACAAATAAGGGTCGACAGGAAGTCGAAACGACGTTGCTGCTGACGTCGGGTCATTTAATCGCTACGTCTGCATAACGTAAGATAACGTCCAAAAGCTGCTTGGATGATGACTGTCAAAAGTGACAAATAGGAAAAATGTTCTAAATTTAATTCTCTATCAATAAGTAATGTAGCTTAAATCACTCCTTCTACCAGAAAAATTGAAAAAGCCCAAGCAAGAATTATGCCAATTTGAACAATTTCTTGCATATTCCTTTTTAGCATTTTCATCAAGATTTCTCAACCTACGAGTACCAAACTTGCCAGGGTTGATCTAAGAACAATGACCTAAATTACATCAGAAAATTAAATTTTTCCAGTGGCTTAGTCCGATTTTCTTAACTAGAAAATTTCAAAATGTACCAAAACTCTTTGATACGCCACTGTTACTGACATATACAAAAAAAGGCCCCGATTTTCACTAGATCTTATACTAGATAAAATTGCATTTCCAACGACACTTTCATGTAAGATTTCATGATTTAAAAAAATTATTGTTATTACTAGAAGCAGCAAATACAAGCGGAAGTTGTATATGTCAGTAACAGTAGCGTATCAAAGAGTGTTGGTACATTTTGATATTATATAATTTAAAAAAATCGGACTACGCCACTGCCAAGTTTGGTACTCGTAGGTTAAAAAATTTTGATGAAAATGCTAAAAAGGAATATGCAAGAAATTGTTCAAATTGGCATCATTTTGGCTTGAGTTTTTTCAATTTTTCTGGTAGCAGTGTTTTAAGCTACACTATCACTATTTACTTATTGAAAGAGAACTAAATTTGCAACATTTTTCCAATTTGTCACTTTTGACAGTCTGTCACCGTTTAGGAGTTATCCAAGAAAAACTCTCTTTTGGAGGTTAGAAATGACAGTTCCCGGGGAGGTAGGAATGGGGACTTCTTCTAATTTTTTCCTATACTCAGAAAATTTTTATCTAAATTGTGTATCCTATAAAGATAAATAGTGCTTCCCTAACCACTAGGTGGTGCCATGTATTAAACTAATGGTTGCTTTCGACTTGAACCTCCGCGTTTTTAGAAACCCGCGGCAAAATTAGGTTTCCATTTAAATAAACAATTTTTTTGGGATTATTTAAAAATATTAATCAAAATTGTCAAGCGTATCCAAAGAATTTTGTTGCAAATACCGGAAAAAATTTTCGTTGTTGTCCTAAAAAGGCCAAAGAAAAACCAAGCTGTTTTTGCCTTGATTTATTTCCTTTTTTTGAACAAGGGAAACTATTGATTTGGTTAATACAAATAATTTAATATACAATCGTGCAAAATGTCGACGCAATCCATTTTTACAAGCTTTTTGTACCTAGATATGTTTGTTCGGGTGGAATCTTGCAACTTAGTTTTGACCAACTTCCCGACATCCGATCGGCTTCAAATTTGGCATGCTAAGTTTGTTCGATTTTAACCAAAATTGGGAGGCGGGCTTTTGGGGATAAGGAATACGAATTTTTGATCAGATTTTGAAAATTCAATATGGCGGATTCAAGATGGACGATTTTCGGGCATGTTTTGCTAACCAATTTTAACTGACTTATCCACATCCGATTGTGTTCAAATTTGGTATGCGTTTATATTTCCGGTGAAAATACAATATGGTATTCTCAGGTAACCACCTCCCTCTAACGAGGGAAGTGGAGAGGGAAAGAAAATTTCAATATGGCGGTTTCAAAATGGACGATGAAGGGTGCAAATCTAAAAATTAAGGGTGTGTGTTCAAATTTGGTATGCGTTTATAGTTCTGGCGACAATACAATAATATGGTATTATACACACTTCCCTCTAACGAGGGAAGTGGAAGGGGGAAAAGATTTAGTTTGATCGATTTAAATCAAAATTGGCATACAGGGTTTTTTCGGGAAGAGGATATGAATTTTTGATCAGATTTGAAAAGATTAATATGGCGGATTCAAAATTGACGATTTAGGGTACAAATCTAAAAATTAAAAAAAAAAAAATTATTAAAAAAAAAACTTTTAAAGAACAAGCTTTTATTAAATGCAATCAAAAGTAGAAAATAATTTTTTATCTTTCTTATACCATAATGAAAGCGATGCCGATGGGCGCAGATTAAACATTTTATTTTTACGGTAACAAAGAGAGAATTACAAAAGAAGAGCTAAATTCTTCTTCTATTCGAATGATAAACATAATGCTTTCATCGAAAGAAGCTGAGAACGGGTAAGAATGCCGTGCTTGCCAAGCCTTGAGAATCGTCGATGTGACCGATATACGATAGGTACCTAAATTTAAAATTTTTAATTTGCGCCCATCGCTTTTATTATGTTATAAGATAAAAAATTATTTTCTACTTTTGAGTGCATTTAATAAAAGCTTGTTCTTTAAGTTTTTTTTTATAAAATTTTATTTAGTTTTTGCCCGAAAAGGTTATGCAGTTTTGTCAGATGGTTTCGGGCCAAATTTTGTTTAATACGATTTTCTAGTCACCACCATCATGTTAATGCGGTCTTCAAAATCAACAATGCGGAGACATTGATACGTTTTTGTATAAAATTAAACATTGACTTTTCAATAAAATTATAAACATTCGTTTTTTGTTTCGATTAAATAAACAAACACGGTATCGCGATATGACGTATCTTGAATATGACTGCACATTAGACACTCATTGAATTTCAGGACACTACATTCTATACCCATGGGGCTACAACAAGGCAGTAACTCCTGATCACCAAGATCTGGAAAATGTTGGACAAATGGCTGCGACTGCTATTAGAAGTGTTGGAGGACCGTCGTACACTGTGGGACCAGCAGGTATACAGACCGCTTCAAGCTACTGCGAACATAGGGGGAATCAAGTCCAATTTACTCTCCGTGCCGTACGGCCGAGGTGGATTCGAAGCACGCTGCAGTGTTATCTTTTGGAAATTCATTTTGTTTTTATTATTTTGTTTTATTTCTGCCTTGCTCGAGAAACAGATGGGTAAGTTCTTAATTGAAATAATACATTTTTAAAACTAAAAATGGATGTCTACGAAGTTGCCGAAAAAGTGCAGATGGTCAAATGGTCAAATCGTCATAACCCAACACACGTTCGATATTGGTCGAGGGAAAATTTGCATTTGTATTTTGACGTAAGAACACAGTATCCCCAAAAACTAAATGTTTGGGGGGGGGGGGTATTGTAGGGGAACACGTAATTGGGCCATTTTTTATTAACGGCAATTGCAATTTGAATAGTCCTAGATACTTGGATCTACTGCAGCAGCACATTATTCCAAATGCTAGGCAGTTGTTAGGTGTAAGATTTGGTGAAACATGGTTTCAACAAGATGGTTGTTCCGCTCACAATGTTGGCCTTGTTAGGGAATATCTTGATAATGTATTTCCTAATCGGGTTATAAGTACACGGGGAACTATTTTATGGCCAGCTCAATCTCCCGATCTTGCTCCTAATGACTTCTATCTGTTTTTGAAGAAGCTTTTCAAATTATCACCCCTAACATGCTTGGAAACGTTGGAAGGGGTTTTTATAGTAGGCTCGGATATTGTCTAGCCGAGCAAGGAGGACTTTTCGAACATTTGCTTTAATTTTTTTTTGACTGGGAGAATCTTTTTGGTTTTTAGAATGTATTATTTTATTTTGAGAACTTGCTTTTATTTTGTTTCTCCTTATTATTTTCATTGTAACACGTCGTCACTGATAAATCTGAGCAGTTGACAATAAAACGCTCTTATTTATCAGTGACAAAAAATAAGAAAATTACGTTATCAAAATTTGCGTATTTATTGACCAAATTCCGGTTTCATTGACTACGCTCCACACAGCACCGTGGTTAGAGGCGTACTAAATACAAGGCGAACGGCAGCGAATGGCGATCGGAAGCCTGAGTGTTGGTTGCTTCACTGATAGGCGTGCGGTGTCTCTGCATGTACGTACACTGGCAAATTAGACTTCTTTCGCCCTATGTTCGCAGTAGCTTGAAGCGGTCTGTATAATATTTTTTGATGATCGCCTACGAAATGGCTTTCTATTTATAATAAATATAATATTAATCAAATAATAACAAAAATATAATAATATTTAATAAAATCTATTTCGTAAGATTTGAAGAATATCGAAAAAGAGTTGAGTTGTAAAAGTCTTAGATCCACCTATATAAACTGGGCCGTCCTACCTCAATAAAATCAAAAAACGATAGTGCCAGAGCTCTTTAGGTGCTAATTTGATCCCCAAACTAAAAATTAAGTACTCCTCTAGTTTTAGCAGAACACTAAAAAAACGGTAGGACCCCTAGGTTAACTTTAGGCTAGCGGTCCCAAATATAATTCTTGGGGAAAATTAGGTGCTATTTAAGTGCTCCCCGAATATTAAATCAAATCTTAAAAAAAAAAATTTTTTGTTGATATTTTCGCAAATAAAATAAGTAGGGACCGCTAGCTTAACATAAACCTAGCGGTCCCACGGGTACCCCTTCAGATAAACCAAATTTTAATTATTATTTAAGTGCTAAATTGGTCCGTTTTTAGAAAATTAGGTGCTCTTTTCGTTTTGGAGAAAAACGAAAAAAATTGAATTTCCGTGGTATTTCAGACCGATTCAAGATCGCGCATAAAATGATTAAAATCTTCAAGTACGATATGTATCTTTTAACTGCTCAATAAAAATGTGAGAACCGTGGTTTTTGCACGTATTTTTTTTTAACTAAGGGGGTTTCCGTTCCATGTTTTAAACCTAATTCTCACGTTTGCCAAATTAATTTTTGATCAAAGGTACCAAAGTGGACCGCTGGCTTTAAACATATTAACTAAGCGGTTCACCCGAGGCTTTACCCCCTTAGTTTAAAAAAAATACGCGCGAAAACCAGAGTTTGCGCATTTTCCTTCAACTCCTAAATTGAACATATTGCTTTTGAAGATATTAGAGACATAAAGCTATTTGTAACTCATCGCGGTATACGTATCCGCATCTAGCGAGAACCAAGCACATTGATTGGTCAGTCAGAAACTTGTAGCACGTTCGAAAAGAGCAGATATATGCTAATTTAAGGTGTTTCTGAACGCAATAGGTACTGAGATACGATACGTGTGCCGTAACGATACGTGATACCTAACGCATCTCAACACCTATCGCGTTCAAGAACACCTTAGTTTAGCATATATCTGCTCTTTTCAAACGAGGTACAACTTTCTGACCAATTAATGTGCTTGGTTCTCGCTAGATGCGGATACGTATACCGCGATGAGTTACAAATAGCTTTGTGTCTCTATTAATTATTTTATGCTCATTATCTCTAATTTATGCGAATTTATCAATTAAATTCCAATTTTTCCATTTTTCGCCACAACGAAAATGTTTGAAAGATGGACCAAATTAGCACTTAAATTGCTACTTATTTTTTTTGCAAAAATACGAAGACATTTTTTTTTAAGTTTTGATTTAATATTTGTGGAGTTCAAAAATGTCAAACTATACAGGGTGTCCTATTAAAAAAAAATATTTTTTTGCCATACCTCGTAAACAAAATGATCTCAGTTGACGTGTTTTTGGATTTTTTTATAAAACGAAATTCTAACCCGCTAGAAGAACCATTCCGTTTAAAGAATTCACCATGTTATATGGGTCTTAGATCCCTTAATATCTCCAAAACCAAATAAAGCAGAACAGTCAAATTTCACATTCTTAGATGGTTCTAAATGTAGTTGAACTCGACTATATATTAAAAGAATAAAAATGTTTTCCTTATGGGTCTTTAAGATTCTGTCTTGACAGCAATTTTTATCCCAAAAGTTCTGTCTTTCTTTTTAAAAACGATGCTTATTATTTAAAAATTAGGAATGTATTTTTGTACAAAAATTAATTGCCCGCTGCCTACCCACTTCCAACATGGTTTTATACCTGTTAAAGTTATAAAAAATGTGTCCCGTCCACAAGAAATGTATTGATGATTTACTACCTAAAATCTACGAATATCTGACTAACATTTTTTTAAGGTTAGTCTTTCGGCTATTGGCTAAAAAAATAATTTTAAAGAAATGGCTCATTTGACATTAACTAACTTTTTTCGAAATAAAGAATTTTTCAAAAAGCATTTTGTTGCACTTGCCCGATCAGATATGTATACGGGAAAATATTAAAATATATATTGGTTTATGCACTTGCTCTACTAGATAAGAAAGTGCCTAGTATTTGGGCTTAAAAAACAGCAATAACTATTACAAAAAAAAATTGTTTTCCTTTTCTTGTTTCCACTTCGTTAAATCCATGGTCAGGGTTGAAACTGATTTTCAATTTTTTAATTCCTTGACTTTTTCAGGTTTTCCCTGATCAAAAAAAAAACAGGTTATTTTACAAGTTCCAATAAGCACATTTAAAAATAATTTTTATTTAAATGTTTACGTTCTGAAAAAGTTTTAAAGGAAAGCTTGTGGACCTATATTTTGTAAATTTTTTGCGATTTAAGCAGAACACAAAATTTTACGTATTTAAAAAAGTGAGTTGGGGTGGGAACTAACGTCATAAATGTACCGCAGGCAAAAATTTTGAGAAAATTGATGTTATCACGCCGCAGGCTAAATTTTTTTGCAATATAGCAGTAAATTCTTTAAATATGTTTATATTTGTCACGTTTTTTTGCAAAATCTAGAAAAACAAAAGTAAACATTGAAGAACAAAAGAGAAAATACTCTGTGTTTGGCATTAAATGAGGAACAGAGAGAGGAAAGCATAAAAGATAAAACTAAACTGTAAAAATTCCCTGATTTCTATGACTTGGAACCCATTCCCTGACTTTTCCAGGCGTTCGAGGTTTCCCTGACCAGTTTCAACCCTAAAGGTACTCAAATATCACTCTTCACTTCTCGCACCCTTCCTACCTTTTTCGGTTTTGGAGATACCAGAGGGGTCTTTTGGGACACTCTGTATATTTGGTACTTTTTTCCCATTATTGGAAAATTAACTTTTTCTTTTTGGTCTATTTCACACTGAATGGAACACAAATTAAAGCAAGCGAGCTCAAAAAACAAAATATTTTTACTCCTTAGCGGTTCTTCCTTAAGAACCTAAGAAGATTAAAAAGAGACAAGATAACTGACACTTACGGAGACTTTGGTTATGTTATTATACGCAACAATGTTTACCTTTCTGTTGTTTACAGTAAATACACCAGTGGCATACCTACTTAAATATAAATTTTACTATATGAAATCTGCAAAATAATTTAAAAAACATGCAAAAAATTATTCTGCCAATTTTAGCTTTGGAAGGTTCCTAACAAAAAATGTTTGTAGTTTAATTTCATACAGAAGAAATTTATTACAAAGTTTTTATATGATTTATAGCAATTTCAACTTTCAACACAATAAAATTATGCCAAACATTAAAACAAAGAAACACAGTTCATAGCACCTGGAACATCAAGAAAAAAAATATTACCCACTAGCAAAAAATTATGTTATTGTGTTTGTTAATTTTGTTATTTTTTTTTTTTTGGTCATTAGCAGAAACTTACTTATACTGACTTCTTCAGTAAACAATAAAGTCAATAATGCTTAGGGTACATAGAGACATCTAGGACAGACAAAAACATTTAAATATCAATTCGAAGGGCGAGCGCAGATGGCAACGGCGGCAGTATAAATCAACCTTAATATTCTGATAAGAGGTAGGAATTCAATATTCTTACAAACCTGAATACATGTGAATTAACTTTTATTGTTGTTTGCAAGTTGTTTTAAGGACTTTACCTACCTTTATTTTATAGTCTTTATAAAAAAAAAACCTTCGAAAATATCTTATTTGCGCATTAACAACTTCATCAAAAGTATGCCTTATTTTGTCGTCTTTATAAAAAAAAACCTCGAAAAAATCTTATAAAAACGGTCGAAAATATCTCATTTGACGCATTGGGAATTAACTACTTCATCAAAAAAAAAAAACGTGTTTGTTGATATTTTAATCTAAGGATCTACTAATTTAAGTATATTCCATAAACTTTTTTTATAACTATAAACGTTGTTTGACGAAATGTGGTTTTAAAACGACTGATAAACTGCTTAAAACAGCTGCTGAAATTTTAAAATAACTAACAAGAAAAAGCTTATTTCAATAAAAATATCATCCGACCGTCTGCGCTCTACCGACTTTCCCCACCCACAAGCCATCACGACCTAAAGTGGATGAGACAGAATTCTCTGTCCCTATCGTTCTAACGTCGTTTAAAAGCAGAGAAAAATAATCGATATTTCTCACCTTTGTTTTGTTGTGATTTTATTTGTAAATAAACCAGATATCTTGTCTCTTTTTAATCTAAGTTAAGAACTAATTATGAATCAAGTCAAAAAATATGAATCTTTTGGGAGCTTTGTAGTTCCGTGAAGACTAGCTATGACCTTAAGGCAAAAAGGTTAAACAGTCCATTTTTTTTAGGTAACACCCTGTATCCAGCTGCGGGCGGTTCAGACGACTGGGCGAAAGGCTCGATCAAGATGAAGTACGCGTACACCATCGAACTGCGAGACGGCGGCCGCTATGGATTCGTTTTGCCGGCTAGCTACATTCAACCGACGGCTAAAGAAGCGTTAGCTGCCTTAAGGGTGATAGCTGAGGCCGCGAGTAAAGCTTAGATAAATTCGAAGGCATGACAGCTGGTCCGAGGTGCTTTTAAGCCAAGGTGCAACTAGGCCTAAAAGGTCAATTGCATCCTTCTAAAATTTTTATAAGGCTTGTTGCTTTGGCATGTATAAAAAGAGAATAGCAACCACGTCTCTTTAGTGTATCGTCAGTCTGATCTTTAGAGAAGTTCCGCACGGAAGAGACCAAAAATTCGCGATCTTCATTGTTCAATAACTAATTACGTTAACTGAAATGTAAAAAGATTTTCTGCCATTCTATGAATCTGTCAACCGCAGGTTATTGATTTATTTCAAATAATAACCACGCTTCTTAATTATTTAACTCATAAAAGTCTTTTTAGTTTGCATCTTTTGTCAACATAAGCAAAAAATGGAGATTGGCAATGGAAAACCCAAAAAAAAATAATTCATTTTGAGAGGCCACGATTTGACAGTTTTGCAAGCCAAAAACCCCTACTGCCTGGACTATAATAAGAAAATATATATTCCAAGCAGAGTTTTCGGAGGTGCTTTCGAGCTGGTGCAATGCTGCACTTTTTGGGCAAGGACACTACCTTCTTAAATAAAAAACAGGCATTCCATGCCAACGACTACATTTACCACTTAACTGAATTTGGCAATGAATAATAAAACGACAACAACATTTTGAAAGTAAGAACACGGTTGTATAAGCATTTTAGTTACCTGAGCGTAAAAATATTTATTTATTATTTAAAATTTTTGATTATGATTATATCCATATAAGTATGTTGTTGTAGTTTTATTATTCATTGCCAAATTCAGTTAAGTGGTAAATGTTGGTTCCTATATTTGAATTTACTTAAAAGATAACTTTGCAAAATGTAGTCGTTGGCATGGAATGGCTGTTTTTTATTTAGGAAGGTAGTGTCCTTGCCCAAAAAGCGCAACATTGCACCAGCTCGGAAGCACCTCCGAAAAATTCTGCTTGGAATATATATTTTCCTATTATAGTCCTGGCAGTAGGGGTTTTTGGCTTGCAAAAGGTGGGGAATAAACGACTCTAACAAAAAATCCAATTTTTCGACCTTGGGGGGGGGGACGAATGTATGGCAGGGGAGTGGGGATGGAAATTAGAGGCAAATGGTCTGTTTCCCATGACCATGACAGATAAACCAGCCCCCGAGGAAAAATCAAGAAAGTGAATCTCGTGTCCGCAAACAAAAATTAAAGTAACACTCGTGGCATAGCGGACAAAGCCTTTTTATTTCTCACTTCATTACGACCTAGCCTCCAATGTCTAATAGAGAATCCAGACAACTACAGACCTGTTTAATCCTTATTAGTAATCATCAGGGAGTCATTTCAACAGCCAGGTACAATCCAGGGATATTTACTAAAATTTTGACAAAATACTGCGGAGTTTGTCATTTTTTTTAATAAACTCCATCGTTCTATCTGTGTAACTTTTAACCTGTAAGACATACAAAAAAAGTGTAAATACATAAAACGTAGATCATTTTATTATCTTTAACTTTGCCTTCAAACATTTTTTGCATAACCAATTGTTAGGATAATAAAGCTAAAAAAAAAGAGTTTGTTGCACATATAATCCAAGATGGCGGGGCGAGCCGCGCCCCCCAAGTTCGAAAACTTGGATTTTTTTTATTAAAGTCTATTCGTCTATAACATATTTCAAAATCGTTTATTCCCCACCTTTTGCAAGCCAAAGGTATTTTTTTAAACCCACTTACTGGACTATTATGGGAATTTGATTCAAGTGTGACTTAAATTTAATTAGAGAGAGTAAGTAAGAACACGGTTGTATAAGCATTTTAGTTACCTGAGCTTAAAAATATTTATTTATTTATTTATTATTTAAGCGTTGGCATGAAATGGCTGTTTTTTTATTTAAGAAGGTAGTGTCCTTGCCCAAAAAGCGCAGAATTACACCAGCTCAAAAGCACCTCCGAAAAACTCTTATTGGAATATATATTTTATTATTATGGGAATTTGCCTCAAGTGTGACTTAAATTTAAGTTAGTTAGGAGATTAAAATGTGATAAACATATATAAATTAGTTAGAGAGAGTAAGTAAGAACACGGTTGTATAAGCATTTTAGTTACCTGAGCGTAAAAATATTTATTTATTTATTATTTAAATTTTGTTAAATATGATTATATTCATATAAGTATGTTTGTTAAATATAAAAATTATCTTTAATATTCTTTCAATTCAACCTATGCTCCAAAATTCAAAATAAAATACAACAAAAAATATTGATATACAATATTTATATGGTAAAAAAATTGGTTTTGGGACTGATACGAAACTAGCAACAACTAGCAAAATGAAAAGTTAATATGAGTACAGTACTTTTCGTAGGTAAATTCTATACATTGTGTTACATACAGTTAAGTTACTTTATCAGATATAAACTTAGTTATAGTAATATTATTGTAGAAGAAAAATATCTCAAAAGATATTCTCTTGGTTTTTAATAAAGTTTACTTGTTGAAAATATTAAAAAAAAACTCATGAAAAGAATATTATTCAAAAACTTGCTTAAGTAATTATAAACCACTTTTTCTCAATCAAATTTTAATTTATTATGGCATAATGATCTTTTAGAATCATCAGCAATATTTTGTATTTGTGATGTGTGTTTATAAAAAATATTTTTGTTGCAATATTTCTTTTTTACTTTACTTAAAAAACTTTTTGAATTAAAAAAAATGAGCATTGCCGAAACGTCTTCCCAGTGAAGTTCTGCGCTAGGTTCAGTCGTTCTTAAGTAACACTAGCAACATTTTTTTGGCACATAATGGCCTATTCGCTGGAGCACAAATACAAATTAGGTTGTTTAGAATTCAAACTAAACAAAATATTAAGAGTTCACTTACCCGTAAACTTTGAATATCTCCTTTCAAATTCTTGTTATCCTCCTCCAAAGTTTTGATCAGTCCATTTCTAAACTCGATTTCTTCTTTCAATTCTTTAATTTGCCTGTCTTTCTGCGACTCCTGAACCAAACTTTCAAAACTGTCCTTCGGTGTCTCAAACAACGACGATTTAGATCCATTGAATTTTGAATCCAACTTTGGTGTTTTTGGAATTTCTAGGCTGGCCTGCTTTGGTTTTCTGAAATTGCCTTCCTCCATTCTATTGGTAGCTTTGTCACGTAACACGAGGCTGTCTTTATTAATATTATCAGTCTGTTTTGCGATTTGTAAGTTTTCTGCTTCGAACTCATATCGATTTTCGGCCGCCTCCAATAACTTAGACGCGCTTGCAGATTGTGATACAGGTTGAGGTACATATTGGCTTTTTTCAAAGTTATCAAGGCGATTTTCCAAATGCGACATATCTATAAAGTAAGAAACAAGAGGTAAGATTAACCTTGTTATAAATAATATAATAGTTTATTTGTGTGAATCCTACAAAAATTTTCAAATTAACACAGATATACTAAATTAAAATGTAATAGCTCCAGTAAAAATCCCTGACATCACACAGAAAAAACAAATCTTCACGAAGGTAGAACTTGTTTTTATTCATTCACCCGTGATGACACCTCCATTAACCTAGTGACCCCACCTCAAGAAAGTCAAAATTTAGTCACACAATAATTATGTAATAATTATGTGCTAATTTCGTCCCCAATCAAAAATGTTTGTGCTCCTCTGGTTTCTGAGAAAATCGAAAAAGAAAATGGGGTAGCTAGGTTAATATTAACTTAGCAACCCCAGCCGGAAATATGGCGACAAACTAAAAATTATTGGTTTTAAAATTATGTGATAATTCTTACACATATTCATGGAGCACATAATTTTGTAACAATATATTTTTACTTTAGAATCGTACTTCAGATTGCGAATGCTAGCTTATTACAAATGATGTAAGGTAATATCCTTTTTATTGATTTTAGTGTTAATATTAACCTAGTTACCCAGCCCCTTAAAAAAAAAAAAGAAAAATTCGAATTTTTTCTTATATATTCGTGAAGTACATAAATAGGACATTCTGAATATTTTTTGTTGTGGCGTCTGGCTGTATGTCTGTCTGTAACCAACGCTGATATCTCAAAAACTACTTGACTGATTTTTATCAAATTTGGTGACTATGCTGGGTTTGGCTCTAGTCGGTGCCATTTTAAAGATATGGTTAATATAATCTACCCTATATGTCAAGAAAATGTAGCCTTTTTAAACTAGAAAAACACTTGTTGTGCTCCTGATCCTACGGCTAATCCAAGAGCTCTTCTTTTCTTCCTGGCCGTGGTTTAGCTGCAGCTTGTTTACTAATGGTTTAATCCAAGGTTTAAACTACAGTTAAATCTGGAGTTTTACCTTTGGTTGTAAAATTAGCCCTAAACAAATTTTAATGGGAGTTTTATTACTAGACTCTTGGGCAGGACATAGGCTTTATTTCATTAAAATCGGTTTACGGAAACAAAAGTTAGGACCATTTAAAGCAAAAAAAGCTGGCAAACCGGGTATTGTTCTAAATGAAATGGTTTGAGAGGCGTGAGGGGGCGTGAGATGGATTGAGGGTTGTGCAAATGCAAACAGTTATCACCATGTCCTGTTTCCTTATTCTCGTGTTACAACAAAAAATCACTTACCTTGGTATAAATTGTTGATATCGTGAGACACTTTGTTGGAGGATTTGGAAGAAACGTGAGAATTTGTATGACTTTCTTGGGAAAAATCTTCGCTGTAGTCGCTGTCTATGTCACCTGGATCGATGGGCAGTGGCGAAATGCTCTTTGGCGTAGGAGTAGAACCCTTAATTAAAATAACAAAAATTTTTTTTTTGTTTTCAACAAATTTTATAATTATTTTTGCTTTTAATTTTCTGTTTATTTGCTGCCTTTAAAGATTAATTTTATTATATTAAGCCAGCCGACTCTTTGGTCAGTCACTAAGTGGTACTCATAAAATTTTGTAAGGTATCTAAAAAAATTATTATAAGTGAAAACAATTTTACTTTTTTTACGTCAATTTTCTAAAAAAAAATGTGCTTAAGTTCTTTTTATCAAACTTTTCGATATTTCACACTACGATTTCCCACATATTGTTGTTGCACAGTAACAAATGGTAAAGATTTCTGTTTTTACGAGCATCAGTTCCTCTAGGTACCTATACCTAACGCGTTCAAAACAAAGCCAAGTGACACACACAATTTTTAACCTGTTTATGCCATGTTTTAAACGAGGTTTTATGGTAGATGCGATGACAGAAGAGCTGGTTGCAGCCGTTGCGTACGTTATGATGCACGTAACGTTACGGAACCAGCAACGTACGCAACGATTAGTGAGTTCAGGCAACAGCGCATAATTTTTTCATAAAATAGCTACTTTAAATAAACGACCACGTTTGACAAAAACTGCATTTATTTTTTATTCAAGGATCCTTATCATATTGCCGGTAAAGACCAAAAATATTTTGTTATTACCTACTTTTAATACAAAAAAAGCATTACCTATATAAATTTTATCAATTTAGAAAAGAAGTGATCTTGAATGGGAATTGGCTTTTTTATTTAAATCATTACATCCATTGTGCTATTTCAGCTTCCTTAAAATCCTTCATCATCAAGGCGTGCACTTTCCTCTTTTAACATCCTGTTGATTGTTTAGTAACTTCATATTTTTTATCTTTGCATACAATTTAGCATTAATTTTTCGTTTGGCACCTTTGGCACTAATAATTGTTTCTTCTTCCTCTTTTTTGCTCATAATTTCTTCTTCTTTCAGCTGCTCTTTGATATTCTTTTTATAATCCTTGTTGCAAGTTGGGTTTATTTTGTAGTAGAATCGATGTTAAGTCTTGAAGTAAAATCCGTTTTTTGATATCACTTCTAGTAATCGAGTTTTTGAAAGTTAAATGCTGCCACTATTTCGTCATTTATACCCTTAGACATAACCACTGTTCCTAAGGACACTAATCCTAGAGCAAGCTCTAAAGGAAGCGAAGCGTGATATTACTTTGAAAGTTTGAGTTGTCATTTTTGATTTGTTTGCCTCGCTTTTGTCATGGGCGGTTCGTTATTTTAAATATTTTAATGAATAATAAATACGATAAGAAAGTATTTCTCGAAAGCACGACTAGTCCATTATCATACAGTCGCGAGTTACTAAAGAATTACAAATCTAACAGATTTTACTCTTAGTCCGGGTTCTCTGTATTTTGATAAAGAAGTAAAACGACAGGCATTCAGAATTATTAAAGTTATGAATAAATTATCAATAGGAAATGTTGGTTAAACCCTCTGTAAAACCGGACAACAAAATTTTCAGGTAAGTACTATTCACAGGAACTAAAATCTGGAAACGTATATTGATATCTGCTTCTTTGCTTCAAAAATTATGTTTTTAAGAAAAATATTTTAACACCTCTTTTAAATATTTCACAAACTAAAGCTCTTAGTAATTTGATCCAAACTGCAGAAAAATGTTTATTTCAAAGTTAAAATTTTTTCAACTATTTGACACTTTTCTCTTCCTAAACCCCCATCATTCTATCCAACATTTACTTGGTGGGTGGCCAAAAAACGCTTTGGTACCAAATTATGTGTGCAGACCGACAGAAAATCCTTTTTTTTTTGTAGATGTAGATGTTTTAGGACCCAAATAGCAACTAAATTTTTGATGAACCGTACCATACGTTGGTATGATGATGGTGTACTAATAACACATTTTGTGTCACTGTGTTTCAAGTAAGAATTAAAACAGTTTTTTTCTCTCTTTTGACTATTATATTTATAGTTATAGGTAAAAAAATAATTATTCCGTAAGAATTACAGAAAACTGATTAAAGTTATGTAAATTATTCAAATGAGCTTAAAACTACACTAGATTTATAATGTTTAAAATCTTTTAACAATACAACGCATTCTTATCACAGTACCTATATGTTACCGCTAAAACCCGATTTTTCCTAGTAAAAGCTAGTTATAACTGTTAACTCAATATTAGATTAGATTAAACTAAAGTACTTAAATTCTTACCATAAACTAAATAACTGAATATATACCTATATCTTTAAAAAATTATTTTTTTACCAAGAATAGCTAAACTCGACTAAAGATCAACTTTCACAACGCTGTAATAATTTTTTTACTAATTTCGGATAAAAAATGGGACACATAAGTTCACACACCAGGCACGCAAATACACAAGGAATCGAATTTATACTTCCACTTTATTAAGCACTATCGTCGGGGCAAAAATAGATACTGCTATAAAACTTGCCTCAAAAATCCTTAAATTTTCGTGCTGCATAAAGTCTTATCCGAAGGCTTCCAGCCAAGCTTTCCTTCTATTGTTGTTTGATTTTCCTAATAAAAATAATTCTTCACTCATTATAACTTACCTCTAATCGGTACTTGAAAGAGCTGAACTCCGTCGCAGGACTATTTTTTGCAGCCTGGCACACAACAGGAATAAATAATAAAATTAAATCGTTTGATAAAAAAAAACTATTTAAAATAATAACGAGCCGCCGATGACAAAAGTGAGGCAAACAAATCAAAAATGACAACGCAAGTGTCAAAATAAATGTTTGCTCTAGGATTAGTGTCTTTAACTGTTCCTCCTTTTTGAATCTATCAAACACCGGTCTCAAGTAAAAAGCCAGTTAACTCATTTTCGTTTTAGTATCCTTTGGCTTATGATCGGTGCCATATTGACACCAAACTGACAGAAAATCCATGTTTTACTTGTCAATTTGGTTATAAAAATGGCAGCCACAATAGGCTAAAGGGCACTGAGGCGGTAGGAGTTAACAGGCTTTTTAGTTGAGAATGGTGTTGATCTATCATACACCTTGTCTTTGAAGGATAAGTGTCACATATAGACATTTGTTAACTTATGTACACTTCCGGATACATAAAACGCATACAGCAGAAGTTAGGCACATGTCTATGTATTAAAAATTTTGCTTTCTTATTGTTACCTACTTTTATAGATTAACGCTTTTAGACAACATAAACAAATTTTGTTAAGGAGACTGAAAGCATTTTTACCGATATTTACTGGTTCTATAGTTTTAAGGTTGCTGTTATGAAATATAAAAAAAACGATAAAACACTTTTAAAACAAAATTTTTATTATAAAAAGCAATTCAATCAAATTTTGGCAGAACTAGAAGAATAGCTAAACTCGACTAAAGATCAACTTTCACAACGCCGTAATAATTTTTTTACTAATTTCGGATAAAAAATGGGACACATAAGTTCACACACCAGGCACGCAAATACACAAGGAATCGAATTTATACTTCCACTTTATTATCGTCGGGGCAAAAATAGGTACTGCTATAAAACTTGCCTCAAAAATCCTTAAATTTTCGTGCTGCATAGTCTTATCCGAAGGCTTCCAGGCAAGCTTTCCTTCTATTGTTGTTTGATTTTCCTAATAAAAATAATTCTTCACTCATTATAACTTACCTCTAATCGGTACTTGAAAGAGCTGAACTCCGTCGCAGGACTATTTTTTGCAGCCTGGCACACAACAGGAATAAATAATAACATTAAATCGTTTGATAAAAAAAAACTATTTAAAATAATAACGAGCCGCCGATGACAAAAGTGAGGCAAACAAATCAAAAATGACAACGCAAGTGTCAAAATAAATGTCAGGCTTCGCTTCCTTTAGAGCTTGCTCTAGGATTAGTGTCTTTAACTGTAACTCCTTTTTGAATCTATCCAACACCGATCTCAAGTAAAAAGCCAGTTAACTCATTTTCGTTTTAGTATCCTTTGGCTTATGATCGGTGCCATATTGACACCAAACTGACAGAAAATCCATGTTTTACTTGTCAATTTGGTTATAAAAATGGCAGCCACTATAGGCTAAAGGGCACTGAGGCGGTAGGAGTTAACAGGCTTTTTAATTGAGAATGGTGTTGATCTATCATACACCTTGTCTTTGAAGGATAAGTGTCACATATAGACATGACAATGATATATTGTATTTGTTAACTTATGTACACTTCCGGACACATAAAACGCATACAGCAGAAGTTAGGCACATGTCTATGTATTAAAAATTTTGCTTTCTTATTGTTACCTACTTTTATAGGTTAATGCTTTTAGACAACATAAACAAATTTTGTTAAGGAGACTGAAAGCATTTTTACCGATATTTACTGGTTCTATAGTTTTAAACAAACAAAGTTACGAAATATAAAAAAAAAAAGATAAAACACTTTTAAAACAAAATTTTTATTATAAATAAAGCAATTCAATCAAATTTTGGCAGAACTAGAAGAAGGTCGGCCCCTTCGTCAAATAGCCGTCAAAATGGACGAAACAAGTCCACTATAGTGCGACTAAAAGAAAAATACAAAGAAGAAAGAACTGGAAGGCTTTGGGTTAAAAAAGGTCAATACCCATAAACAGGATCAGTTTTATAAACAACAAAATATTAAAAAACAAATAGAAATAAAAAACCTAGCGATAAACAAAAATCAAAAATATTAACTTCAGTATCTGGTCATTGCACCGTTTGCTTAAATAATTTTTCTAAAGGCCTTGGCATGGAGTCTGCTGTTGACTTTTCAAATAAATTTGGATTTTCTTCAACGATCTCTGCATAACCTCTAACTATTAGCTCCATCAAATGGTTAGCATTCCGTAGACGAATATTAAACTTCGACAACTTTTTTGCAATGAGCCCCTATACGTTCTCGATGGGATTAAACATTTTTTCATCGGTAAAAGCTACCTGTCGCCAAAATTCGTGTTTCTGTCTCAAAAAAGTAATCTGGCTTGCTTTTTTTCTTTACTTATCCGTATCTTTTTAGCTGCAACACGACATCTCAGCCTCGACTTCTTTATTCGTCTTAGTGCAGTTCTTACCGTACCAGGAAAATTAACTGGCCATGAAAAATGGGTGTTCTTCCAGTGACTTGCTGATCCTGTTGGGGTGTGCTGACTTTGATCAAGCCAGTTCCTTCCTTTCGTCATACAATTTGTATTTTCTTTTTAGTCTTACTATAGTGGACTTGTCTGGTCCATAATGATCGGCAACCCGACGATCAGACCAACGTCATACATACACTTCTCTCCACATAAAACTGGTACAGCAGAAGGTAGCTGCAAACACGATTTTTTATATTTTCCTATGTGCAACACTGACTTTTTGACTTTGTCATTTTAGGTTATATTTTTGGCATATATAAATTTTTTATAAGGGGACGGCTTGTTTATTTTTTAATAATTCAAAATATAAGGCCACTAAAAATAAAAACCACCTTTCAAAAAAGCAAAAATGTTTTATTAACTAAACAAAAGCTACACAGTAATTGGTCTATTCGACTAGCTGATTATGAAAGAAGCAAGTCTACGATAGTAACGAAAGGAAGGCACCGGTTTGACGAAAGTTACTAGCCCCAAACAATTAAAAGGCCAGATCAAGCTAACGAAATAAGTAAAATTTAACAAAAAAATAACAAAATGAAAAACATATAAAAAAATACTTATTTTTAACAGCACGTTATTGCAGCGTTCCCAATAATGTTTTGAAGTCTTCTGGACATTGAATTGGCTAAACTTTAAAACAAGTTTGGATTTTCAGCAATAAGTTCCCTATATGCCCTTACGATGAGCTTCAATTTGAATTTGTTTTTTATCGCTGTTGGACTTAAAGATCTTCTCATCTGTGAAAACCATCTGCTGCCAAATTCTTCGTCCTTCAGAGAATAATTCAACGCAAAAATAAATTGAGACTGCTTCTTTTCCTCACTAAGTTTAATTTTTTTTGCCGCAATGCCACACCTTAGCCTCGAACGTTTAATCCTCCTGCCTAATGTGCTTAATGGATCCTGGAAAATTTGATTCAATTTTTACTTCTTTCGCTTTGGCAAACGGATGATTTTTCAGAAAATTGATTGCTTCTTGGTCTTCCTCTAGGTAACACCGTTCTAGTTGAGAACGATGTTGCTCTGGGCTAGTAACTTTCGCCAAACTGGTGCGTTCCTTTCGGTGGATAGTTCCGTCCTCTTGAAATCGGTTTTTTATGTTTACTCTCGTAGACTTGTTTCTCCCATAATGAACAGCTACTTGCCGAATAGACCAACCACCGTCTATGTTTGCTAAGATTTGAGCTTTATCAAATTCGGATAGACGCGGCGGCATTTTCTTAAATTTGGATGACACTGACATGCAAAAGATGATGTTGTCAGGAGTCTGTGACATTGTCACTTATAGGAAGACAATGCCGTACTATAAAAATTTTAAAAATTAAACAGGCTGCTAACTTCTGCTGTACCAGTTTTATGTGGAGACAACACCGTTCTGAACTAAAAAGCCAGTTAACTAATTTTCGTTTTAGTATCCTTTGGCCTATGATCGGTGCCATATTGACACCAAACTGACAGAAAATCCATGTTTTACTTATCAATTTGGTTATGAAAATGGCAGCCACATTAGACTAAAGGGCACTGAGGCGTTAGGAGTTAACAGGCATTTTTGTTAAGAACGGTGTTGGTGGAGAGAAGTGTACATACATATTGCATATAAAACGCATACGCCGATTTTATATGCACTATATTCTTTATGATTTAGCAGCCTTTTCTGTCACAAAGTCTACTCATTGTCATGTTTTGTTGTCACAGTCTTGCCATACTTAAAAATACCACGACAGCTATTGGAATTCGATAAATCCCAAATTTTAGCAAAATTAGGTGGATTTTGGCCTGTTCGTCGGGTCGCTGATCATTATGGACGAGACAAGTCCACAAATAGTACTGTCAACGTGTGGAGCTGGATTTCAGCAAGAGGTGTAATTTTTATAATTCAAGGGAGGTTTATGCAAAATATTATGCTTTCGGAAATATCAGCTTCATATCCCGATGGTTTTATGATTCAACAAGAAAACTGCCTGGTGCAATGACCAATACTGAAGTTAATATTTTTGATTTTTGTTTATCCAAAGGTTTTTTATTTTTATTTGTTTTTTAATATTTGGTTGTTTATAACACTGAGCCTGATGTGCATTGACCTAGCTTGCATAACCCGAAGACTTTCCAGTTCTTTCTTCTTCGTATTTTTCTTTTAGTTGCATTATAGTGGACTTGTGACCAGCTATTTGACGAAGAGACCAAACTTCTTCTAGTTTTGCCAAAATTTTATTGAATTGCTTTTTTTATAATAACAATTTTGGTATAAAAGTGTTTTTTATATTTCATAACAGCAACCTTTAAACTATAGAACCAATAAATATCGGTAAAAATACTTTCAGTCTCCTTAACAAAATTGGTTTATGTTGTCTAAAAGTGTTAACCTACAAAAGTCGGTAACAATAAGCAAGCAAAATTCCTAAAATATGGACATGTGTCTAACTTCTCCTGTATGCGTTTTGTGTCGGGAAGTGTAAGTATCGCAGCATGTTATATTTTGTCAAGGCGCGTATTACCCAAAAATAGTGGCAGGATTTAATTTTCAAAATTGAATATCTCGATTAGTAGAAGTGATACCAAAAACCGAAGTTCACTTCGAGACTTGGCATCGAATCTACTACCAAATAAATCCCACTTGTATTTCTGATAGAAAACCCCTTTAAGTTATGATGTTCACCTAGTGGTTCATCCAAAAATTGAACGAATTCGTCTACCTCGATATTTAAAGTTTAAATTTTAGTGATTCGACGTAAGTATCTGCAACTTGTATTTCATTTTCTAGTCTTTGGATTTAAAAAATCAGACTTTCTTTTAATTTAATGCTTCCCTGCAGAGATAAAATAATTTTGTGTATTCAAAAAAAAATCTAAACTTCTCCTTCTGGCAATTGAGAAATTTCTTTATTTAATTATTCTGCCATTACAATTTGCTTCAAGAAAGAAAATTTTCAAAATCAAGCAATTTATTGTGCTTTCAATTAAATGATGATAATTTAGTTTCACTTACTTTGACTTTGACTGTGTGTCTGATTGAGAAATTGACCTACTATGGGCTAGATAACCTGAGCATTCAGCTGCTCCGTGATTACCTGTCAGACAGAAGGCAGGTGACTGAAATTAATGAAAACCGATCAGAGGAGAGAGTGATGAGGCGAGGCATGGAATTGCCCAGGGGTCAATATTGGGCCTATTGCTGTTCCTGATCTATATAAATGATTTGGCCGCAGCAGTTCCTGACGATAGCGACTCTCTAGCAAATCGAAAACTTACGAAGAAGCAGTTGTGGAGAATACAAAGCATACAGAGAGAGCAAATGAGTGGTTTGTATCAAATCGACTGACAGCTAATGAAGACAAAACTGAACACATACACTTCTCGCTAAAGAAAAACTGCATACATGAAACCAAATACATAAAGTTCCTTGGAGTCACTCTTGATTCGATACTTACGTTCAGCGGAGCGCAGTGAGAATAATTGCTAGGCTTGGATATCGAGATGATGCCAGACCAGCCTTCCACTCCCTAAGGATCCTCACTCTTCCCTCTCAATACATATTAGAGTCCCTAATCTTCTTTTACCAAAACTCCGACGACAACACAAGAAACAGACACAACATACGGGTGGACTTTCTTCGCTTAAAAACCTCCTGCAATGATGGACGCCATTGCCCTGCATTTTTCAACAAACTGCCACTGGGATTGAGGGCTTTGCCCTTTAAGCAATTCAAATACAAAATAAAACAGTTTTTAATTAATCAATCTTCTATTCAAAAAGAGGACTTTTTACAAAATAACATGACCGATCTGGACTTCCAATAGATTTTTATTTTTTGCGTCTTAAATATGTATTAGTGAGTTTGATAAACTGCGTTAAGTTGTTAAATTTAATAATTTTTAAGTACTTTTGTAGGTATCAAATTGTATGTTTTTCCTTTTTTAATGAAATTGATAAGACTGATGCATTTTATATAAACTGTAGTTTTTTTCGGAAATATATTGAAACTTGAAACTTGAATTTGTTTTGCATATTCTGAGCATAACAGTACGCACAATCTCGAGTAGCGCACCATACAGAACATGTACTAGCGGAGCATTCGGTTGAAAACGCTTCGTAAAGTTCTGAAAAAAATTAGCAGAAGATACAATAAAATACAAGTGACCTAACATATTTCATTTTTTGAGAAGTTGTACAACTTTCAGGTCGCTTTGTTTTTGTAAAACCTTCTTTCCTTTTAGGAAGTAATTTTTTAAAGCTTCCCACTGCTCAATGATTCTTTCTCCAGCTGGTATAAATTATACAATTCTCTTTAAAAAACGTATTATCTATAATATGTATAGAGCAACTACCTATATCTATAAAAACTTTTGACGAAGATCGTTTAAGATTGGCGTACCACTTGATTTTTTGAATGTGATCAATAAGTCACAGTTATCTGAAGCTCTTTCTGATCTTCACAGTTTGTTGTATTACATAATATAGCGTAAAGGGAATTGCCAATATTTTAACATTTCATGATAAAACGAATTTGATCCAAATTTTTCGGGATCATCGGCTTTAAAGTGTTTTTTAATATCGCTACACGAGTTCGTTGAATGATTGCTGTCTGTCGATTTCATTACCCAAAAACGCTCGGCTTTTATTGCACTTTCTCTTCTATTAACGAGTACAATATTTGAAGATGTAACAATTTTGTTGGGTAGGGGTTTGTTGACAATAATTGACCGAAGGTTTAATCGCAGGTAGCTTGTATTTCACTAAAAATGCAAAACCGTGATATACAAAAAATGTAAAGAACGAATCCCACTCTAGGTTATATAGAAAATACATCATAGAAAATATAAAAGAAAACACCTACCTAAAAATGCACAGGTATAAACTTTAACACTAGATTAAATATTAGGCAAAAATTAAAATGCACCAAAATAACATTTATTAGCAACTTACAAACCACAAGTGAACTCGAATAAAATGGACGCCCTCTGATAGTCCGGTCGTCGAGCATATCGAGGAACAAAAAAAACGCGAAATAAAAATCTTTATTGATTCTCTCTTTAAAATCGAGTTTTTTGTTACAAAGTATTGCTTGTAGATTGTGCTACATCTTCTTGAGGTACAGCTGCAGTCAACTTTAGTTGTTTATTCCTACTACTACTAAATTACACAAGCAAAAATTTCTCCATCACTTTCTTTCTCCGCCAATGAACGAACTATGTGTCCATTATCATCAGTACCGTCTAACCAGTGTTTCTTGAATTTTACTTTCCCATTATTTGTTGGAATTTATTAATTATTTAACAAATTGGAAATATATCATTTGAAATACATCATTTTAAAGGAAATTTCCAAAATCGAGTAAAAAATCGGTCATTCCATAAGAAAAATACCAACAATAAAAACCAGTTCGACAAATAAAGTTTACTTTAAATTATCTACATAAAAGTAGTTTAAATCAAGAAATTTTTTTAAATAAATACTTATAGATCCAATTTTAAAACGCATATTTTTCAAACAGTTTTTTCTATCTCCCTTAGAAATACCCAAAACCTCACAATCCTCTAGAATATTGACCACCCCCCAGTTCATGTCACGTTCATGTATTACCCGAAAAAGTAGTACGGTCTAATCCTGAAAAAAACTAAAAAGCCTTAGAAGGCCCTTATCAGTTTTTGGTCGTGCCAATTTAGAGCCTGATAACTTCACCAACAACGATATATAGCCTTTTTGGTACAGGTTTTCAAAATAAAATTAGTTTAGAAAGGAAAGAATAAAGAGTACCTAAATTTATTGCTTTTATTTAAATACGTTTTAAAGCAGATACCTATTTAATTATTCATGAAAGAACAGAACGCCACCCTGTCGGAAATAGGCGCGGAATTTAATAAAAGCTCGCGAAAACACAAATTCGAATGTCCTACGTACGTTAACGGTCCGTAGGTTTGCGGGTTTCGCGGCAGCCCTTAACCATATATGACGTTCAAATGTCAATAGTGTCAAATAGGGTTAGTCCTCGGGCGTTTTAAAGACGACCAAAAACTATCTAATATCTATGTAGGATCCCTCACCTTAGAACTGGATAACAAATCGCTAATATTCTGCGAAGTCTTTGACATCTGACTCAACTGTTCGAAGCTCTTTGAACTTTCCATGTAAATCTTTTCCGTCTCTTTCATGATATCGTCCATGCTGCGTTCCCCCCCGACGACGCCCCTGTCAAACGGACCTAGGGGACTTTGTGCTGCCACCCGGTTAATTTCCTCGATGATACTGCCCACGTCTACATCTGTGTTGTCGTCTTTGGAGTTATGTTCTTGAAAAATTAAGTAAATAATTAATAGACACTTAAAATTGTCAAACAGCGTAAAAGTAACGTAGCTCTGAAATCCAGCGCTCTTATCCGCGGCGTTTCCACCTCGACTAACGCGATTTCAGCTACCGGGTCAGAAGACGCGACGTAACGATACACCACCTAGCGCTAGCGCCCGTATCTCATGAAAAGCAGTCTCAGTCGACGTGCAATTGACAACTTCTCTCGGATCTGACCAATGAGGTTGCTGTAAGTCGGCGTCCGATACGTTCAAGTAGAGTGGCGTGGCTTGTGTCTAATTAATCAGAGTCGGGTCGAGCTATTTTTTATAGCTGATAAATAGTATAATAGAATTTTTCTGGGCGAAGCTGAATTTTTGAGATGTTAATTTACCCCTATAGTAATTTAGTCTGATAAAAAATCATAACTTTCTCATTTATTAACCGATTTTTATTTATATTCTTTTCTTTTAAATTCTGACAAATTTGGCAGAAACATAATTTGTCAGAATTTAAAAGAAAAGAAAATAATTATATGTATAGAATTAAATTTAAACGAAACATATATTTATAGAAACACAAAAGGTCAGAAAATATTTTTAACGAGAATAATTTGATAGAAACATAATAATGCCGAACCACAAAATTGAAGAACCCCAATCTGGCCGAAAATGATTTGAACCGATAGCCACGAATTCAATTACTACATTGCCAGGCTTACGGTAATAAAGAGTTGAAGCAAGTTGTGATAATTGTATTGTCATCGGACCTACATTACAAAAATGAACCGCAAGATTTGATAGACAGTTAGACAGTCAGAAACTGTGAAGTTAAATAAAATCGTTTAATAGAAAAATATCCCCGTGTCATCTTCCAAATAGAGAAACTTGTCAATCCAGGGCCTAAGACGCTATAGAGATTTAAATTTGACGCATGTCCATTAGCGATGCAGCTCAATTGTGGTTCTGCTCATTTAGGGATCGGGCATATTATTTTCTATCAATTTGTGGATCGGGTATTTTTCGTTTCTAGACAATTATTTTCGATATTTTTGTAGTTCTGATATTTTAAGGTTCGGGAAAATTAATCGGTTAAATTATAATCGTGTCTTTTAAGGATCGGACATTTTATTTTCTGTTCAATTGTGTTTCGGTTTTTGTAAATTCGGCTTTTTGTGGTATCCCAAAAAAATATTTTCTTGAAATTATTACTTTATAAAAAAAAAACACCTAAAATAAAAAAATGGGCACTTTTGAGACGCTTTTAGAATATGTACTAATTCTATGCTGGGTGAAGCGGTCCCCGAGTAATTAATGGCTATCAAACTGTCACTGGGAGTGCTTGTTGACAAAAATTTAAGCTTTGTAGATCATATGAACAATATTACAGTCAAATCATCCAAAATGTTAGAGTTTGTTTGGAGACAATGTAAAAACTTTTTATTAGAAACTACAAGAAGTATTTATTTCTCTTTAGTTCGCTCAATGCTTGAATATGCTTCAGTGGTCTGGTCACCATATCATGCTGTGCACAAAACAACAACAGAACAAATCCAACACAAATTTTTACGACATTGTGCGTATCGATTAAAGCTGGAGATTGTTGATCATAATTATTCTGCTATAGAAAATCATTTAAAGTTAAATACTCTTTCTGATACACCATATAGAAATAGAAGAGGAGAGATTTCATAACTTTATACATCTCTTACTACCGTACTAAGTACGGACAAAACTCTCCAATAGAGCAATATAGTAAATTAACTAATAATAGTGACATAGAATTATTTGAAATAACTTTTGGCAAGTTTAAAAGTCAACTAAACAGGATTACTTTCTAGGAAGTGAAGTGAAACTAGTGCAATATTGTTGTTTTTTTTTTTGTTATTAGTTCTTTTTTAGTTATAACAATCTTAAAGATATAACCAATCTTTGTTAAATTATAAAACTGTTAATGGGGTTACCTGTAAATAAATAAATTAAAATAAAATGCTTGGGTATTGCAGATTGAATGCATATACTCCTATAATTTTCAATGTTATCTTTCTGACCATTTTTAAATATGGGTAAAATATAACTCTCTTTCCAGGCATCTGGAAACAATGACATATGTAGAGAACTATTAAACAAGATGATGCACAAAGGAACAATGATAGTACAAACCATCGACATACTAACACATCGATGGTACAAATACACTTCTTTAACAAAAAAGCACGGACATCATCGATGTTAGTTTATTGGGAAGTGAAGTTATACTCTCAAATATTTCAGTTACTGTGGAGATTGTGGATAGATTAATATTTTTGCTAATAGTGTCATTCAACATGTTGTGAATAGAAAGATTGGAAAAAGTCCCTAAATAAGTTTGCTTTCTTCTTTTTTTTCATTTCTTAAAACTTCTTGAGACGATACTGCAAAAGACTCCAAATCACTAGAAAAGTTCGTTGAATGAGAAATTGCATCACAAATTTTATAATAAAGGTTACTCCCAAAAGAAAAAACTTGAAAAAATGGATGTGGGAGAGAATAAGTTATTTATAATTTTTTCTTTAATAAGAAAAACACAAAAAGTTCTGGGGTTGTTCTACCAGCTGATGATTCTAATCAATTGTATTACTGTATTTTCTTTGAGATTTTCTTACAGAAAAGATTTTTTATGAAAAACAAGATATCAACAGATAAATGTAATAGTCTTAAATTTTAATTAAAAACTAACATTTAAAGAATTTGTCCCACTGAAAAACAAAACCTCAAAAATTAATAAGGACTCACATTCTAAGCAGAGCTTGTCAGCTTTTCTTGGTTGAATTTCTAGTTTAACATTTCATATTGTACTCAATATGTATCAAAAATCAGACATCTTGTTCTTTCATACAGGGTGTCCTAAAAATCTGAGTCCACCCTAATATCTCCAAAACCAAAAGAGACAGAGAAGTAAAATTTCACATATTTAGATGGTTTACAAAGAAGTATCTTTTTGGATGCTCATTGTGCCACCCTTCATTAAGGGGGTGGAGCTAGGGCAGAAACATTACTTTTTTTAAACAAGATACCCTGTGTATTTTCTACAATTTGAATAGAGCTTTTCATTCTGTTTCCAAAAATACCTAATATATTGCTTTTTTCTCTAACAGTTTTTTGAAAAAATTACAAAAGCTTTTAAATAAGAGCAAGATTTCGACAAAGGATCATTGAATATCTGTTTTCTTGTTTAACTCATTGGTCTTATGGAGATGATTTTTCCATTTTATCTAAAAACTGTTAGAGAAAAAAGTAACATATTAAGAGTTTTTGTAAACAGAAGGAAAAACTCTATTTAAATTTTCGAAATTATACAGGGTATATAATTTAAAAAAAGTATTGTTGCCGCCCTAGCTCTGCCTCCTTAATGATGGGTGCAATAATTAGCATCCAAAAAGATACATTTTTCTAAACCATCTTATGTGAAATTTTATTTTTCTGCTCTTTTGTTTTGTACATATTGTGAGTGGTATAGGAAGGACTCAAACTTTTGGGACTCCTGTACCTATATCACACTCTTTGTCAGAACAGAGAACATGCTCTATGAAGAAAAAGAAGACAATCTTTTCAATATGTATTGAGTATGATTTGAAAACATACTAATAGAGTTTTTACTTTTTTCATAAAAAGTAAACTTTTTGTTAAGATTCAGTTTATTTTTACATATTTTTTATCAGCGTTTTAAAAAATGGCAATTTCAGTTAAATATTCAATACATTTTTGTCAGTGGCTTGTACTTATGTACTCTTTTTGCTCTAAAAAATTATGGTCAGGCTATCTGAAGCTGGGTTCATACAGAAATAAAATAAGATAATATAACATAAGTTAAGGTAAAAATAAGATAACATAAAATAAAAAAAATGGATCAGTTCCAGCCAATCAAAACACAATTATGGAACATGCATCTCTTTGTTATGTTATGTTATCTTATTTTTCACTTTCTTTAGCTTTAATTCTGGGTTTATACAGAAAAACTTATGTAAGGTGACCAACTCTCAAAGGGGCAACACCGGGACACTACAGTCATTCAATGTATTGTATATCATGTATATTTCTTATATGCACCCCTAATAATATTAAGATGTATTTTCCAAAATACTTATTAAAGAAAAATAATTTAAGTACAGTTTCAATTCAAATTTATAGATGGCAGAGAACATCCGCTTTTTTAATTGCAATGATTTTAAAGTTACAAAATACATTGGTATCAAAACCGGGGCAAACCTGAAACTTTTGCTGAAAAATCAGGACTATCCGGGACAGATTTTTTCCCCAGGACAAATGGTTAAAAATTGGGACTGTCCCGGCCAAACCGGAGCGGTTGGTCACCTTGCTTATGACAAACCCTATTGGTGTTTATACAGAAGAATAACATGACATAACATAACATAATACATAAAAAGATGCCCAAGTTTTATCTTTTTATGTTATGTTATGTCATGTGAAATCACATTTTTTCCTACTTTTTTTTAAGTATTTGGATGTTATTTTTGTTAAAAAAAAACTAGATATTGACATTTACCTAGGTAGGGTAGCCTGTTCATTAATTTTGAAGTAAATTAGGGTTCAGCTATCTTATGTCATGTTATTTTCTGTATAAACAGTAATTTTCCTTATGTTCTGTCATTCTATGTCTTATCTTATTTTTATGTATAAACCCATCTTAACACTTTCAAGAATACCCCTGCTGTTTTCCTTTTATTCGAGGGGGTATTCACTAGTGTGAAATTTGTGACGCGATTTCGCCTTTAACATATTTTTCCTATGATTTCACACGATTTCGCAAAGACTTTTGCGGGATTTCGCAAAGACTTTTGCAGGATTTCGCAGACTTTTGCGAGATTTCGCAAGGATTTCGCAGCCAAAATGTGACGCGATTTCGTGGAGTGGTTACCCCCTCGCTTTTATTATTTCAACATTTGTCATTAAATTCTTGAGTAAACCTCACCTAGGATATCAGTAAACGAAGCAGAGCCCCTCAGACTACCCAGGTCCAATTTTGGCACCACTAAATTCTCCTCCTTGGACCCTTCTCTACCGTCTTCTATGGCGGTTTTTGATGGACTTTTCAGCCACCAAAACGTTCCCGATTTCGTTTCCATTCCGTTATCGATTCTCCGGGGTGAGAAAAAGCACTTGCAGCAACGCCTGGCAAAGTGATTTTCGTCAGCTTTTATCGAAATAACAAGGGGTGAAGAGTTTTCGATTTTTTTGACTTTTCCTTTTTTGTTTACATGTGCCTCGATCAGCTGTTGGGACGAAGTTGACCCCAAAAACAATTCCATATAGGTGACCCAGTAAAGTAATCAACTTCATGAGATCAATTACTAAGGCCCAATTTAACAACCATATGTTAAATGTAAAACCTTAGCTTAAACCACAGGTTGGAAAAAGGTGAAAATATTTAAAAACTATGGGAAAAAGCGTCTGTATAAGGAGATATTTGGATATATAAGCGATAAAGGTAGGTAAATTTTCAATGCAAGCCAACTTGACCTTGTAGATTGTATATGAGAGGCAATCTCTTACTCCTAAATCCACTGTAGGCCCTAATCGCGATTGGCTAACTAATCCATTCTTTATATCTGTTGATCCCATATAAATGAACAAAGAGGGAGCATGGATTAGATAAACTAATCCGAATATTTTTACGGTGGATATGGGGGTTAGAGCGTCCACGAGCAATTGTGCCAATTGTGCATGAAATCGCGGCCGCCACAATAATATTTCAGAATTTTCAGAAATTACCAGAAACATATACAGTTTAACTATATATTAATTAATATATTATTATTAAAATAACGCAACTAATATTTCCTCTATTCTTTCATAATTTATTCTCATACTTTTAACTTCTTAAGACGGGGTTACCTAGCACCGTAATGCATAATTCACAAATTTAGTGCTTAATTTTATATCTCTATCTTTAAACAACAATATTTAGCAATTGCCCAGTCGCAGAAATAACGATAACTATAACAAAACTTCAAAAACACTGACCAAAACTTAGATTAAGAAGATCTTAATCTAAGGACCAAAAAGATCCCATATTTAGCACTTTGGAGCAGAAAGTTACTTAACACGATCTGGGTGGGCTCATTTTTCGTCGTTTTCTCCAAAAAAACTCTACGGACACATATATATTTTTTTGGATTCATATTCAGCATCACTTATAGTTAAGTTATTACTTAAGTCTGCGCCAGGAGAACAATAAAAACTATGAAATATTCAGAAAAACATAAGTATGTGTAAGCTCGTTGACTCTACCCGCCTTGATCGTGTTAAGGCTCTTTTAAATTCTTTTAATAGTTTCGAAAAAAATCACTTTAGTTTTTACGTGTAAAATCCTACTAATATTATAAATGCGAAAGTTTACTTATTTGTTTATACGGGCCGCTTAAAGCACTTCTATATAAATGCGTTCCAGACTTAGAGCTACTGACGAAAATTCAATGTCATCGGGTAAATAAATTTTGATACCTATGATAGATGTGCAGTGTTGTGAGTAACCAAAAACGACAAGTCTGCCAAGTCGGACCGGTGATATAAAGGGGGGGTAGGCTATTAAAGATGGTCGACAAGGGTCTTATTCAAAAAATCATAACCTTCTTATTTATTATATTATGATTCCCAGTAAAATGGTTTTTTTTTTAAATCATAATCAATGCCTTATATTTTTACGTTTCTGTATCGAAAAAAAAATATTTTCACAAAACCATTAGTTTGTTTACAGGTTTTTTAGTTTTTGTTACGAAACGGTGTACTTTATAAAAAAAAATTCAAATAAAAAAATGCGGATTTTTAAGACCCCTTTATAAAGGGTACCAGTTCAGTGCTATATCCACTGGTTCTTGAGAAATACTCATCCCTACCCATTGAATTATTAGCTCTGGTTAATAATTAGATATGCCGGGTCGAAGGGTGAACAAGCGGGTATTTTCCTATGGATGTTGGATCTCTCTCAGACGAATACATTAGAAATAGAAAACAATGGTAACTATGTTAATGCGCAATTTTACAACTCATTGTTAAACGTCAAACCTCAGTTTAAACCACAGATGTCGACTTTTTTACGTTTTATAGGTGCAGTTTACCAACAAACTTCGGTTTAACCATTACCGGCGGTCTGTGTGTTTGTTAAACTTCAGTTTAATAAAGGATTTTCGTTTTACAATTGGTCCTGGTTCTGGTTGAACCGGAACCACAACCGATCCTTTCGTTTTAAAACAATGACGTCACAGTTGCAACCCGGTTATGAAATTTTAGAACCAGCCTGGAAGGTTGGTTCGGCTCTTTGGTTATAAACATAACCCCTAAAATTTTGCAAAATTATAAATAGTATTTTTTGAGTAAAATCAAAGATATCTTAATAATATTTTAAATGACGTCATTATTTTAGAACCGCTGTCAACATTTATGTCAAAATAATGTCAACCAGAACCAGGACCAATTATCAAATCGAAAATCCTTATAGTTACCGAAAGATTCTAACCTCAAAAAAGTTATTAATAATTTGTTTTTGGTAAAAAGACTGTAAGTATTTAGTGAAATCGCTATGATCAATGACTTAAAATTTATTTTTGATCAACTCGATGAAGAATTACGAAATTATTGAAATTGTCGAAGCACGAAGACCAATTATTATTTGTTCTAGAACAAATCCTTTGGAGGAGTCTATTATCTAAAGAGATAAGCGAAATTGTGCACAAGGAAATTCGACAAGAGTTGGAACATCTCACAGAGCAGCAAGTTTTATTCTCACATCGAGCTCACACGTATATATATATATATATATATATATATATACTGTATATCTTTTTGACAAATCTGAACATTTTTGTTGTGTCGTCTGGCTGTATGTTGGTGCCATTTTGGTTAAAATAATCAACCCTATATATGTAAAGAAAATGTAGTCTTTCTTCATGGTCGTGGTTTAACTCCGACTTATAAATTTGAGCAACTTGTTTACCGATGGATTAATCCAAAGATTAAACTGAAGTTTAAACTATGGTTTAATCTGGAGTTTAAACTTCAGTTTAATCTTTGGATTAATCCATCGGTAAACAAGTTGTTCAATTTTATAAGTCGGAGTTAAACCACGGCCATGAAGAAAGACTACATTTTCTTTACATATATAGGGTTGATTATTTTAACCAAAATGGCACCAACTAGAACCAAACGTGATAAAAATCAGTCAAGTAGTTTTTGAGATATCAGCGTTGGTTACAGACAGACATACAGCCAGACGACACAACAAAAATGTTCAGATTTGTCAAAAAGATATACAGTATATATATACGTGTGAGCTCGATATGAGAATAAAACTTGCTGTGGTCTGTGGGATGTTCCAACTCTTGTCGAATTTCCTTGTGCACAATTTCGCATATCTCTTTAGATAATTCCAACCTCTTTTTAAAATCTACATATCGTCGGACTCCTCCAAATGATTTGTTCTAGGACAAATAATATAGTCTTCGTGCTTCGACAATGTCAATAATTTCGTCATTCTTTATCCAGTTGATTAAAAATAAATTTTAAGTCATTGATCATAGCGATTTCACTAAATACTTACAGTCTTTTTACCAAAAACAAATTTTTAATAACTTTTTTGAGGCTAGAATCTTTCGGTAACTATTAAACTGAAGTTTAACAAACACCCAGAACGCCGGTAACGGTTAAACCGAAGTTTGTTGGTAAACTGCACCTATAAAACGTAAAAAAGTCGACATCTGTGGTTTAAACTGAGGTTTGACGTTTAACAATGAGTTGTAAAATTGCGCATAAGCCAACACCGTACTTAACTTGAATTGAGAATGGTGTTGGTTAAGCTCGCAAGAACGGACCCTTTAGAAAGTCAAAAGTGACTTGTGGCTAACTTTTCCTGTATTATTTTTTTTTGTGATAATTTTGTCAAATTTGTGTCAAAAGATAAATCTAGAATTAATCAAAGTTTAGTATATTTTTCTGCTCATAATACAAAATAGGTCCCTCGGCCTTAACAGGCCGTTAATATCCTTTTAAATAAAATATTTTAAAATTTAAATGAAGATGAGTAAACATATGTACTCTACAGTAAACCTTAGTGACAAGGAGCTCAAGGAGCAAGGCAACAGGCTCTATAACTTTCGCAAGTACGAGGAGGCTATAGCTCTTTATAGCAAGGCTATTGTAAGTTTTATTCTCGGTTTTATTTTAAACATAACAACACTGATAAATAGCTGTGTATTTAACTTTAAGACAGCAGGGGCTTTATTCTTGACAGTCAGAGAGGTGTAGGGAATAAAATTCTCCCAGGAAGCGACAGAGTGGTCAAAATCAAGGTATATATCAAGCAAATGTAAGAGAACTCAGCCGGAGGTTAGAATAAACCCTTTTTTTGTGACTCCCTAGTATGGTCGCTGGGAGCGCTCCCTTCTCTCACTTTTAAGAATAAGCACTAGGGTGTTTTTGGGTTTTGTCTTTGGTAAATCACTGTATAAATTGACAGAATTACCTAGAATTCAGGCAGTTTCTCTCTCAAAAAAACGATTTTTTATTATTATTAAAACTAACAAAACTCCTTGTATATGTCCTGCAAAGGTGATTTTTATTTCCAGATAAAAAATCCAGATGTAGCTCATTACTTTACCAACCGAGCCCTGTGTTACTTAAAATTGCTTAGATGGGATCAGGCCTGTACAGATTGCCGAAGGGCCTTGGATATGGATTCAAATTTGGTTAAGGGACATTTTTTTCTTGGACAAGCTCTGTTAGAATTGGAGTGCTATGATGAGTCTATTAAACATCTACAAAGAGGCAAGTTTGTCAGGAATTGGGAATCTCACATAGTTATTTAAACAGCAAGGTTTGAAAACGACTCTTTGCACACTGCAAATAAACAAAGACCAGAAAAATCACATTTCAATTTCACTCTGCTTTATTAATAAAATGTATAATATTCTATTTGAAGTATCTAATCAACAAAACAGAGGAGCCATGACAGTTGCTATGGAACTCAGCCAACTTATATTGTTGGGTGACAACAACAAAAATCACAATGACGGGAGACCTGTGTGCAAAAATGACATAAGCATGCACAAAAATGACATAAGCATGTGCAAAACGTTTTGCACATGGAGTGCACAAAAAAATAAGGTGTTGTGGGGTAAGATGCCAAATGTGACAGATATTATATTTTATTTTTCTTCTTTTTGTAATTGTTCTACTAGAAATGTTTCTTACCTCAATTAAGCTACACTCCCTCCATCAAGGAAATTTAATTTGGATATTGTGAAAGCTATGTTTATATATACACAGGGTGTTTCAAATTGGATGCTCACCATGAGGATCTCCTAAACGGTAGGAGATACGAAAAGGTTTAAATTAGGGCAAAGTTGCGCAATTTCATGCTTTGCTCATATCTAAAAAAAAAGTTTATAAATTCCAGATAGTTCTGGAGATAGGCGGAAAAAAAACAAAATATTCATTTTTAGTTTTTTATTTTCTGTGCCCCTATTCTTAAAACTTTCAAAAATAAATCCTTAAAACTTTCTACAGGCACTTTTTTAAGACCTACCTAGTGAGAGGTCCGTTTTTGAGACTTGACATTTCAGTGTGACAGGAATACTGTCAAGTTCATCTTTTCTTATGGACACATGCTTTTTTTGCTCCTGCTGTTTGGTTCATAAAGGATGACAGATATCATTTTGCAACCTTATTTTGACAGGCACCTGACGTTTTGGGTTTATTGACCATCATCATCCCAAATTTAAGTTTTGCTTTTAACCTACTCAAT
This sequence comes from Oxystoma pomonae, assembly GCA_963921995.1. Classification (NCBI taxonomy): domain Eukaryota; kingdom Metazoa; phylum Arthropoda; class Insecta; order Coleoptera; family Brentidae; genus Oxystoma; species Oxystoma pomonae. Next base: position 87,466,764 of record OY998168.1, on the reverse strand, counting down.
ATATTTTGGAAACCCAATTGCAGTACTTTTTTTGACATTTTAAAAATGAAAGTTTTTTGAAATTTTGTTATAACAAAATAACTTTACCTAATATTTCAAAAATATGTCTTTTTCTTTGTTTTTTAATTTTTTAATTTGGGCTGATGTTGGTCAATTAACTCAAAACATCAGGTACTTGTCAAAATGAGGTTGTAAAATATCTGTCATCCTTTATGAACCAAACTGCAGGAGAAAAAGCATGTGTCAATAAGAAAAAATGAACTTGATAGTGCTCTTGTCACACTGAAATGACAAATCTCAAAAACTTAAAAAAGTGCCTGTAGAAACTTTAAAGTGCAGAATAATAAAAACCAAAAATAAAAATTTCGGTTTTTTTCGTCTATCTCCAGAACTACCCAGAATTTGTAAACTTTTTTGGTTTTGAGCAAAGCATCAAATTGCTCAACTTTGCCCTAATTTAAACATTTTCGTATCTTTCACCATTTAGGAGATCCCCATGTATGTGACCTCCATAAACCTAGAGAGCCCACCTCATAAAATCTAAATTTGAATAATTCCAGAATTATGTGCTTTCTATGTGCTAATTTCATCCCCTTTGTTTGTGCTCTTTGAGTTTTTGAGAAAATTAAAAAAAAGGTGGACTTGCTAGCTTTATATAAACAAACCTAGCAAGCCCAAACTTAAATAAAGGAAATGTGGTATTGATATATTAAATATAGTTAATAGTCCAAGTAGACAAATAGTAAGAGCAGCGAGATAAATAATTTATTTTAAAAGCGATTTTTTAAATTATTTCTGATGCATAACTTCTGATGCATATGTCTAGTTTACTGTCAATCCAAATTCCGAAGTATTTAATTTCTGTTACCCTTTAAATGATGTCATTAAAAAACAATATTTTAAAGTCCAGGGCCAATAAAAAATTCAAAAAATAATCATATACTTTGTTTTAGAAATATTAACCTTCAAATCATTTATATTGACTGATAGACATTATCTCCGACATTATCCAATATTTGATTATAGGTTGTTTCATATTGGTTCAGGCCGCCGTAGCGCAGTGGGCAGCATATCTGCCTGCCGTACGGAAGGTTCCGGGTTCTAATCCCGGCTAGGTGCATGGATGTTTTGTGTTTGTCTTTAACTTTGCAAAAAACTTGGATGGAAAGTCCCAGTATAAAAAAAAATCAAAAATCAAAAAATGTTGGTTCAGGTATAAGGCATCCTCAGCCAAAAGGTAAATGGTACAATTTTTTGGATTTTTAATTAGGTCATTAATATATATCTTATCTTATCTTAAAAAACAAACTATATATCCCTCACACCAACATTAAAAAATAGACCTACATTCTCAGAGATCATCTTGAATACGAACGAGAATTTAAAAATTCAGGAAGTTCAAAGTACTAAATACTTGGGGATTATAATTGACAGGCACCTCAAATGGGTGGAACAAATCGAAAACCTTTCAAATAGGGTAAGAAACTTAATCTTTAAATTTTACTTGTTGAGATAATTCCTTTCCACATAATTATGCATCCAAGTGTATAAGGCCCTGGCTGAATCTCAGCTGTCATATTGTATAATCGTCTGGGGCGGAGCGTACAAAACAAATCTAGAACCCTTAAAAACTAGTCAAAACTACATTCTAAAATTAATTCATAAAAAGGATAGAACATACCCAACACAAAACCTATACACAGAAAGCCTTAGCAATGTAAGTCGACTTTATGTACAAAATGTTTGTGTATTTGTGCATAAAAGCAAAAAGCTACATATAAACCACTCCCTCGGCACCAGGAATAATGTTAGTACAAGATCTTAAGATTCATTGATTACCCAGGGCCAAAATTTTATAATGAAATTCCTCCTGAACTAAGGAATATTAAAAAAACGAAAACTTTTAGCCAGAAATGTAAAGTTTATATTTTCCATAATCAAAATAAATTCTATAGATTAAGAGATTAATGCAATCATGGATTAGTAAGAATAATTAACTCATTTTTTCCTTTTCTTCTCTTTCTTTTATTGTTTTATAGTTCTAGACTGTAGATAAAGCGTTAAAATAGATTAGCACTATTATTTTTTTTTTCTTTTTCTTCTCTACCAATCTACCAATATGTTTTTTTAATTAATTTGTGATTTTAAGCACATACAGATACTTAGTTATCTGGGTGCTAACCTAACCATGTAATTTGTAATTTATAAGATTTTATAAATGTAGAATTGAAAATAGAATTTGTAAAATAACTTGACTGAATAAATTGAAATTGATATGTCAAAACTCTTTAAGCCCTTCTAACAAATTTTGCTGATGATGCAACATTATAGTAAAGAAATTGGCTAAAAAATATGATAAGTTGGGATGTAAGTTAAACCAAAATCTTAAATTTAAATTTTTTTATTTCTGATGTAGAGTAAATTAGAGAGACCAAAACAACATATTTTGCATTAATGGAATTTCATAGCTTTCTAGGGTTACTATGCAGTTAAATAACTGTATTTACATTACAAAAACGAGCTCTTAAATATATCTTTGGTGCTATAGATTGGAGAATCTGTAAGCCACTTTTTTTGGTTTATTTATTCTAGAAAGGGTGTTGTGTTTAAAAATTTAAAAATTATAGTCTCCGAGACTCTTTCTCATTATTAGGATACCAGAAATCATAATAGTGTTGCACTACCAATCTAAAATTTTATCCAAACTAAACAATCTGTTATATTTGAGAGTATAAAATATACAATTTAGAAAGTCAGTTAAAAACACATTAATCACAACAGTTAATATGAGGTTTGTGAATTTTTTGGTGATAAATTCTAGTCCTTCCAGTGCAAATATATTTTGTAGTTTTTATTCTTATTAAATTATTTTGCCTTTTAATCAGTTTGTGTTTAATTTATGTATCAAATAAAAAATAGGTCTGTAGAAGAGCAATGTACAACAGAAATAAATTTTCATTAATAAAAAAGTAATAGGTAAAATTCGACTGAGATACTGATATGCCGATTGGGTCATTTCAAATCAAATCAACCAGAGGTTTGGCAGACCATCTCCCCGATTTCGATAATTTTTGGTAGGTACATTTATTGTACCCATAAAGGGCATGAAAACACAAATTTAAAGTTTTTTTGGCCATTAGTTTTTTTTAAATTAATTCTTGAAAATCAAAACAAACTACCATTTTCCTCACACCACTATCTTGCAAGGTATCCGGCTTACAGAGGAATCAGAGAGGGAATTTTCGGAGAGGAAGTGTTGTGAGAAGTGTGAAGGGCTCGTGTAGACCCTAGTCGCCGGGAGCCCCCCCCCCTTATTCTACTACTACTACCATTTTGCTCAAACATGTACCTAAAGAAATGAAAATATCTCGATAACTACTTAAACTAGGCCAGGTCGTTTTAAAGGTATTTTAAATACCTTTTGAATGATGTATGACATGATGTACGTTTTGTTAAAAAAATTAAATAAAAAAAAAACACTTTTTTAATTTTTGAAAAAAAGCATTTTTTATTTTCTTCAAAAAAAAAATTTGTTTTCTGGATATTTTTCCAAACTATTTGCAAAATTTTAAGATAGAGACTTGATGGGTCCATCAAAAAAAATTTTGAAAATAATTTTTCAAAAAAAAATTAGGTTATGTGATACTTTATCAAAATGAGCTTTCAAATACCTATAAAACAAGGTATTACTCGCTTTTTTACTATATGCTCTTTTTGTCTACCTGCACATTTGGTTAAAATTGACTTGTCTACTGTATTAATATCTTGAGAACTATAATACATACTACAAAAGCAAGTGATAGCTTGTTTTTTTAATAAAGTATCACATGACCTAATTTTTAAAAAAAGTATAATTTTTTGGCCATGAACCCATCAAGTCTCCATCTTGAAATTTTGTAAATAGTGTAGCGAAATATATTTAAAGAAAGCTTTTTTTAATTTATATTTTTTTTAAACAAAAAGTATATCATGTGATACATTATTCGAAAGGTATTTAAGATACCTTTAAAACGAGCTATAAACCGCTGTTCAAGTTTAAGTAGTTATTGAGATATTTCAATTTCTTTAAGTTTTAATTTAAAAAAATTAATGGTCAAAAAAATTTCGAATTTGGGATTTTTCATACCATTTATGGGTAGAATAAATTTACCAAAAATTGTCGAAATTGGGGAGATGGTCTGCCAAACCTCCCTTTTTTTTGGTTGATTTCATTGAAGCCATAACATGCTTTGCTACACATAAAACGCATACGCCGATTTTATATGCAATATGTCCTTTACAATTTAGCAACCTTTTCTGTCACAAAGTGTCAGAGTCCACTCATTGTCATGTTTTGTTGTTACAGTCTTGTTCAACTCAAAAATGTCACGACAGGGCTGCGTTCAGAAAGCCCATTCGGTGTGTCCGCAAGTGTACACACCACTTATAATCTGTCATCCTTGTCTAATTACAGCTAATTTACAAAAACCAAATAAAGGGATGTTGGAATAAATGATAAAATAGGTTGTTTGTTTCCGCTTGTTTTCAAAAGTTGGGTTGGTTTTTGGAGTTGCTTTTCTTGTGTCACATTATCTAATAAAACATAACCCAGAAACATATTTTTTTTTGGGCTGGTGTATAGAAAAATGTAAAAATATAGACTTTTTGTCCTCCCTTATTTTCGAATGCTGGGTTTTCAGTTGGTTTCCCGGGTTGTTTTTTTTGTGATATTATCCAATATGAAATGACCCAAAAAAGCATGTTTCAGGTTACAAGTGAGCAGAAAAGTGTTGGATAGTTTTTAAAACCGTCCCCACCACATTTTTAATTCTTAACGGATCATTTTAAAAAAAGCTACATAAACATGCCAAAATTTGAATTGAATTGAAAATGATCAAGTATCAGCTAGAACTTTTTGAGACCCCATCACATTTAAAAATAGAAAGAATAATAAGTCACGTTTTTTTACTTCCTTATGGTTATTATGTGTATTGGCTTAAAAACAACTCTAGAAAATAAATCATTAAAAACCATATATTATAGAGTTTTAAAAAAAATTTAATAAAATTAAATTTTTAAACAGTCTTGTCCTTAAAAAATTATCAAAATTTCATCATATCATAACCTCATTCAAGCACACCAACCAACGCCCAAGTCGAGACTGGGGTGACGGTGTGGTATGATAAGCTCACTAAAATAGATATAAATATGTGCAATTTTGACCCTTATTGCCGCATGGTAGTGCCCACACCACCTTTCCTGAACGACGAAAATGAGACGCACCGGTCATTTTCATATTCTTGAACGGCGACACACCAAGCACCGGTGCGTTTTTTACACTGGGTGTGGGCATTCTGAACGCAGCCCAGGTATCGGAATTAGATGGAGGTTGGTCTGTTCATCTAGGCGCCAATCATTATGGACCAGACAAGTTCACTTTAGGAGTAATTGCACCGTAGGTACTTAATCGCGATTGGCTATTTAATCCATTCTTTTTCTCTCTTGTTCCTACATAAATGAACAAAGAGCATTTGGATTAGCTAAACTAAAAACTAAAGAAAATAAAAAGAGGAAGGAACTGTCGACGAAAGGAAGGAACTGGCTTGACCAAAGTCAGCACATCCCAATAGGGTCAGCAATTCACTAATTTCCTGGAAGAACACCCATTTTCCACGGCCAGAGAAGCAGAATTAATAGTTAATTTTCCTGGTACAGTAAGAACTACACTAAGACGGATAAAGAAGTCGAGGCCGAGATGTCGTGTTACAGCTAAAAAGATACTGCTAAGTGAAGAAAAAAAGCAAGCCAGATATTACTTTTTCGAGACAGGAAAACGAATTTTGGCGACAGGTAGCCCATCGAGAACGTATGGAAGCTCATTGCAAAAAAGTTGTTATCAAAATTTAATATTTTTCCACGGAATTCTGACCATTTGATGGAGCTAATCGTTAGAGCTTATGAGGAAATGGTTGAAGACAATCCAAATTTATGAGAAAATAAAAAAAAAATTATTCAAGCAAATCGTGCAAGGACCAGATTCTGAAGTTCATATTTTTTATTTTTGTTTATCGACAGGCTTTTTATTTCTATTTGTTTTTTAATATTTTGTTGTTTATAAAACTGATTCTGTTGATGTGTATTGACCTTTCTTAACCCAAAGCCGTCCAGTTCTTTCTTCTTTGTATTTTCCTTTTAGTCGCTCGATAGTAGACTTGTTTCGGTAATTATGCAGTATACGGTTTTCTGCCATTTTTGATTTTTTTTGAAAAGTTCTTTATGGGGGCACCTTCTAGGGTCCCTAGGACCCCAAATCCGTCTGCGCCGGTTGGTTTTTTTTTTTGATTTTTTTTGTTTTTTTTAAATTTTTTTTCACTAAAACAAACCAAACCAACACAATTCAACCCAACCTAATCCAAACCAACCCAAAACAATTAAAAAAACACTTTACAACCCCCCTGGGCACCCTTTTTTCTCGTTAAAAAAAAAAAAAAAATCGGGCGCAGGCGGATTTGGGGTCCTAGAGACCCTAGAAGGTGCCCCCATAAAGAATTTTTCAAAAAAAATCAAAAATGGCAGAAAACCGTATACTGCATAATTACCCTTGTTTCATCCATTTTGACCGGCTATTTGACGAAGGGGCCAACCTTCTTCTAGTTCCGCCAAAATTTTATTGAATCGCTTTATGGATAATAAAAATTTTGTTTTAAGTGTTTTATCTTTTTTTTTTTATATTTCGTAACAGCAATCTTGAAACTATAGAACCAGTAAATATCGGTAAAAATGTTTTCAGTATCCTTAACAAAATTTGTTTATGTTGTCTAAAAGCGTTAACCTACAAAAGTCGGTAACAATAAGCAAGCAAAATTTTTAAAATATACATGTACCTAACTTCTGCTGTATGCGTTTTATGTGTCGGGAACTGTATATTAGTTTTTCGATACCTCCCTTAGAAATATCCAAAACCTCACAATCCCCTCCAATTAGGTCCACCCTGTAAACCATCTTGGATTTTTATAAATTGTCAATTTTGGCATCAAATTCCCGTTTTCTTCGCACTACCCTTCAATTTCCGGAAATTTCGCTTTTAGCACACGACTTGTCAAAAGAGCAAAAACTAAATTTCGGAGATGACATAGCAGCGCAACTAAGGTCTGCAAGAAAGAAAAGATTTCATTTGCAAGAAGAAAAAAGAATAGCACAGGAAATCGAGTTGCAAAGCTATCTTAATAGGTAATATCTTTTATTTTTAAAATATAAAATGACTGAAAATTTTTAAGTTAATATTTCAAATTCACTCTTTAGGATTCTGTGTCAATTTAAGTTCAAATAGTGTACCTAAACTTTTTTCCTGAGGTTGATGCAAAATTTTAAAATATGTGTCCAATTTGAGTAAAATTCGATCTTTCGGATAATACAAAATATTTTTACAGGGTGTCCAGAACCTGGAATATCAGGGAATTTAAAATTGATCAGAGAACGTCAGGGACATTTCCTCAATGTTAGCATATCAAAGATTAATAAAATACTTATAGGTCTTTTTTAACCTTAGACCTATGTAAATATTTATTATTTTAAGCTGAAAATAGTAATAAAATTTTATTCTGAAAGTGTCCTTTGCAATTTTTTCAGATTATTAGAAGATGATAAAATAGCACAAATAGATAAACTAAGACTAAACGAAGGAGATAGCGATTCAAGGAAGGAACAAATATCTTCCATTGCAGAAAAATGCGTAAGTTAGATAATACACGTTTTATGCTGGTAATATTTACATTACTTGATTTTTGTTTTAGGAATTATACAAAAACGAACTGAATTCTTTGTTCCAAAAAGTAGATGAGCGAAGAAGGGTAAGAAATTTCAAAATAAAGTCAAAGGGTACTCATTTTATTTTTATTCTATCGGGATTATTTGATAATCTTTAAAAGCCAATTTCCTGGACTTGACTAAATTTAGTTCAAACCTGTGTTTTTTTTAACATAGAGCAATTTTTCTTGTAGAAAAGAGAAGTTCCTGATTATTTATGTGGTAAAATTAGCTTTGAAATATTACAAGAACCTGTCATCACACCGAGTGGCATCACATACGACAAAAAGGATTTGGAAGAACATTTACAGGTATGTGTCAAATTTAATCATTTAAAAACAAAAATTGAAACTCCCCTAACTACATTGTTTTTGAACTAGACAAAGGTTTAATTTTTAACAATAGTAGTGGTAGGGGGGCGACCCCTACCACTACCAATAGTAATCCCACTCTACAATAGGGAAGAGATGTCTGTAAACCCTAGCAAAACCATCATTATACCGTTTACCAAAAAAAGGAAGCTTGACTTCCTGGTTCCTCCGGTACTAAACGGTGAAACCATTCCATTTGCAACTGAAGTAAAATATCTGGGGATGATAAAACATTTACATGGAATGCGTATTTGGAGAAAGTAAAGCAAAAGTCGTCACTGTCTCTATAGACGTGCAAACGCATCTGCAGAAGATCTTGGGGCGTCAGCCCCAAAAAAAAGTACTGGCTATATATCAAGGTCGTTAGACCCATGATTACATATGGGGCAATAGTTTGGTACACGAAGGACAGACAAACGAGGACAGACACAAGCCAGAAAACTAACGGGTTATAAGTCTTACGTGCAATCCTCTGAAATGCATGAAAAAGATAATAGTCAAAGAGTTAACATCATTTTTCTTTGAAAACAACTTAAGACCATCTTCCATTCGGGCTGAAAATCGCCTTGTTTAAAAATGGGTATAATTGTAGCTTCTTTTAATGCTTTTGGAAAAACACCTGTGGTGAATATTAACTAGTGGAGTTTTTCAAAGGTCGGTTTTGGACCCATTGCTTTTTACATCCCCACTATTTGACCTAGTCGACTTAACTTAAAAACGATCAAAAAAATGTTGACAAATGGCCAAATGAAGATTATTTAATAAACAATACAGGGTGTTTCACAACTTATGTACAATGGTCGGTATCTGAAATGACGATTCATTCATCAACCAAAAAATAATACAAATTTTACTCGACCCTCTCCGATTTTGATGATTTTTGGCACACATTTTTCTACTTACCAAAAAACTCAAATTCCCAAAATTTTATAATTTTTTGACCAGTACTTTTTTTGTAATTAATTTTTGAAAACTAAAAAAATTTGGCCTTGATATGTATATACAAAAAATTTAATATCTTAGGAACCACTTAAGCTAGCAAAATGAGTGATGACTCGTTTTAAAGGTATTTAAAATAACTTTCGAATGATCTAGCACAATGCCTACATTTTTCAAAAAAAAAAAAAAAAATATATGAAAAATCTCAAAAAGGCCATTTTTGATTTTTTTCAAAAAAATATATTATTTTATTCAGACCTTTACCTAGTTACCCTAAAAATTTCATGATGAGGAAATAATGGATTCATTGGCAAAAAAAATTTGAAAATGTTACCTCAAAATTACTAAAATTTGGGTTTATATGGCTATGAATTTAATTTAGATCTCTGTATTTACTTATTTAATAATTAAAACATAACATTAAGATTTTTCGTATATTAAACGCATTAAACAAGTAAAATAAAAATATATACAATAAATATATATACAATATATACAACTTTAAATAAGAAATACAAAATATTATATTATACAACTACATCTTTTAAGAACTTGTGAGGACTCCATCATTTCTTTTTTGTTAAGTTTATATGTTCTACCGGTAGCAGTAATAGGTACGACTTTTTTTACCAGACTTTCTGGTTTTACTACTAAAATATCCGGATTACTTGGGTCTTTTGCCACCATTTTTTATCATATTTCACAGTAACAAAACCTGACTCAACATTTTGTATTTCGGAAATAATATCCCCCCCTGGCATAAGGTGATGATTTTCTGTTTCTAAACTTTCCGAAAAAAATTATTTTGCTATAAAAGAGCTTTCTGTATAGGGAACTAGAGCGTGAAGGTTTTGGGTACCAGGTATGATTAGTACATCAGTGAACCTTTTATTAAAACATTTTTCATGGTTGACATATTCATCTTCAGTGTAATATTTAAAATTAATGCCAGTAATGTTTTCTTGGCACCACGTAAACAACTGAAGGGTTGTCATTATTTGGTCACTGTAGGGCGTCTGAAGACTAGCCTTTGCTGCAAGCCTTTTAACTGTGCCTCCTAAGCCGTCACATGCACTCTTGCCATGAGAAGTGGCAAAATAATATCAATCTGCTTCGATTCCAAATTTTTTTATGGAGACACACATTTTTACGGAGAATTTTTTTTATTTGTATATTGAGCTGCACTAAATAAAATGCCACAGTATTGTGAGTAAGGCTTCCGAGATAGAAACGTAATTTAAGTTTTGAAGTTTGCCATCAGTTTTAAAATAAATTGCAAACGCATGGAGGGTTGCCTGGCTGTTGTTCCAATGGTAAGCCTGAACCTCATCCTGCATAACAAACGAGTAAAATCGCATTTAATGAGGGCTTCTCCAGGTTTTAGATTATTTTTAATGTCGTTATATTTTTCTTTTTGCATATTAGCGATAAATGAATGCGATTTCAGTTTTATTAGGCTGTCTGTGAATTCCTGTACAAAATCATCGGATTTTTGTTACAATGGTTTCCATTGCGCATCGATATACAGATACCCATTTGTTATACGTTAACTCATCAATGAGTTCCTCTTCAAATTTTTCCGGAAGGATGTTTTTATAATGGTCTACTCCTGGACATTCCTGACATCTATTTCCTAGATAGCAATCTATTGAAGTTGGATTACACATCATTTTAACACTGATGGTAATTTGCTGCCAAATACCTATCATTCTCATCAAGCTTTTTATTTAATTTTGAGGCATTTATCATTAATTTCACATTCTGGTGAATAGTACACACACAGACAGAATGTGTTCCACTTTTTCCTGCCAAAATACAGTTTTTAGGTCTAAGTTGACAAAATTTGGAGATGCCAATTTTTTTGTCTGGAAAATCAGCTTTAAATAATAATTAGCCAAGATTAATCTTTTTGGTACATGTTCCTTTTCGCCCTTATCTTTCCTTATCACAACAAAATCTTTTTTACCGGGCATTGGTCTGCTTATATCATCCCGTTGATAAAAGTCCTTTACAGTTTAGACAACTCTTTCATTCAGGTTTTTTCCAGGCTTCGGAAAAAAACTTGGATAAGTACCAGTGCGGAACGATGCCTATTTGCGAGTGATTCAAAGTTGGAAATCAAAGTGATGATGGTGTTTAATGATGACCAGTGAAACCACTGATGAGCCCACGCTGGTTACCCAGGGCGAAACATCGTTTAATAATTTATTTTTTCACTTTGGTCTTTTTTATGTTCCTTGTGGGATGCTCATCCAAGTTTGAATTTTCGTTATTTCCACTCAAGATCTTTTGGTTTTTAGTTTCTTTTCGGTTGAAGTAACTGATTTGGACGTTAGGAGCATAATTCTACTAGAAATATTAATATAAGTATCAGTGCGGAACGATGCCTATTTGTGAGTTATTCAAAGTTGGAAATCAAAGTTATGATGGTGTTTAATGATGTATGGTGGAGGGTGACCAGTGAAACCACTGATGAGCCCACGCTGGTTACCCAGGGCAAAACATCGTTTAATCATTTCTCTTTTTTCACTTTGGTCTTTTGTGTGTTCCTTGTGGGATGCTCATCCAAGTTTGAATTTTCGTTATTTCCACCCAGGATCTTTTGATGTTTTGTTTTTTAGGCCAACGTATCTTTCTTTTAAACATTACAATACATGCCAGCCATCGATTTTAAAGTTAGTTGTCAAAATAGCAGCAACAAAAATTAAAAGGCTACTGAAACGGAAGTAGATAACGTGTTCAAAGGGACATTTAGCTATTATTAGAGACCTTTTGCACCTCTTACAAAAAATCTCCGTTAGGTGACTTTATCGCTTAATAACGCGTTAGCTACGTCACATTATTTTTAAGACAGCTGATTCTGATTCGTTTATGGCCGACTTTATACGTTATTTATTTTATTATAAAGATTTACAAAAAGAATTTGTCCAATAATATTTTTCATTTAGAATTTCTCATTCTTGGGTTTTTTACGGTGAATTTTAATTATTATTAATCTTTAAAAACTCAAAAACACAACAGAGAAAAGGGAGGTTATGATAAACAGATCGGAATCACTTGTCATAGTTGCCAGTGCAAATCAATGTTTTACATTTCTTATGAAATTCTAGCCAAAGAAGATGATTAAACAAAAATTGGCACTTATCTTTACAATTAAAAGCAATGCAGAACATATTTGCATTCAAAAATCCATTTAAATTTTTTGTTTTTCTACTTAACGTTTTACTATCGGCAACCATGTCAATTATAAGGGATACGGTATTCTCCCGCAGGTAACGTCAAACTTTATCGATTAGTAAGGAATTCCGTTATTACCTCGTAACTGCGCATCACCGAAATAAGCGATAAAGTAAAAATGCATCAAAATTATAGGTGCAAAAGGTCTCTATTAGTATCCGTATACCTATACCTAACGTGTTCAAAACAAAGGCAAAAGGCAGTACATTTTTGACCATGTTTCGAACGAGGCTCGATTACGAGACGCGATAGTAGAACAGCTCACTGCACTCGTTGCGTATGTCGGGATGGACGTAACTTTTCGACCACAGCAATGCACGCATCGATTGCAGTCAGCTGTTGAGTCATCTCCTCCATCATAAAATTGGGCGTCGTTCGAAAAGTGACATAAATAAGTAAAAAATGTAGTGCCTTTTAGCTTGTTTTGAACGCCTTAATTCGCTTTTACCCAACTTTTCATATTGATAATTCATAACTTTAATTGATAGTGTATAAGCACAATTTTAGTGTTAATACATAATTTAACAGCACCTGTTTATCCAAGAGTTTATAAGCATAGTGCATTAGGATAAATTTTGAAAATTGACATACCAAATTGACAAAAAAGACGAACAAAAAAAAATTTTTAGGTTAGGTATTCTTCCTTCTTGCTAAATTTCTGTTTTCTAATATCAGCTAAAATCAATCACTCTCATTTTGAAATCAACCAACCAAAATGTTTTCTCTGCTTTTTTCATATTGATAGCGCAAAGTTAAAATTAACCAACTTTTAAATGATGCACTGTGCTTATGAATTGTGAATTATAACTATGAAAACTTAGGTAAACACTTCTATTAAGAATAATGTATTTAACATTATGACTATTAATAAAATTTTGCTTAGGTTATAAATTATCAATATGAAAAGTTGGGTAAACTCCTCTTTAGATATCAGTATACGGATGCGTTTAAAAATAGCTAAAAGTACCTATTACCAGCCATCGCGCAGTGTTGTTCTAAGGATGATTTTTATTTTTTTTTTTGATTTTCCGAATGAAACAAATAAGGTCTTCAAGGTCCATTTTCGCCATTTATTGACTTTCACAGAGAGTCAGGGAAGAGTGGGAACCCTCTGTTATAGAGGACACAGAAGCACTAAGATGGAGTGCGGTCTAACACATAAAGATGTCGAGCCTGAAAACAATCGAAAATATTCCTTTTTATGGGTCCAAATAGGTCCCTTTTATCGGTCTAAATTCTGAAGACCCACGCTATTATTTTACTAGTAATGGTTGGTTTTTGACTGTTCAAAAAGGGGAAGAATCTAGGACGAAAATCAAGTGGTTCTAGCGCCACCTAGAGGAAAATTTTGTTTCTTGCACGATCCTGCTGAGCACCCAGGTTTGACTAACTGTGGCAGCGATCCACTGGACGCCCACGGTTTATCAGAATGTGCAAAATCAAACCCGTTAAATAAAAAAAAGTTCAGTCATAAAAACTGCAATTCGTTAAACCAATTTTTTATCCGAACCTTATTTCTTTAAACCCACTCAATATCAAACTCGTAATTAGTAAAACCCATTTTGAATAAAACCCGGAATTTGTCAAACCATTATTTTTCAAACCGGATTTCGTAAGACCCGTTGTTTATCAGAAATTTCTGCTAAATTGATTGCACATTCGCCAATAATACATGAACGGGAGGTGTACACGCAGGTGACGCGGCGTTTAGATGCATTTGTCGCTGCTACGCGCGCATACTTGTACAGGTGGCGTTCAATAGTTTGTGTATAGATGTCACTTGCATTCCAGTTAAGAACAAATTTCTGATAAACAACGGGTCCTACGAATTCCGGTTCTGAAAAATAATGATTTGACAACAATGGTTCGATTAAAAACGGGTCTTAAAAATTTCGAATTTGTTATTGAGTGGGTTTGAAGAAATAAAGTTCGGATAAAAAAATTATTTTTTATGGTGAATCGTTCTTACGATGAAAATATTTATTAAATACGGTCTGAAACCATAGGCGTTTGATCCACTCATCACAGCTGATTCCATCTTTTTCATTTTTTTTTGATAAATGCTCATATTTTTTGCAGCGTGTCGGCCATTTTGACCCTGTAACAAGAGTGAAACTGACCCAGGACCAACTTATTCCCAACTTCGCAATGAAAGAGGTCGTGGACGCTTTTTTGACGGATAACGAGTGGGCCATAGACTACTAAAAGACTTTAAATAAACTGTTATTGTCCTGTTTTTGTTAGGGGTTAAGGATTTTTAAGGTAAGCAAAATATAAATGCAAGACTAGTAGTAGTCTGAGATCGATTTTATTTGGGGCCCTTAAGAAATCCCAAAAAAAATTTAAAAATCAGACATTTTTTGAGAAATTCTCCATGAATTGAATTTCTCCTTTTCGAGTTAAATCTATGCGTTGAGCAAATAAAAAACGTACTTTAAATGGAAACACGCCGCTGACAAGCTAAAATTTTCTTTAGATTTTTCATTACCTTAATTCCTGCTTTCAAAATTTTTCTGTGTCGGTACTGTACACACTACATTTTCACATTTTTTATATCTACAGATAATTCGCTTTCCAATAATACCACACACTAGTAGTCTATCTTTGTTTTCCAAAGAAATCTTCATTTACAAATCTTCTGAATAGATTTAATGAGCAAGCAGTAGTATCCATTGCTGATGACAACCACGAACCAACTGATGTCGTCTACCTTGACTTCGTTAAAGCGTTTGATAAGATACCAATAAAGTATCTTACCTACAAGATAGACCATTTTGGAGTCAGAGGGCAGCTCCTAGCGCTGATTTGAAAAGGGTTTCTTACAGAGTGAACTAGGGAAGTTACGAATCGGTACCACACTATCAGAAGAACACAACGTAGACAGCGGCGTTCCTCAAGGGTCAGTTCTGGGACCACTCTATCAGGGCTCAAACCAAGAATGCGTCATTTACTGATGATGGAAATACTTTTGCTAATCCACTAAAAGATCATGCAGGGTGACAACATGGAAAAACCTGGAAAGTCAGGGAATTTGAAAATGGTCTGGGAAAGTCAGGGAAAGTTTCGATGGGTCAGGGACTTTTCCGCAATGAGAGTAATTTGAGAGGATTTTTCACAGTGCTCTAGTGAATATAAACTATTGTAACATCTTTTTAATTTCAGGAAAAATACAAACATGAAAATATATCTTATTTTTATGTTTGCTTCTTATTTATTCAGAAGCAAAGTATTTGAGTAACATCACTTTAATTTTATAGCAAAATCCACATTCTAAAAAAATTGTTTCCTTTTTTGAGACTGCTAAAAATATCAGTCAAGGAATTTTTTCTGGTCAGGAAAAGTCTCAAATACACCCTGTAACTAAAAAGACACATCACACAGATGACCCAAAGAGCTAACTCTATTACCTACCTAATAAAAAAAATCCTTTAAAACCTTTCAAAAGAAATGATCATAAAACTCCATAAATCATTCATAAAGCCAAAGCTTGAATATGCTCAGTCCGTTTGGAATATTTACTATATCAAAGATATAGAATTGATAGTGAGATTTCAAAGGCATGTAACCAAATTACCACAGGAACTAAAAGAACTACATTATGAAGCATGAAATCTTACTACATTAAAAGGCAGAAGAACTAGGGGAGATCTGATAGAAACATTTAAAATACTTAATAATTATTATTCATATAATTTAAGAGATATTTACCACCTCAATCGCAACACAACCTTGTGAGGGCATACAAAATAAAACAATAACGAGGTTTGTCTTACAGATTCAGATGAAAATATCTTAATTATGCTAAAAGATAAACCATTCATGGGTTGTGTTTTTGGAAAGGGAATTGTCTATTCTAAGCGGACATTTTGGTTTGCGGAAAAGTTTTTAACCTTTTCTTACCCAATTTCACATACTGTTTACAGTTGGTAGCACAAAAATCCCCGAAAAAGTTGACTTTTTTATGATTTTTGTACTGTCAACTTAGAAAACAATTAGTGACATTTGTTTAGAATAGGTTGGCACGAACCAAAATGTGCGCCTAAAATGTTGTCAATTTTCTGTAGATTTAAAAAAAATGTCGAAATATACAGGGTCTCCCATTAAAAAAAAAACACGAAATGAAAATGTTTCATATAAGAAGCAACATAAACGTAATAAAAATCCCAGATGACTGTTTTTTGGATTTTTCTAAAAAAACAAAATTTTAACTCGCTTGTTTCCATTTAAAAACTCTACCCTGTAAATTTTTTTACTTAATGCTCATAAATACCAGACATATCTAAGGTCTTTACTTTTAAACAATATTTTTCAAACATTTTTTGTGCAATAGTAACTAACATTTCTGATACTCCCATTTTTAAGCAAAATGTTTAAAATTCACAACATACTGCAGCAACATTTAAATTGGGGCAAAGCTGACGCTTGCTCAAAACGAAAAATAAATTAAAAAATCCTTACAACAATAACGAGTTTGTAAAACATAATCTTTTGCAACCTTATTTTGACAGCCGACTTCGCGTTTTGGGGTAAATGACCTTCGCCAGCTTAAAATTCAATTCTCAAACTAAAACCTATAGAGAACTGTCATTTTTTCCTCAAGATGCTGCAGATGTTGTATCTCTTATAATAAATAAGCCAGGAGACAAAAATGGTTTTTGAGCTGATGACGGTCATTTAACCCAAAACGTCACTAAAACTGTCAAGATGTGGTTGCAAAATAATAGATACATAAAGCAGCGTTAAGGACATTCAGCTATAGTCCAATTTTTTAATGAGCGGACTGACGTCATTTTTTTTGTATCTATTTGATGCATTGTTTTAGACAGCGACAATAAATATGTAAGAAAAAATTATGTCGTTGATTGTTTCAACTGTTACTTCAAATTGACAACAAAAAATTATTTCTACGAGTCTATTATCACAAATTATTTGACATGCAAACTGTTGACAACAATGAAATGCGTTTTCAGAGGCAAAAGGCACCAAATTTTTGACTTGTTTGTGCCATGTTTCGATTTTATAGTATTGCGTAAGTCGGGATAGACGAAACGTTGCGGCCACAGCAACGCCTCCACCATAAAATCGTGCCTCGTTCGCAAAAAAAGAAGATAAGTGACTTAAATGCATACGTAACGTATCTACTTTATGCAACCGGCCAAATATTTTGAATAAAACCATAGATCACCAATTGGGACCAAAGAATAGGTAAATTGGTTTGAATGTGTCACGGATCGTGATACGATACGTGTACCGGATCGATAAGTTTCACGTAACGTATCGATATCGTGTTTGCACATGCGCATTTCGATACGGATGCGGATAAGTGATGATTTTAAATACTGCTTTATGTCTCTTAATATTTTTTGTCTCTTTTTAGTTACAAGCAAAGCGTCAAAGTGCACAACTTTGCGTCAATTTAAACTATTTCGTATTTCTAACTGTTTGGGAGATTCCAGTGCATGTTTTTTTTTTTAATACCACTAGCGCTAATTAGAAATGCAAATTGTCAGTAAATTACAGCAGAGATACCTAACCAATAAATATCATTTTATGACATTTGAGAAATAACACAGCGTCAAAATTTTGGTTATTTTTCTCCTGTATCCAAAAATAACCGAACCGAAATACGTTTCTTACGGACAACCAACCAGATTTATTTCTGTGGAAAAGCTGCAGCTGGTAGGTGATCATTTTTTGTGAAAGTGAATTTGCAAAAACGGGAATCGCTGTTTTCTTTTCAATTCAATTTGTATGTGGGTTAAAGAATACGGTCACGGTACTTGATGTTTGTGGTTTAAAAACTCTTTTTAGCATCTCAATTACGGTAATACGGTAAGCAAATAAGTTGACGATAAATTAGTGGTCTATTAACGCCCTAATAGATAGTTTTTGGTCGTGCCCAAAATGGCCGACGACTTACTCTATTTGACACCGATGTCATTTGAACGTGAAACGCCGCAAATGCACGGACGGTTAACATAAAAATCTTGACGAACGAGCTTCCATCAAATTCCGCGCCCATTTCCGACAGGGTGGCGCTGCGCTCAGTATACCCAATTGGGGACACACCTAATGATTTTCGTTGATTTTCTGTTTGAGCGTTCTTTCATGATTAATTAAATAGGTACCTGCATTAAATGAAATAAAAGCAATAAATTTGAGTATTTTTTATCTTTTACTTTCTCGGAACTTAATTAGGAAGGTATACATTTTGGCTTGGAATTGAAAACCTTACAGTAAACTAATTTTATTTTGAAAAGCAAAAACTAATAAAATATCCCAAACGTCAAATAACTGGAACGTCATCGTAAAACAGTCAAAACGGTTATTTTAAACTCGAGGGGTGAACAACTGTAGGCAGGAGGTGTACAAAATTTTGGGCAGGACTTTGCAGTACTTGAGCAGTACTTTGGGCAATACTAGGCAGTACTTAGGCAGGACTAGGCAGTCTTTAGATAGGACTAGGCAGTCTTTAGATAGGACTAGGCAGTACTTGGCCAGGATTACGCAGTCTTTAGGCAGGACTAGGCAGTACTTGGGCAGAACTAGGCAGAACTGACAAAAAAAGAAAATGCATATGGCTTCTCTTCAATGTAAGCTTGTTTTCAGAGCTTCATTTTTCCGTAATTTGGAGAAAAAAAATCAACAGAAAAAAAATCTTGCCCAGTTTTTTTATCTGTATTTGAAACTCCGAATGGGTTAGGTTATACTTACTAGGGCTACTTATTTTAAGGGGACGTTCCGTCCTGTTGGAATATTCAAATATAACAGGCTGAAGCATTAGAGAAAAATCCTGTAAAAAAAGAGAGAAGGGGGGGGCATGACTAATAATAAAGTGTGCTAGTAGCGGCGTTGCCAGGTGTAATAATCTCGTAAAAAAGAAAGAGACATTAGTATTATGATTTTAAGCAGCTTTGCAAAATTTTGTTTTAATTTTGTATAAAATATACTTAGTAGGCGGAGGTCGACTTCTTGTCACATCACGGTTTTTTTGTAAAAAAAAATAAAACACATCTTTTATCTATCAGGCTGGTTAGGTCATTTTATGGAGGAAGTCAACTAAAATGTCAGAAATTGTGACAAAGGCGTGGAGGGAGTTGTTGTTTTTCCTTGTTTAATTATTAAAAACGTGGTAAAATAATAACTTCGGGGATTCCCAGGGAATTTTGTTTTTGTCGGGAAAACCCAAGGAATTTCATGAGGTATCCGGGATTTCAAAATATTCGTTGAGTGTTCTTTCATATAATCCCTTGTATTCTTTCTTATTGATAATCCCTCGTAATGACGGACAACAAAAAGCTCAAGGTTGAGTACCGCGAAGCTCAGATTTTGTGTCGTGTAGAATTCTTTACCGGTATGTTTTTCTCTCTTTTCGTTCTTTGTTTAAAGAAATAGATAACCTATAGCTCCCGGAATCTCGCAAAACTATTCTGGATTCTGTAAGAAGAGAGAAAGAGTTTATTATAATAAAAAACATTTCATATAAAATAACGCGAGTTACAAGTTTTCAAGTTTTTAGGGTGCAGGACTAGGCAGTACTTGGGCAGTACTTAGGCAGGACTAGGAAGTACTTGGGCAGTACCCTAAGCACCGGCAGGGGGTGTATATATTTTCTTCAGTGGTTCACTCCTCGTTTAAACTTTCAAATAGTGTTAAGTTATCGTTGTCGACGAATTTATCGGGCTGTAATGCACAACCAAAAACTATCTATATTCTCCTTATAAATACGGCGCGATGAAATAGATGTGTTAGGTTTTGGCATAATATATTTGCTTTAAAGTATTCAAAATATATTTTACAAAATGTATTAGCGACATATTACCATTGTTGAAACAATGATATTAGGTATCTGCTAATTAAATATTTATTTAGAATTATATTTTGCATATACAGGATTATTTAGAACTTATTAAAAAATGTTTTGAATGAACATAAAATCAATTTTTAATATTTTTGCCCAAAATTTCGTTTTCTTCAAAAAAAAATGAAATAATATTTTGATAAGGTCTAAATCGTCCCAACTTTTTTAAATTTAAATACAGTTTTGTATTATTTCGGAGTGTTTCTTTAGTTAAGAGGTGTATTTTAAGAAAGTGAATATTTACAAATCCTTTTATTATTTTTTTCGTTTTATTTTTAAAAAAATAGAACATTTACTATGTTGTATATGAAAAATAAACCAAAATTATCTACGATTAAAATAAAATTATTGCTCTTTATCGTTAACATTCAATATTTAATTTATTAACAACTAGGTAAACTAAAACTAGAATCAAATTTCGTGTTCCATAACAAGAGAAGAAAGTGACAAATTTCACGAGCGTGAATGTTGTGAACGAAGGCGCTAGCCGAGTGAAACACAAGTTACTTTCTATCGAGTTGTGTACGCTATTTTTCCTATGAACATTGATGAATTGCACTAATTTTTGTAAAAATTGATCTTTAATTTTGCACAAATCAAATTAAACTGCTTTTTAGCACATGTGTGGAAAAGTACTTTGCAACACTTTGACAGTTAACGTCACCGTACACTTTTACATACATCTGCGGAAATAGTTAATTACCTAACAAGTGCGGAAAGTGATACTTTTCCGCACTCGACGGCAGTCGCACGAACGACTTGGAGCAGAGTTCGGGCAAATCTTCAAGGGCGGAAATAGTATATTACATAACGAGAGAAGAAAGTGACATATTTCACACGAGCGTGAATGTTGTGAACGAGGCGCTAGCCGAGTGAAACAACACGCCAGTGTAAGAAAGTTACTTTCTATCGAGTTGTGTACGCTATTTTTCCTATGAACATTGATGAATTGCACTAATTTCTGTAAAAATTGATCTGTAATTTTGCACAAATCAAATGTAACTGCTTTTTAGCACATGTGGGGAAAAATACTTTGCAACACACGTGCGGAAAAGTATGGTGATAGTTAACGTCATCGTACACTTTTACATACATGTGCGGAAATAGTTATTTACCTAACAAGTGCGGAAAGTGATACTTTTCCGCACTTGACGGCGGTCGCACAAACGAATCGGAGCAGAGTTCGGGCAAGCCGTCAAGGAAAATAGTATATTACATAACGAGAGAAGAAAGTGACGAGGCGCTAGCCGAGTGAAACAACACGCCAGTGTAAGAAAGTTACTTTCTATCGAGTTCTGTACGCTATTTTTCCTACGACCACTTTAGGATTTAATTCGTATTTTTTATTATCAAATTTTTTTCATTTTCATCTCGAGGGAAGAAAGTATTTTCTTCTCTAGGGCTAGGGACGAAAATGGTTTCGGTCTATTTTCGACGCTTCAACAAATCATAGCCTACTAGATTGTTGAATTGCTTGGATGGTTTGCTCTCATTCATTTTCGTCACTAGAGAAGAAAACATTTTCGTTTCTGGAGACGAAAATAAAATTGATAAAATTTCTGAGTGCAGATTTGGTTGCTTTCGTGTGTGGTCGTAGGAAAAGACACTTTTCGCACGAGTCAGGTACAAAATTTTTCCTAATTGCGTAAAAGTTTTTAATTTAAATTTTATTTTAAATAATTTTAAAAAAATGCGTACTACAAAACATTTTAAAAGATACAGGGTAAATCCATTCCCTCACGGCGTTCGGAAAATGCAACTTCTCGCACGCAGATGCGTGCGTAAAAGTGCACTTTTTCGCAGGCTAGTAGGAAATAGCGGAAAAATTTTTGCAAACGGTTAAAATTTAACGTTTTCTAAGAATGCAAATCGTGTGAAATCCGAGGGGTTGTCCACCTTGGCAGTATCTGTACACATTTTTGGCAGTATTTGGCAGCATTCGTACTACTGCAGTACGTGACAGTACTGACAGTATGTAGAAATCTTGACAATAAATCCCTATAATTTTGGCAGTAGGGTCGCGATTCTTCAGAAACGACAGAAAATCTCACCCGTCACAATTCTGGAAAGCGTCCTTAATATAACGTTGTAAGAGAAACAGCGTCATTTTTTAAATACCATTTTGGAAATTTAATATTTTAAAGATATTCTGCAGGACTAGTTTACGTAAAAGGAAAGACAGAATTTGTGTGATTTTCTGAACAGTGACAGCGACATATTCCATGGCTATCTATGGATTTGTATGTTAAAAGGTTTGTTTAAATACAAAAATAAACTTAAAAACATACATTCTTAAATAGAACAAGGGTTTTTTACAAAAACGGCCTACAAAAATTAAAATTGACATATATTTTATTTATTGGAATAGTACTTAGAAACTATATCTTATGATATATTAGCAAATAAGCCCTGACTGTGTGATTTTCTGAACAGTGACAGCGACATATTCCATGGCTATCTATGGATTTGTATGTTAAAAGGTTTGTTTAAATACAAAAATAAACTTAAAAACATACATTCTTAAATACAACAAGGGTTTTTTACAAAAACGGCCTACAAAAATTAAAATTGACATATATTTTATTTATTGGAATAGTACTTAGAAACTATATCTTATGATATATTAGCAAATAAGCCCTGACAAAAAAAGCAGTTAGTGTAAACTTGTGTTTAAAAATCGTCAGATTTTTTGTAAGGGCGAGATTTTCTGAGGGTTTTTGAAGAATAGCGATCTAGGTGTACATTTTGTGAGGGGGTGGATAACCCCTCGGTGAAATCTCTCATTTTCGCATGTGGTCGTAGGAAAAATGCATAGTTAAATTTTCTGCTTGTCAAGCCAGGCCTACCCTGGTTTACAAACGAAGTTCAAGTATAATTTAATTTTTAAATTAACTACATAATATAATTTAATAAAATAACATGAAACTTGGCGTCAAATTACTTCCTTCTGTTAACAAACAAGTTATAGGGGATTTGGAACACCCTGTATATGGGTAGTATTAAATCATATAACTATTAGGTATATAAAGGCCTAGGATGCGAGAAAATCGTAGCGGCAACGGGAAAAATCTAGATTGCCATCTTAGCCCGCGCGATTAGCTGACGCATGCGCATTGGAGCCCGTCATTAATCCATTTTCGCAGGGGTTTCCGCTACGCTTTTTATCATAGAGAAATACACGGGCAGGGCCTTTATAGCATCTC
Organism: Oxystoma pomonae; assembly: GCA_963921995.1. Lineage (NCBI taxonomy): Eukaryota > Metazoa > Arthropoda > Insecta > Coleoptera > Brentidae > Oxystoma > Oxystoma pomonae. The sequence goes on along the minus strand of OY998168.1, from coordinate 87,443,368 downwards.
ATAGTTATAATATGTATTAAACATATCTTAACTATTGGGAGATCAGTTTAACTGTGGCGACTAGATTTGTTTTGCATTGTTTTCCATGGTAACCAGAATTTCTCATTTAATTCACTGCCTGGTAGGACAGAAGAGTTTTTTTAGCATTCTAACCAAACTTTTTGTGAAAAAAGCATTTTTTCATCTTGTGACACCTATTTTTCAATAGCTCGTCTTACGCGGTACAAGTGATTTTCTTCTTAGTTAAAGAAGCGTGGATAAAGGCCAATTCATGCTCGCAACTTGGATTAACTTAAGACAAAGTAAGCAGGTTTTTTACTCTATAAAAATCCAGCACACGTTGACACATGTTGATCCAAAGTATGTACGAGCATGAATAGCCATATAAGTTGTGCCAAGTTAATAATAATATTTTAGAGAATATGGTTGAATTTATAACTAGCAAGTTGATTGAGATGTACAAAGTCTTGAAAAATCTTGAAAATCAAACAGAATAAAAACGTGCAATGTTGTTCCTTGCACTGGTAAGTGCCTTTAGAAGGAAAAAATAATAAACTGGTCAAAGAACTACCCGTATTAGTAAATTAAAGTGAAAAGGCTACTGAAAATTAAACCGTTATTTTCTTGACACTTTCTTTTCTGGTGATTACATGTTTGGGAAACAAAGGGCTTTTAAATTGAGTGTCGTTGAATTCCATGCCTGAGGATATATTTTTCAATGGTCTTCATAATTACCTTTTGCATAAAACTTTTTCCATAAATTTGTTATAACCTTAAATGGTTTTCTGTCAGAAAACGTAAAAATACTCTTCTGTCCCACTGTGGCCCGATTTAAAGTTTGTTCACAAAACAGTTGCAGTCACCATGAAATAGGGGGCTTTAGGATAGTTGGGGGCTTTAGATTAGAGAGCGCTTTTCTTATTTTGATTTCCCAATAGAAACAGGAATTTTTGGTTACTTGGCAGTACTATATCAAAAAATCACTAACTGTGCTACATTAAGATCGAAAAACAACATAAAATATAAACAAGGGCGGATCCAGGGAGGGGCTCATAGAGGTCATGACCCTCTGGGCGGTTTACATCTTTTTTTTAATATCTAAATAAAAAAATACTTTAACTTGGACATCATATCTAATCACTTCCCGAAATTTTATGTAAAATTCTTACAAGTTACGTAAAAACTATTGTGGAGTCAAAAAGAGTGAGCATTTTTGTCTATATAGAAGTTACAGCAAATAATACAAAACCTTCATAAAATAACCAAAAGTTATATTATTTAGTGTTGGTGATAATTTTATAACTCTAATATATCTCTTAAATGATTAAAAAAGACTTGAAAAACAACTGACCAACACCAGCTTATAAAAATTTATGGTACATAGTAATGAATAGAAAAACAACATATAGATTTTATAAAAATTTGTTCTGAACCCTCAAGTCTAGGTATTATTTTAAAAAGGTTTTACAACTGTTCTAACAACACTACATAACAAATTAAAGGTTTTTATCGATTTAGAAATATAAATTTTCCATCTTTCTTCGCTTTGCTTGTTATGTATTATTCTTTTTCTTTTTAAAATAAAAAATTTATAAAATGGTGTACTATATATACTCATACTTTTCATGGGCTTCAAAAATATTTGAGAAAACGGGAAAAAAATGTTCATTTAAATAATACTTTTTTTTTTCACATATGTTTTTTGCTTTCTGGGAGAAATATTGAATTTTGTATTTTGTTCTTAACCTTAAACAAGCAATATTTCGATTAAAACACATGTTGAAACCCCATAAATAACGTTTTTATTTTGGTGAAAAACCTATTGTTGGAATCCAAAATGGCGAAAATTTACGACAATTCTATAAAAAAAAAACAATACAATTATACCACTGTTTACCTCTTTCAACACTATTTTATCAACGTTTTAAAACACGATGCTAGTTGGAACAAAGGCTGCAAATGGCGCAGTGTTGAACAATGAAGGTCCGTTTCTGCGAGCTTAACATAGTTACCATTGTTCTCTTTTCCTAAATGTATTCGTCTGAGAGAGATCCAGCATACTACACATACCAGGAAAAATACCCGCCTGCACACCCTTCAACCCCGCATAACTGTCAGAGGTAACTATCTCAAGAAGATAGTTAGATTGCGGGTCGAAGGGTGTACAGGCAGGTATTTCCCTGGTATGCTGGATCTCTCTCAGAGGAATGCATGTAGAAAAAGAGGATAATAGTAACTATGTCAAACTAGCAGAAACGGACCTTGAGGCTGCGTTCCGTCGCGTCGTAAGGTGATGTGTTCACAATTGCCGTCGAACAGCCGTGCTCGAAGTTTCACGGTGCATTTTTGCGAACTTAACACGGTTACTATATTGTTCTCTTTTTTTAAAACCCGGTTCCCATCTATGGGTTCCTTATGCGTGGGCTTCCCGAATCAAAACACGGATCACGTAGTCTATGTGATCAGTTTTTTGAGTCAGGGTGGCCGCGCATGGGAAATTCTGGTCGGAATCGGATGTAGAATGCATTCGATCCCGATATCTGTAATCGAAGACGATCTCAAGAAGATTTGGATCTCTTACCTCTCTCAGATTGATGTAAAACCAGATAATGATGGTATGGTATCTCGCAAAAACGCGCCTTTTGATGTCGCAAAAACGCACCTTTTAAAGTCGCAAAAACGAGCCTCTTGATGTCACAAAATTAACCTAAAAATTTTTGTTTGTTCTGTTATAAATTAAAATTGTTTTTTTGTTGTAAAAACAGTGGTATTATAACCACTATACAAAGAAATTAATAAAAACATTATAGAAAGAATGGGCAAAAAAGGTTTATGAATGAGTTCATAAGAATATTACAGGCACCAATTTATATAATTATTGTGTGTGAGTTCCCAAGTTTTTATAAGTGTCTCTTTGTTGTTGGTTAATTAAGTTTTTGTAAGTGAGGTGATAGCAACATTTTAAAAACCAATCTATATATCTTTAATTGATAGTTACTTACGGTTTTATAGATGGGTTAACAGAAAGATTTCAAAAACCAATTTATATAACTTTTGTCACTGATGACTAATATTTTTATAAATATGTTGGTGGAAACATTGTTAACAACAATTTATATAACATTTGTTACCGATGACTTTAATTTTTATAAAGATGTCCATGGAAATATTGTTAACGCCAGTTTTATGTTACCTTAGGGTACCATCAATTTAGAACCTTTAATAAAACAAATATACAAACTCAATTCCGGTAGGAAACCTCTAAATACCCTAGGGCATTAATGGAACCCTCTTTATAATAATTATATAAATTTTTGTCACCAGAGGTTTCTAAAAATGATTATTGGGCATGCATACCCAGTGCACATTTTTTCTGCAAATTGAAAACCCTGTTATTTTACGGCGTCGTGCAAAACCAAAACTAATGCTGTCGATAACACAGGGTGTAAACAATACCATAGTCATCCTTTTAACTGATGGAAGAGGGGGTCAAAACAAGTCAAAAAAAAATTTAGGTGCTTATATCTACCAGAATTTTACAAATATTAATGTCCAACTTTAACCATTTTACAATAGGGTCATTTCCAAATAAATAAAAATAAATGTGTCATCTAAATCCTCTAAATTTTAAGAAATTAATAAAAATAATAATAATAATGATTTCCTTTGAGTTAAGGATTTAAAAAACACTTGGCAACAACGCAATTCCGACGCATATCTCTGACCTCCCACCCTCTCTCCTCTCTACAGCACAGTGCATCGTCCGCTGTTCGATGTGAAGGTTGTCAGTCGCGCGAGTCTACCTGACGCTATTATTTATGTTCTCCAATCAGGAATGCGCTCACATGCTATTAGCATACGGTGAAGCTCGCTGAAACTCAAATCTTGCAGCTCAAATGTATCGCGACAGATTTCCTCAACGGCTTAAAAGAAGTGTTTTTGCCCGGATTTTTAGTGCTTTTCAAAATAAAAAAGAGTTTTTAAAAATTAAAAACTGTGTGACAGGTGTTTTTAATTTTAAAAAAGGGAGGGTGCCCTACAAGTGTACAAACAAATGCTTAAAAGAAGTGGTTTTATGCGTGTTTTAAAAAAAAAATAAGAGTTTTTACAAATTAAAAAGAGCTTAGAAAATTAATTAAATTCATCGGTGGATTCACCGATGGCAACAAACGTGTTTCTAAAATATTTGATGCCTATCGAACCCGTTTCTAAAATTGCCGATGGATCCATCAATCCATCGATCGATTGTAATCAGGTCCCCGACTGTAGAGTCGGTGGTTTTGATGGATTAACATAACCTTATAAAAAGTATTATTTTAAAAGATTATTTAAAATAGTCGCTCTTTCTAAAGACAGTTATTTAGAGCTGAGCTTGAAAACTAATTTTAATGGGTAAAATGAGCATCTACATACTGTTTATATACTAAAGTTCTTGAGCCGTTAGATCAACCAGAAGTGACCTGCCTTATCGTGCTTTATGAGCACTAAAAATCTTTAGGACTTTATTCTAAAGGCTGATTCAGAGTTCCGTAAGGTAAGCGATATGAGGTATGCGGGCTTTTTTTAAGACGTAAGGAAAATTAAACCATCGCAAATGCATGCTTCTGTTCATAGTGTTCCGTGAGCCGCAAGCAGTAAGAGCAGTAAGGGTTTGCTATTATTTATTTTCTTTGCGTCTTTCCGCAGACCCCATACAGCTTACTTTACGGAACTTTGAATCGTTTAGGTACGAAAAAACTGCGAAAGACAAAAATATATAATTAAGGTTATGTCAAATGTCATGTACACCGAGGCGTTTCTTTATTCGGCGTTTGATGGCCAATCTGACATTCATCGGTGATGACGTCACTATTCATCCATCAGCCGATGCCATCAAACTCGAAAAAGCGTTGATTTTAAAAACGTGCGGTTTATTTCCATACCGAAAAGGAATTTCTCGCACCTAAAAGCGCATTGTTGCCAAACAGTGTTTTAACTTAAAAGTCGTATATCTCCGAAACCACAAGTTTTAACGCCCATATTATATGAACTTTTTGGTTTGTTTTGACCCCCCCTATCACCCATTTAAATAATGACTATCATATCGCTTACACCCTGTATTATACTACATCCCTCTTCTAGACTCCATAATAAACGACCATCAGGAGCGGTTATCTCCAGAGGTACTAACAGGATTGCCGCTTCTCCATGTTCAAAAAAACGTTACTATGGAAATTGATTTTGTAATTTGATTCCATTTTTTAATTAAACTTTTTGGTTTTTTTTGCGTCTTTTTGTTCTAGTCTTGGGAGGGGATAAATATGTCCGCTTACCTTTACGCCACTGATGTGACCCCCCTTACTAAAAAAGCTGGATCCGCCCTTGAACACAACTAGAAACTAAAACGAAAACTGATGCTACAATGTGTCAGTGTTTAAGAGTATGGTCTCTTTAAATAGTTTTATTATTTATTTGATTAACTAAGCTAAGAACTAGGGTTCTCCCGTGCCAGGGGGGCGATTCTGGCGGATATTTTTTATAGCGACCCGATTTCTCGGAACCGGCGATCCCTGGGGGGATGGGGGGAGCCTCCCCCCCCCAAAGTTGCTTGCAGTTGGGAAATATGAAGGTTTAGTTGGGAAATATTAGTAGTAGTAGTAGTTGTAGTAGATGGGCGGCCGTAGGCCTGGCAATTAGTCCGCATAATGGACCCTTTTTGCCATACCCCCCGTGCATCCCCGACTGATGCACGTGCCCCTTAGGATGCAAGTTTTCTTCCTCTAAGAGGACTTAATTTTGCCTGACACCTCTTTGTCGAGGGCAGGGATCTTTAGACTGCGTAGCCAGTACACACATTGGACCGCCGGCTTTACACCCCCTCAGTCCACCTTTGAGCCCCGCAAAGTTTTCGGTGCGCAACGTCAACTACGGAGCTGCTGAGAAGTGGGGCCGCCCGTCGTCATCTCGAGTCGCATTCGGTGTTGTGTGAAGCAATGTGTACTTGCCGAGATCCGATCCTGCGATCTCTGTTCTGCAGGCTAAGACGCTGTTCACTGGTCTACGGCGGCCCCCTGGGAAATATTAAGTTTCAGTTGGGATATTTAAGCACATTTTCCAAACATTTTGTATTATTCTAATATCTTCAAACAACAATAAAAAAATCTTAAAGTTTCAGGTAACTAGGGAATCGCTTTTATTTACTTTTATCCCCCTTCCCCCAATCAAATCATAGCTTGTGCTTCCTAGGATAAGGTGTTTTATTAATAGGGTCACTGCATCAGACGATATCTGATGACTTCTGTTTTTTTGTTTACATTTTTTTTTCTTTTTTATACTGGGACTTCCATCCATTACAGGATCAATGCCCAGTTTTAGCCAAATTTTTGCAAAGTTAAAGACAAACACAAATTAGCCGAGAATGGAACCCGAAATCCTTCCGTGCGGCAGACCAATACGCTACTGCGCAAAGGAGGCCGGCTACAATTTAGTCGAATGTGCCTTTTAAAAGTGAAAAGACAAAGCATAGGAAACCTTCTCTTTTAATTATAGCCAATTGCATCAACATCATAAATCTGGCAGCGTTGCAGAAATCTGGTGGTAGTAGTAGTAGAGTAGGGACGGCCCGTGGGCCTGGCAATTAGGCCTCTTAATAGGCTCTTGAAGAAAGAAATCTGGTAACTGGTCGGGGAGCAGGTGTATGAAGGTGTAGGAAAGTTCCTACGATCGGATAACTCGTGATCGCTTCAAAGCTTATTATTGGTCGATATCATCGAGAGGACCGTTCCCGTGCGATCTTTCCTACGAAATTCAAGAAAAAGCCCCCTGGGAGGTTGGTCTGGTACTTTTGTTGTAGACATAACCTTTAAAATATTGCAAAATTATAGGTATTCTTTCTTTTGCGTAAAATTAAAGATTTCTTTACAAGATTATATGACGTCATTGTTTTAGAACCGTTGTCAAAATTTCTGTCAAAATAATGTCAACCAGAAGCGGGACCAAATTCTAAATCGAAAATCCCTAAAAAGATCGCTCTGACAGACTCTGGTGCACAGGGCAAATTTTTTCAGATATGTTTGTTGCTGCTAAAAAAAATCACAACCCTAAATGTAAAATCGCTATGGGTCGCTTTGAGAAGTCGGGTCGCTATAAAAATATGGCGGCTATTTTTTGAATCGCCCCCCAAGGCCTGTACTCTTGACACCCGTGCCCGAGAGTGTGAAAAAATTTCGTACTTCCCACCTGCTTTGAGCCATGTGAAAAGTAAGAGAAGCAAATACTCACCGGTGACTAGTCACGTCACAGGCCTTCAAAAATACGTGCCCGGGTGTAGGTTTCCGGAAAAAATATTGCACAAAAACACCAGCAAAAAAAAAACAAAATTACCAAAAGAGAACCCAACATTTAACCGTTATCGCGTTATCCTTAGAACCTTGAACTACTACAAGGAGCTTTTTTTCAGACTTAGGGCAGGGTGTTTGAGTTGAACATCTTCATCCCATTGTTGTCATGTTAACCTAATACGTTTTCCCCTTATTTAAAAATTATTTAAAATACCTTCAATAGTTTTTAGTTCCGTTTTATTAAATGGTCTAGATATAGTAATAAAAATCTTGTTTCTATAAAAAAAAACCCTAAAAATGTATTCAAGTAGGATATACAACTATAAAAATAAGAAAAAGGTGGTATGGAAATCCCTATTCACACTGAAATTAATGACAAGCCGGCAACACAGATTTCCTGGCTTTGTTTACCAGGAATGGCCAAATATGACGAATTCTAACCTAATATTTAATTAATATTTTAAGTTAACGTAACTGTGAAACGAAATACTGCGGTCCCCCGGCTTCTGTTTCAACTTGCATATAATAATACACTTCGGAACCATTTTTCGCCACAAACTTTTCACAAAATATCAAAAAAAAATCACTATTGACAAGTGCTGAAATTTTCACTTTCAAAACAATAATGACATTCCAGGAAAAATCGAGAAACCGCAACAAACAATCAATGTTTAAGGAAAAAACATGATAAATTTTCAAAAAACGTCGAAAGTTTTAAATAGGTTGTGAGTATATATTGTGTATAATAGATTTTTCAACATATATCTTAAACCACATTAATTAATTAATAAATAAGCGTCAAAACTTAATCCAAATTTAATAAGTATTCCCAACAAAGTATTTTGTTGCATAATTTTGTTATTAAAATTGGCAACACAGATTTCCTTCTCCCCTTTCCCCACTTTAGATGTTGCACTCAAACAACCAGTGTAACCAAACAGACCAGTGTCCTTCGAGTAGTTCAATCTTCTAACGTTATCTTTAAAATGAGACCAAAATTATCAACAAATTCCTTTGCTGCGATAGAAAAGTCTTGGGCGTTTTTTTTATTAAAGACCATACTTCTACAAACGAATTAATACAAATGAAATGTAATGCTTCCACTCTTTTAATACAGTAAAAATAGAAGCCAATTGTAGCTGCATTCGATATTTACGTCGGATTGATCTGTCTAATTTGAATCATTCATTTATTACGTCTAGGACGTGTATTCTTGAAAATCATACGATCTGGTCTTTCTCTCGTCCGATGGGATATATCGCCTCCCACGATCTAAAAGCAGTTTAAGAAGCAATACATTTAAAAAAAAAACCTCTTTATTGCGCAAGCGTCACTAGATTCAACGCTATTCCCCGGTTTCGGACCATGCGATCGGAAACGTATGATTTTCATGAGATCCGTAAGATCGGATCATCGTTCAAGAATATAACGTTTTCATCCCATGTGATCATTCGCCATAGATCTATGCCGCTCCCTGTCCAAGAATACACGTCTAGATGTAGAGCAGGTAAATCCGAAGCAGTCGGTAATTCAGCTCCAATCAGTTAGACGTAAATCCGTGTGCTCGACGGTTTTTGGCCGACGAAACAGATTAATTTGCGATTGTGAGGTTAGGTGCGTTCATTTTTTTAAATTTTTAGATGTCATTTTCTTAACAGGGGTCAAAATCGAACTTTATTGTCAGAAAATACCTTCTATTCAGTTAGATAATAGAAAAGAAGCGAAATAATATTATTTTCTATTCTCAACATAGATAGATAGATAGCCCCCAACTTGCAGTAAACTAGAGATTCCTTCATGCGCGCGTCCTGCTTAACATCGGCTTAAAATAAATTATGTTTTAAACAAAAAACTTTAATTAAGCAATCGATCTAGGGACTTATTCTTGACGGGTAGGGAGTAGAAGAGGCGAGAGAAGTAGGCGGGGTTTACTAAAAATTTGGCGACACTGTGTTCTTGAAAAAAAGTTAAGAGAGGGAGCTGCTCCCGAGAGAGCAGTCATGTTCTCTTAGTAAGAACCAGTAGTAGAGGCCGATATACGGGTATTCTAACCTGATTTTTATATTGATTTTATCTGTTTTTGTTTATTCTGAGTAAAAGCGTAAACATACAAGGCTAAAATGAATGTTGAAGACTTCAACAACCTAATTTTAAATGATATGGCAGTGAAAGATGCTCGGGAAGTCGTGGAAGATGCAGTGGAACAACTAGTGGTTCCAACGGATGTTTTGGATAAAAGAAACCCCTTTGATTTAACGAAACATATATCCTAAAGATGCCAGTAGGGACTCCTTCGAAACCATGGAGGTTTGACAAAAAGTACAAAGTCACAATACCTGAACGGGATTGGTGGCAGAGAGAAGAATTCCGAAACGAATTAGGCAGAGACGCGACGGTCTGCTACACTGACGGATCAAAACTGTCAGCCAGGCAGACAACAGGCGCAGGAGTGTATGCGGAAGACTTAGAGGTTCAAGAAAGCTATCCGCTTGGCGAGCACGTTACGGTCTTTCAGGCGGAGGTATACGCCATTATCATGGCGGCAACCCTACCAGAGGTCAGAAATGGCAGGAGGGATATTTGCATATGTTCCGACAGCCAAGCTGCCCTCAAGGCTCTTAGTTCACCAAAAATTGTCAGTAGCCTAGTGGAAGAGTGCGTTAATGCGCTACAGACATTAGCTGAAGACAAGAGGGTGATACTGATGTGGGTCCCGGGCCACGAGGGAATACCAGGGAATGAGAAGGCGGACGAACTTGCCAAAGCTGGTGCCGAAACCGCTCTTGGGAATCACAAGAAAACAGGTGCAGAGCGAGCTCAATAAATGGGCGAGCGATCAACTGAAGTCGTCCTGGAGGGAAGAGCGAGAGTGCAGACAGTCCAAACTGTTCGTGAGTGGACCAGACGCAGCCAGAACTAAATGGCTCCTGGGAAAGACTCGCAAGGACTTGGATTGTTGGTAGGAATGCTGACAGGGCATAATCGGCTGCGCAAGCACTTGACATGCATCAGAGTGTTGGACGACTCCGCCTGCCCAACATGTGGGCGGGCAGAGGAATCAGCGGTGCACCTGATAGGAGAGTGTGACGGGTACGCCAGATTGAGGCAGCAGACGTGGGGTGCCCCCACAATAGAAGAGGAGAAGCTACACTTCTAAGATGGGCTGACGTGCTGTCCTTCGTAACGAAGGCGGGAAGGCCCGGAGAGAGAGAGAGAGGCAAGAAATGTAGAGGGAGTGGGAGGATAAGGGTGCGAGACGGGGTATGGCAGAAAGGGCCCATGAAGAGGCCTAGTGCGACAACGTAAAATAGTGTGACAGCGCCTTCTGTATTTTAGGTACAAAGGGCGCTGGTCTCGCCTGCAGCCGGCCAATTGAAATTAGGTAGTATCTATCTGAGGGCCGTATTCATAGTCCACCCTTGGAAAGAGCCAACCCAACCCATTCTGTACAATAAAAAACAAGCGCGGAAAGAGCAGAAAAAAAAAACAGAAAAGGGCCATGACTATGCCGCAATTCAATATTTTAATAAATTGCCAGAAAGAATTTGAAAAGTAAGCAACTTTAAAAAAGAGTGTAGTGTTTTAATTTTATATGCAATATTGAACCCTATACCATAGATGAATTTTCAAACTGTAAAATCTACATTTTTAAGTTGTTGACGTTATGTAATGTCAACATTATTTAATTCATTTTAGCTATATGTTACCCCTTTTTAACTCTTTTTTTGTTTTATAAACTTTTACTACGCATCAAGGTGTGTTCTCTGAGAAATTATTTATTTTTTAATTCATATATTTTTATTGTAACGAAAAATTTTAAAAGACTTTTTATATTATTTGATTTCAAATAAATTTAATGTTTCGTTTATCATATCTGTAAAACTTGTATTCTCTTTTTCTACACTAATATTGACAATCGCTGTATTTTGTTAACATACAATAGGAGTTTAAAGATAAAGGTATATTATCTTAGAAGATTGAACTACTAGAAGGAGTCTGGTCTGCCTAGTTACACTGATTGTTTGAGTGCAACTTCTACAGTGGAGAAAGGGAAGAAAGAAATCTGTGTTGTCAATTTTAATAACAATTTTATGCAACAAAAAACTTATTAAATTTGTATTAAGTTTTGACGCCTATTTATTAATTAATTAATGAATGAGGTTTAAGATATATGTTGAAAAAGCTAATATACACAATATATAATACTGACAACCTATTTAAAACTTTCGTCGTTTTTGAAAATTTAACATGTGTTTTCCTTAAACATCTTCTTTTGTAGTCAACGTGGCGACATTGATTGTTTGTGGCGGTTTCTAGATTTTTCCAGGAATGTCATTATTGTTTTGAAAGTGAAAAGTTTGTGGCGAAAAATGGTTCCGAACTGTATTATTATATGCAAGTTGAAACAGAAGCCGGGGGACCGCAGTATTTCGTTTCACAGGTATGTTAAATTAAAATATTAACTAAATATTAGGTTAGAATTCGTCATATTTGACCATTCTTGGTAAACAAAGGCAGGAAATCTGTGTTGCCGGCTTGTCATTAATTTCAGTGTGAATAAGGATTTCCATAGCACCTGTTTCTTATTTTTATAGTTGTACATCCTACTGCTTAAATACATTTTTAGGTTTTTTTTTATAGAAACATAGATTTTTATTACTATATCTATACCATTTAGTTAAAGGGAACTAAAAATTATTGAAGGTATTTTAAATAATATTAAAAACAGGGGAATGAAGTAGTAGTTGAATGTTACAAGTATAATATTGTATATTTTTTGGCTCTTAATATGGTTAATAAAATCTGTCTATCTATCTCGACGTCAACTAATGTAGTTTACCGTCTAATCTAAGCGCTAATGCGGCGGGTTTTACTAAAGGGAGCTCGAAGCATCGATAAATTCTTAATACGAACATGTCGAACCAAAGAAAGCAAGATAGAAACATCCGATCCGACAAATTCCATGTCTACGTACGTTCTATGATGAACAACTATGAGATATTGTAATGGCCGAAGTGTCGCAAAATGTGTAACAATAATAACTTTAAAAAACAAAGAAAATAATGTAAAAATCAGAGTTGGCCGTGGGCAAGGCCAAAGGCGAGAAGTCCAGTGCGCATGCCTGACGACGCGGCTTGCGCTCAGACGATTTTTTGACTTTGCGTTTTTTCGGACGATGCAAGGGCAAGGCTGTTATATTATCTCATAGTTATATGTAATACAGTGGTTCACTGATGGAGGGGGAGAGGGGGTTTGAGGTTAACGCCCCCCCCCCCCCGAGAAGTCTGGGTAGGTACAATTAGCATAATCAAATGATAGCAGAATTAAAATACATAGAGAATAAAATACAAGAGCCTGGACTTTAATTTATAACAAAAATCTTTAAAAAATCATAAATTGCAAAAATTTTCGGCTGCGGCGCTATAGCACCTTTCATTTTTACGATTTCGTGTCAAAATGGTCTGCTTGCGATTTGGTGTCAAAAATGGCATTTTAAGTAAAGTAACAAATTAATGGTAAATAAACAACTGAAATTCCCAAAAATTGCATTTTAAGTGTTATTTTTTCAAATTTTTTTTTTCAGAATTTCGGCAGAATCTCGCTTATAAAGAAAAAAAACCATAACTTTTTTGTTATCAGATAATAGGATTTATAAAAATCTACAACCGTATCCAAAGGATTTTTCAAAATTTGGTTTATTTTTCCAAAAAATTCAAAAATCCAAAAATTGTTGTTACGTGACTAAAGAAAAAGATTTTTGACTATTTTTAGCGGTGTTTATTTTATTTCGGGAATGAGAGTCCAGCAAAAAACTGTCTGGATACGGTTGTGAGCAATTCAAACATAAACATTCCTGCCAAATTTCAACAGATTCCGTTTTCTCGTTTCCGATATTCTGCCTGGTAAAGATTCGCCCAAAAACAGCAAAGCAGTGTTGTCAAATCTATGCCGTTTTTGTGGCCTTAAGTTTTTTTTATTATTTATCCTTAATTCCACCCCCCCCCAAGTCAATTCTTGGGTACGCCACTGTGTGATCAACTAAACATTTATCCTACCTCTTCTGGCACGTTTTATTCGAGTCCCAACTTGCAACTGCCGCCTATGTTTAAATCTCGTTTTCGTTCGACGGCAAAGCCTTCTTTTACCAAAGTTTGTCCTATTTCGCAACCCTTGAACGTCTTTAGTTGTACGCACCAAGGGGAACTGGAAGACCTGTAACGTTCAAAATATACAGGGTGTAAAAACAGTGGCGTCGTCAGGGGGGGTTGGGGGTTAAACCCCCCCCCCCCAAGGAGGTCCAACCCAATCTACAATAAATTAATCATGATCAATGGACACAGGGAGAGCTATAGCTCCCCCACTTTTTCGACACTTTACTCCGGTTTGTGACATGTGTTTGGTGTGATATCTTAAATTTAAAAAAATTTGGCCTGCGGTCCTATGATGTCATTAATTGTTACAATTTTAATTTAATTCTAGGAAATTTTTATCTTCTTCTTTTAGTATAATTTTTCTTAGTTTTTATCTGCGGCGCATTTATGATTTGGCAAGAAATCTATATATACCACCGCAACCCACCTAATTAGTGTTTTGGGAAGTATCCAATTTTAAAGGAATGGTTAATAAGATTAACTAGATCATTAAGACTCGAATCTGGGAGATGCTGTAATATTTTTATTGATATATCATCAAATCATGAGCTTTTCTTGTTTTTGATCTTCTTCATTTCTAGTTTTAATTCAGGAAGGGATGTCGGAGCTAAAATTAGTGTTTCAGGAGTGTTAATGTGATCTAAGTATGATACAGGGTTGACTGATGAAATTAGATTTGATGTTAGGTTGTCAGCTATTGAGCAGTAGAAAGTATTCTTTGAGTTCACAATTTTCTTTGGATTTGTTTTTTGCATCATTAAGCTGATTCTGATAATGTAAATTCTTAGCTAATTTAATGAGTTTTCTGTATATATTTCTGTATTTATTTATCTAATTTATGAAAAAATTGAGCAGTAGAAAGTATTCTTTGAGTTCAGATCTACAGCAGTTTGGTTATTTTTTGAGCTACATTTCTGTCTTAATGGATTAATAATTTGCCAATTTACTTTGGATTTGTTTTTTGCATCATTAAGCTGATTCTGATTCTGAAACTTAAATCTAGGGTGGTGCCTACTTAGGTAAACATTACTACAACTAAAGTACTTTTACTAGTTTTTGCTATTTTTTAAATGATTATGGAAAGAGATGATAATAAAGCGATAGGTCGATAATTGCTTGGATCATCTGTGTCGCCTTCCTTGTGAACGGGTTTAATTAGCATTTTGGGAAGTATCCAATTTTAAAGGAATGGTTAATAAGATTAACTAGAACATTAAGACTCGAATCTGGGAGATGCTGTAATATTTTTATTGATATATCATCAAATCATGAGCTTTACTTGTTTTTGATTTTCTTCATTTCTAGTTTTAATTCAGGAAGGGAGGTCGGAGCTAAAATTAGTGTTTCAGGAGTGTTAATGTGATCTAAGTATGATAGAGGGTTGACTGATGAAATTAGATTTGATGTTAGGTTGTCAGCTATTGAGCAGTAGAAAGTATTCTTTGAGTTCACAATTTTCTTTGGATTTGTTTTTTGCATCATTAAGCTGATTCTGATAATGTAAATTCTTAGCTAATTTAATGAGTTTTCTGTATATATTTCTGTATTTATTTATCTAATTTATGAAAATATGGTCTTTGTTTAGGTTCTTTTTTAATGAATACAAACTGCGAAGGTTTCTGCCTTTCTTTAAGTTTGGTTTCCGGAAAAGAACTTTTAAAGTTACGAGTTACTAAGCGATGAAAAGAACTAAATGGTTCGGGGTCGAAAAAGACATCGTTCCAATTTGTATTTGTACACAAAAGACTAAATTTCACGAAATTATTTTTACTATAGATTCTACCCTACTTGAATGTATGTTTCCTAGAGTTTTGGGTTAAATTAATAGATAGTAGAAGCGCGTCGTGATCTGACATTCCTGGTTCTACAGTTAGCACATTTATGTCACTTCCAGATTCAAGCATGCGTAGTCAAGCATTTTACGTGTCGTAGCTGTTTTCCTAGTAAAGAAATTATTATGCACACTAATATTGTAAGATAGTAAATCGAGTTTGTTTAAAAAACAGTTTGTAATTAGAAGTAATTGTTGAAGGTGACGGGTACACACATATAATATAGAGGCTTTCAGGCTTATTGTGGATAATGGAAAATTCAAGAACCTTCTCGTCGATGACATGATCATGCTCAATAATGGGTTGGAATCGAAGTAATTCAAAGCAATCCGATTTTATCAGAATTGAGGTTCCGCCACGAATGAAATTTGTGCGACAAGATTTGGCCACTGTAGTGTAATCTTCAAGGATACCTGGTTCGCCCATCTTGAGCCAGTGTTCCGTAAAAAGTAAAATTTTAGGGAAACCCAATTCAGACAACAACAAATGAATGAAATTTTATTTATTTGTCCTTGGAGTTTAAATATTAGCAAGTTATATATGCATTTGACTGAATCAGTGGTTATTTGTCTAAAAACTCACTATGAAGTACAGTACAATTTGAAATGTTGCTAGTTCTAGCTCTTAAATGATCCTCATTACTATCGCTACCATATCCGTCAGTCAACTGTCGTGCTCAGCCTCGTTCCCATGTCTACCTTACGGTCTTGATTATTTACAAAGATAAGGTTTAGAGAATTATGTGTGTGTGTAAATAAATAAATGTTTCTTGGGAATCAACTGATTCACGGATACCATAGAATTTTTGTACCAAATTTGCTTACTTTGTGGTGTACCAGACAGACAGACAAACGCCATAAAACAAATTATTTAGATTTTTTTTAGTTTACATCTTCTTCTCTTCCTTAAAATATTCTTCTTCAAAATAACAAAAAATTATTCTATAATCTGAAACTTCCTTAGCCTAGTAATTCCAAGTAAAATATAACTTGTTAACAGAAGCTTCTGCGAGATTTTGTTTTATAACATGAATTATTGATGTTGCATCAAATTATGTCACATACATACAGACCCTCTACTCTAAGGTTAAAACTAATTTATAATTACCTGAATTTTGCTAAAAAGTTCTTGTAAGCTATATGCTTTTGAAAGAATTTTCTTGATTGTTCTCTATCACACGATGGGTTGTGTTTAAATTTTTCTAGGTAGATTTCTATAACCTAAAAAAGATTTTTTTCTTAAAGTGTGTGTCATTCATTATAAACCTTCCCTGAGGAAAAGCTTTTTTTACTGTAATATCGGTCTCGGGAAGTTCAAGTAAAAACCTAACAATTGTCAAAAATAATGTTCATAGTTTACAGAGTGAGCCCAAACGATCCTTATTCTTAAATAGACCATCCTATATATTCTTTTATTTTATAAATTTTGGAAAGAAATTATTTTTTATAAAATATTTGTAGTTAATATTAAAAACACTAAGAAATCATTTTGACTCTTTAAGATTCTGGTGGCGCGAGAAAGTAATGTCATCGATTCTTCTTTCAAAATGACAGCAGTTCAAATAATTAACGCCTAGTTACCTCTATTTTTAAGAGTCATGGTACAGTTTACACCTTATATATTGCAGAGTTCTCTCTATTACCTGCTGAAAAGTGCAGAATTATGTTTTTACGGTCTCCTGCATTTTTAAATTTTGATGTTTTTGTTCCTCAGTTTATTCGACAGTTGGCGCTCACAGGTACCATGTCTCCGCGGATTACGAACTTTTTATTTTAAATTCGAGAGGTGTGCATGGTTGCCTGTGTATTTTCAACTGCGTTTCAGTCACGATACACTTAAGTTAAGTTGAGTTGAGTTTTGATGTTGACATCGATGTTCAACATCGATGTTGAACTTCGATGTCAACATCGAAACTCAACATCGATGGTGAAAAAACATCGATGGTTTTTTTTTGCTTTTTTAAAGAGTATTCCGTTATTCAATGAAACTGTTATATACAGAGCGCTTCAGGCTACTGCGAACATAGGCCGGAAGAAGTCCAATTTGCCAGTGTACGTATATGCAGGGGCACCGCACACCTATCAGTGGAGCAACCAACACTCAGACTTGCGATCAGTGTGTTGCTAGGTCCATTTTTAGAATAATAGTAGATCAGAGACCAAAATAATAGTAGATTCTAGAATTTAAAAAAAAATAGGAGACTACAAAAAAACTTTCAATAATAAAAAACTGAAAAAAAAATAGATATTTTAATCTTTCAACTCATCCTAAACTTTATAAATTGTTTCCTATCTCGCTCTAGTTCAAAACCATAAAAAGGATACGAATAATGCGACCCACGTTCCTTTTGAAATATCTCTTGCTGGTGAATAGCGGGAACTTTTAATCCCATTAGAAATTTCCTGTGTGATGGAAAAAGAAAACAAGTGTTCTGAACTAGCAGCTGTGATTTTGAAACGAACTCTGCTCCTATACTTTTGCTAGGTAACCCGTGCACTGACCGTGCATTCGCTAAGACTAAATGGTCTCCGGCAATTTAAACACTGAGTTTTTAATCGAAAATCACCAATTTTTGTCACCATAATATTGACCATTTATCGAGCCTTTTTTGGGTATCTATTGCTTTGGTAGACTTTTACTCAAATAAGAGTATAATAGTAGATTTTTACTTAAGAATAGTAGAATAGTAGACGTGAGGAAAAAATAGTATAACTACTATTAAAATAGTAGACTTGGCAACACTGCTTGCGATCACCACTTGCGTTTAGTATTTAGTACGCCTCTAACCACGGTGCCGTGTGGACTTTAGTCAATGAAACCGGAATTTGGTCAATAAATACGCAAATTTTTATAACGTAATTTTCTTGTTTTTTGTCACTGATAAATAAGTAAACGTGTTACAATGAAAATAATAAGGAGAAACAAAATAAAAGCAAGTTCTCAAAATAAAATAATACATTCTAAAAACCAAAAAGATTCTCCCAGTCAAAAAAAAATTAGAGCAAATGTTCGAAAAGTCCTCCTTTCTCGGCTAGACAATATCCGAGCCTATTATAAAAACCCCTTCTAACGTTTCCAAGCATGTTAGGGGTGATAGTTTGAAATGCGTCTTCAACTTTAATCCGAAGTTCTTCCAAATTATTAGCCCTTTTATGCCCGTAAACTTTATTTTTGATATAATTCCACAGATAAAAGTCATTAGGAGCAAGATCGAGTGATCGAGCTGGCCATAAAATAGTTTCCTGTGTATAACGAGGCCAACATTGTGAGCGGGACAACCATCTTGTTGAAACCATGTTTCACCAAATCTCACACCTAACAACTGCCTAGCAGTTGGAATAATATGCTGCTGCAGTAGATCCAAGTATCTAGGACCATTCAAATTGGCGTCAATAAAAAATGGCCCAATTACGTGTTCCCCTACAATACCCCCCCCCCAAACATTTATTTTTGGGGATACTGTGTTCTTACGTCAAAATACAAATGCAAATTTTCCTTCGACCAATATCGAACGTGTGTTGGGTTATGACGATTGTTTCGCAAAATTCCATACGACGATAGTTGTCCTCCGGAAAAATTGTATGCGTTTTTGACGCTTTGTAAGAATGACAACCATTCTTTTTTAGAACACGTAAGACAGTGGCTGAAGACGTATCAACTGTTTCGGCAATTTGGTGGCTAGTTAACTTTCGATTTTCCTCCACTGCAGCGCAAATCATCACATCTCGTACTTCCTGCTCGTCATTCAAAACAGTGAATTTTTTATGGTTTCTTGGCGCCACACAACCAAACTTTTCAAAATTCTGCAAAAACCTATAAATCGTTGATAAACTAGGTTCTGGGCGATTTACAAGATTCTCCAAAAAAAGTTCTTGGATAAGTCTCAATGGTCTGCCTTGTTAGTCCATTTGACCATCTGCACTTTTTCGACAACTTCCTAGACATCCATTTTTAGTTTTAAAATCTGTTTCTCGAGCAAGGCAGAAATAAAACAAAATAATAAAAGCAAAATAAATTTCAAAAGATAACACTGCAGCGTGCTTCGAATCCACCTCGGTCGTACGGCACGGAGAGTAAATTGGACTTGATTCCCCCTATGTTCGTATGTAGCCTGAAGCTCATTGTATAAGACTTATTGTTAATTTTATTTTACAGAATACTTATAATTATAATAATAATCGGTACATGATATACAAATGCTATTAAGTATCTACGCTAAAAAACCACCAAAAATATAAGTAGTACATTCAAAAGAAACTATATATTATATATATCATTGTTTCAGAATAGGTAGCGACACCTATTGGCGGCAAAGCCGACCGACATGTCAAAAATAGGCAATTCCTATTTTTTGAGCCGCAGTGGGTATATATAGTACAAGTGCAAACTTCTCAGGCACATTATTTCTCATATTTTTTTTGCATCGATGTTGCGATGTTTAAAAAAAAGTATGGATGTTTTATGTGGTTTTATGTTGAACAAAAACATAGATGTTTTGTGCCCATCACTAGTATAATCCTATGACTCCCTGATGATTCCTAATAAGGGTGAAACAGGCCTGTCGGTGTCTGGATTCTCCATTAGACATTGGAGGCCATTGGTCGTAATGAAGTGAGAAACAAATAAAACGCTGTCCGATATGCCAGGAGTGTTACTTTTATTTTTTTATTACGGACACGAGATTCACTTTTTTGTTTTTTAATTATGAAGCAACTTACAACTTCAATTCAAATCCAATCGGACACTGACAACGAAAGTTCCATTTAGTTTCTATGAGTTAATGTTAGCCGCCATATTAAGGTTGGTCGGTAAAAATATTTTTATTTTCTTAATTTTCGCGACGAAAAGTCCCCGCGGCGTAACGGACGGCGGCGGAGTGGCCGCGGGGAAATGTCCCGTTCTTGCGACCTTTTAGAATATATTTGCAAAAGTTGTTAAATGAAATTCCAAACGTCAAATTTTGACAGGAGAGTTAGTTAGCGGATAAGGGAAGAGGCACAAATAACAGGCGCGTTGAGATTCGGTAAAATGCTTTGAAATACACGTATGTTGTAGACAAGATCCTCTCATGCAATATTTAAAAGGAAAACATCTGCCATCCAAAGTTTATATATGTCAGGTCATGTTGGATTTTTTATTTTTGTAAAATGTCAAACTGAATTTTAAGGCCACTAATTAAACCTTTAAAGGTATAACAATTAAAAAAAAAAATTAGCTTAATTTCGAAAAAAAACGTCGTAATTTTTTGATGGAGATATAAGTGTACACTATTGCGCTGAACCAAACACCAAGTTTCAATCTTCAACAAAAACTGTTTAAAATAATACACTTTTTTAGGTTCAACCTAGTACCACATAGTGTCTTTTTATCGACCTTCGACGCCATGTTCGAGGTGCAGCAGATTTGGCAAATTATAGGCCTATTTCTGGTCTAAATATAATGGCAAACATTCTTAATGACGAGCTGGTGGCATTGTTTAGAAATGTTATATCGGATCAACAACATGGTTTTTATCGTGGGCGATCCTGTCAAACTAATCTAGCAGATGTGATGTGATCTACTTTGATTTTAAGAAAGCGTTTGATGATTCTGCAAAAGCTGGAATATTATGGCATCTGTGATCCACTACGGTCCTGGTGCGGTAGCAGCATGAAAGGCCGAAAGCAGGTTGTCAAGATTAATAATTTCTACTCCGAAGAAATAGAAGTAACATCGGGCGTACCACAAGGTTCACATTTAGCACCTTTCTTCTTTGCTTTGTTTGTTAAAGATATACCAAAATTGTTCAAAAATTCTCTTTGTTTACAGCTAGCAGATGATCTAAAAGCTTTTAAATGTATTAGTAGTAAGAACGACTGCAATGAGTTACAAAATGATGATTCTTGTTTGTAAGCTTGGTGTGAAAAAAATCAAATGGATATAAACTTTACAAAATAGAAGTAACAACATTCTCTCGTAGAATTAGTAAGATTGATTTTCTGTATCGTATTAATGGTATTCCTATTGTTAGGTGTAATCTTACCAATGACTTTTTGACTCTGACTTTCGATTTGTTTGTTTGTTTTTAGTTAGAAGTCGGTTAGAGTACTGCTGCATCATATGGGCACCTTTCTATGAAGTGCATAAAAACACAATAGAAAGAGTTGAACGAAAATTTTTAAATATCTTACTCTACAAACTAAATATAGATAAGTCTCAGCTCTCTTACAATCAAAGATTAACTTTGCTACACATTGATAGCCTTACTACTCATCGTGATAAATTATGCCTAAGATTTGGTCATAAAATAATTAAAAATAAAATTAATTGCCCAGACTTACTTGCCCGATTAAATTTTCATGCACCTTTACGTCAAAATAGGGAAAAAATATTTTATTTAAATAATAATAGGACAGACATTGGCAAAAACAGTCTAGAAAACCGAATTATGTCACTGTTGAATAGATATACTGCGGAACTATATATTTTTCAATGTAGCACGACTTCATTCATAATGCGATAGATAAAATTATTAGACCTCAGTTTTATGATAGTTTACTGTTAATGTAGGATAGGATTAGACCAAAATATGTTCCTTATTATTTATGTACTATTTCGGGTTTACCCTGTGATGTACTTATTGAAATAAATAAAATGTTCACACAAGTGACAAAAAATCCATACAGCTGTCAAACAAATTGTCAAAGTCAGCCATTAATCACGTGAAACCCTTTAAAAATGGTGGGTGTAGGGTAGACAAAGCGATTTTCCATAAGACGTAATGTTAATAAAAATAAAAATTATAGTGACTATTTTATGGAGTAATCCTTTCTGAATCGGGGAGAAACGAGCATTTTGCCGAAATGTTAGAAATAAACTCAAAATTCGCAGTTTAAAGAGGCAATGTCATGTACTTTTATCTCTCCCGCACTTGCACAGTGTGGATAGGGATTGTATCTCTCAGTTCAGCCTGAAGATCAGGCCAGTTATCTATAACTACACGGGTGCGACAGAGATAGGAAGAGGGACATTTCCACGTCCCAAGTAGCATTTGGACTTTATCTTACGTTGCGTATACGTTGCCCTTGAGAAACGCGACGTCATTTCGACTGCCTGACGACCATCATTCGCACCTAAATGGGTAATACAAATTCGGGTCGCCTCGACGTCATTGATCCTGACTGACTTTACCAATTGCTGACGTTATTTTACGTTTACTTTCCCTCACCTAAAATTAGTGACTAAACAAGAATATTAATTACGTTTAGTTTTGTTTTCACTACCTAAAATATATAAAGTTTTTGTAAAAGAATAAAAATGGATGCGTTTTGTTAAAGGTGGATCCTTATGTCTATAGGTATACATACATAATTATTTTATTTACTTTCAAAGCGCCTTCAAAGATATTTGAAAAATTTGAAAGATCTAAGAAAATAAAATATTAAAAAAAAATTGGTCAGAAATATATTTTTTAAATAATGTTTTTAGTTTTGTTTTAAAAATTATCTAACATTCCCCCAAAACCTTATTTAATTTTAGACTAAATCTAAAAAGCAAAAAATTAATTTACAATGGCCGACAGACACCAACCTATTCAAAATGGCGAATTTTTGTGTCCTACTTAATCTGAACTAACATTATACCAAGTCGGACCGGGTCTCCAAGTTAAGTCGTCAACTTAAGTTACGAAACCCGACGGTTCGCAAAGGTATTACGACGTATTAAAACCGTAGGCCTACCATGCATGATGCACCAATTTAATGTTGTCATCGGCCTGCGTACGTATTAGAATCGCACGTCTTGCACGGAGTATGTAATATTAACCTAATCACACCCTGTGTCGCCCTAACCTCACAGTTTTGGCGGTTTTATTTATTCTTTTTTGTGGTCGTGCCTCGTTATCTCGACATGAGTGATTACTTTAAAATTATTTATACAAAAAAATTAAAAGAGATGGTCCCCTACAGCAAGGAAAGATATCCGATCGGATATGTTTGAATGGCCGTTTTGGCATTTTGAAGAGCACTTGCAACTAGCAGTAAGCAGCATCCTGGATCCAAAAACTCCAAGAAAAAAAAATGAAAACTTGTTGGGTTAAAATTTTCAAAAAAGTTAAGTTAGAAGCAGAAAAATAAAAATAGTAGTTTAAGTTAGATCCAACGCCAGAAAATGAACGTGTTCGATTGGGACGTCGCTTGACGTAGGCCAGTTCTAACGAGCTACAGGTTTTAAATGTCAACGGCAGGCAGACGTCGCTATCAGGCACGTCGGCTTTGCAGTAAAATCGTACGTCGCTTTGGCCGACGTCGGCATATCGTTTGGTTTTGTAACGGCTAACTAACAACGTCGCTTTTACCTCAAAAACAACGTTGGGCACAAACGTCCTTGATCACAACCTTAACTCTACCCGAAATTTACGTAATATTAAGACGCATTTGGTTGGAAGTCAGATTTTTGCTGCTTGGGGTTTAATTACGAATTTTGAGTTGCTAAAATTTCGGCAAAATGCATATTTTTCCCCGATTCAGAAAGGATTGCTCTATAAAAAAAATCACTTTGCTTAATCTGCGTTTTTTTCCACTTTGCTAAACTTTTGATTTAAGTTAGCATTAAGTCTTATGGAAACACGGTTTGCTTACCCTACACCGGCCATATTGGATTGCCTATATTATTTTTGATAGACTTCCCTATTAGGTTGCTGGCAATATGGCGGCGAAGGTCGATAAAAAACCACTAAAATGGTAAGAGGTCTTGTGCACCGCCGTCTCAACTAAAAAGTTAGTTAACTCCTACCGCCTCAGTGTCCTTTACCCTACTGTAGCTGCCATTTTTATAACCAACTTGACAGGTAAAACCAACACCATCTCAACTAAAATGCCAGTTAACTCCTACCGCCTTAGTGACCTTTAGTCTACTGTGGCTGCCATTTTTATAACCAAATTTACAGGTAAAATATGGATTTTCTGTCAGCTTGGTGTTAATATGGCATCTATAGTAGGTCAAAGGAGACTAAAACGAAAATGAGTTAACTGGCTTTTTAGTTGAGAACGGTGTTGCCTTGTGGAGAGGGTATTGATTCAGCAATCCCGGGCTCAGTTTTCGACAACTGAAAAAATGTCGACTTACCTGAAATGGTAGCTTTATAAACTCTTCCTTCATTTGTCTGACTTCCTTAATTTTCACGTTGAGAATTTCTCCAAAATCAGCCAGAAACACTTCAGCAGACACGAAATCTCCAATTTCATTTCTCTGCAAGCTTCTAACTATGGCTCGCATCCAAATCTATATAAATAACTTATTATTCATTAATATATTAACAATTCAAACATTTAATTTCTCAAATCCAATCCGCAAATTAAAAATCAATGAAACTGCTTAAAAACTACAAAATATAGAGATAAAATATATGCATAAAATGCCATTTTTAGAGTCCAAAACGAACTTTTATAAGTCCAAGAAATACCTTCAGGGGTTATGTATCATTGGCTTAAGGGTTTTTTTTTATAAAAAAGAATTAGAAAAAAGTATCGAAAACTATATGAAAGTTCAAAGAGTCGTTCTCAAACCTTATTTTTAATATACTATTAATTAACAATAGATAATTGTTAATAGAAAATGTCCAGGATGCAATAATTGATGAAATAAAAGTCTAAAAGAATTTGGTCGTACCAAAAAATGGAAGAAACCGAAGAACAATCTGTAATTTCAAAGATTGATTCGTTGAAAATAAATATCAATTTCTGAGACTACATTAACAGAACGGGAAGACACCGTGACTGGTAGAGCAACTCAAAGTATTAATTTATTAGGTGCAGTCCTGATAAATTGGTAGAGAATGCTTCTTTACCCACTTTATGCTTTGGCGTTAAAAACTGATCTCGTTGGTATAAGTGCGGCTTGATAAAATCAAATTTAAAAAAAAAAGAGTCAATTCAATGCAAGCAAGATAGATAGAAAGATAGATAAAGTGCTTTATTGTCAAAAAATGTTATACATTTTGTGGACAAAGCTTAGTAATAAACAATTTACAATAAATATATCCTTAAATAATAATAACTTGTGTATTGGTACACTGACATAGCATGTACCTCGTTAATAAATCTATAAAGTAATAATAATAATATTTTTAAATATAAATACTTCACAATAATAAATACCTATTATACATGCATATAACTTTTCCTTTAAAAGAGCAGCTTCGAGAATAAAAAATATTGTACAGTGTAGTTTTAAATATTTAAATTATATAAAAAATATATAAAAACATCGCAAAACAACACATTTAATTTTTAAAAAAAACTCCTCAAACGGCTGTTCTTAAACTATTCCAACAATATACAAATTTAAAATCCACACAAAAAACATTCGTCACAAAAAATTTCAAAAAAAAAGAAAAAATAAACCAAATACATTAACTTAAAATTCACGTGTTGAGGTGATCGTCAGAGGATTCTTCTAAACTATAAAAGACACCATGAATCAGTATATCTTTTAGTTTTTTTTAAACATATTTAGATTTGTAGAGAGTTTTACACTATTTGGAAGATGACTGAACAGCTTGATCCCATTAAAGTAAACGGATCTATGAAGAAAAGAAGATTTAGGAATGGGAAGTTGGAGATTAGATTGCTGATAAGATCTTGTGTTGTAGCCAGATGAAGAACGTAAGAACTTATTCTGGTGAATGAATATGATAGACACAGATTCAAGAATATATAAACAAATAAGAGTTAAAATCTTCTTAGATTTAAAAAGAGGTTTACATGATTCTCTAAAAGGAACACGACAAAGATAACGAATTGCACGTTTCTGTAATACAAAAATCATATGAAAAGTTATTAAAGATTGATCCCCAAAAGGCAATACCGTAACGGAGATGGGATTCAATTAGTGCAAAGTAGACAGTCCTGGCAAAGTTATAGCCTAATTCATTAACCGTGGTTTTAACCGCAAAACAACCAATGCAATCTTATAGCTTAAACTAGAAATATGGTTCTCAAATACTAGCCGAGAATCAATTATAAGACCCAGAAATTTGCTACTTCTGCGATTTTCTAAGCATGAACCATCGACTATCAAATTATCGATTTGACACCTAAAAAACATAAGTTTTGTATTGTTGAAATTTAAGGTAAGTTGATTGGCGTACCACCAGTTTTTAACAAGATCCATATCATCTTGAATTATTTTTTCAAGAGTTTTAACATCCACAGCATTCCACAGAATAGTCGTATCGTCCGCAAAAATAGTAAACTTGCCTCTTATCTTAAGCTTTGCTAGGTCATGGGGCCAAGCACGGAACCTTGTGAAACGCCCCGCTCAATGTTACCAGAACTAGAGGTTTTATTACCTACCGTAACGCGCTAGCAATGACCTGTTAAGTAAGAGCTAAACCAAGATAGAACTGATACTCGAAAGCCATAGTGATAAAACTTGTTTAAAAGAGTCGAATGATTGACACAATCAAACGCTTTCGCTAGGTCGCAAAAGATCGCACCAGCTACTTCTAATCGGTTGATTGCAGAAAAAAGTTGTTCCAGTAAACTAAATATGGCGTTGTTAGTGGCAGTATTTTTTTAAATTCAAATTGTGATTTTTTTATAATTTTATGCCCTAACACGTATTTTAGTTAATTTCTCAATAATTTTGGATAAAGTGGACAATAAAGAAATTGGTCTAAAGGTGGCATGATCAGTTTCGTCTCCCCCTTTGTATAGTGGAATTATCAGCGCGGACTTCAGACTAGAGGGAAATATACCAGTGACCCATGAAGTATTGATACAATCAACCAAGATATCAGATAAAATAATGTCAGGCATATGGAGAAGTATTTTCCCAGACAACAGTGGATGTTTAAAAATATTTTGTTAAATTGCGACCAAATACTGGTTTAAGTCGTTTGGTAATATATCAGGGTCTGTCGTTGGTCTATTACAATTTTTAGATCGGATATTATTAACAATTTTCCAACTTTCCCTTTGTTCGGAGAAGGTTCGGAGCATTAAAAAAGCGATCTTCATAATACTTTTTTCTTAGAAGCTGCAATAAGTTTGCGAAAGAGTGATCTGTACGAAGTAAAATAATTATGGAAAAAATGATTGTTAGTGTATTTACGAGGTTTTTAGTCCTTTGCTAAACTACGGCTTTTCAGTTTTCAAATTAATCGTTTTTAGAGGAAAACATTTATTAAATATTGCACAAGCAATGGTATGAAATTTTTAAAATAGGTTCTCAGCTAAAGTTATAGAAGACCAGAGTCGAGTGAATCATTCATATAATTTAACAGAGAAAAGCTCAAGCTTTTCCAGTTAACCGAACCCTCCATGCGAGTGTCATCATGCTATCAATTCTGAGTTGTTTGGGGAATTCAAGGTAAATAAAATAAATTTAAACAACAAGACAAATGTTAATAGAAATTGCCCAAGGTGTAATAATTCATGGTATATAAGTCTGAACGAAAAAAAAATGGAAAAAATTGAAGAACAATGTAAAAGATCAAAGATATATTGATGTAATAAGTCATGTGTTATTTCCAAAAGTATTTAACCTACCCTAGAAATGGTATGAAGAACCAAGACAACTTCCCCAACACTTGGTGCCACTTTGAAAGGCTCAAATTTGGAACATACTTTGGGTTGATTCATGGCAGCTATTAAATTTTTGAGATCTCTGTCCATCGAAATTCCATCTAAAAAAAAACAAAATTATATGTAATCAGTGGCTGAAACCACGGTTTTATGACATAATTTCTTAAAAATTTATGAAAAATTATTACTTTTTTTACATTATGATTTTTTATAAAAAGGTATAGCAATTCTTTAAAAAAATAATTCTACTTTGTTGACACTAACAATAACAGTTCCATTTATTTTCTGTGTAAAAATGTCAGCCGCCATATTGAAACTGGACTGGAAAATTTGGAATAAACAAGTACATAGCCAATTATTTTCTGAATATATATCTATGGCACAGGGTGTCCAAAAATGTTAAAATGTAAGATTTTTTATCATAACGATACCAATCCTCCGTTAAACATCCGTTGAGAAACTAGCAAGGGTCGTCTGTATTTACGACTACTAGTAAATGGGCTAAATGCATGAATCTAATTTAAATTTAAGATTTAAAAAATTAATGATTTACCGTTGTCCCTCACAGGATTCCTGACGAGTTGCACGAGATAAGTACAAGAATCGATATATTCAGTAACAAAAACTTGCAAGTTATCACCCTCGACGGGCTGTTCGAGTTCGTCCACAGTTCCGTAGTATATGGGAAGTTTATCGGTAGTATAGCCACCTTAAATATAAAAAAAATGAAGGTTAATAAAAAACATAGTTGATGTTGGTGCACAGGGTGGTCCAAATTGGGGGTTCGAGCTATTTCTAAGAAAGATAGCAAAAAACTAATGTACATATTATTGGCTCGACTTCTAAGAAATTAATAAGTGTGAAAACCCTACGTCATTATGACGACCCGTTTTTGAGCTACGGGGGCTTTTTGAAAATATGCGTTTCGGAATTGGGCCCCCTCTAGCTTCTTTATTAATAAAAATTTGTTTTTGCTGTACATTTTTTATAGATAATTTAAATAGAGTTTATTTGAATTCAATGTTTTTGATGTATAAAACTAAGTTGTTATAATTTTTATTTGATTTTGGAATCAGCATGAAATTTTTTTGAAAACGACATATCGCACTTATATTGTTATTTTTTTATATTTTTATTATCTTTTTTTTATGTTCGTAATAATTTTTTCTATCTTTTTATTTATTTTTATCGTCGTTTTTTTCTAAAAGGTGCACAATAAAAAATTATTAAGTATACAGGGTGTTTCACAAGTTATGATTAAAATGAAAAACGTGATACTGATCGGTGTGTGAATGATGATTCATATCGCTTAAATTTTTTCAAAATATCCCAAAATGTGCTAAAACATTTTCTTTGCCTTCAACCGTACATTGAAGCCTATAAACAAAGTACCTGACAAAAAATATGCAATATTAGCCACGATCATTAGCTGTTTCAGTTTTAAATGTCATGTCGTTAAAGATTTTGTTTTGTGTTTTGTTGTAAAAAAGGACATACAACTATCCATTTCTTGGGAAATTAAACAGTCAATTAGTGGATATTGTTTTAATTTATAACGAAGCCCAACAACAAAAAAATATTCCATGGCTATCTATGGTTTTGTATGTTAAAAGTTTTAAAGGTTTGTTTACACATAAAAATATTTAAAGAATATTAGCAAATAGTCCTGACAAAAAAGCATTAAGTGTAAATTTGTGTTTAAAAATCGTCAGATTCTTCAAAAACCGTCAGAAAATCTCACCCTGACAAAAAATCTGACGATTTTTAAACCTAAGTGCTTTTTTTGTCAGGACTTATTTGCTAATATTCCTTAAAATTTATTTTTATGTGTAAACAAACCTTTAAAACTTTTAACACACAAAGTCATAGATAGCCATGGAATATGTCGCTGTCATTATTCAGAACAGTCAAAGAAATTCTGTCTTTCCTTTTACATGGTGAGAATTTTCGACACTTTTTGACGTTTGTTGGTACGCGTAGTAGCAATTTAGCTCCGCCGTAAAACTAGTCCTGCAGAATATATTTAAAATATTAAATTTAACAAATGTCATTAAAAAAATTACGCATTTCTCTTACAAGTTAGAATAAATATTAAGGACTCCCACTTTCCAAAATTGTGACGGGTGAGATTTTCTGTCGTTTCTGAAGAATCGCGACCAATGTGTATAATAAAAAAAATAAAAATAAACAAAAAAATCGTTAAAAAAACAAAATATTATGTGCGATACACCATTTTAAAAGAAATTATATGTTGATTTTATAAATCAAGTAAGAATAGGTTATTCCATAGGAAAAATACCAACTTAGTGTGATATCTCACGGGGGGTCGAAAAGTATTTTGACCCACAAAAAGTATTTTTTTTTTAAACTTTAAATAAAAAAGTTGTAGATCTCGTAAGAGAATAAAAGTCGCTACAATTCTTTGAGAACCGCTTCCTGGGCATGCATGAAGTCGCGTGTTGTGGATTATATATTACTATTTATATTAAGAACAGTACAATTGAGGTATCAAATTAAAACTTGTGACGTGCGCTACACAAATGACCCGGTCTGTTGGCATGAAAATTGTCGAAGCGCCCTTTATCTTTTTAAAATTTTAAAAACTAACTACAGCGAGTTGAACCTGCGTCAAAAAATATTGAAAATTTTATATTAAAAAGATATTTGTTTGTACACTTTTTTGCTTCCGATCAACAGAAATGGAGAAAATCGGGTTCCCAAAAGGACTCGACTATCGGTACCCGACTAAATGTCAGTCTGTCAGATACTTTCGGCAATTTTCATGACGACAGACTAGGTCATTTGTGTAGCGTACATTACAAGCTTTAATTTGATACCTCATTTGTACTGCTCTTACTATAAATATTAATATAGAAAGCGGTTCTCAATGAATTTTACCGACTTTTAGTCGCTGTAGTTCAGAGACTGTTTAATTATAAATAATATAAATATTTTGATAGGATTTTTCCAAGATCTACAACTTCCTTATTTGAAGTTTTTTTTAAAAAAAATCACTTTTTGTTCGTTAAAATACGTTAAAACTGATTTTTTGTAAGTTTAGCGCCCTCTATCTTTTTGAAAACTAACTACAGAAAGTTGAGTACTTGGACAAAAGTGTTTTTTGTTCTCAGACTTTCTCAGAGAAAAGTCAGACCCCACGAAACAACATACAACAACAAATGACAATTTTACTGTACTAATTATTAATGTCTTAAAAATCGAGCTTAGAAAGAATTTGGACCACCCAGTCTCATTATATTTTGAACTTCCTGCTAACTCGTTTAAGACAAGAGTTCGAAAAAAAACTTTAAATACAAAAGCTTTATAATTTTTTTGAGATTTACCTGCCCAAAATGCTGCTAATTATCTTTGCAAATGTCATGTCAGATGTCCGGTTTGTATTTTTAAATTAAACACTCTCTCTCCCTCTTCACATTTGTTTACCGTCACTTTTTCCAGGCCCGTAGGCACAATTAACCTAATGGGACGGGTCATCAACTACTTTCGAACCCCAGACCTAGGTCTTTTGTCCTCCAGAGTCGGCCGTGGTCGGATAGGTTTCGGATAACTCGTGATAGCTTTAAAGCGTGTTATTAATTAATATCAGGGAGGTGACCGTTACCGTGCCACCTTTCCTACAAAATTCAAGAATCGGCACCCAGTAGTCTACCGACGGAGGGGTAGGGACTAAGATACCTTTTACACTTATTTTCACCGGGTTCCCCTTTTACCCCAATCCCCAGACCGGTCTGATGAGCACCTCCTATGAACTAAACATTCCATATATTATTGCATTTGTCAATCGCCTTTGGTTTGTGAGAACATTGTCAAAATTCTTATCATAAACATAATGTGAGAACTCTCTGTTTAGCACAAAATACTTATGGTAAGGTTTTTGACAGTTTTGTCACAAATCACTATGGATATAAATAATGTGCTTAGTATGTTTAAAATCATAAAGAAAAGGACGATTCAAAAATGCAATAGTATATAGGGTGTTTTATTAAAAAATACAAACTTTTCCAATGACAATTGCAAAAAAAAATTTAAAACTTTTTCTTTCAAAGCTTTTTTTGATCTCTCATATTAAACAAATTAACTGGGGGTTTAAAATAATATAACTAGGCACCCGGAACAGTATTCACTTGTAAATCTTCCCTGAAGAAAAAAAATTAAAAAAATAAAAAAAATCACTTTTTGTTGGTTAAAATACGTTAAAACTGATTTTTTGTAAGTTTAGCGCCCTCTATCTTTTTGGAAATTAACTACAGAAAGTTGAGTACTTGGACAAGAGTGTTTTTTGTTCTCAGACTTTCTCAGAGAAAAGTCGGTGACAAAGATTTTTCAAAATGACGGATGGTTCCTGAGGAGTGGGGGACACACAAAGTTTGGAGGTTTACTTTCAGACCCCACGAAACAACATACAACAACAAATGACAATTTTACTGTACTAATTATTAATGTCTTAAAAATCGAGCTTAGAAAGAATTTGGACCACCCAGTCTCATTATATTTTGAACTTCCTGCTAACTCGTTTAAGACAAGAGTTCGAAAAAAAACTTTAAATGCAAAAGCGTTATAATTTTTTTGAGATTTTCCTGCCCAAAATGATGCTAATTATCTTTGCAAATGTCCGGTTTGTATTTTTAAATTAAACACTCTCTCTCCCTCTTCACATTTGTTTACCGTCACTTTTTCCAGGCCCGTAGGCACAATTAACCTAATGGGACGGGTCATCAACTACTTTCGAACCCCAGACCTAGGTCTTTTGTCCTCCAGAGTCGGCCGTGGTCGGATAGGTTTCGGATAACTCGTGATAGCTTTAAAGCGTGTTATTAATTAATATCAGGGAGGTGACCGTTACCGTGCCACCTTTCCTACAAAATTCAAGAATCGGCACCCAGTAGTCTACCGACGGAGGGGTAGGGACTAAGATACCTTTTACACTTATTTTCACCGGGTTCCCCTTTTACCCCAATCCCCAGACCGGTCTGATGAGCACCTCCTATGAACTAAACATTCCATATATTATTGCATTTGTCAATCGCCTTTGGTTTGTGAGAACATTGTCAAAATTCTTATCATAAACATAATGTGAGAACTCTCTGTTTAGCACAAAATACTTATGGTAAGGTTTTTGACAGTTTTGTCACAAATCACTATGGATATAAATAATGTGCTTAGTATGTTTAAAATCATAAAGAAAAGG
The DNA here is from genome assembly GCA_963921995.1 of Oxystoma pomonae. Taxonomy (NCBI): domain Eukaryota; kingdom Metazoa; phylum Arthropoda; class Insecta; order Coleoptera; family Brentidae; genus Oxystoma; species Oxystoma pomonae. The sequence goes on along the minus strand of OY998168.1, from coordinate 87,410,290 downwards.
ACGATTCAAAAATGCAATAGTATATAGGGTGTTTTATTAAAAAATACAAACTTTTCCAATGACAATTGCAAAAAAAAATTTAAAACTTTTTCTTTCAAAGCTTTTTTTGATCTCTCATATTAAACAAATTAACTGGGGGTTTAAAATAATATAACTAGGCACCCGGAACAGTATTCACTTGTAAATCTTCCCTGAAGAAAAAAAATTAAAAAAATAAAAAAAATCACTTTTTGTTGGTTAAAATACGTTAAAACTGATTTTTTGTAAGTTTAGCGCCCTCTATCTTTTTGAAAACTAACTACAGAAAGTTGAGTACTTGGACAAAAGTGTTTTTTGTTCTCAGACTTTCTCAGAGAAAAGTCGGTGACAAAGATTTTTCAAAATGACGGATGGTTCCTGAGGAGTGGGGGACACACAAAGTTGGGAGGTTTACTTTCAGACCCCACGAAACAACATACAACAACAAATGACAATTTTACTGTACTAATTATTAATGTCTTAAAAATCGAGCTTAGAAAGAATTTGGACCACCCAGTCTCATTATATTTTGAACTTCCTGCTAACTCGTTTAAGACAAGAGTTCGAAAAAAAACTTTAAATGCAAAAGCTTTATAATTTTTTTGAGATTTACCTGCCCAAAATGCTGCTAATTATCTTTGCAAATGTCATGTCAGATGTCCGGTTTGTATTTTTAAATTAAACACTCTCTCTCCCTCTTCACATTTGTTTACCGTCACTTTTTCCAGGCCCGTAGGCACAATTAACCTAATGGGACGGGTCATCAACTACTTTCGAACCCCAGACCTAGGTCTTTTGTCCTCCAGAGTCGGCCGTGGTCGCTTTAAAGCGTGTTATTAATCGATATCAGGGAGGTGACCGTTCCCGTGCCACCTTTCCTACAAAATTCAAGAATCGGCACCCAGTAGTCTACCGACGGAGGGGTAGGGACTAAGATACCTGTTACACTTATTTTCACCGGGTTCCCCCTTTACCCCAATCCCCAGACCGGTCTGATGAGCACCTCCTATGAACTAAACATTCCATATATTATTGCATTTGTCAATCGCCTTTGGTTTGTGAAAACATTGTCAAAATTCTTATCATAAACATAATGTGAGAACTCTCTGTTTAGCACAAAATACTTATGGTAAGGTTTTTGACAGTTTTGTCACAAATCACTATGGATATAAATAATGTGCTTAGTATGTTTAAAATCATAAAGAAAAGGACGATTCAAAAATGCAATAGTATATAGGGTGTTTTATTAAAAAATACAAACTTTTGCAATGACAATTGCAAAAAAAAAAAATTTTAAAGCTTTTTTTGATCTCTCATATTAAACAAATTATCTGGGGGTTTAAAATAATATAACTAGGCACCCGGAACAGTAATCACTTGTAAATCTTCCCTGAAGAAAAAAAATCATTCAAGATCACTTATCCTACTTTTGACACCCCTTCTGTCAAATTTGACACTTATACAGGCTGCGCAGAAATGTTTTGGTATTTTAACCTGTATTCTATATCTTTCTTGACATATTTGTTAAAAGACTTTTCTAGTAATCAGTACCCTCTGGGTAATATCACATACTAAGTGGTAATAATAAACTTTTTGGTTCGTAGTTGACAGTCAGCAGTTTGGTTCAGTTGAATTTCAACTAGGAATATTACAATCACGTTTATGAGGCAGTCTGCATTTAGTTCGCAGTTCTATTACGCCGCCCGCCCTTGCATTTTCCTAAAAAAAAGCCGTAGCGGTCCCAGTCAAGTTATCCTGGAAAAACGCAAGACGCTTTGGGTTATTATAGTATCTCATAGTTATACAGGGTGTAAACAATACCATAGTCATCCTTTTAACTGATGAAAAGGGGGGTCAAAACAGGTTAAAAGGTGGCTCAGAAGCTCTCTCTCCTCTCTTTAGCACAGTGCATCTTCCACTGTTCGTTGTGAAGGTTGTCAGTCACACGAGTCTACCGAGTTTTTTGCAGTTTGGTGTGAAATTAAACTGAATGAAAAATGTTCTCCACACACTGAAATGCTATTAGTATAAGGTGAAGATCGCAGAAACTCAAATCTTGAAGGTCAAATGTATCGCGACAGATTTTCCCAGCGGCTTAAAAGAAGTGTTTTTTGCTCGTTTTTTTTTAGTGTTTTTCAAAATAAAAAAGAGTTTTTCCAAATTAAAAACAGTTTAAACATTGTGTGAAAGATGTTTTTAATTTCAAAAAGGAGCTGTGCCCCACAAGTGTACAAACAAATGTTTAAAAAAAGTGTTTTTTTGAGTGTTTGCCAAAAAAACTTAATAAAAAAAGAGTTTTTACAAATTAAAAAGAGCTTTGGAAATTGTGTGACGGGTGTCGTACTTTTTTTTTATAATAAAAGTGGACCCTCTGAAACTTTGCATTGCTTTTCAAAGGAAAACATTATTTTGATACCGAAAAGGACTTTTAAATAAACCACGAGGCGCTGAAACCAATTTTCGGTAAGTAGACATTTATTTTTTTTGCTTTTTACTATTTTTAAATAATTAATAATTTGTAAGATGTAAAAAAAAACATCTTAAAAGTGTATCGTCGTGATATGTTGATATTTACGCCCGCCGTGCCGCACCACTCTATCTGTATACAGGGTTCCTAAGATTTTCCTTAGGGATAGGATTTCAATAAATCAAACAGAAATGGCATAGAAAGTTCTGCGCGCACAAAAGAAACAGGTATATTGAGCAATGGTGCCAGTTTGTTATTATCTCCGGACTGCTTTCATGAGAAAAAACTGTCGCCACTCTTTCATTGTGAGCATAAATCATAGTTGCAATAATAACCGTTGACAAGATGTCTGCAAATTCCGCTAGATGGCGGCCACACCATGAGATGATCGACGAAAAAATTAGATGTTTTCAGGTCCAAACCACAGCTTTTTCTTGCTTAAAGGAGGCGGCAGGGTCCATTATTTACGATACTGAGCGATAAACTCGTGAGGTTGTTAATAATAATTAAATTTCTTTCCATTCTGTTCTACTAGTGACATCTATCCGGAAACGGCCAAACCATGCAGCTAGCACTAGCAGCCAAAGAAATCAATAAACGGCGCTGTTTTTCCTGCAGAGCTTTTTGCTTGCGATATTATTGATTTTAAATAAAGCTGGCCCTACACTACATTTGATATTTTCGAGGTGTTTTATGACATGATCTCGAAAAATGTAGCGAACCAATTCTTCAAAACTAGCGGGAGGGAAAAAGCGAAAAATAAGGGGCTGCCAATATTTGTAACCCCCAAAAAGGGGTGAAAAGATTTATTTTGCTCTGTTTCTTTACAAAAAACGTTTTTTTTACGAAAAACTTGAGCTCTGCCACTTTTTTTACTTTTTTCTTCAACTTTCTCGAAATTTTCGTTATACCGTAGAAAAAAATTATTTCCCCCATGGTCAGAAAAAGGTCTAAAGAGTATCATTTTTAAGAAAAAAATATCAATTTTCTCGCCCTCCTCCACTGGGACTACAGAGGCCGTGCATAAATTACGTAATGGTCATAGGGGGGAGGGGGGTTACAAAACGTTACGTAGGGGGGAGGGGGGTTTTCGACAGCGTTTGCATTTGTGTGAAACTAAGAAAATTTGGAATGAAAATAAGTGAAGTTTTTTTTTTTGGGTGTGGGTGGTAGTGGTCTTGAAATCGTTACGTAATATTAGGGGAGTGGCGTGCCAAACCGTTACAAAACATTACATAGAGAGGGGGTCAAAAATTGGTAAAATCACCGTTACGTAATTTGTGCACGGCCCCACATCTGACTCTTCCTCCTTTTTGATTTCGAATCAAAGTGCAAAACACGGGTTGGACGTTCGAAGGCGTCAACCCGTCCTATTTGCTTGATAAAGTTTCTACGGAAATATCTCAGTCGATTTCTCCAGCCGTGTATGAACGCTTTAGGTTAGGCATTTGCATGTATCTCAGTCCCCAGCCTGTAAACAGTGCGTAAGGACAACGGTTACAAAATGAAAAGCCGAAAAATATTTTTTTTACGATATCTTTCATCAGTATTCATGGTATTAAAGTCGAGCAAAAACAATTTTTATTCCAGTCCTAAAGGTATGAAAATGGAAAACATTAGAAAAACACAACCTGGAATGGATTTACTACGTGTAAGATGTAGTGACAACATCGCCCCATGCCCATCCTTTTCTGCCTAATGTGCTTTTCCGTTTTTCTGCGTCTTATACACGGCTGCTTGGCCCCCTAAGGATTTGCTTAGGAACCCTTTATTAAGTTTCTTGCACCTAAAAGCGCATTGTTGCCAAACTGTTTTTAACTTAAAAGTCGTACATCTGCGAAACCACTAAATTTTGACGCCCATATTATATGAACTTTTTGGCTTGTTTTGCCCCCCCCCCCCTATCGCCAATTTAAATAATGACAATCATATCGTTTACACCCTGTATAGGTCAAGATTTAAGTTGGCACTCTGCAGTTTAGCTATCAATGCGTTAAAATTAGCTGTTTTGGCTGCCTAATAAAACTTTTCTGATTCTGAATTTTGCGTTTTAAAAGTTTTTCTGTTTTTGACCTATTTTTAATTGTAAATAATTTGAAAATGTTGAACCTTTGCTCACTGCGAACCGAGCTTATAAAATGGAAACAATGCGAGCGTAGAATTTATAATTTCAGATTAGTTTATATCGTTCAGTTTTCGAGGTATTGATTGCGATGTGTAGATGAGATAAACGGTTCTATTAAAATGAGGTCCCACAAGTTGCCATAAAACGCAACAGAATGACTTTTATTACAATATTGTCGCAATCGAATTAAGTCGTTTGGTTTTTGAGATATTTATTTTTAAATTTGGTACTTTTAGCATTAAATAGAGCGTTATTGGACCATCAAAATTGGTAATACCAAATCCAAAAATAACCGAACGGAAGTACGGAGGCTTAACGGAACCCGCTCGGTTATTTTTTGCGGCCAACCAGATTCATTTCTCTGCAAAAGCTGCAGCTGGTAGGTGACAATTCGTTTTTGGTTTAGTTAGGTTTTTCATTTTTTTGTAGAATATTTACATTGACAGTTTGTATGTAGGCAAAAGAATAACGGTTATGGTAATTTGTGTTTGCATCTCAATTACGGTAATACGGTAAGCAAATAAGGTGACAATAAATTAGTGGTCTATTCAGTGGCCGCTCGTGATCTATGAAGAGGAGGTTAACAAATTTGAAAAATTGACAGTGAATTTTTTTCTGTAGCTCATAAACTAAATAATAAAAAATATATACATATCAGGCGCAATGATAACCTTAAAACTATTAATGTTAGGTGCACATAGTACATGGGTGGTCAAAAAGAGAGCAAAAAAATGTTAATTAAAATAAAAACATGAAACTAAACTATATAAAATAGGTTAATAGGTACTAAATATACGTAATAAAATCTTGTCTGTTAAACAACACAGGAACAAAGAAAACATAGAGGTATAAAAATTAAAATAATTCAGAGAAGTTATAGAATCATCAAAATAAAGAGACAAAAACGAAGAAATAATACTGTATGTCCATTTTAAATTTTCTGTTGAATTCCCTAGATTTGCCCTTAGTGGTTTGCGCCAAGTCAATTTCGGGTTTAGACAGAAAAAGTATAAATAAAAGCCCTTATAAAATCGCTAAACTAGCGAATGTATCACGAACCACAGCAACAAGGCAAAACAAGCAGACTGGAGCACACCAAATGTGTGCACCTTTCTCTATTGAAATTGGCGATATCCCTAGCTACGCGCACACTGAAAACATACAGATATCCTGCTAGGCACCACCTACTTCATCGCATGTGCGACTGTTCCGCGTCATCAAGCATTCGGCGGGAGATCGAGCAGCTGGTGCAGGAACTGCGTTGAAAAGACGGACGACGGACGCGGCAATGAGAGCGCGCGAGACCGAAGGACACCTGGCAGTATTAAATTTTAAATACTCATCTAATTTTGACGTGGTGTCATAATAATCAGCGCTGATAATAATAGGAAGTTTCGGAAACATTACAAAGAATAATATAAATCAGACATTTTATGATTACTTCCTTATTCTGTGTGGGGGTGCACGTGCTTATGTGCTCCTATGGAGGAACCGCCACTGGGTCTATTACAACTTGATAACTGTAAGGGATAAAGCCTTGGTGTGCGAATTTTTTTCAATTGTTGTCAATTGTTACATAAAAAAGGTTTGGGTATAAAAATAAATAATAGTAAAGGTATAGTCGTTGCATTTATTTTGTCAATATTTTTGCATATTTACAGGGCAAAGTGACAATAATGACAGTTGGTGCGAATATCACCCCAATGGTGGAAAAACTACTAATGAAACAACTCAAACAATTCCTACAAAATAGTACAAACAAAACGGAAATAAATATACCCAAAAAAAAAATACACAAAATTAACTTGCACTTTTTAAATGTGTGCAAATATACACACCAAACGTTCACCAAAATAAGTTGCAGTTTTCGAATTTGATCACTTGGTACATCTTTATGTTTTTGTTGGTTGACTGATTGTCAAAGAAGGCAGATAACCTTGGAGGAATAACCGTTATTCAAATAACTATAAGATACTACTAGACACTTAAAAATGTAGTGTCTTTTGGCTTTGTTTGGAACGCGTTAAAATGTTTTCCTACGACCACACACGAAAGTAACCAAATCTGCACTTTATAACGCCTCAGAAAGTTTTATATTTCACACGCATGTCAATTTTATTTTCGCCTCTACAGACGAAAATGTTTTCTTCTCTAGTGACGAAAATGAATGACAGCAAACCATCCAAACAATGTAGGTATCTGGTAGGCTATGGTTTGTAGAAGTGTCGGAAATAGACCGAAACCATTTTTGTCCCTAGAGAAGAAAATACTTTTTTCCCTTGAAATAAAAATGAACAAAATTTAATAATAATAAAAAATACGAATTAAATCTTAAAGTGGTTGTAGGAAAAATAGTGTACACAACTCGAACCACGAACGATGGAAAAAAGTCACTGTTACTTTTTAGCTTTTGACAAAACGTCTATAGAAATTCAACAAATTTTTTTTAAATATGGCATGAACAAAGTGTGGTAAAAAACGAACATCACCATCATCATCATCATCATCTTTAAAAAAATTGCCACCTCCATAAACCAAGCGAGCCCACCTCATAAAATAATTATGTGCTTTTTAGTTGCTAATTTCGTCCCCTTTTAAAAATATTTCTGTCTGAGTTTTTGAGAAAATTAAAAAAAAGTTGGGCTCGCTAGCTTTATGTAAACCTAGCAAGTCCAACCTTAAATAAAGGTTAAAAATATCGGTTAAATATCTCAGAATTATGTGCTTTTTATGTGGGCTAAACCTAGCAAGTCCATGAATTTTTTTTTAATCACGATCTTTAGTTTTTTTGTTATTTCGATGGTGCCCACATTTTTTTTAAATAACTAAAAAAGTTAAAAAATTTTATCCAACACATGACAGTTATGACTGTCATTATTAATGTCATTTTAGAGAAGTAAACTATCAAATAACTCGCGTTCATATTTAAAGTAGTATTCTATTTATTTATTACTATTGCAAGCAGAATTGACATCGATATTGAAATTAAAGGAAAACGATAACGATTTATTCGAATTTGAAGTCATTGTAAAACTCGTTGGTTCATTGGAACCAGACGCTCCCATATCGGTACAGCTGCTGATAGTGCTGGAAGACGCCGACGCATTAGAACCTTGTATTTTTTCTGCAATTTGTATTTTGTTATGCATCGATACTTCTAGGTGTCCTTCTGCTACCGTCGAGAACTTCCATCCTCCGTGACGCTTCAAAGTAGTCATGTTAGCCCCTGCATTGGCCAAAAGGATCGCCGAAGATCTTCTCAGGCAGTGACCGGTGTAGAGCGCTGGTTCCTCCAATTTCAAAAATATTGAAATTCTTGAAGTTATCTGCGACAACGTATTTATTCCCACACACTGGCCGGTACACCTCCCATTTTTGTAAAAAACAAAAAAGTGGCTAGAACTAGTATTTTTGGCCTCAAAGACATGCACTTTTAACAAAAATTGATCGGGTTGACTGAAAATCCTGAAAAACGTGAAAATATTTTCCTTTGTCTTGAATATTTTCTATTTTCAAATTGACCAGTTCATCGCATCTACACTTTCATCAACAGGTACTCGTCGTGGGGAGCTTCCTATTTCAGGTAGTTCTAATGTCTTGGACTTCTTTGATTTGTATCCCTGTGATTTGCTTTTCAAAAAGCTTGTATGTCGATTTTTTTATAAAGGTGAATAGTCTAGTGAAGCATGAAGTATTTGGTCCATAGCGACGATGGGGCTAATTTTTTTTACAAATGTGAAAAATAACCCAATAGAACATTTTCATCGATACCTTTTATCTTCCGTAGATTTATCCAAGACTCCATTTTGAACTCCTTGTCGTAAGCATCTCGGGACTTTTCTGAAAAAATCTGCATCGCTGCTTCTTCCACTTCCGTAAGGATATCCTCAGAAACGTAATTTTCATCGGTTTCCTCCATTTTCTATACGTTTTTTTATTCAAAAAAGCTACCCTTTTCTGCAGGGAAAACTGACAAGTGTCAAAATTTATTTTAAACAATTGCTAACAATGTATCATGCCCGTGGCAACCAAACAAACAACCTACTTTGACTAAAATGTAAAAAAGTCACTGTCAAGTCATTCTGACATTTATAGGGTACTGAGACGCAAGTAGCTTTGACTTGATCACAAAGCTTATTAATTATTATCTCATAAAAAACGATGTCTTCCACTTGTTGCTTGTTGTGTGTTATTTTTCCTAAGTCACTTGAGAATTTATACCACTCGGCCTGACAGCCTCCTGGTATAAATCTTTCTCGCATGACTTATTTTCAATATAACACACTAGTACCATAAATAACTTCATCTTTTTTATATTTTCATGGAGCACATAAAAAGCACCTAATTCTGAGATATTTAACAACTATTTTTAACCTTTATTTAAGGTTGGAGTTGCTAGGTTTATATAAAGCTAGTGAGCCCATAACATTAAAACAATCAAAAAGTAAAAAATCTTTACTATTTTTCTATTTTCATGAAGCACATAATTCTGAGATATCTAACGAATATTTTTAACCTTTATTTAAGGTTGGGCGTCCTAGTTTATATAACTAAAAATGTTAAAAATGTTTATCTTTTCTTTTATATTTTCATGGAGCACATAAAAAGCACTTAATTCTGAGATATTTAACGGATATTTTTAACCTTTATTTAAAGTTGGGCTTGCTAGGTTGATATAAGGCTAGCGAGCCCACAACATTTGTTTAAAAAAATAACTAAAAGAATTAAAATTTTTATATTTTTTTATATTTTAATGGTGCACATAAAAAGCACATAATTCTGAGATATTTAACGGATATTTTGAACCTTTATACAAGGTTGGGCTTGCTAGGTTTATACAAAGCTAGCGAGCCCACCTTTTTTTTTTTAATTTTCTCAAAAACTCAAAGAGCACAAAAATTTTTAAAAGGGGACGAAATTAGCACATAATTCTGGAATTATTAAAATTTGGATTTTTTGAGGTGGGCTCGCTAGGTTTATGGAGGTAAAATTGCCATCGACTAAGCCCAACTTGTCATTTTGGTGAACTGACCCTTTAACGAGTACTGTAAGTTTTGGCAGCATTTTTTAATTATAATTCGGTTCGCCGATTCAAATGTTTAAATATTTTGAATTGGTGGCCTTGTCTTATTCGTCAAAATATCAAAAAACGTGCTCCGAGCCGTGTCTTAGTTTTTAGAAAATGAGCCTTCCATTCAAAGTTCAGCCAATTCTGATCACTTCGACATTTCCTGAGCTAAGGTCACTGACAGAAAAGAAAAGAGTCTCTACTCTAAAATATTTTCATCAAACGATCCAGTAAACATCTGTGAGGTGTTAAACTTTATGACGACATATTTTTGTAGGTTTTCATAGGGATCCCCGAGGCGTCAAAAATGAACAGTGGCACACCCAGGAATTGACTTCGGGTGGGGGGGGGGGGGGGTAAAGGATAAATAATAAAAAAACTTAATTTAAAGTCAAAATGTAAGCATAATTGATAAAAGGCTACAGGTGTCTGCGCGGAACTGGCTAAAATGTACAGGGTGGTGTTAACCAAATTTAAGATTGTTTATTTACCAGAAATTTTTTCAGAAAATAACACTTCAAATGCAATTTTTGCCTTAAAATTAAACTAAAATCGTAAATATTGATGGGGTTTTGGGAATTTGAGATATTTATTTACACTTAATTTGTCTGCCAAAATGCTAAAACACACCGCAGGCGAAAATTTTTGCAAAAATGAAACTGAAAATGTCATTTTTGACACGAAATCGCAGGCAAAATGTTTTAATAAGATTACATTAAAAATAGCATTTTGAAACGAAATCGTAAAAATGAAAGGTGTCATAGATTTTTTAAAGATTTTTGTTAAAAATGAAAGTCCTGTGTATTTTATTCCCTAAATATTTTTTTTCTGCTGTTATTTGATTGTGTCAATTGTAACCAGGCTTCTCGGGGGGGGGGGGGGGGGAAGGGATTTAACCTCAAAACCTTCCCCTCGGTGCGCCGCTGATATTAACGAATATCGAGCCGATGAAATTTAGGTCGTTAATATTTTTCTTCCATCAAATCAATGACTTTCAAAAAAAAACGCTTCGATACCAAGAGCAAGAAGACAACAAGTTGTTTGAATGGATATAAAGAACAAAACTGAGCAAAAACCAACGGTGACGTAATCACAAATTTTTTAGAAGTGGGCCCGAGGTCTATAACCTTTTGATTTTGTGAAGAATCCACAAAGCTTTGTAAAATTACTATTTTTAGACAGTTTTAAATATTGACAAACCAATGTTCCTGTCCAATTTTCTTTGCTAAACAGTTTATTAAAACTATTGCAAAAATTTCGACAAAAAATATATTAAGGCAACCTTCGATGATCTTTTAAAAAGTGCTGTCCATTTTGCATTTATTTTTCCGGCGAGTGTATGAAGATTGTTTACTAAACCTATGTTTATGAGATAAGCTTTCTAAATTTGTTAATAAACAAATAAAACAAACTTAATAGTTAGTAAAACATAAACCTATAGCGGTTTCTATTGGTAGAATTCACTCTTAGTGCACTAACACTGGCTTGGTGCTGTATCGCGTCAGAACAGTTTGAATGAACCCAAAGCAGACACTCGTTTTACTCAAACACTTACCTAAGTCAATGCATATAAAAGTAACTTAAGACCATTGAAAAACTCTTTTTAAGGTTGGGTAGTTCGTTCCCAAGCAGCAAAAATCTGACTTCTAACCAAATGAGTCTTAATATGACGTCAATTTCGGATATAATTAAGCTACGTTCTTAGTTATCTGTTATAAAAACCAACGATACGCCGACGTTGGCAAAAGCGACGTACGTTTTTACTGCAAAGCCAATGCCTTCAGTGCGTAGGACATTTAAACGTGCCGGATACCGACGTCTGCTTGTTGAAATTCAAAACGTGTAGCTCGTTGGAACTGGCCTACGTCAACCGACGTGCCAACTATTTTTATTTCTGTTAACCTAACTTTTCCCCTATTTTTATTCAAGTTTTTATTGTTTTCTAGGAGTTTTTGAATCCAGGATCTGCTTATTGTTAGTTGCAAGTGCTCTTGAAAATGCTAAAACGACCGTTTAAACAATCGAGTAGTTTCTACACAGAAAAAAAATTAAACTTTTGCAGATGTGTCTGAAAACGACTTGCACGACGAGCGATTCTAATACGTACGCAGGCAGATTGAAAATATCACGAGGGGTTTTGAAACATAAAATTCAGATTAAATAGGACGCCATTCTGTACAGGTTGGCGTCTGTCGACCATTGGAAATTAATTTTTTGCTTTTTAGATTTGGTCTAAAATTAGAGAGTGCCATGTAGTATAATTAATAAAAGAAGGTTTTGGGGGTAGGTTAAATCATTTTTACAACCAAACTAACAACATCATTAAAAAAAATATTTCGAGACATTTTTTTTAATATTTTTTTTTTCTTAGATCTTTCAGAGTTTCGTTTTTTTTTCGAAGCATCTTAATTACATTTATCAATAAACGGCCTTTCGTTTACAAATTTTTCTGTGTAAAGTGCTTTAATAGTACATAAAAGAATTATATATTATTCTTGTATACCTATAGACATCAGGATCCGCCTTTAAAAAAACGCATCCATTTTTATTCAACCTGTAAAATATGTATTTATTGGGCATAATTTCAGTAAATCTTCACGAATTTCTTTTACAAAAAATGTATATATTTTAGGTAGTCGAAACAAAACCAAACTAAAACCAAAACCAAACGATGACAATGGGTAAGGCTAGTCAGGATCAATGACGTCGATGTGACCTGAATCTGTATTACCCATTTAGGTGCCAATGAGGGTATGGTCAGGCAGCCGAAACAACGACGTCGCTATACGACGTAAAATAACGTCCAAAAATGTTGCTTGCAAAGAGTTTTCTGTGCGACGCGAGCCCTCAGAGCCGGCGTGGAAAAAGTTGCACTTAGTTTAACGCAAAACCGAAACTTTCAGTTTTCCAGTAGAACACGAACACTGAAAAAGTGCACCCCAATCAAACCACCGCAAGTTGTGCACAGGTGGCTCATCAGTTCTACCAATGGAAACCGCTATTAATAACATAATCACAATTTTTACCCAGGCCTTACAGACAATAAAAATTTAAAAGGGTTTGTACTACCTTTTGGCAATGGGATGTGCTCAAGGTGGCAATTTTTTCCTTTGTAACAGGTTCCGTCCTTTCTCGTGAATCGACAGATCCGGGCTTCATCTTGAGCATCGTATCCTACAAAAAAGCGGTAAGTTGGGATGAACGAAAATTCAGTTACTAGATCCAACTACTTTTGACTAGTTTTAGATAGCCAAAGAGAAACAGTAAAAAACGGATTAGTTGCGATATCAAACTCAATTGTCTGTCTCTTTATATTTTGGCGAGTTTGTACATCCACCGGTGGATCCACCAGTCCAACATCAGAGTTCCTAAATTTTTCGATGGATTTCACTAATGCAACAAATGTTGACATCGATCGCCACCGGTTTCGGGAGTAGGTGGAAAATCGGCGTTGGATTAAACATAACCCTACTTTATGGTTATTTATTTTTACCAGTTTTTTTTTAAGTTATTCAAACCAAGATATTTTCTTTATGCATTTTGGTTAAAACAAGGTATCGAGTGGTAGATTCTTAATGGAGTGGTGAGCCAGATGCCATAATATTAATGCAAGACAGTTCAAGTGAAGACTCTCTCAAAACCATACTTGCATTGAAGACTATGTTGAAAAATTGGTGCTAGAAAGCACGGATAGTCCACCATACAATCAATTATTTTATGTTGAAAGGAAATGAAAATATCTTGAAATATTTGAACCTTATAACAAAATTTTTGGGTAATATTTACGAAAACCAAAATCTGAAAACCGCATATCAATAGCTGCTTTACTTCTAAAGTTATGATTTTTTTGTCTATTTTAACGTTTTTTCAAATAACTCGGAAACTAAAGCTCCCACGAATTTGGATTTTATAACAAAATTTGTAGTCCATATTCATGGAAACTTAAATCTGAAAACCGTATACCGCTACTTGCTTTTGTTCCACAGTTAGCAAAAGTATTATTTTCAAAACAAAAAATATATAAACTTTGCAACCCTTAATTTTTGAATGCCGATAGTCCCCCCATAAAAATAAAGTAGAATACAAAATCCCAAACGTACGTTTTTTTGTACAGTCGGCGAAACAATAAATTAAACTAGAAAAGTTATTTCGTCTATTTTTTCTTCTATAAAACTCATATTTTATGAAAGTATTGGTATATTTTATTGAATATTATTTAAGTTTCATTTCTGACCTGCTTTTTGTACGGACAACTAATCAATAAATTTTCTTGAGAATCAATTTAACTGTTTTTTAATATTGAACGTTTGCACTAATATTCATACTAAGTAACAAGCTTTTTTGTCTGTGGAATAATATCTATTTCTATTTAAGGTGTTTTACAAGCTTTTAATATGATTAAAACGACTTACGTTAGATATGATTACTGTTATAAGAAGAAATACAATGTATTAAATTATTTATATGCCGATCTGAGTTTCTGTTCAAGTTAAAATTCTTGCCGAACATTTTAAACAAATAATGATCGAGACATTTTGGTGGCCTGTTCCGTTGGGGGTCTATTTTAGCTTGCCTTTTTTATGTCTGCTTCAAATTGCAGTATATAAATGGCATAGTTTGCATCCAAACAATTTCCAAAACAGCTAGTCAAGAAACAAAAGAGACAGAGAAGTAAAATTTTACATAATAATTAGATGGTTTACAAAATAGTATCTTTTTGGGCTAATTGTGCCGCCATTCATTAAAGGGGTGAAGCTAGGGCGGAGATATTACTGTTTTAAATGAGAGACCCTGTATATTTTCTAAAATTTCAATAGATCTTTTCATACTCGTTCCAAAAATACTTAATATGTTACCTTTTTCTCTAACGGTTTTTAAATATAATGACAAAAACTTTAAAATAAGAGCAATAATTTAGACAAAGAACCACCGAATACCTGTTTTCTTGTTTAACTCATTGGTCTTATGGAGATGATTTTCCCATTTTATTTAAAAACCGTTAGAGAAAAAAGTAACAAATTAGGTGTTTTTGGAAACATAACGAAAAGCTCTATATAATTTTTTAAAAAAATATACAGGCTATTTCATTTAAAAAAAGTATCGTCGCCGCCCTAGTTCCGCCTCCTTAATGACGGGTGCGATGATTAGCATCCAAAAAGATACTTTTTTGTAAAAGCCACCTACTTTTGTCAAATGTTACTTTTCTGCCTCTTTTGGTTTTGGAGATATTAAGGTAGACTCGAACTTTTGGAACGCCTTGTATATTTTGGGTAGTAGTAACTAGTATAGTATTATAGTACACATTTTTTTGGGTTGTTTGGGTTTAATTTGTATTAATTGTTAGGCTTAATCTGACTTAAGAAATAGTTTTTTTTTTTAATAAGTTTATTATTTTGTTGACTGTACAAAAGCAATTAATGACATCATCTAATATAAATCCATATTTTTCAAAAAACAAAGATCAAGCAAGAAGGAAAATTTTGAACTAAAATACTTTTATGTGAATTTATTGTTTCGTCGACTGTACAAAAAATCGTACATTTACAATTTTGCATTCTTCTTCTTTTTGATTAGGAGACCATCGACATTCAAAAATGAGGAGTTGCAAAGTTTATATATTTTTTGTTTTGAAAATAATACTTTTGCTAACTGTGTTCCAAAGTTACAATTTTTTTACATATTTTATCTCCCTTTTCCCCCCTTCAACCCGCCACCATCCTAATCAATAGTTAATCAGTTCATGGTCATCTTATAGAGGATTTTTGTACCAAATTTTGTTAAAATCGATTAAGGCGTTCTTGAGTTATTTTTTTACCTTACTAACTTATTTTTTTATAAAACAGACCGACAGACACCTTTTTTTTTTTCTCGTCGATTAAGGTGTTTTGGAACCTTAGTAACTCATTTTTTATAAAATTAGGAAACGTCAAAATTTCACGATTTTAATAGTCCCCCATACTATATTGGTATGGTGGACTAAAAAACTGTCCAGAAGTGCAGCATGAGTGCCTTAAGGGCGTTATTTATAGTCGTTCGTCAAGGCTCTTTCCTTCCTTCGCCCATAAGAAGGAAGAAGAGAGCCTTGGGAATGACTACTAATACGGCCCTTATAAGTCACATTTCCGATTTTCTCGAGCCGAAGTTGAGGTATGAATTTGTTCTTGTAAGTGTGGTTATTGGCACTCTGTTTATACCGCAACGCGGTTTTTTTTTTGTATTGGATGGAGCAACGACATTTCATAACTGCTGGATGTCAGATGGATGTCAAGCCCATCTGTCAACCGAATGTTGGCAGCGATGTTCCACCGCTGCCAAAAAAATGTTGAATTTACAAACTTGCCCAATTTTTAGTTGTGTAAGTTGTTAAAATTATAATTGCCCCACTTTTAAACGTTGTTTTATAGGTAAATAGTAGTTGTCTTGAAAACTGAAGTTTACGACGACTAAACGTTGATCGAAACTAAAGTCAACGTCACAACTATTTATGACCGTCTATTTTATAGTCGAAATTATATCCATTTGTAGTGACGTCATTTTTGTTTATCTCTGTTTGGTATGTTGGGAATTTGGAACCTTTGGTTGCACTAAAACAAAATTATGATTGTTTTCCACAAACCAAAAATACACTTTTTTGCACTCGACGCGCGTTTCGCTAACAACGTTAGCATCATCAGGAGACGATAAACAATGAACTAAATTAATCTACGCTCTATCTTATATACAATCCTTTAGTGGGCGGAGATAAGACCAAGAAATTTACTAATCTATATGTTAAAAAGTGCAAACTTGCAAGCTTATGTTGTAAGCAATGAAAAGAGTCATTTGAAATATACCTGTTGGTGGCCGTGCCTTTTCTGTATAGGTCAAAGTCCAATTTTGCACTTTTTAACATATAGATTAGTAAATTTCCCCTTAAACAAAGAAAGATTTGAAGCAGAAAAGAATAGGATTAGGAATATAGCTGGCGAAAACGGCTACGACGAAGGCTTAATAAATAAGCTGATAAATAGACATTCTTTTCAAAAGACTTTTCGGAATTCTACCTTTTTCAGACAAAAAGATACCTGCGACTCAAAATTTGTATCAATTCCTTATAATCCTAATTATTCGAAAGGATTACACAAAGTATTTAATAACACCGGTCTTAAATTAGTATATCAATCCGGTAACACAATAAGAAGCTTACTAGGAAATCCCAAGGACAAAACTACAGTTCTAGAAAAAAGTGGAATTTACGAAATTAGTTGCCTGGATTGTGACAAAAAATATGTTGGCCAAACGAGACGCTCTATTCAAACACGTTTTAAAGAACACTTAGCACACTTAAAATACGGAAGAACAGAAAAGTCAAGTGTGGCCGAGCATGCTTTTGAAAACAATCATAGATTCACATTAGATAACCTAAAACTTCTAAAAAGTGTACCAAACAAAAGACTTTTGAATGCATATGAAAGTATGGAAATCATTAAATCCAGAAATAGTTAAAATAAAGATAGAGGACCCATCCCGTTTAGTACACTTTATTCTTTGGTTGAGGGGAGATGATAAAAATCGTGATCAATCACAATTTATTGGTCTTATCTCCGCCCACTAAAGGATTGTATATAAGATAGAGCGTAGATTAATTTAGTTCATTTTTTATCGTCTCCTGATGATGCTAACGTTGTTAGCGAAACGCGCGTCGAGTGCAAAAAAGTGTATTTTTGGTTTGTGGAAAACAATCATAATTTTGTTTTTCTGTTTGGTACATTTCAAACGGCAGTGACAACAAATTTTTGGAAAAAATTGGTGTCTGATTATTGTTCGTTTTTTACAAGTAAACATCCTCTATATTTTTACCTGAAATATTCGTCACTGTCATTCAAAAACATCAATTTGTCGGTGTGTTGTCAAAGTTATTTTTGAAAGCAAGAAATGCCTCGAAAAAAATATAATAGGTATAATGAGCAAACGCAGCTAATAATTTTAAATATATTAGCTTTTTTAAACTGGAAAAAAACCGAGTCCGCAACGGTACCGCCCTTCAAGTTAAGAATGTAATAGAGCGAACAGCAGAGGAAACCAAATTAAGTCCTACAACAATTGCTAATATTAAGAAAAATACATATTCGAAGCAAAACACAGCCAAAACCAAAAATTAAACAGTCGAAAATAGGGATATTTTGTAACGCTTACTTGACAGTTCGTAGTGGTTGTGGTAATTACTGCGTCTGCGCAATAGCTAAACGTCATGCAGTTGTGGTAATTAACTACTACCACTGCCGTAAGCTACGAATCCATTTCGTTGTGGTTGTGGTTATTTTTTTGGTTAGAATTAAAGAATTTTGACTTAATTAATTTTAAAAATAATAAAATATTACCAGTTTCCAACATATAAAATATTTATTTTGTAAAATTAAGCCCAATTTTGTGTTTTTCCTCATCTCTAAATTTTTTAAAAGTGACAGTTTTTAATGTGTTCCAAAAACTCTGATCAAATCAATGAGTGGTAGTGCTAGTGGTTGTTAAATACTACCACAGCGGCTGTCAAAGTTGTCAAAATTTTAATCGTTCCAAAATTTCCCTAATGTTTAATGGACATACCAGACATTGTCCATAAAAAAATAAACTCTTCAAGGAAGTACTCTAGTTTTCATAGACGAGACGTGGATCTTTAGCAAGAGATCAGATGACACCAAAAAAATAGTGAAGGTAAAAATAATCTTGTTATCTTTTTAGAGTTTTTAAGTACCCAGAACACTTTTCAAAGGCAAGTTCAAAAGTTAAAAAAAATGTAAAACAAGTTAAGGGGTTCAGGTTCAGGTCAGATGGTTTGGTATGACTCCGAGTATGACTCTCATAATGCCTCACTGTGAAGTTCTGGGGACCTCCACTTTTATTAAAAAAAATATAAACTGCAATATCAGAGAATTAAATGTCAAATTTTTGTGGTATTTATATATTTTTGAAAAATTAATTTTGTATTACAGAATATGGGTTAAATTTAAATTAAATAAGTTAGTTATCTCCGTTTTCAGGTCATCGATATATTGTGGTCCACGCTGGGGCAAAATATGCCTTTAGTAAAGGCGCTAATTTAACATTCAAAAGGGGGTTATTATGCTTGTTCCAAATCTTCCTTCAAAGTCTTAATAATCATGGACAACGCAAGCTACCATGGCATATATCAGAAGAGATTCCAAGAAAATCTTGGACCAAGCAGAGTCTAATCGGGTGGCTAAAGAAAAGGATTATTTACCTTCCAGAAAACGCTATGAAACAACGCCAATTTTATTTTGAGATTTCTTGTATAAGTATTTGACTTGGCAACTTTATTGGAACTGTATTTTTTTATTTATGTTAATTATTCATCAAGATGGTATTTTTGTCTTAAACAAGTAAACTAAATTGTTAAAATTTTTTATATTCTGTAAAGAATCACGCTAAGTTTGGTTAGTTGGCGTTTTAACGATAAAGGTAGTCGTTATTCGGCGCTAATTAGCGCCTGTGATTATCTTTAATAAAGGTAACAGCCTGGCAGAGCGCTACTGCGCCTGCCCAGAATAAAGGTAAGGTTAACAGACTGACCAAAAACCTGACCAAAATCATCCTAATGTTATAAAATTAGATCGTGTTTTTTTCGGGTAATTTAGGTACACTTCTCTCCACATAAAACTAGTACCAGAAGGTAACTGCAACTACGATTTTTTATATTTTCCTATGCGCAACACTGACTTTTTGACTCATTCATTTTAGGTTATATTTTTGGCATATATAAACTTTTTATAAAGAGATGGCTTGTTTATTTTTTACTAATTCAAAATATCACAGGCCACTAAAAATAAAAACCACATTTCAAACAAGCAAAAAAGTTTTATTAACTAAACAAAAGCTACACAGTAATTGGTCTATTCAATTAGCTGATTATGAAAGAAGCAAGTCTACGAGAGTAACCATAATAATAAATCGATTTCAAGAAGAAGGAACTGTCCCTTGAAAGGAAGGCACCGGTTTGACAAAAGTTACTAGCTCAAAATAATTAGAAGGCCAGATCAAGTTAACGAAATAAATGAAATTAAAAAAAAAATACAAAATTAAAAACATATTAAAAAAATACTTATTTGCACTGTTGGCTGCAATGAAATTTTGAAGTCATCTGTGCATTGAACTGGCTTAATTTTCAAATAAGTTTGGATTTTCAGCGATAACTTCCCTATATGCCCTTACGATGAGTTCCAAGGCAAAACTTCGACATTATTATCCTGGAACCATCTCTGCGCAATTCTGGCCGTATAAACTGGACAGTTATCCTGTTGGAATACAAAATGATCTGGATAAGGGACTCTCACCTCTGGAAGTAAATCGCTCATTAATTCTAAATAGAGCGCCATGTCCTCTAGCCGATATCCAGCTCCAAACATTCTTCGTTTCAAGCAATATATCGTTCTTCGTAACGGGTTCTTGGCGGTCGGTAAACCAGAATTTGTTTTTTATCGCTGTTGGATTGTGAAAACCACCCGCTTCCAAAATTCTTCATCCCTCAGAGAATAATTTAACGCAAAAATTAATCGAGACTGCTTCTTTTCCTCACTTAGTTTATTTTTTTTGCCGCCATACCTTAGCCTCGAACGTTTAATCCTCCTGCCTAATGTTGTTATGGATCCTGGAAAATTTGATTCAATTTTTACTTCTTTCGCTTTGACAAACGGATGATATTTCAGAAAATTGATTGCTTCTTGGTCTTCCTCTGGGCTAGTAACTTTAGTCAAACCGGTGCCTTCCTTTCGGTGGATAGTTCCCTCCTCTTGAAATCTGGTTTTTATGTTTACTATCGTAGACTTGCTTCTCCCATAATGAACAGGCCACAGGACAACCATCGTCTAGTTTTGCTAAGATTTGAGCTTTGTCAAATTCGGAAGACAATGCCGTACTATAAAAATTTTAAAAATTAAACAGGCTTCTAACTTCTGCTGTACCAGTTTTATGTGGGGAGAACTGTAGGTCCTAATTTATAAGGTCACGGATAAATGCATGTACAGCTTTAGACACCTTAATAAATGACATTTTTATTATGTCCATCACCCTATAGTAAAAGTATCACCGTTAATTAGCCACCAGTCATTTGTTGCAAAAGAAATATCTGTGGACATACGTTTTTTGCTGCCATTATGACGTCACTACAAATGGGTATAATTTCGACTATACTAACCATTTTTTCAGCGGTTTTCTAGTTGTGAAGGCGACGTTTTCTGGCCGAGTTGTTGTAGACGCTGGCGCGACTATTTTTATCTAACCAATTTTTATGTTATGTTTACAACTAAACAATTTCGGAGCGCTGACCTGTGTCAATTTCAATTTGAGTAAAATAAGGGCGCGCTCGCGTCTGTTAACCGGGGATCTGTTCAAAATACAGTATAGTAGTTCAATCCGTCAAGACACAGGAAGGTTTCGGCTGTCATAAAAACTAACACGTACCGCCATGACTGATTCGATAAAATTGACTTACAAGGTGAGACGCTATTACACGTTAATTTGTAAACAAATTTTAAAATGATTTCAATATTTACATTTACATAAAATTCAAAACTTTTTGCATGCAAAGCTGGTATTTTCTAGAGCTTCTTTATAATTCATTATAATTTTTTCTTTTTCATAAAACCATCTTAAATTGAAAGCGCGCATGTTTTTTAGGGCTAGCATCTGCTTATTTGACAGGGAACTACGGGTTGTTTACCAATTTCGTCATTGGTCGATTGTGTTGGTTTATACTTATAAAAGTTCGGGCGTTGGACTTTACAACCAAGTTTAATTTATGAAAATCAGATTATTAATAAAAACGCTAGGAGTGTTTAAAAAGTTCATTTTTACGGGACACCCGCTAGGGGTTAAAAAATAACAATTTTTTTTACCTAAAATGAGTTCGTTAACATTGTCAGCGTTTTCTAATTCGTCAATATCTTCCAAAAATTCGGCCAAAGCGGGATCGTCATCTAAAAATAAAAATAGTTTAGAACAACTATGGTTTTTAGCTTACTTCAAACCCATTCACATCTTTCATTTTTATACATAAGTTGTGAAACACCCTGCGTATTATAATGGGTTTGAAGAATTCATGTTCCGATAAAAAATTCGAATTGCAGTTTCTATAATGAATCGTTCTACAGCGGAACTTCCTTTTGTTTCTTCTTCTTCAAGTGTCATGCTCTCTTCGAACGTTTTGCGTCCATTGCTTTTCGGAAAAGTGTCGTAGTCATACCATTGTCTAAGATTTTTAATCCATGATATCCGTCTACGCTCCGGACCTCTTCTGCCTTCAATTTTGCCTTCCACTATCCATTTTAAAAGTTTATATTTGTGACTTCTCAAAATATGGCCAAAATATTCAAGCTTTCGTTTTTTAATGGTAAATAAAACTACAAGATCTTTATTTATTCTAAGCAGAACATTCACATTAGTTACTCGGTCCATCCAAGATATCCTTAGTATTCTACGATAACACCACTCCCCAAATGCGTCAAACTTTTTGCACATGGCCTCATTCAGTGTCCATGCTTCCATGCCATAATATAAGCTGCCAAAAACATAAACACCGAAGTACACGAATTCGGAGAGTGGTGTTAAGATCGCGACTACACAACACTGATTTCATTTTGATAAAAGATGATCTGGCCTGTTCAATTCTTGCACGAATTTCTTGCCTGTTGTCCCAGTTCTCATTGAGGAGACAACCCAAGTATTCGCCATGCTGCCCATTCTGGATATTCTTTTCCTCGGATATGACCATCCATTTTGTTTTTCCAACATTTCAGTTAAGCCCGAATTGCGAACTTTTGGTAACAACTTGATTCAACAGACCTTGCAGCGTGTCTGCTATTATGACAGTGTCGTCGGCATATCGTATGTTTTTGATTTGTATGCCGTGTATGGTTAGACCCTCTTCGCAGTTATGAAGTGCATTCTCTATTATTTTGTTACTATAGAATAGATATTAAACAACAGCGGAGACAATATACAACCTTGGCGTACTCCTCTTCTTGGACAGCTTTATTCGAGCAGTCTGATTCCAATATAGGTTAGTGATTATCTTTAGATCTTGGGCATCTAGACCAACTTCTTTTAGCGATTCTATGAGTTTTTCGTGTTGGACTCGATCAAATACTTTCTCATAATCTATAAAACAGGCATATACTGGCACCGACACATCTGTAGACCGCTGAACTAAGACTTGAATGCCAAACAAGGCCTCTCTTGTCCCGAACCCACCACGAAATCCAAACTACGTGTCGCCCATAAAGGATTCGCATTTCCCATAAATTCTTTTATGTATAATCTTTAGAAATATTTTTAATATATGGATCATTAGGCTGATTAGGCGGTAATCACTACACTTCTTTGCTAAATGTTTTTACTGCTACGATAAATAATAAAATCAAGTTAAAAAGTTTGACCGGCGTATTTAGCGATCTTCGTTTTTTATTAGCCTTAAAACCTCAGTGTATACTTCCTCTTACCCTACCGCTTTTCTGTTTTTAGCTGAAGATATTGCGTGTTTTACTTCCTCTGGTGTTATATCTATGCCTTGGTTTGAGAATTCTTCTGGCTGTTCGGATCGGTTATCGGTAAAGAGATGTTCTATGTAGCTACACCATTCTTTTAGTTTTTCTTTGGTAACCGGTATGATTTTGCCCTGAAAATCCACAAGATTTTCAGCTTGTCTTTTATTGTATTTCAATCCGGCTTCCTTTATGCGTTTGTGTAAATTGAAAGTGTCATGTTTACCATCTAGATCTTCTATTTCTTGACATTACTGTGTTATCCAGTCTTATTTTGCTGACCTTATCTTGTTTTTTATTTCTCTATTGATTTCATGGTACTGATCGTTGCCTTTTTTAGTGCATCTTTTATCCGTCAACTCAAGGACTTCATCGGTCATCCAAACTTTCTTTTTATTTCTTGGGCCTATGGCACTTTTAACCTTTGTTAATATCTTTAAGCGTTTTATTAAATTTGACTTTAAGTTTAGTTGCTACCATGTTATCTTGAAGTTCGTCCAAACTGGGTCTAGGTTTGTTATTTGGGAACGATTTCTTTTTAGGGTAAATTCTATTTGGTTTTAATGATATTCTCAGGGTTGTCGGATTTAGAAGTCCAAGTATAAAGGCGTCTAGCTGTAAGTTTAAAGAAAGTATGAACTGGAAAAGACGATTTCCACGATCATTTGATGTACCAAGAATGTACCTTCCAACAATGTCTTATCTTGGGGCGTTTCCAAGTTTTGCGTTAAAGTACCCCATAACAATGGTAACTTCTGTCTTTTTTGTAAAACTAAGGGCAGTTTGAACTTGGTCGTAGAATGGGAGCGTATACCTTTTATTTAGCGAGTTTAATTTTGTACATTCTGCTAAACCATGGGTGCTCGTTTAACAGTTACAGTAGTTGAAGAGGAGCGGGGAGGGGGGGGGGGCAATACGAAAACGTCAAAAATACAAACTATCGGTTCATCAATAAAATAAGAAAAGTTGCGTTTTTTTTCGCAACGTTGCGGTGGAAATTTTGACGTCATTTCAACAAAACAACACCAAACATTGCAAATATGATGAAAAAGTGTAAAAATACGTTGGACGTTGGATATAGGGTGAACCACAAAAAACCAGACTGTTTTGTTTTAATGATCAATTTTTGATTTATTGTCGAATTTATTAGGTTTGGTAATAAAATACTTTTTGCAGATGTGTCAAAAAATTACATTTATCAAAAATTCAGAATGGTGGAAGTCCAAAAGTTTTATGCATTTTAAAAAACCGTTGGGTTTTTTTTGAGACACTTTGTATATTTTTTTGCATTATAAAAAACTTCTATCTATTGTCTGTAAACCGATGTATCATTTGATAAATTCTATTAAGACATAAAAAATCTAGCAGTTTTTCTTTCAACGTTAGGGTAAATAGGTAAAAATCGCCACTTTCCAGAATTGTGACGGGTGAGATTTTCTGCCGTTTCTGAAGAATCGTGACCAACAGCCCTATTTAAATAAAAGTAACAGTTCTAGCACAGGCTAACAAGCAATTTTAAGAATAAACTTGAAAACTGTTTAAAAATACGTTTTTTTAGTCGCGTATGAACACATCTTAATTCCACCAAACAAAAAAACATTCGCGTTGTCCAACGGCAACGAAATGTTGTGGAAAAAAACGCAACCAAAGTTATAATTTTTTGTCATCATTTGATAGATTCTATGCAGACATAAAAAATCTAGCAGTTTTTCTTTCAACGTTAGGGTAAATAAGTAAAAATCGCCACTTTCCAGAATTGTGACGGGTGAGATTTTTTGCCGTTTCTGAAGAATCGTGACCAACAGCCCTATTTAAATAAAAGTAACAGTTCTAGCACAGGCTAACAAGCAATTTTAAGAATAAACTTGAAAACTGTTTAAAAATACGTTTTTTAGTCGCGTATGAACACATCTTAATTCCACCAAACAAAAAAACATTCGCGTTGTCCAACGGCAACGAAATGTTGTGGAAAAAAACGCAACCAAAGTTATAATTTTTTGAATAATACGCTTGTCGGTTAAGATGGGTTTATACAGAAAAATAAGATAAGAGAAGACATAACGTCATTTCACCAAACCAACACCAAACATTGCAAATATGGTGAAAAAGTGTAAAAATACGTTGGACGTTGGATATAGGGTAGACCACAAAAAAACAGACTGTTTTGTTTTAATTGTCAATTTTTGATTTATTGTCGAATTTTAACCAAAAAAAAGGTAATGAAATCCTTTTTGCAGATATGTCAAAAAATTACATTTATCAAAAATTCAGAATGGTGGAAGTTCAAAAGTTTTATGCATTTTAAAAAACCGTTGGGTTTTTTTTGAGACACTTTGTATATTTTTTTTGCAACTACAAAAAACTTCTATCTATTGTCTGTAAACCGATGTATCATTTGATAAATTCTATTAAGACATAAAAAATCTAGCAGTTTTTCTTTCAACGTTAGGGTAAATAAGTAAAAATCGCCACTTTCCAGAATTGCGACGGGTGAGATTTTCTGCCGTTTCTGAAGAATCGTGACCAACAGCCCTATTTAAATAAAAGTAACAGTTCTAGCACAGGCTAACAAGCAATTTTAAGAATAAACTTTAGAACTGTTTAAAAATACGTTTTTTAGTCGCGTATGAACACATCTTAATTCCACCAAACAAAAAAACATTCGCGTTGTCCAACGGCAACGAAATGTTGTAGAAAAAAACGCAACCAAAGTTATAATTTTTTGAATAATACGCTTGTCGGTTAAGATGGGTTTATACAGAAAAATAAGATAAGAGAAGACATAAAATAAGACATAACATAAAATAAAATACGAGTTGAGCTTATGACAAACCTCGTTGGTGTTTATACAGAAGATTAACATACCATAACTTTTATCTTTTTATGTTATGTTATGTTATGTTACGTAAAATTACATTTCGCGCATGACCACAACGTCATTTTTTACGAGTTTCCACCATGACCCTACTTTTTTTTAATAGTGTTTGGATGTTATTTTTGTTAAGAAAAAAACTAGTTTTACGCAAAAAAGGTAAGCAAAACGTCGGATATAGACATTTACATAGGTGGGGTAGGCTGATGTTCATTAATGTGCAGTAAATTGGGGCTCAGCTATCTTATGTCATGTTATTTATCTTATCTTATTTTTCTGTATAAACCCAGTTTACATTTAATCCACGGTGACAAAGGAAGCAAGCGTCCTCCAGAGAGAGTCTCTTGGTTACAGACATGGAGATAATCTAACAAATTTAAAAAGAATCGAAAATTAAACGGGTTTTACCAACAAAATAATGTTTTGATAGCAACTTACATTCCTCGATGATTTCTACTGCGGCTCCGAAACTTATCAAATATTCTCCGAAGGTGTGGGGGTTAACGCTTTCGTCTTCCAGTTCAATCAATTCGATTGCATTTTTGTCGTCGCTTAAAAATAGACAAATGCATTCTTAATCGTTCCAAGATTGGTATACAGGGTGTTCCAAATTCTGCTCACCATAGGGATCTCCTAACGGGTAGGAGATTCGAAATGGTTTAAATTGGGGCAAAGTTGTGCAATTTGACGCTTTGCTCAAAACCAAAAAAAAAGTTTACAAATTCCGGGTAGTTCCGGAGATAGGCGAAAAAACCGAAATCTTTATTTTTAGTTTTTATTTTTCTGCGCCCTTATTCTTAAAGCTGTCAAAAAACGCTTAAAACTTTCTACAGGCACTTTTTTAAGATCTACCTAACGAGGGCCGTTTTTGAGATTTGATATTTCAGTGTAACAGGAGCACCGTCAAGTTAATTTTTTCTTATTGACACATGCTTTTGTCTTCCTGCCGTTTGGTTCGCAATGGATGAGATATTTTAAAACCTCATTTTGACAAGTACCTGACGTTTTGAGTTAATTGACAATCATCAGTCCAAATTCAAAGATTAAAAAACAAAGAAAAAAACGAGGAAAACAAAACGTATTTTTAAAATATTAGGTAAAGTTCTTTTATTATAACAAAATGTCAAAAAAACTGTAATTTTTAAAATGTTAAAAAAAGTTCTGCAATCGAGTTTCCAAAATATCTTGAATAAGTTAAAAGAAAAAAATAAATTTGAGCTGTCAGGTGACTTGTCAAAATAAGGTTGCAAAATGTTATATGTCATCCTTTATTAACCAAACGGCAGGAGAAAAAAAGTATGTGTCCATAAGAAAAAATGAACTTGACAGTGCTCCTGTCACACTGAAATGTCAGGTCTCACAAACAGACCTCTTACTAGGTAGATCTTAAAAAAGTGCCTGTAGAAAGTTTTAAGCGTTTTTTGACAGCTTTAAGAATAAGGGCGCGGAAAAATAAAAACTAAAAATGAAGATTTCGGTTTTTTCCGCCTATCTCCGGAACTATCCGGAAGTTGTAAACTTTTTTTTTAGTTTTGAGCAAGCAAAGCATTAAATTGCGCAACTTTGCCCTAATTTAAACCTTTTCGTATTTCCTACCGTTTAGGAGATCCCCATGGTGCGCATCGAATTTGAAACACCCTGTATAGAGTGTAACGTTTTTTCTACGACCGTGAGAAAAATTGAAAACATCTTGTTTTTCTACACGAATTAAAAAAAAAATGGGCCACCAAAAAAAAATTGCGTGCGTAGAGACTTTTTCCGTACGGCGCGGCGTGCGGTAAAAAAATTTTCAGGCACGCAGTGCGGAAAAGCGGCACTTTCCGCACGCTCGTAGGAAAATGTTAAATGTATCACATTACAAACGTTTGAATATTTCGAATTGGTGGACTTAGTTTTTACAAAATGTGCCTTCCATTCGTTTTGAACGTAACTTTGACATTTCCTGAGCTAAGGTCAGTGACAGAAAAAAAAGAATCTCTACTCCTAATTAAGCAAATAGTACTTTATTGGAGTAACGCAAAATGCAATCTCTATGATTTAATAATAAACTAAATAGTGCACAACGGAGGGTATACAACGGAGATTACAAAATTTCTTTAAAATGTTATATATGTTTTTCTATTGAAACACTTAATTTTTTTGCAATAAAAAAAATTTCTCAGCACACCACAAGCTTCGACGACAGAAATAAAAGTTAATGGAGCCTGTAAAACAAACGCAACTGTCAAATCAGACTTTTTCCTACGACCACATAAGAAAATGATGGATTTGACATGATTTACATCCTTAGAAAACGTTTAATTTCACCCGTGTGCAAAAATTTTTCTGCACAGGTGTGAAAAGAAGTTTTATTTAATTTGTGCAAAATTAAAGAGCAATTCTTACAAATATTAATAAAATTAATCAGTGTTCGTAGAAAAAATAGCGTACACAACTCGATAGAAAGTAACTTTTACACTCGCGTGTTATTTCACTCGGCTATCGCCTCGTTCACAAAATTCACGCGCGTGTGAAATGTGTCAATCTTCTCTTGTTATATAATATACGATTATTAAATAATTAAGAAGCGGGGTTGTTTTGGAAACTTGACACTACCACCCGATTTAACCTGCGGTTAACATATTCATGGAATGGCTAGCGAAAAAACTACATAAGACAAAAAAGTTTCTAAACAAAACAAAGCGTTCATTTCGTGTTTCAAAGAATCTACATGCGCCGCACCACAAAAAGGTTTAAATATATCCCTGTCGATTCTTACAGTCACTCGACATGCTGAACGAATGTAAGCTTTAAATTTTAAGGCTATTTAGGCCGAAAGATGTTAATGGAAACATATAACTGAGATAATATTGCATTTTCCGAAAAAAAAGCGGTATCGAATAATAACTCTCCCAATCAAGTTAGCCTGGAAAAAACGCAGGGCCAAAAAATCCTCGGGCGCGAGCAGACAGCGTCAGGCTTGTTCATGGCCAACCCTGATTTTGACCTTATTTTCTTTGGTTTTCAAAGTTATTATTTAGTATGTTTCCCATCGTATTCAATACGTATCGAAAATCATGCATCTTGTTGCTCTATGGAAGAAAAAGAAGACAATCTTTTTAATACGTATTGAGTACGATGTGAAAACATACTAATTGTTACACATTTTGCCTAACTTTATTGTCAAAAAATGTTATACATTTTGTGGACAAAGCTTAGTAATAAACAATTTACACTAAATATATCCTTAAATAATAACATATTATTAAAAAAATTAAACAATTGAAAAACATAAAATAATATTTAGGGCAAGTAATTGCGTCAAACAAGAAAAAAATAAATTTCACTTGTTTTGTTTGTAATCTCCGCTGTGCAAATTTGCAGTTTTCCCGACGCGAAACCAGGAGTGACAGAAGATTAACTGAATTATTATTTGGTTAACTATTTAATGTATTTTTACTCTTTACCACTAAATATAGCATACACATATGCCAAACAAAGAACACAACTTCAATTGTTGACCTGGGATGGCTGTAATGCAATTTGATATCTTTCTTTGCTCTTGGGAACCAGCATATCCCATTTTACTCCCACATGTGGAGAATGAGCTCCATCTCTTTTAATTTTTTGATATAAATGTCGAGATAACGAGACATGACCACAAACAAGAATAAATAAAACCGCCAAAGCTTCGAGGTTATGGCGACATTTGAGAGTTAGGTGTGCGATTGATTACTAAAAACGACTTCAGATTCTAATACGTAGATTAGGTTAATATTTCATATTCCGTGCAAGACGTGCGATTCTAATACGTACACAGGTCGATGGAAAATGTCACGAGGGTTTTTGAAACATTAAATTGGTACATTATGGCGGACGTACGGTTTTAATACGTTATAACACGTTTGCGATTCGACGGGTTTCGTAACTTTAGTCATGTTTGACGACTTAACTTGGAGACCCGGTCCGACTTTTTATAATGTTAGTTCAGATTAAGTAGGACACAAAAATTCGCCATTCTGAACAGGCTGGCATCTGTCGGCTATTGTAAATTAATTTTTTGCTTTTTTGGGGGAACCTTAGATCATTTTTACAACAAAACCGAGAACACAACTAACATCATTTAAAAAAAATATTTCGACCCAATTTTTTGTAAATATTTTATTTTCTTGGATCTTTCAAATTTTCAGGGCGCCAGTTTACAAATTTTTATGTGTAAGGTGCTTTAAAAGTAAATAAAAGAATTATATATTATCCCTCCAGACATTAGGATCCGCCTTTAAAAAAACATCAATTTTTATTCAACCTGTAAAATATGTATTTATTGGGTATAATTTAAGTAACTAAATCTTCAAGAATTTATTTTACAAAATTTTCTATTGGTAAAGCTATTCAGAATCAATGACGTCGAGGCGACCCGAATCTGTATTATACATTTGGGTGCGAATGAAAGTCGCCAGGTAGACGAAACGACGTCGCTAGCCAACATCGCATTTCTCAAGGGCAACGCATGCGCAACGTAAGACAACGTCCAAATGCTGCTTGGGCGTGGCGCGGTGGTTTCAGGTCGTCCATGGTAGTGACAGAAAAATCTAGGGAAAAACTTTTGAAACTTTTTGAAATGGTTAATTATGAATGGTTTAGATAAATATCTTACCATATCGTTGCTAAAATTCTTTCTAATATTATTATTTAAAAAAAAGTAATAAAAGTCGTTTTTCTGGGTAAAAAATATTTTTGAATATCAAAGTCTGGGATGTCCATGGTAGTGACATTTTGGGGTTAAAAAAAATGATAAAAAAGTGTGGTTGGACGAAAATGAATAAAAACAGTGCACGTTCTTGAAGGCATTTCTGCTCAAAGTAACACAATAAAAGTTCCAAAAAGTCAACAGCTTTTGAGAAAAGTACCAGGAACAGTTTAAATGAGAATGTACCGACTTACCCATCGTACATAACGAACTTGATTCTGAACCATTTAATCGATTCGCCTTCTCCATATACCCCAGAAAAATTGGCGATATTTTTCATAACCTCAATAGATTCTTCTGACCATTCTTTTAATAGGTGTCTTTTTGTAGAACCGCGTGGATATAGCTAAAAAATATAAATGAAAAAAATCAAGTGAAATTAAAAATTTTAAAAACCGCCGACAAATTCCAATATCTCAGCGAGTATGATATTTTATGTTTTTTATACTGGGACATAGTAGGATCAATGCCTAGAATAGCCAATAGCGCTACGGAGACCGGCGAATATGATATTAAATATCTAGGACGATTTACCATTCATTTGATACTTCGCAAATCCAAGAAGCATTTATCCTACTTCCAACTAAATCTGACGTTAGTTAAAGTCAAAATTTAAGTCACTATTTGGTAAACAACGGACGTCGCTTTTATATCAAAATTGACGATGTTAACCGTAAGTCAGGGCATTGAACGACCTGTCGACATCGCATACTGAGACGTAACTTTCTACTGATTTTCCAACGTCGGGCTCACGTTGGTCTCTATCGTATATTGTGACGTTGAAAAATCAACATTCTATTGATTTTTCAACGTTGATTTTTTCAACGTCGGTCTTATGTCGGTTTTAATGACGTTAAATTAAAGAAGAAGTTAAAAAAACCTCCAAATCAGTTACTTCAACCGAAAAGAAACTAAAAAACAAAAGATCAAAAGATCTTGGGTGGAAATAACGAAAATTCAAACTTGGATGAGTATCCCACAAGGAACACACAAAAGATCAAAGCGAAAAGAGAAATGTTTAAACGATGTTTCGCCCTGGGTAACCAGCGTGGGCTCATCAGTAGTTTCACTGGAGGGTGACCAGTGAAACTAGTGACGAAAGGGCGAAACATCATTTAATAATTTCTATTTTCGCTTTGATCTTTTATGTGTTTCTTGTGGGATACTCATCCAAGTTTGAATTTTCGTTATTTCCACCCAAGATCTTTTGATCTTTTGTTTTTTGACGTTAAATTAGTTGTCCTGCCCAACGCCCAATCGTCGTCGGAATCGATTACGTTTAGTGAGGGTCGATAGAATATGCCCTAAAGATACGTTGTGTTCAATTGACCTACTTTACGTTCAACTGTTTGACCTAATTTTCGTTGGGGGTTCTAACCTACTTTGACATTACCGAAGCAGCAATTTAACGGCGTAGCGACGTTGTTAAATGCGACCCGACTTTATGATGCGACGTCGTTTTAGCCAACATGCCGACCCGGATTTACACCAAGATGGTGGATGATTTTTGAGTTCTTACGTCGTTGTGCAGTGACTGGAATCGGAATAGTAATCCTTCTTCTTACGTCGTAAAATACGACCCAAAATGACTACACTAGCGCCCTCTTTGCTATTGATTTTTTGGTTTCTCTACCCAAAATGTTGCCCATCTCAAACTTTCGGATTTTCGGTTACTAAAATGAACTTATTTTTATACACTTTAGAAAATGGCAAACAAAAAATTATAATTTATTAAATAGTATTTATATGGCCACTATGAGAGCAAAATTTATAAACACAATTCGGCAAATATGTTTAGAAAAGCAATGAAAAAACACGCGCGCCCTTGATTTGTTTGTGTTTAAACAAAGCCCTCTTTTAGGATTCTATGGTCAAATACCTATCTCGCCCGGAACATAAAACGTCTCCAAAATGCCATTCAATGCTGTTTGTAGTATTTTTTGCCGTGTTTAGTAAATATAAACAATGGCGGCCACTTCGAATATAAACGACGCATCAAAAATGAAGAATATTTTGAGAATCCCAAAAAATACACGTAAATGGACTACAGTCGTCAAACATTCCCAAATGAACCAATTGCCACGAGCGTTGACAGTCTCCATAACCTTACTTTTTATTCGATTTTTCTAAATAGATGGTCGGTGAACTGTGAAATAAAATTTAGTTTTTTTCAAATATGGCAGAACACTTCAAAGATCCTACTTCTTGGAAGCAAAATCAAAAAGTATTTTTAGTGAGCGGCAATAAGTGAAGCTGTGGATCCGACATTACTGTTTAAAGAGCACCAGTCTTTCTATTTCGCCTATATACTTGTAGGATAATGTCATCTCTCTCACCAGTTGAGCCAGTTATTTAAAATCTAGAGAGATACGGCGATCTGCCGTACATAATTGCGGCAGAGAAGTTGAATATAATGCCATTAGTTTCTTTGTAAACTTTTCTTCTTCACAAGAAAAGGACACTTAAGTTCGTCAAAACTCCGGCCGGAAATCGTCGCAAGACCGGCCAGAAACGTCGCAAGTTCACGTAATATGAAAGTGGTTTAGACGTTGATACGTCGGCAGAACGTAACTAGAGTCTCATAAAAACGTCCACACGAAGTCACTGGTTTACTAGAAAATGCACCAACGCGTGACAGGTCGGCTAGACGTTGGGTAGACGGTAACAATGTTACTGCAGTATTATCTAACATTAAAGCCACGGAATTTTGTCGTAATATGTAAGACCGTCTGAAGATCACTAATTTATACACCCAAATTAACGTCCATTTAGAAGAAGTATGTGGTCATTGGTCAAAAAATTGTTGCTTGGGTAGTGTCCTTATTCTACTTTTTAGTGTTCTTTTGTCGACTTGATTGGGAAAACACTTTTTCGTTTATTTGTCAAACGTCAACAGAAATAAGATTATCTGTGCGACTGACCTACCAATCGAAAACGTTTGCTGCCCGTCGGGTGGTCCAACGTAGAATTTGAAGTTGTATAACGAAAGTTGGAGGCCCGGTCTGAATTGGTAATATAGAATATGTTTTTTGAAAAGATTTGTGGTATGTTCTCTATGATTTTTACGCTATATATATTTTTATTGTAAATATAACCCCAAATAGTATTCCCATATCTTAATATGGATTGAATCATGGCAAAATAGAATGTTCGTTTTTAAGATATTGGTATTGCGTGTTTTATAAAGAAAAAACTACTTAGAATAAATTTTAGTTTATTTGTTACATACTTTATGTGGTCCTTAAAATTTAAATTCTCATCAAAAATTATGCCCAATTATTTAACTTATTTTTTTTTGTTCTATAATTTCACAGTTGCAATTTTCATTATTTTGACAGTTTATGTATATTAGTAAATTTATAATTATTTCTTTACATACACGAGTTTTTTTAGATTTTATAAACCAGAAAATGTTTGTTAAATTGATTGCACATTCGTCAATGATACATAACGCGCGTATACTTGTACAAGTAGCGTTCAATAGTTTCTGTATAGATGTCACTTGCATTCCAGTTACGAACAATAGAGTGATATCTATACAAAAAAGTATTGAACAATACCTGTGAATACTTTTAGCCAACTGTGCGCACATAGAACGACAAATGCATCGAAACGCCGCGCCGCCTGCGTGTACGCCACCGGTTCATGTATTATTGGCGAATGCGCAATCAATTTAGCAAAAATTTTCTGACCAACAACGGGTTTTACGAATTCCGGTTTTGAAAAATAATGGTTTGAAAAATTTCGGGTTTTATTAAAAATGGGTTTTACAAATTGCGAGTTTAATATTGAATGAGTTTGATAAACAATTGTTCGATTAAAAACGGGTCTTATAAATTTCAAATTTGTTATTGAATGGGTTTTAAGAAATAGAGTTCGGATAAAAAATTGGTTTAACAAATTGCAGTTTTTATGGTGAATCGTTCTTGGGATGAAAATGTTTATTAAATACGGTCTGATAAATTCCTGGTTTGATAAATCATACGCGTTCAGTATATTTGTCTTCTAGAAATAATTATTTATCAGTTTAAGTAATAAATATATATATTTTTAAAATAATTGCCCTCCAAAACCAACTCAACTACCACTTTAACAAATTCTCAACTAATCGCGATCGTATCGTTGACGCAAGAAATCATCCAACAAATTGGTGCAAAAAGGTCGTGTTTAAATAAAAGTAAACGTTGTGACGCAACGTTCGCACGCAGTGCACAACGTTGAGTGATCAACAAATTGCTATTAGTGAAGGGGCATGTGTAAGTCCGTTGGATTTTTAATGAAGGAGTTTTGTGACCATGTGGCATTGATAACTTTTTAGTCACACAATCGAGTGTTACCGGGTGTTTTGTTCGCATCCGTGTAGAAGGGGTTGATATAACGCCATATTTCAAGATGGCGGCTAAAAATCATAAAAATTACAACTTTCGCAATCGGGGCATGATTATGCTCGATTCCATATAATTCGAGAACGAGGATTTCAAAAAAATTACCTCCAAGGTCATCCAACTTAAAATGACCTTGAAAATTTCCTTTTTCTATTAAAAAATCTTATTAATTCGAGGTTTTGTCAGGCCAATTTCAAATCTACCTTAAACTATTAGGCATGTATGCCAAATTCGATCGTTAGAGTTTAATGCAGTTTGAAGCTTCATGACCTTGAAAAGTACCCAAGTAAAATTAGAGTTAGCAGAAGTTAGATATATATTTCCATATACCGGACCAGTGGTTTTAGATGCCATTTTCCAAAATCGCGGTTGAAAAAGAATAAAAAATTCTAATAATGCCCGTTGGGCATGACTACACTTGTTTATTACCATTAATAACAAAATTCAAGAATGAGGATTTAACAGCTATTTAGTCAAACATTCACGTGCCACCGCATCCCTGTAGAAGTTCCGAAATTTAATAAAAACGACAGGCATATAGGTCATTTTTACCGGGGTATAGCATAAACATCTGGGACGCCATATCAAAAAAAATGGTAGGGAGGTTTAAAATAAAGTGTTTGTTTATGGCTAAGATGTTAATTTTATCTTTGGCGCGTAAAGTTTTTGGGTAGTGGTAAATTGGAAAAAACAACATAAAAAGCTGGTTTTCTACTTGTACATGGTATTTTTAAAGTCAATCAAGGTCATGCATCAACTAAACTTTTTTTTTCGTAGTAGGCCGTAATAATTTAACAAGAATTGATGGCCACCTTGTCATTTTTGCTTTTTTACCAAATTGGATAAAATAAAATGTGGTTATAGTTCGCCATTTTGATATATCAGCCGCCATATTGAAACGCGTCATAGCTGAACCAAATTTTTTTTTACAATATTCTTGGACTTGCCCTTCTTTTCTGTTTTGCCAAATTTCGTTCTCTTCGCTTTAATAGTTGATGAATAGCGCCCTTTAGTATGTTATCTTTGCAATGTGATAATTTTACTGAGGTATTTTTCAAAGTCATGAAGCTTCAAACTCTAAGGATCGAATTTCGCATATATGCCTAATTGCTTGAGGTACATTTGAAGTTGGACTGACAAAACCTTGAATTATTAAGATTTTTTGAAGAGAAAATAGCAAAAATCTTGTTTTTTGCAATTTTCAAGGTCATTTAAGGTCGGATGACCTTAAAAATGAGTTTTTTGGAATCCCCGTTCTCGAATTATATAGAATCGAGTATACTTGAAAGATGACGTCATATCAACTTCTTCTGCACGGATGCGAACAAAACACTTGATTGTGTGGCTAAAGAACTATCAATCACGGGATAGAAATTATCGACATATGCCCTTACACTAATAGTTGGGGGAGAAAAGAAAACTTCTATGTTAAAAAAATACGTTCAAATACACTTACATACGGAAAATAACATTTAATCGATAACATAGGTATATCTGCCACCTCCTTGATCATGCTTCTTAAATACTTGAACGAGATGGAAGCTTTAAATCCATAATCTACCGACTGAACGTCGACTTCTGTAGAAACAGTACCCTAAAAAACGCATAAGGTCCGGTTGTTTAATCACAATCTAAACTCGGTTTGTCTCAAATTTAAAATCTCACTTAAAGCTGGTTCATGGTTCCTTTTCCTTTTCCGAAAGTTTAACCTTTTCTTTTTCCTTAAGTAAAACGCTGGTTCACGCTAAAATTCCTTTTCCTTAGGTTAGGTTAGGTTAGGCTCATACCTGTTTACAAGTCACCAATCCCAACTTACCTGATAAAGGAAATCAGTCTATTTGGTGAGACTTCCTCGAAATCTTGGGGAACTTTCAACCCAGGGACAAATATTTTCGCCCTTTTTCTCATTAATCCTACGCAGTGGATATGTACCGGCGTTTCCCCCTCTCCTCCACAGAATCTACAAAAGGCACTGGCCTGTATACCTGTGATTCTTCAGAAAGGCTTTAGAGTGCTGTTATTCCAGAGTTGAGCGCAAGTGCTGCACCCCTTTTCTTTCAACCCACTGGGACAATTCCCAATTGACCGTGGCTTTAGTTAGTCCAAAGCAAATTCCGCTCCTGCCTTAGCAAGAGTCGACTTTTTCGTTTACTTCAATTCCTGTGTGGCCCGGGATCCATACAGAGGTGATTTGGTTGGTTCCACAGATCTTTAGCGGAGTTTGAAGGCAGTTACAAACTAAAAGTGATTGGATCTTATTTGAGCTTATTGCTTTCAGAGCAGCTTGACTATCTGATATGATTTTGATGCTTCTGTTAGAGATGCCTTTGTCGGCTATTTCTCTTGCACAGAGCTCTATGGCGTAAACCTCGACCTGGAAGATGGTCGCAAGATTACCGAGTCCAACTGAAATTGCAGCTCTTGAATCTGAAACACCCGCTCCCACGCCGTCCTTGGTAACAAACGTGGTCAGCTTTGGTAAGTTGATTTATATTCCTCTCGTTGGAAACAGAACCTGAAACTGTTTTTCAAAGTTGTATTTTGGTAGCCTGTGGTCTGTTGGCATACTAAGGATTCGGTTATTACAAAATACCTTGCACTCGCGATTTTGGCCTTTCATTTACAAAAATTTGTGGTTCTTTTTGTCCCACAAATGTGGAAACTCTTTCACCAAATCTATTAAATGTTTAATATCCATTTCTGCACTTGCGCAACACGATTTTGCCGTTGCTTTTTCTGTAAAGTTAAATACTGGTTAACTTTCAAGGTCATTCCTTAAGGCTTAAGATAAAAAGATACAGAAGAGGAACAAGCATGAACATCCACATCTGTGATTTAATAATTGCTAACTGAAAAAGGAATTTAAGCATGAACCAACCTTTAAAAAACACCGGTCAAGATCAATTCGAAAATGCATTAAAACCAGTGGCGTACGCAGAAGGTGTTCCTGGAAAGGGGACTTGACTAACAGCATAGTTTCAGATAACCATTTTATTCTTGATTTTTGGGGAAATTAAATCTCGAGTCGATATAATAATAATAAAGCTTTCCTCCTCCAGCGTACGCCAATGCTAAAACCAATACATCCTTAAACTTGTGTCAAATGGTGAGTACAGAAAAAGTTTTACACAAAGAGTTCTAAGGATAATAAAGGACGGCATTAACTTTAATTACGTCAACTTTATGGGTGGCATAATATGAGCATGTCTAGATGAAAACAATGTCAGAAACCTTTTTTTCTAGATTAAGATGTTTTACATGTAATTTTTGTTAATAACATTGGGTTATTACCGAAAAAAATCGACCAAGAAGTAAAGAGTGTTAGAATAATCCAGGAAATAATCCTGTATATATACAGGGTGTTTCACAACTTATGTATAAAAATGAAATACGTGATTCCTACCCAAGTAACATTTTAGGGCATATTGGGAAGTTGGAAGGTTAAGATAACCAATCATACGTCAAAACATACCCCGTTTTCCTTCAGAAAATTACTTTGTAGTTTGAGGTTTGA
The DNA here is from genome assembly GCA_963921995.1 of Oxystoma pomonae. NCBI lineage: Eukaryota > Metazoa > Arthropoda > Insecta > Coleoptera > Brentidae > Oxystoma > Oxystoma pomonae. The sequence continues at coordinate 87,371,580 of OY998168.1, read as the reverse complement.
AAATAAGTTTTAAATTGGACCAAATAACCTTAAGGAACGGTCATTATATACAGGACATTTTAAAGGTTTTCTTTTAGGATATTTTTCGAATTATTTTCCTGGTATCATGTCTTCAAAGTTGTTTCGAATATAAAGTTAAAAGAGAAGGTAAATTGATGGTAAACTTGACTTGGGATTCTACTCTGAGGTCCTCGCCTTGTTTGGGCATTTCTTGGTCAACATTGCTTGTCAAAAGTTTTTATTAATGTCCTGAAGAAATCCCTCAATGTTAAGAACTTTTTCGGTTTAAAACTGGACTCAAAGTTACTTATTTTTGACCTACAGTTATTCCTCAAAGTTAGGGTTTTTTTTGGAATAAGTTTTAGGACAAAAATTTGTTTTTTTGACCAAAACCAAAAAAATGTTTATTTAACCATATGGAATATTAAGATTTGATTAGGTTAAAACTTCAGTTTTGTTTTTCTTGATGGGAAGAAAGTAGTTCTGGTAGAAAACAAGAAAACTCCTTTGCGTCACGTGTCCTCTAACGAACTGTCATGATCAGCTGTTTAGATTAATCAATAATCATAACTTTCATGTTCCTTCTCGGTATTTCCAAATTATAAGAAATTTCCTTAATAACTATTGTATCTTCAACCTTTGTTTGGATTTTGGCCTATTAGATACCTACCCTCCTATAATAAAAAGGGTTAGGAAAAACCAGATGGAAGCTCAAAATTCAAACAAAGAAAGTAGATGTTTAGGTAAAATTTGGGTTGAAGGAAGAGAGAGCATTCACGTTTTGATCGTCGAAAAGGATACTCTGTGTTAAAGTGCCTACCTAGTAGTGGTGATCCTGACAGTTTTGTGTTTTAACATGCCAAAAGAAACAATCCTTTCACAGCATCAAGCAGTTTTTACAGAAAAGTTAAACAAATTAAAAGGGATAGTGGGGACCCAACAAGTCCTAGTGGATCTCTACAAGTGCCGAACACAACCAATGGGAATACACACATCCGCCTTTATGTCAACAATCAACATGACAACCGAACAATGGGCAGGGGGTGTGCGGGGAACATTTGGCAATGAATTCGAAAAATGGATAAACCGTCCTTGATGCAAAATTGATAAGAAATTTTGGCTTCAACATTGGAAATTTTGTGTTTGAGGGAAAAAAACATGGTTAACACGACTTTTAGGGCACGGTCGCCAAAAAAAGATAAGGCTCCATATTTTTTTTTTCTTTTTTAACAAGTCTTTATTATTTTTATTGAAAAAAAAACAACAAAATCTTTATGGAAATGATTTGCTGACACTTGTTTCGTACCCAAATATTAGATTATGATTACAAATTGGAAATAATATTTAATTAGTGTTTTCCCGAAGCATAATTTTCGCGATATTTTTGTTAAAACTGCATATTTCGATGGGCGCGTGAATTTTATGGAAGTAAAAGTAAACAGTTCAACAAAAAAATTTTCGGCGCATGTCAGTTTCCTCCCATTAATAGTTTAAAATAGTAGTTTAACCCCTATGATTAAAAGATAGCTCTGATTTTTCATCACCATTTTTTATTTCCAAAATTGTTGTAGGCCATGGACATAATTATTACTTTTCTCTTTTTTTATTTTCATTTAAAAATGTTTTCATCTCCTTCTATTCTGACACGTAGAGGGCGCTTCAGTCACAGACAAAAAAGAGGGCACTGAGAGGGCATTGTGTACAATAGGACACAAATTAGGTTGAGCATTTATGCAGATGTGTACATGTGTCCCAAAAGTTGGTAAAAAGTGTCCTCTGGGCAAATTCACCTTCAGGAAAAAAAAAATTAATTACCTATTTTATCCCACCAAATTACCTTGGTTTTTGTCCCCACTTTGGTAAAAAGACGGGAAATTTCCCTCTTTTTTGACCTCCCAGCTTTTCATAAGAAAAAATTACTGGCTTATCTCGGGAATATTTTACCAAATTTTAACCAAAAATGTTACTTGGGTAATACTAGTCGGTGTTTGAAATGACGATTCATTTCGCTTAGATTTGTTCAAGTTTTCTCAAAAAACTAACCAAAAATGTGTTAAAACATTTTCTTCGCCTTCGACTGTACAGGGTGACCGTTTATAAAGTTCCACTTGGGAAAACTTTTTTGTTATTTGAATGACTTATGAAATTAGGTAGATTTCTGTAATATTTTCAGTTTTTTCCTTAATCACACTCTACACGCAGAGTCGCCACGAGGTTCTTTTTTTTTTTAATTTAATACCCTGTATATTTTGATAGATCTTTTCTATCTGATATCAAAAATATAACATATGTATTGTTTATCTTTGGCGGTTTTCGAGTAAAATCAAAAATAATTTGCCATAAGGGCAATGTGTTAGTCAAGATTTTGATTGAAAGCTCGATTTTAAATTTTTTAAACTTTTTTGAAAGACAAGACATGTGACTTTTCCGATCCGGTTCAAAATTTGACATTTCACAAAAATCCAATATGGCGGACCGTTTCGAATATCGGGTAACTTTCACCCCCCTCGCAAAAAAAATACGTGCGGCACTGGAGCAAATTTAGGTCATTGCGTCAAAAGCCATATGTATGCTTTCTAAACCAAGGCATTACTTAACTAAAATATTTGAATCGGTGACAGTGTCTTAGTTTTTACAAAATGGGCTTCTCATTCAAAGTTCAGCCAATTTTGATGTTTATTTGACTCCAAAAAGTACGGATATTACATGACCCGTTTTGAACTTCACTTCCGACATTCCCCGAGCTAAGGTCACTGACAGAAAAAAAAAGAATCTGTACTCTTAAAAAAATATCAATTTTAAGAGGACACATTGATCAGGGCATCGAGGAAAACGCTTCGAAACACTATTTAGTATAGCCGGTTATTTTAAAATCACTAGGAAGTACTGTAAAAGTAGGTACGGCGAAATTATTGCGAAAGTACTACGAAAGTATTGGGAAAGTACGACGAAAGTATTGCGAAAGTACTGCAAGTCTTGCAAAAATACTGCGAAAGTACTGCGGGTGAAAATTTATACGTACTCTCAAAGGTGGTTACCCCTCGTTAAGAAGTCACCGTTTAAGCAATGACCATCGTCAAAAATATGCGGAATAAAATAAAAGAGAAGGGGTTACCTATTTACCTAACTCTACTTACCAACTTCCAGTCCAAGACTTCGACTCTAAACCATCCCTTCTTTTCGAGAACATATGCAAGACAATATTTTCCCAATTTTAAAAATGCATCATCTTTCGAAGCAAATTCCGCATTTGATCCTCTTAATTTTTGGCCAATTTTATTGTTAATTCTGAAATAAAAAAAATTTGTAACAGTACATCATAAACCTAGGGACCAAAACTAGCGCTTTTAATGCCGAGGCAAAAAGCTTGTTGACTTACTCTCTACTGCTGAACTGTTACGAGAGATGCCCCACTTGGGTGCACATAAAAACAAAAAAATATTTTTCAGGAAACAAAAAAAAGTTGGAACTTGTTCCCTAGTGATTAAAAAAAATTAAAGTAAAAGGGCCCTTATGAATTTTTCTGATATTTTTCTAAATGTATGAGTTTTTTCCACCCAAGATCTTTTGATCTTTTGTTTTTAGATTCTTGTCGGTTAAAGTAACTGATTCGGAGGTTTTTTAACTTCTTTTTATTTTAATCGCCTTAGGAGCATAACCCTATTGGAAAGATTAACACGCCAGGACGAACCCGCTTCAGGTCACTTAGATAATTGCGGAACGATGCCTATGTGTGAGTGATTCTAATTTGGAAATCAAAGTGTATTTTTTACTTTGGTCCTTGCGTTCCTTGTGGGATACTCATCCAAGTTTCAATTTTCGTTTTTTTCCACCCAAGATCTTTTGAACTGTATTCTTATTTTATAATTTCTTATGGACCATTAAAAGAATTGCAGAACGCCTATAATTTAGCAAAAAACAGTAAAAACGTACTGGCCTTTTTTTTTATAGAGACGAGAATCTTCATTGACACCGGCCTCTGGCGGTCATCATGCTTCATCCTCTCTTGAGGAAAACCCCTCCGCTGTAGATTTGGTCGAAATAGCGGAACCATTCTCAGGAATATAACGTCACTATTTCGCCGTTCACTGTTTTGGTCTCCTAGGTGCGTTCGTTTTCGTGTTTAATTTTTAGAATCGTTCTTATCATTTCATGACCCTGGTTCCATTTATTCCATTTATCTACGTATTGTATCATTTCTTTGAAGAGGTTCCCTATGGTCATATTCTCTATCTGTAGATCGTGTCCCGTTAGAGCTTGTGTCATATAGTAATCCATTTTTTTGTGTTTGCAGTCTATCCAATGTCGGGAATAATTCTTTTCGTCCATTGTCATTTTTCGGTATTTCAGTCCCATCTTGCTTTCCAGGATTCCAGTGTTTTCTCTTCTGCAGTTTCGTTGTTTTCATCATTGTGTCCATTTTTATCTTCATATACAATTTCTTCGACAATTAGGTCTATGGGCGGGATTCCTGTTATAACCTGAATAGCTTCCGTTGATATCGTTCGGTAGCCGCAGGCTACTTTTAGTAAGACCTTCCGTTGCATTCTTATCAGCAGATTGATGGATTACACTGTCTAGTAACTTCCTCTTGCTCGTACTGGGCCCGTTTATGTTGGGCATAAGTCTTTGTAGTTCAGCGAGTCTTTTAGTTGCCTTTTTAGTGGTTTCTTCTATATGCTTTCCGAATTTCTGGTTTTCACCGATGTGGATTCCAAGATATCGTTCGCTCTTTTGCGATTTTATCAGGATTCCTTTAGTCGAAAAAACAAATGTTTTACCGGTCTCTTTTTTCGCTTAGTATAACGGCTTCGGCTTTTTCTGGTGCTAATTCTAGGGGCTTGTTTGTCATCCAAACGTACTGGCCTAAAACCTTACAATACTAAAACCGTACAAACGTAAAATAGTGTAACATATTGCCCCTAGATGGCGCTGCGGTGTAACGCACACCGTTTGATTTGTTAGCCTGACAGCGCCTTCTGTATTTTAAGAACCCACAGTCGGCCAATTGAAATTTTGTAGTACCTATCTAAAGGGCGTATTCATAGTCCTCCCTTTGAGGGAGCCAACCGAACCCGATCCATTCTGTACAATAAAAAAACCAGGCGCGGCAAAAGCCGTTACGAAAAGCTTGTAAACTGTATGTACTGCTATCTAGTGGCAATATATTACACAGGTTTTCCTGTCCAGCTGTTGTCGGCTGTATACTGTGTCGCCAGCTAGCGGGAATATGTTACACTATTTTAAGTTTGTACGGTTTTGGCCTTGAAAAGTTTTAGGCCAGTCCGTTAGGACCTATTTCAATTTTGTGATAGTACAATTTTGCGTATTTATTGTTTTTACGAACCCATACTTTATTATAAAATCCGTTTTTTGTAATGGACTTTTTGATAAATTATGCGCACCAGCATTTGCCTTAGTCGTGCTAGTCACAATTTCTAAAAAATGCACCAAAATAAACGTTGTATGAAGTGCAGAAATTAGTTATTTTAACGACGACCGCTTTTAGCGGCGCAATTACCACACTCAGACTTACTCGGTGACTATGTAAAGTTATTACTATGTCGTGACGTTGTTTGGCCTACAAAGATATTGGTTATTTCCTGGGAGCGACACTAACGACTCCAAAAACTCTCCAAAAACTTCACGCCACTTACTTAGCATAACGTTTTCCGGCCGTTTTTACAACATAGCAAGAAGTTGTCTTTTATCTATAAACTAATTTTAGTACTCTGTACGTTTATTTCAACCAACCATTCCATTTACTGTCAAGGTAATAAATATAACCAAACTTTTATGCGTACTTTTTACAAAACTCATTATATGAACAGTAAACTGTGGTCGTTTACGAATTTATCGATTAGAATTAACTCAGAGTAGTGTATATCCTAGTTATTCTTTCACGTTCTTAAAAAATTGACACACAAGACTGAGAATCTGACAGTCGTGCGCACCTGCCTGCTTGGTGTCGGGGTTAACGACGCGACTTTCAGGCAGGAGATGCCGGGTTCAAGCGGGTCTTGCAGGTAGTCTAGTAGTAGGTAAAACGCAGTATCAAGCGGAGTAGACCGAATTAGCTAGAAGTCAGGCTAATTCGTTTCCATACCGTCCCTCGGAGAGGACGTTAAGAGGACGATACCTAGTCCCGACAAAGGGGTTTAGGCTAAATTAAATCCTTCTAGGAAAAGAAAACTGCCTTCCTAGGGGGTGCTCATCAGACCGGTCTGGTGAGTGGGGAGGGCAGGGGGTATATAGCTAATATATGGAAAAAAGAAGTATTGTAAAGCAAGAGAGAGAGAGACAGTCGTGCGCGACGGTGCCACGACTCAAAATGTATTAACGATTTTGTTACAAAAGTGAGTCGTCTAAATGCTTAAATTCCGTCACTTCACAACATTAGGTTGTATTTGGGTACGTCATAACATCGATAAATTGTTACTTGGGTTGCGACCCAAGTAGCATTTATCCGTCTTCCAACCTAATCTGTTATAAAGCGACGTTAGGTAGGTACAAAATAAAGTTGTCTAGTGAGTCAAACGACAAACGTCTTTTGTAAAAAAATAAAATCCGATAGTTACGTAGGTACGCATATGCGAACCTTAAACGACGTCAAAATAGGCAACGTAAATTGTACAAATATTTTTCCAGACGGATTCACGTCAGTTTACGTTTCAAAGCCGACTGTTTTAACGCCTATACCTTAATCGACGTCGCAATTCAGGTCCTTTATTTGGATACCTACCAAAAAAGGAACGAAAAAAAAGAAAGATATTTAACCTACAATTTTGCATCTGGAACATCAAATTTCACAATTTGATGGCTTGCTGCCAACCAAAAATCTGATGGACCTTCATCAGCTCGCACTTATATTTCCTCTAGTCCACTTTATTTGGAATATTAGTGGGGTCGCTTTTTTTGATGGGGACGGGTTCGAGCTCATTCAATAAAAACGTCATTAATAAATACAATTTTAAAATAATCCATGTTTTTAAGAAAAAAACAAGGAAAAACGGAAAATATTTTTCTAGGTTATGTTCAGCTGAACTGTCATTCTTCTTTTAAGTCAGTTTTGGTTACATGGCCAACGAAAAATGGAGGCGGATTCCGAACGTTTGCACATATTACGTAGTTTAACGTTGGCTGGTTAGATTTGGATAAAATTGGGGCTACAAATCGGTCTCCTTGTCCAAATTGGTAAAAGTACTATACCAGCCCAAATTCGGCCATTTTGGAGTTGCAAACTTGGGCAGTCATTATTGACAACAATTTTTTTCTTGTTTTTATTGAAAAAAAAAACAACAAAAGATACTTAATAACGCGTTTAGTATTATTCTTGAGTGATTTCAGTATCAATTACAACCGAAATAGTGCTTTAAAAAAAAAAATTTTAATATTTTTTTGTTTTTGCTATTTTGTGCTAATTTGGAAGGGGGAAGTTATTTTCCGCCCCATCTTGACCAAATTTGTCAGTAAAGTGGCCCTCGCAGAAATATTTCGCTCTAGCTAACATAACTTTTATTGTTAATGAAATAAAAAGGTGGCTATTTATTTTTTGTGAGTTATAATTCGTTAATATATATTTCGCCTAAAATTTACTAAACAAGTACCACATTAAGTAATCAATTAAATAATATAAAATTACGTAAGCTTGCGGACGTATTATCACGTCGTCATAGGTAAACTACTATATCATTGAAGTAGAATTAGCGACGTCGGGCCGATCCGAATTTGTATTCCCAATTTAGGTCGGATTGTGGTCGTACGAAATGAGATTTGTAGTCCGCTTGCCAACGTCGGGGTTTTTAAGCCAACGACTAGAGGACGTAGTTTGACGTCTAAATGCTACTTGTTTACACACTGCATTAATAAATAGTTTTGACACTAAAAAAAACTTACTCATCCATAGCATCCACATTGTAGTTATTGACTATCTGTATATAAAACTCGCTCGGCGACTCGATATGAGAAAATACACATACTTCGTCCAGCTTCGGTAATGAAGTTCGTGTCAAATCTGAAAAAAAATAGTAGACACTTACGGTGGGATTTACTGAAAGGGTTTAGTCTATTTTAGAACGGTTACAAGTTTAAGTGAAATTTTTGGTTTTAAGCATTTTAAACCAACCCTCCTTGAGTTTTGAACATAGTGTGATTTATAAGAAGAATTTTAATAAATTTGTTTATTGAATAATGATCTTATCACAATCTTTTGTTGAATTTAAGAAGAAAGTTTCAATTTAGAAGAAAAGAAAATTAAAAAATTTAAACCCACACGGGGTTTAAATAGTAAACACTCTGTAGAACAAATTAAAATTGGGGTTATATGTTACTCTAATTAAAATTTACCCTTGTTAATTAATTTTTCAAATTAATACTTGATATCACACAACGATTTAGATGGGTAATAATAAAATATATAGTAGATTAATTTTGTATTTATTTAAACGGTGTTTCATTTCATTTCTGTCACTGTCGAATGTCAGTTTCAAAATATTACTGATGAAAACTATAGCTTTTTTCAGTTTGTAAATAAATTAATATAGTTGTTTTGGGTTTTTTTGTTTGGTATATCTTTCGTGCATAATCAGTGACCTTCACTTATGTTTGCTTTGCCTCGTAGTGCTCTCATAAATATATTTTTTGTGCTGAAAAACGGGTTAAAAATATGGCGTTTTTCTAGACAAAATTGGAGGTTGAAACAAAAAAAAGTTAAAAAACCTCCGAATCAGTTACTTCAACCGAAAAGAATCTAAAAAAAAAGTTCAAAGGATCTTGGGTGGAAAAAAACGAAAATTCAAACTTGGATGAGTATCCCACAAGGAACAAACAAAAGGAACAAATTAATGAACAACTTGGGATATTAAGTAAGGTAAATTAATCCTTGTACAAACGGTTACTTAGGGAAATTATAAACGAACTTATTACCAATTGCCACAAAACAATCCTTTCTGGGTGCTATAAATTTAAACCACCCCCCAGAGGTGGTCTGAAAAATCAACAACTTTATATAATAACCTCAAACAGAGATAATGAAGCTTTTATGTGCCAAATTTTTGGCCTATTCACCATTTTCCATTTTGAAACCTGTCAAAAAAAATATTTTTAGGGCATTTTCTTTTAAAATATGGTATATTTTGAGAAGAAAAGCAGTTTTTTTTGCAATACCAATACAAAATAATCAATAACTTTGTGTCTTTTCTGTAAGGGTAAGTGTTTTTTGACAATTGGTTTTAAAATTTAGTATCTCCGACAGGTGTAAATAAACTTGGCGCACTATGAAACGCATATTTTGAGAGTATTTTATACCTCTCTAACTTTTTTAGGTTTTATTATTTTGAAATGGGGTTTTTTGGTATTGTATAGCTGGTATTTTTTGCTAAAAAAAGGTTAAAACCAAAGTTTGCCATTTCGTATTTTATTCGGTATACAAGGTGTGACAAAAAGTACTGTTTTTTTGTCAAAGTTTAAATTTAACGAAAATTAAAAAAAAATTGGGAAAAATTTAAAATTATTAAATTGGTTATCAAATCTTTCCTAACGAAATTAATTCTCAGATTTTTTGTTTTTAAATTTCTTTTGTTTTGGTTTTGGAATTTATGCTTATTTTACATTCTTTTTGACCGGATTTCGAAAATAATTTTAAATATGTATTTTTGCAATCTCCGGAAGGCCTATTAAAAATAAAACGTACCCAAAGTTATTTTGAAAATTAATCTTGATTACCAGTGGCATCCAAGTTGTAAATTGTAAGATGTTTACAAAAAATACTTTATACGTTTAACATCAATCTTTTCAAGAAGTTAAACTTCCAAATCAGTTACATCAACCGAAAAGAATCTAAAAAAGAGAAGATCAAGAGATCTTGGGAGGAAAGAACGAAAATTCAAAATTGGATGAGTGTCCCACAAGGAAACACACAAAAGACCAAAGCGAAAGGAGAAACAATTAAACGATGTTTCGCCTGGGGTGACCAGCGTGGGCTCGTCAGTGGATTCACTAGTCACCCTTAATCCAGACATCATTTAACACCATCGCATACTCTGACTTCCAACTCTGAATCACTCACAAATAGGCATCGTTCCGCATGGTACTTATTATAAGTCACCTGATACGGGTTCGTCCTGGTGTGTTAATCTTTCTAATAGGAATATGCTCCTAAGACAATTAAAAAACAAGAAGTTAAACTTCCAAATCAGTTACATCAACCGAAAAGAATCTAAAAAAGAGAAGATCAAGAGATCTTGGGAGGAAAGAACGAAAATTGAAAATTGGATGAGTGTCCCACAAGGAAACACACAAAAGACCAAAGCGAAAGGAGAAACAATTAAACGATGTTTCGCCCGGGGTGACCAGCGTGGGCTCGTCAGTGGATTCACTAGTCACCTTCAATCCAGACATCATTTAACACCATCACACACTCTGACTTCCAACTCTGAATCACTCACAAATAGGCATCGTTCCGCATGGTACTTATTGTAAGTCTTGTTTTTTAATTGTCTTAGGAGCATATTCCTATTGGAAAGAATAACACGCCAGGACGAACCCGTATCAGGTGACTTATAATAAGTACCATGCGGAACGATGCATATTGGTGTCCTCCCAAGATCTCTTGATCTTCTCTTTTTTTTATCAATTTTCTCGCTATTAATTTAAAAAAATATTATTTTTTTCAGTTATTAGTAACTACTGACCATTTTTACCAAAGCGGTTTTTTATTTTTTTTTAAATGTTAACTAGGGGCGGAGCTAGATTTTTTTTAGAATACACTTTTATTGATAAAAAATGGATACATAAATTAGAGAAAGCAGGGTCAGCTTATATTTTTTTTAAATTATTATGTAAATAATTTTTTTTATAACAAGCCCATCAGGGGCGTGCATAATCTTTTATTTTAAAAAAATTTTATTTAAAAATATTATGTTAGTTCTATGTGATCCTAAAGTGAATCAGTGAAAACAAATCATAAAATATAAGGATTTTTGAAAATTCATTCGAAAGGTCCAATTTTGCACAATTTTGCACGCCTATTTTGAAATTTTGTACACCTATTTTGAAATTTTGTACACCCCATGGGAACCCGCAATCGGGTTCTCGAGTGAGGCTGCCCCCCCCCAGATATTTTTTGAAAATTTTAGTATCATTCGAAAGGTCCAATTTTGCACAGCTATTTTGAAATTTTCCACACCCTGTATGGGAACCCGCAATAGGGTTCATGAGTAACGAAGCTGCCCCCCCAGATGATATTTTTTGAAAATTTTGGTACGATTCGAAAGGTCTAATTTTGCACACCCATTTTGAAATTTTGCACACCCCATGGAAACCCGCTATAGGGTTCTCGAGTAACAAGGCTGCCCCCCGATATTTTTTGAAAATTTTGGTATCATTCGAAAGGTCCAATTTTGCACACCTATTTTAAAATTTTCCACACCCTATATGTGAAGCCGCAATAGCGTTCATGAGTACCGAGGCGTCCCCCCCTGATGATATTTTTTGAAAATTTTGGTTTCATTCGAAAGGTCTAATTTTGCACAATTTTGCACACCTATCTTGAAAAATGGGGAGGGGGCAGCCTCGTTACGCGAGAACCCTGTTACGGGTTCCCATGGGGTGTGCAAAATTTCAAAATAGGTGTGCAGAATTGGACCTTTCGAATGATACCAAAATTTGATTAGCTTCCCTAATTCACTTTAGGATCACACAGAACAAACATAATATTTTTAAATAAAAACTTTTAAAAATAAAAAAAATTATGGTGCGCTTGTTATATAAGCTGAACCTGCTTTCTCTAATTTATGTAACCATTTTATATCAATAAAAGTGTATTCTGAAAAAAAAATCTAGCTCTAGGTAGTAGTAGTTACTAATAACTGAAAAAAAATATATATTTTTTTAATGAGTAGCGAGAAAATTGATGTGAAACATATAAAGTATTTTTTGTAAACATATGTTACAATCCACAACTTGGACGCCACTGGTAATCAAGATTAATTTTCCAAGTAACTTTGGGTAGGTTTTATTTTTAATAGGCCTACCAGAGATTGCGAAAATGCATATTTAAAATTATTGGCGAAATCCGGTCAAATCCACGAGGCAACAGAATGTAAAATACAAATAATTTTTTTAAAAAAATCGTATCTCCAAAACAAAAAAAAAATAAAAAATCTGAGAATTAATTTTGTTAAGAAAGATTTGATAACCAACTTGATAATTTTAAATTTTTTCCAATTTTTTTTTTTTTTTAATTTTCGTTAACTTTAAAAAACAGTACTTTTTGTGACACCTTGTATACCGAATAAAATACAAATTGGCAAACTTTGGTTTTAACCTTTTTTTAGAAAAAAATATCAGCTGTACGGTACCAAAAGCCCCATTTAAAAATAATAAAACCTAAAAAAGATACAGGTGTTAATAAGGTTTAAAATACTCTCCTAAATATAAAATACGCGTTTCATAGTGCGCCCAGTTTATTTAGACCTGTGGGGGGTACTATTTTAGATCTTAGTAAATCCCACTGTTAAAGTTGGCAAGCTAGTTTTGATTCCTTATTGTTAGCGTATCTTTGATGCGTTTTTTGTGAAAGCGTCCTCAAAAAAGATCTAAAGTTGTGCTTACAACGTACGACGTAACCACACAAATTCTTGTTCAGTGCTTGACGCACAGTTTTACTTCATGCCGCTCACTTCTATTTCCTTCCTTATCGAAAAAAGTGAGGGGGCAATAGAATAGACAATAGGAGTGAAACTGTGGATCAGGCATTTATGAAAACCCACAGATAACAAAATGGTTAGTATACACGAGCTGCGTACGAATACTGCAAGGGTGGTCGTAGAGATATGTGAGATTAGAGGCCCTGTATACGATTTTTGACAGTTATTGTTTTACCAGAGGTGAGCAACTGGATTTGACAGTTGCTAGTTGGTAACCCCTGACAATAAATAATTTTGTCACTGTCACATTTTTTATTAAGAAACGTCCGGTTTAAAAATGGAATTTTGCTGTATCAAAAACTGTAAAAACACGTGCCTCGACGAATTTGTATTGTCCCGTTGTCCAACGCAGAAAGAAACTCAGGAAACGTGGAAAGAAATCATGCATTAACCAAGCTGGAAAATTAATAAAAATACCCGAATTTGCGAGGTAAGTGAGCTATAACAAGCAGTAAGTACAAACATACGCATTTAGCATATACTTTGTTAATAAATAACACATAATGTTTCCGTGTTTTATTGTAAGAAAAAGAGTAACAAAAATATTTTGTTTGTTTTTGTTTTTCTTGTCAAAACTTGACATATTTTACTAACCAAAAAAAATCAATCTTTCAAAAACCGTCTGGGGAAATTATAAAAAGAGACAACCAAACATCAGTCCATTTCATAAAATCGCTTTTACATGCAAATATGAAAAAAAAGAGGGCCTCTAGGTGAGACGTAGTCGCTATTGTACGACGTATCCGTTCTTTCACTCTCTATTTGTGCAATTTTAAGTATCTAGTTTCCAGTCAGGTAGGAGCCATTGTGCGAATCCTTTATGGGCGACACACAAGTTGCGTTTTCTTTCGCAACGTTACGGTGAAAATTCTCACGTCATTCCTCCAAACCAACACACAACGTTGGAAATATGGTGAAAACATATACTTATAAACTTAATATACACGGCATTGCAATGCATCCCCGTGAAAATTTTTGTAAGCAAGATTAATGATCTAAATCCAGGAGGCTATGAAAATTTTTAAAATTTTAGTCGTTTTACGCATTGCATCTGAATGTCAAGGTTCACGTTGTTTACTTTTCAAAAACCAAGTGTTTTTCGTTTTTTTTACGTAAAAATAGCAGAAGCAAGAGGAATGCCAATAATAAATTCGAAGAAAATGTGAGATGTGCAATGGACAACAATTTGAACATTTGAATTAAATTAAGTTGTTAGTTTTATGTAAGGGGGTTAAGTTTGTTTCTGTTTGTTTCTTCATATCTAAATTATTGTATAGGTACTTTTTATTAATAAAACTAAACAAACAAATATCTCCGTGGTGGGTAGTTGGATTATTACATGGAGTTTAAAGCATCCAAAATAATAACTTTCAAATAAAAAATAGATTCCTAATACTAAAACTATAGCACTGATGATGGTTGTTGGCGTCGAAACGTCGTAAAATTAAAATGTAAGTTAAACCAGTTAAAAAAGCACTAAAAACTATACAAGATTAAGAAAAAAAAAATTGGGTTCGAATTTAAGTTTTCGGTCCTGATAATGGTCAGTTAAAAACGAAACGTTGAATTAAAATTTCGAGTGCGCCATTTTGTTTCCGTTCAAAAGTTTTGACAGAATCAAAATATTTTGCATATTAAGGAAGATATGGCAAATTATTAAAATTGCCAAATTTTCGATTTCCCCCCGTAGCTCAGAAACTACAAGGGCCATCCAAAATCTGGTAACATCGTTTTTCAAGTCTCGAAAAAGTATATTAACGGAGTTTTCCATAAGGATCCATCGAAAATGGGATACACTGTACACTAAAGTGTGTGTAGCCTTAGATTAAAAAGAGACAAGATACTTGACACTTACTGAGACTTTGGTTATATTATTATATGGAACAATGTTTACCTTTCTGTTGTTTACAGTAAACACACCAGTGGCGTACCATAAATTTACACATGGATTATATTATTAAAATTTTACTATAATATGATATCTGCCAATTTGAGCTTTGGAAGCTTCCTAACAATAAATGTTTGCAGTATAATTTTATATAAAAGAAATTTATTACATTATTTAACTTGACCATTATTTTGTTATATGTCTAACTTTAACGCTTTGTCCACAAAATTCTATTCTATTCTATAGCAATTTTAATTTTCAAAACAATAAAATTATGCCAAACATTAAAACAAAGAAACACAGTTCATAGCACCTGGAATATCAAGACAAAGCAATATTACCCACTAGCAAAAAATTATGTTATTGTGTTTATTAATTTTGCTATTTGTTCTGGTCATTAGCAGAAACTTACTTATACTGACTTCTTCAGTACACAATAAAGTCAATAAAGCTTAGGGTATGTAGAGACATCTAGGAGAGACAAAAAGATTTAAATATCAATTCGAAGGGCGAGCGCACATAGCAACGGCGGCAGTATAAATCACCCTTAATATTCTGATAAGAGGTAGGAATTCAATATTCTTACAAACCTGCACACTTGTGAATTAACTTTTATTGTTGTTTGCGCGTTTGTTTAAGGACTTTACCTACCTTTATTTTATAGTCTTTATAAAAAAAACCTTCGAAAATATATTATTTGTGCATTAACTACTTTATATCCCGTCTTTATAAAAAAAAATCTCGAAAAAAACCTTATAAAAACGTTAGCAAATATCACATTTGACGCATTGGTAATTAACTACTTCATCAAAAAAAAAAGTGTTTGTTGATATCTTAATCTAAGGATTTACTAATTTAAGTATATTTCATAAACTTTTTTTTATTTTTTGTGTACCTACCGGCATGTGTCGCAACTGACTGATTTCACTTGCTTTCCCTTTGTTTTCAAAACATTGGACGATTTGTTCCAAAATATCACTTTAAATGCACTGAAATATTCTTCTACTGGTCAAAAAACACACTATAAAAGTTTTTTGACAAAATGTGGTTTTAAAACGACTTATAAACTGCTTAAAACATTCTGAAATTTTAAAATAAATAAGAATAAAAATATCATCCGACCGTCTGCGCTATGCCGACTTTCCCCACCGACAAGCCAATCGAGACCTAAAGTGGTTGAGACAAAATTCTCTGTCCCTATCGTTCTAACGTCGTTTAAAAGGATAGAAAAATAATCGATATTTCTCACCTTTGTTTTGTTGTGATGTTATTTGTAAATAAACAGTGGTTATTATTTGTCAAGAAGTTTTCGTTGGACCAGATATCTTGTGTCCTTTTAATCCAAGGTGTGTACTGTGAGTAAAATTAAAAACCGAAAACACCACTTTCGTAATCCAAAAATCAAAACAAACAAAAATGGCGTCAGGAATAACAGCACTTGCGCAAAACGGGCGGATATCTTTATTTTCATGGCCTACTTGACCATGATATGTTGCTAAAAAAATTGTCACTTCCAGGGCGTGTATATTAAGTTTATAAGTATATGGGCAGTTTCAGCAAGTTGAAAATAGATTTGAATTTTTATCCAAAAACACTTTTCTTTTGCTGTTGCGCCCTCGAAACCGCAAAACGCGGTTAGGTGGTGACAGTACTTGCGCGATCGAACTTTCTACTCGAACGGATTTAAAAGGTTTATGCGGTCAAATGTAAATGTAGTTGTTAGCCGGTTAGCCCATCCGTGACAAGCATGTTCCCATGTAAGTTTTGCATTCAAGTTGACCCCCAAATACCTTACAGTCTTTTAAATAATTTTAAGTATTAGTGGTCAAGCTGTTGAGTTCTCTCATGCAAAGGTGAGACTGCACTGGTCTTATATCATCTGCGTAAAGCACAATTTTATTTAATGGACAAGTTCTGTTGATGTCAATTACGTAAATCAGAAACAGTACTGGTCCTAGTACAGAACCTTGAGGAACTCCGTGTTTAACCGAAAGATTTTCTGATGGCCAGCTGATGACGCAAACTGTAGCCGCTCGTCCAAATAGGATTTGATCAACAAAATACTATGCTTTGTAAAACCATAAAATGAAAATTTAGAAGCAAGAATATCATACGAATTAAATTGAGATGAGACAAACTCTTTTTTTTGCAAACAGTAAACAGGGTCGTGTGTTGCTAATGTTATTTGCACACTTGCACAGTGATTTAAGGTACGTTCGGGTATTATTAAATAGCAGTGGTTTGATGTAGGAGTGAGGGAATTTTTCAAAAATTCTCCACATATTGAAGGTCTACTTAGATTCCAAAAGAAAATTTTGTATGATTCGTCGTGTAAAAAACCAGTTTAGGACAATGTTGACAGTTCATTTAATTGAAACGGATGGCACAAAATAATTTTTAAAAAGCCTCGGAAAAGCACAAAATGTATCAGAAGGGCTAACTGCGCATGTTCGCACCGGCACCCTACCTTCGCGAAGTGGCGCCTATGGAGTAATTTCTTTTTACTCTACTTCTATACCCAAATACTAAAAGGCACTGTACTTTTCACTCCGATTTGAGTGCATTACCCGCTCTAGAATGTGACGTATTGTGAAATGTTATGACATTTGTCATTGTGAGAACTGCACTCAACTTAAAATTAATTGCCACTAAAAACTATTGAATGTTTTGCAAGGAAAAAGACAATGAAACTTACAATGAGCCATGTTTAAAAAACGAAAATAGCACTGATGATCCAGCTCAAGAAGATAGAAAAGGCAATCCTGGTGAAAACTCCGAACAATGTGAAAATTTCGTTAAAGATATTTTAAACGTTTTTGAAAAAGAAGTACAAGAACAACCAAATATAGATGAAGCTACAAGTAAATCCCAAATAGAATCCCCTGAACAAGAGCAAAATGAGAAAATAGCCCAATTAATTGATGGCGAGGACACACACAACAAAGTAGAACAGGACCGTGATTTAAAAGAAAAATCAAATTCCTTACCAGAAAAGATGCTGCCGTTAACAGATAGTGAAGCAGATTTATATGATTTAGATGACAAATCCAATTCTTCAATTAGTGTGGAAGAATCTATTAGCGATCTTTGTAATACGACGCACACTAATGCAGAGCAAAAAAGAGTTTTAAATAACCACCCAAATACATCTGAATCCAATGTTAAATACAATAAAAGACAAAATATACAAAAACTGCCGACAATAGCGATGGAACTTCATAAAGAAACCGTAGTGGGCGATGATTTTGCTACAAAAAACAATCATATTGTGTGTGAATGTGATAATTCCGGAGTAGCGGGAGGAGCGGTGCCCATGGTAACTTCCTTTATTGTCCAGGAATCTGTTCAAGATCATATCAAAGAAGCAAATGTAGAAGCCATCGCTTTCCAGGCGACTGGAAAGAAAAGTAACGAAATTATTAGTGCAAGTAAAAAAAAATTCTCACAAAGTGACGTCAACCTCACGGCTTCTGAACTTAGCAACGAATTGGTCAATAGTATTTCCTACAAGTCTCAAGAAAGTCTGGCTTCACAGACAAACAAAGAAGAGGGTAATGCCTCTGATAACATCAAGGCAATCATGACCACTTCAAGCAGTCAGGTTTCTTTTAAAAACTCTCCCAATCTGACTGAAAATAATGAGCTCAAAGTAGAAATGGAATCAACAAGTAGTCAAGTTTCTTTGAAAAAACGACCCAGCTTGATCCCAAAACTTTCTGGCCTGTTTCAAAAAAACAAAGAACCACAAACGCAAATGGCAGTTAACAACATAAATGAGCAACAAAGAAATTTAACACTATATATTGATAGTAAAGAGCAGACGGTTGCCAGACACGTAGCCACGATTAAATTTCTAGCAAGATCGTTACCTCATCATGGTACACAAATATGTTCTGAACAGGGGGCTAAAGAGAAAATAGAAAATTTGTATATTAATGTTGTGGCGCTTAAAAATCTTGTTAAAGATGTGTTAAGTGCCGAAAGCTGTCAAAGTTTGGACATTTTGCCAACGAAATCGAAGTCAAACACGGAATTAAAATTCCATACTACTGATTCGGAGAGTAAGAAGAAAAATGAAGCAGGCCCTGGTGAGTCTTTTTTGCCGACCTTGGAGGGAAGATCTTCGAGAACTCAGATAAATGAGTAAAATCCATAAAAAAGCGCAGCAGTAGAAAATCTTCTTTTAAAGCTTTAAAATTACAGATTTTATTTTAGTTGATTGTTATTTTAAAACCAGCAATAGATATCTTTAATAAAGTCCGGTCATCATATTTGTCGTCGACACCGTCACTTTTTGGCGTTTGAAATGATGAAATCTAGTATATTTGGTAACCAAACGGAGTTGGCAAACAAAATGATAGTTCCTTACCATAAAATTGTGTTTTTTAAAAAGAATAATTGCGTAAAATAAATTTTGGAAATAATCAACTTTTCGTATCTAAAGTCGTTTTTAACGACAGTAGTTAGATTTAGGTTTCTTGGGACAAAATATTCAATTCAAAATAACAATTGCAAAGGCTAGCAATTGTTTTCGCGATCGTCTTTTGGACTAGAATTAGTGTGACAAGACTTTAGTTACACTTAATCTAAGTTTTTAACGTTTTTTTTTTTACCGGAGAAGAAATTTATCAGTGAGATTTACTAAGATCTAAAATAGTACCCCCACAGGTCTAAATATTTACATCTATGTGGGTCACAAAACACTTATACTCGTATCCACCAACGCAAAAACTCTCCGATTAGGCTTTAATTATGATTAGTTACTAATCGATGCTTAGAATGGGGTCTGTTACATTAAAACTTTGTTTGCCAAGACTCATTCCAAACTTCTATTAGTGTTAATCATGATTGAAGCTTAACCGGAGGATTTTCACGTTGGTGGATATGGATAGTACCCATACAGAAAAAACACAAACTTATTGATAATTTTCTATTGTTATTGCAAGATACCACTGAAAAACTGCTTTTTTCCCCAAAATACACCATATTTTAGAAGAAATCTAATGTTTTTAGCTTCATTATTTGTGTTTGAGGTTATAAAGTTGGTGATTTTTTAGACCACCTCAGGGGGGTGGTTTAAATTTATAGCCCTCAGAAAGGATTGTTTTGTGGCATTTGGTAATAAGTTCGTTTATAATTTCTCTAAGTAACCATTTTTACAAGGATTAATTTACCTTACTTAATATCGCAAGTTGTTCATTACCCAATAAAATACCACCTATTTTGTCCAGAAAAATGCCATATTTTAAACCCGTTTTCAGCACAAAAAATATATTTATGAGGGCACTACGAGGCAAAACAAACATAAGTGAAGGTCACTGATTATGCGAAAAATATACCAAACAAAAAACCCAAAAGAACTATATTAATTTATTTCCAAACTGAAAGTAAAACATTGAGGTTATCTACAAGCTCAGTCAAAAAAACTTTCCTTACTCAAAGCCCACTCATTCTAAAGCTGTAGCTTATATCAGTAGAGATTGGTGCAAGCCAAGGTGCCAGCAAAGGTAAAAGATCCGAACTGGCTGTTTGTGATTGATCTTAGCGCTAATATTTTTAACCTGACATTTCGACAGTGACAAAAATGTAAAAAAAAACTTGCATTTAAGTTTTTAATTTCATAAATAAAACACCTTTTAAATAAATACAAAATTAATCTACTCCTTATTTTATTATTAGTCCCCTAAATCATTGTGTGACATGAAGTATTAATTGGAAAAATTAATTAACAAGGGTAAGTTTTATTTAGACTGACATATACCCCAATGTTATAGGTTTAAATTTTTTAATTTTCTTTTCTTCTAAATTGAAACTTTCTTCTTAAATCCAACAAAAGATTGTGTTAAGATGATTATTCAGTAAACAAATTAATTAAAATTCAAAATTCTTCTTTAAACTTAGGACCGTTCTAAAATAGACTAAACCTTTTTAGGGGTGACTGGAAACATCAAAACAAACAAAAATGTTCCTATAAGGGAGTGTCCGATAATGCATATTTATGGAGGAAAAAAGGGTTAAAGTTCAACCCTATAACCTTAATTTCCTAAACTACTGAAAATAATTTTTTAAGAAAAAGTACTTGTAGTTGTGCAAAAACATTTACTTTTTAAAATAAATAACTAGAAAATAAGAAATTTTTGTAATTAAACATTTTTTTACAACCTTTTTTTAAAAATAATCCATTTGTGCAACAGTTGGCAAACGCGCATAAACCATCTACTTTAAATAAGTTCTTGTAAATAAAAATACGGCGCCAAAAACGTTATCGGTGAATAATTAGGTTCTATTGCACTGCTGAATGCAATAAATCTTTGGCGGCTCTTTTGACAAGGACATTTTTAGTTTTTGTTTTAGAGTGGGAATTTGAAGATTAACAACAACCCTAATTTATTATTTATTACCTATCTTAGTATTTTAGTCTTATGGCGGGCTTCTTGTAGTACGTTTGCGTTTTTTTTTAAATTTTGATATTCTGTAGAAAACTTTGAGTGTGTATGGAAAACTTCTGAAGTAGCCAGTGCAGTGTTTATCAGCAAATATTTTTTTAATTAGTGTTTAGTTTAAGTAAACAATATGTTTTGCTATAGCGAGTATTTGGATATAATTTTAATTTATGGCGAAGCTAATCAACATGCCAATGTAGCTAGGCAGATTTACATTGAAAGATTTCCTAATAGGCGTTTTCCAAATGCCCGAACGTTTGTCGCTTATGTCCAAAGAATATTGGATACCCGAAGCATACAGCCAAAAAGTCAAAATCATGGCCCTGATAGACAAATTAATCCAGAAACCGAAGAACAGATTTTGGATCTTATTCGTGAAAATCCTCGGCTTAGTACGCAAATGATAGGAAGGCAAGTTGGCGTATCCCATTACGTGGTACACAGAACTTTTAAGGAACAGTTACTGTATCTGTATCATTTGCAGAGATTTCAGGGTCTGAATCCAGCTGATTATGGTCCAAGACAGACTTTTTGCGATTTACCTAGGCAAAACCTAATTTTTTTAAATTAATTTTGGCTACTGATGAAGCTTGCTTGGGATGTAAACTTTCACAATACGGCCGTTCCCAATGAGCATTTTTAGAAACTTCTGGTGACAGATATTAATATAATTATTATAAAGAGGGTTCCATTGATACCCTAGGGTATTTAGAAGTTTCCTACAAGAATTGAGTTTGTATATTTGTTTTATTAAAGGCTCTAAATTGAGGGTACCCTAAAGTAACATAAAACTGGCGTTAACAATATTTCCATGGACATCTTTATAAAAGTCATCGGTTCAAATGTTATATAAATTGGTGTTAACAATGTTTCCACCAACATATTTATAAAAATATTAGTCATCAGTGACAAAAGTTATATAAATTGGTGTTTGAAATCTTTCTGTCAACCCACCTATAAAACCATAAGTAACTATCAATTAAAGATATATAATAGATTGGTTTTTAAAATGTTGCTATCAACCCACTTATAAAACTTAATTAACCAACAACAAATTTATATAAGATAAGATTGAAAATATTTCGAGAGACACTTATAAAAACTTGGGAACTCACACACAATAGTTATATAAATTGGTGTCTGTAATATTCTTATGAACTCATTCATAAACCTTTTTTGCCCATAAGGTTTTTTCTATAATGTTGTTATTAATTTCTTTATATAGTGATTATACTACAACTGTTTTTAGAACAAAAAAAAACAATTTTAATTTATTTTGGCAATTATAATAACAAAACAAACAAGATTTTTTAAGGTTAATTTTGTGACATTAAAAGGCGCGTTTTTGTGGCTTTAAAAGGAGCGTTTTTGCGACATTAAAAGGCGCGTTTTTGCGAGATACCATACCATTATTATCTTGTTTTAATTACATCAATCTGAGAGAGATAAGAGATCCAAATCTTCTTGAGATAGTTGCCGATGACAGATATCGGGATCGAATACATTTTACAACCGATTCCCACCAGCGTTTCCCATGCGCAGTCACCCTGACTCAAAAAACTCATCACGTGGTCCGACATGAACTTGTATAGGCAAATCTCGCTTAGATCACGTGATACGTATTTTGATTCGGGGGACCCACGAATGAGAAACGCATGGATGGGAACCGTGTTTTAGAAAAAGAGAACAATATAGTAACCGTGTTAAGGTTGCAAAAACGCACCGTGAAACGTTGAGCGCATACGCTGATACTGCTGGTCGGCGGCAAATGTGAACACTCTGGAAAATACTCGCCTGTACATCCTTCGACCCCGCAATCTAACTATATTCTTGAGATAGTTACCTCTGACAGTTATGCGGGCTTGAAGTGTGTGGAGGCGGGTATTTTTCCTGGTATGTGTAGTATGCTGGATCTCTCGAGAAATGCATTTAGGAAAAGAGAGCAATGGTAACTATGTTAAGCTCGCAGAAACGGACCATCAGTGTTCAACACTGCGCCATCTGCAGCCATTTGTTCCAAGTAGCATCATTTTTTAAAAGGGTCATAAAATAGTGTTTTTCGAGGTAAACAGTGGTATAGTTGTATTGTTTTTTTTTTTAATAGAATTGTCGGAAATTTTCGCCATTTTGGATTACAAAAATAGGGTTTTGGCCTAAATAAAAACGTTATTTATGGGGTTTCAACATGTGTTTCAATCGAAATATTGCTTGTTAGGGTTAAGAACAACATATAAAATTCAATATTTGTCCCAGAAAGAAAAAAACGCCTATGAAAAAAAAAACTGATATTTAAGTGAATATTTTTTTTCCCGTTTTCTCAAGTATTTTTGGAGCCCATGAAATTTACGTGACTGTATTCGAAAACTATACAGTACACACGGGACCGCAGCTGATTTTCAAAGTAGGATGACTTGAAAAACAGCTTTTATTTGACTCTAGTATATAAATATTCATATTCCTGCTTCAGCTTATCTCACTTTCATTTTTATTTATTTTAGAAGATTGCTAAACACCATTTTATAAATTTTTTTATTGTAAAAAGCAAAAGAATAATGCATAACAAGCAAAGGGAAGAAAGATCGAAAATCTATATTTCTAAATCCATAAAAACCTTTAATTTGTTATGTAGTGTTGTTAGAACAGTTGTAAAACCTTTTTATAATAATCTCTATACTTGAGGGCTCATAAGGAAGTTTTATAAAATCTATATATTGTCTTTCTATCCATTACTATGTACCATAAATTTTTATAAGCTGGTGTTGAACAGTTGTTTTTCAAGTCTTTTTTACTCATTTAAGAGATATATTAGAGTTATAAAATTATCACCAACACTAAATAATATAACTTTTGGTTATTTTATGAAGGTTTTATATTATTTGCTGTAACTTTTATATAGACAAAAATGCTCATTGGGTTTACGCCGCAGAAAATCCTCATGCGATTATTGAATCTAATCATCAAAACCGTTGAAAAGTGACAGTGGGATTTACTAAGATCTAAAATAGTACCTCCCTCAGGTCTAAATATTTACACCTGTAGGGGGTACTAAATTTTAAAACCAATTTTCAAAAAACACTTACCCATACAGAAAAGACACAGTTATTCATTAGTTTGTATTTTTATTGCAAAATACCACTGAAAAACTGCTAAAATATATTTTTAATATTTAATAAAACTAATTTTGGCAAATGGTGAATACGCCAAAACTTTGGCACATAATAGCTTCATTATCTGTATTTGAGGTTAGAAAGTTGAGTGATTTTTTAGACCACCTCTGGGGGGTGATTTAAATTTATAGCCCCCAGAAAGGATTGCTTTGTGGCAATTGGTAATAAGTTCGTTTATAATTACCCTAAGTAACCGTTTTTACAAGAATTAATTTACCTTATTTAATATCCCAAGTTGTCCATTAAGCAATAAAACACCTCCAATTTCGTCCAGAAAAACACCATATTTTCAACTCGTTTTCAGCACAAAACATATATTTATGAGGGCAGTACGAGGGAAAACAAACATAAGTGAAGGTTACTGATTATGCACGAAAAATATACCAAGCAAAAAACCCAAAACAACTATGTTAATTTATTTACAAAAAACATTGAGGTTATCTAAAAGCTTAGTCAGAAAACTTTCCTTACTCAAAGCCCACTCATTTCAAAGCTGTAGCTTTCATCAGTAGAGGTTGGTGCAAGCCAAGATACAAGCAGAGGTAAAAGATCCGAACTCGATGTTTGTGATTTGAATGCAGCTAATATTTTTTAAACGTAAACAAAAGTTGCATTTAAGTTTTTAAATACATTTCATAAATAAAAACCTTTTAAATAAATACAAAATTAATCTACTCCTTATTTTATTATTACCCATCTAAATCGTTGTGTGACATCAAGTATTAATTGGAAAAATTAATTAACAAGGGTAAGTTTTAATGAAAGTAACATGTAACCCCAATTTAATTGGTTTACTAGATAATTATTATATAACCAAATTTATTAAAATTCTTCTTATAAATTATACCATGTCCAAAATGCTTAAAACCAAAAATTTCACTTAAACTTAGGACAGTTCTAAAATAAACTAAACCGTTTTAGTAAATCCCACCGTGAATGTTTGGGCTAGTTTATCATATTTTCGAAGAAGAAAATTTAAATGGCTAAAGATATTTAAATTTTCTTGTCGAGGATTTACCACCCATACTCGATTTAGTAATTGACGAAGACTCGCAATGGTGCTCCGCCTCATATTGATAGACGCGTTTGTGGACTATTAACTGAAAGATTCGGAAATCATTAGACTGGTAGGTTTGGACCACACCCGTGGCCACCTCGCTCACCTGATCTCAATCCTTTGGATTTCTACTTGTGGGGACATTTAAAAGATTTAGTTTATTCAGTTCCCAATAACAATATTGACAAGCCTTTGCCTTAAGAATTATTGATGAAATAAATCAAATTAGAGCAATTTCGAGACTTTTTGAAAGGATTAGAAACAACTGGCTTAGAAGATTGCAGACATGTGTGTTGTAATTTTTTTGAATGCCTATAATTTAGCAAAACAATACAATGTAAAAACGTACCTTCGTAAAATTTACAATAACAAATCAGTATTGAGCAAAAATTTTAAAATGACAAAACTGTGTGGTGGCAAAACAGTAGTACAATATTAAAAGGTTTCAAGGGCAAATCCGTATAAACCTAAAATAGTGTAAAATATTGCCGCTAGATGGCGCTGCGGTGTGATGGACACCATTTGATTTGTTAAGCCGGATTTACAATTAAGCAAACAAGCAAGCAGGTGTGCCAACCTAAACCCTGAATTTTTTCGGAAAGTATTCTATTTTAAGACAATTAAATAAGTTCAAAACAATGAGGGAATTTTTAGCTTACTAAAAGCAATGCAATTTTCTAGTTTTATTGGATCATTTCGATGAAATTCGAAAAAAAAAACGACAGGTGATGCATATTGGTCGGACATCTGACCCCTATGGAATTTGCAATTTTACGAAACCCTTTTATTACTTATCCTGAAAATACATAAAAGATTAAAAATAAAAATATGTATATACTACTCCATATAAACTAAATCTAAACACACAGTAAGCAAAGTTGATTCTCTATCCTACACGAATTACATATACATCTAATAAATTTTACTTATTTTAGTAAAAAATCCGTAATCTTTGTTTGTTTTTTGGAACGAGAGTTTAAATAAATTGATTCAACTTTTTTTTCAATGAAACTGGTTGCTTCTAGAAGCATTAAATAAAATATAAACAAAGAACATTCATTAGATCGAAACTTACAAATGAAAAATGAGTTTTCAAAGGGACGCTAAAGCTACTTGTTCTCTATAACCGGTGTTATTGTTAACACATTCACTGTTAAAAGAAACGTGATAAGTCACCATCACCGGTATAGTATCAATGATACTCTCATCACTATAAGTAACCGATAAGTCACCGGTATAGAAATATCGCCAATCAGTACTAGACTTAATTCTAAATTTGTTCCCAAAATAATCATGCTTGCTGTATGTGCGGAAAATGTTCTAAAAATTTAAGTAAAATTGTAACAATCAATCACGTATACCGCCGCTGCCAAAATTTTTTGAAACTTAAGCTATCTTTTTTTATGTTTTTGAAAAATATTTAAGAAAATGTGAATTGACTTAGATATAAAACAGGTTAGGGGGGGGGGGGGGGGTAATTCTTTGTGCTCGACCACACTTACTTTTCTGGCCGTGTTTTTGAGTCAGTTTGGCATCGAGGACATTTTAATCAATTTTACAAGTATACTTATAAAAAACACAAGCATGGACAGTGTGATGTGTCAATTCCCAACGGACTTTTTGAAGTAGTGGAAAAAAGTTGTTGTAAGAAAGCATTTCAATAATTTTGTCAATCTTAAATTATAACAGAAGCAAAAAATAATATTTCTTCTTCTGTTCACAGGATTGCTGCAACAATCCAGATCATTTTTTTCTCTCAGTTTACCTTCACGAAAAATTAATTCTTTGGTTTTTTCAGTAAAAATACTGATTTTACTGACCGATTTACTCAAATACTGAATAAATACTGACCATCGCGAAAATATTGACCTTTACTGACATACTGACCGAGCTTATTTTAACATAACCAATATCACGTTCAGACACACTGTGAGTAAATGCAGGGTTCCCACAGAAATTCCAATAATTTTTTCCAGGTGTTTTCCAGGATACTTCCAGGATATTTTTAACCAATTTTAACTAACTTATACACATTATATACAATAATATGTCATTATTAAGCACCCCTCCCCCTACGAGGGGAGTGGAGGGAGGAAAACACCTAAGTTTGTCCGATTTCAACCAAAATTGGTATACGGGGGCTTTTGAGGATCAGGAATACGAATTTTTGATTAGATTTTGAAAATTTAATATGGCGGATTCAAGATAGACGATTTTCGGTCATGTTTTGTCAACCAATTTTAACTGACTTATCCACATCCGATTGTGCTCAAATTTGGTAATCGTTTATAGTTCCGGTGAAAATACAATAATATGGTATTCTCAGGTACCCGCCTCCCTCTAACGAGGGAAGTGGAGGGGGAAAAAGATTTAGTTTGTTCGATTTCAATCAAAATTGGCATCGGGAAGGGTACATGAATTTTTGATCAGATTGAAAATTTCAACATAGCGGATTCAAAATGGACGATTTAGGATAGAAATCTAAAAATTAAAAAATAAATTTTTATTAAAAACACGTCCTGGAATATCTCAAATTTTATAAATCCAAATTCCAGGCCTGGAATTCACCTAGAATTTCAGAAAAAAGTTAATTTTCCTGGAATTTTGTGAAATTTTTTAGCTTTTCTAGATTAAATAAATTTTTATCAAAAAAAACTTTTAAGGAACAAGCTTTTATTAAATGCACTTAAAAGTAGAAAATAATTTTTTATCTTTCTTATACCATAATAAAAGCGAAGCCGCAAATTAAAAATTTTAACTTTACAGTGAAAAAGAGAGAACTACAAAAGAAGAACTAAATTCTTCTTCTATTTGAATGATAAACATAATGCTTTTATCTAAAGAAGCTGAGAACGGGTGAGATTGCCGTGCTTGCCAAGCCTTT
Organism: Oxystoma pomonae; assembly: GCA_963921995.1. NCBI lineage: Eukaryota > Metazoa > Arthropoda > Insecta > Coleoptera > Brentidae > Oxystoma > Oxystoma pomonae. The sequence goes on along the minus strand of OY998168.1, from coordinate 87,343,434 downwards.
GAAAATGTCCTTAGGTTATAGAGTAATACAACTGTTAAAATTTTTAATTTATTTGCGTCCATCGCTTTTATTATGGTATAGAAAGATAAAAAATTATTTTCTACTTTTGAGTGCATTTAATAAAAGCTTCTTCTCCAAAAGTTTTTTTTTAATAAAAATTTATTTAATCTAAGATCATAACCAGAAAAGCTAAAAAATCCAGGAAATTTCACAAAATTCCAGGAAAATTAACTTTTTTCTGAAATTCGAGGTGAATTCCAGGCCTGGAATTTGGATTTGTAAAATTCCAGGTATTCCAGGACGTGCGGGAACCCTGAAATGGGAGTTTTAAACTTACCACACATGGCCATATTCTTGATAGGCGTCGTTTTTCTGCGCCCATTTTTACTGCTAGTAGAGCTGGTATCAGATCCGTTGAAATCGTTCCTAAAGACGGGTTCCGCCGGCACCAATCTAATGTCCGGCATTGACTCTAACGCCTGTTGGACAACTTCCTCGTGCCTATCATGTCGCTGTTTGCTCATGAGTTTTGTTAGAGCTGTGGATTCTGCTGTCGACTTGGAGGATGAAGGGTGCTCGGGTCTAAAAGAGATTTAAGAATGTAAACGTGCTCCATTTGAGTCGTGTTTTATTGCCTTTCGGGCAAAACTGCCAAATGAAATATCACCAGAACACATACTCCGAGAATGCTCCGCCAACTCTGAAGAGGTTTAAGCACCTCGAAGGGGTACTGCCAACATCCCAAAAAGTGGGCTAAACTTCCCCCAAAAAAATAGCATCCATTAAGTGTAATATGGAGCTTTCCTTACGTAACCAGCCACTTTGACTGATAATATCTTGGATTTGGGTTAAATTTTATTTAGTGGTAGGTATATGCACAAATATTACTGGACCAAAAATTTTAAGGCTGTTGGTCTAGTTTTGTTGGAGTTACAGGCTTTTTCTTCAGTTTTATATTTCTCTGCATACTTACAAATTAATTTTTCTCTTTAAGAACTACGATAAAATAAAAAAAATAAAGTTTGGAAAATGTTAAGGTAAATGAAAAGTCTTTTGATCGGTTTTAGTTTTAAGGTCACTGAATCAGGCTTGACCTTAAAAATGACCTTAAGTTTTAGGTATATAAAGCGACCACTTTTATTTTTTTTGAAGTATAGCTAAAAAGACCTCCTATTATATCCTTAAAACACCCTCAAAAAATTAGAGTGGGCCGACAAGTGGTTTGATCACAATATTTAATGTTTTCTTCATAGGTTGATTACCTTAAGGTTAAATAAATGGTAAAACACGATCAAACAATGTAATGTTAATTTATTGCGAACAACCATGAAGACTTATTGATTATTTGCTTGACGTGATAAATTTTTCATTACCTGCTATCACCTAACGATTTAGTGCCCTTACTGAAATTTTTAGGTTATTTGCGTGAGGGGGAGGGGGGGCACAGGTCAATAAAAAGATCAAGTAAATTTTTTAATTCAGAGAATATACTTAAATTATTATAACAAAAAAAAGCCGAAAAATATGGTAAAAATGTATTTAAAAGTCAAAGTGTAACGAGGGGGGGGAGGGGGCTACCACCTTTTACGCTTTCTCACCAGTGGCTGGGGGCCCAAATTTAAAAAAATTTTTTTAAAAAAAACACCTCACGTAATTAATCTAGGTACGCTCTTTTAATCAAATAACCTAAAAACATCAGTAGGGGCACTAAATCGTTAGGTAATAGTAATGAAAAATTTATCAACTTAAGCAAATAATAGATAAGTTTTTATGGTTGTTCGCAATAAATTAACATTGCATTGTTTGACCAAAATTTACCATACCACAGTAATCAACCTACGAAGAAAACATTAAATATTGTGAACAAACCACTCTAATTTTTTGAGGGTGTCTTTTACAAAAATTACATATATCTAAAACTTAAGGTACTTTTTAAGGTCAAGCCTGATTCAGTGACCTTAAAACTAAAATCGGTCAAAGAACTTTTCATTTACCTTAACATTTTCCAAACTTTATTTTTTTTATTTTATCGCAGTTCTTAAAGAGAAAAATGGATTTGTAAGTATGCAGAGAAATATAAAACTGAAGAAAAAGCCTGTAACTCCAACAAAACTAGACTAACAGCCTTAAAATTTTGGTCCAGTAATATTTGTGCATATACCTACCACTAAATAAAATTTAACCCAAATCCAAGATATTATCAGTCAAAGTGGCTGGTTACGTATGGAAAGCTCCATATATCAATCTGTTTTACAGAACTAAATAGTCTGGTTCTCTACTTATATTTTTTGGTGAAAAATCTTCAAAATCTAAAACCGGCAACTTTAAAAATCGATATGTTCGAAACCATAGAAAGGCAAGATCTACAACATATCAAAGGCGCAGCGAATTTCAAGCGAAAGCCAATTGCAATGTAAAGAGTGCATCATCCTTTTTTTACGCCAATAATATCCTTGTGTGGTAGTTTCTTTATTCCACTTCCCAAGTAACATTTTTGGTTAAAACTTGGTAAAATATTCCCGAGTTAAGATAGTAATTTTTTTCTTATGAAAAACTGGGATGTCAAAAAAGAGGGAAATTTTCCACTTTTTTACCAAAGTGGGGACAAAAACCAAGGTGATTTGGTGGAATAAAATAGGTAATTAAATTTTTTTTTCCTGAAGGCGAATTTGCCCAGAGGACACTGTTTACCAATTTTTGGGACAGATGTACACATCTGCATAAATGCTCAACCTAATTTGCGTCCTATTGTCCACAATGCCCTCTCAGTGCCCTCTTCTTTGTCTGTGACTGAAGCGCCCTCTACGTGTCAGAATAGAAGGCGATGAAAACATGTTTAAATGATAATAAAAAAAGAGAAAAATAATAATTATGTCCATGGCCTACAACAACTTTGGAAATAAAAAATGGTGATGAAAAATCACAGTTATATTTTAATCATATGGGTTAAACTACTATTTTAAACCACTAATAGGATGCGCTGACAATTTTTTTGTTGAATTGTTTACTTTTACTTCCATAAAATTCACGCGCCTATTGAAACACGCAATTTCAACAAAAAAAAATACCAAAATTCTGCTTCGGGAAAACACTAATTAAATATTATTTCAAATTGGTAATCATAATTTAATATTTGGGTATTAAACAAGTGTAAGCAAATCATTTTCATAAAGATTTTGTAGTTTTTTTTCAATAAAAATAATAAAAACTTGTTAAAAAAGAGAAAAAACATGGCGCCTTACCTTTTTTTGGCGACCGTGCCCTAAAAGTCGTGTTAACCATGTTTTTTTCCCTCAAACACAAAATTTCCAAAGTTGAAGCCAAAAAATCCATTTTTCGAATTCACTGCTAATTATTCCCCGCACGCCACTTTTCCATTGTTTGGTTGTCAGTTGTCATGTTGATTGTTGACATAAAGGTGGATTTACGCTGGTGAGCAATTAAGCAAGCAAACAATTCGAAAAAGTTCCATCATATGGGAATACATAAAATCGTTTACGCTCGCAAATGTCATAACTTGACATATGACATTTGCGAGCGTAAACAATTGTGTGTATTTCAATTGGCTGTGTTCGGCACTTGTAGAGATCCACTAGGACTTGTTGGGTCCCCACTATCACTTTTAATTTCTTTAACTTTTTGGTAAAAACTGCTTGATGCTGTGAAAGATTTGTTTCTTTTTTCTTTTGGCATGTTAAAACACAAAACTCTCAGGATAACCACTACTGGGTAGGTACTTTAACACAGAGTATCCTTTTTGACGATCTAAACGTGAATGCCCTCTCTTCTTCAAACCCAAATTTTACCTAAACATCTACTTTCTTTGTTTGAATTTTGAGCTTCCATCTGCAGGTTTTTCCTATCCCTTTTTATGATAGGAGGGTAGGTAAGGGTTGAAGATACAATTGTAATTAAGGAAATATCTTATAATTTGGAAATACCGAGAAGGAACATGAAAGTTATGATTATTGATTAATCTAAACAGCTGATCATGACAGTTCGTTAGAGGACACGTGACGCAAAGGATTTTTCTTGTTTTCTACCAGAACTACTTTCTTCCCATCAAGAAAAACAAAGTTTTAACCTAATCAAATCTTAATATTCCATATGGTTAAATAAAATAGAATAAATCTTCCATAAAGTTCGAACGTATTTTTAGGTTGTACCTTTTTGGTCAAAAAACCAAATTTTTGTCCTAAAACTTATTCCAAAAAAACCCTAACTTTGAGGAATAACTGTAGGTCAAAAATAAGTAACTTTGAGTTCAGTTTTAAACCAAAAAAGTTCTTAACATTGAGGGATTTCTTCAGGACATTATTAAAAACTTGTGACAAGCAATGTCGATCAAGAAATGCCCAAACAGGCGGGGACCTCAGAGTAGAATCTCAAGTCAAGTTTACCATCAATTTACCTTCTCCTTTAACTTTATATTCAAAACAACTTTGAAGACATGAGACATACGAGGAAAATAATTCGAAAAATATCCTAAAAGAAAACCTTTAATATGTCGTGTATATAATGACCGTTTCTTAAGGTTATTTGTTACAATTTAAAACTTATTTTCAAACCTCAAACTACAAAGTAATTTTCTGAAGGAAAACGGGGGATGTTTTGAAGTATGATTGATTATCTTAACCTTCCAACTTCCCAATATGCCCTAAAATGTTACTTGGGTTAGTAAATAAAGAAATATGTAGTTTATGACAGAAAATATATTAAAAAAAATTTTTTTGACACATTGGTTGACAGATGTCAAAAAAAAATATTTAATCGAATTTCTTTTTTAACATGTTTTCCAAAAAGGTGCCACATAAGTGGTACCTCCTCATGAAAAAAATGTTGGTAGGCCCTGGGCCTTCAGTGAGGGCCCCCAAATGGACCGCCAATAATGTCCTTGTGTGGTATTTTCCGAGGTATTTTCTTTATTCCGCTTAGTAAATAAAGAAATATTTTGAAGCTAAAACAATTGACAAAAAAAATAGTTTTTTTTACATTTTTGACACATTGGTTGACAGATGTCAAAAAAAACTAGTGCGTTAGGTTTCTTTTTTAACAAGCTTGGTAAGCCCTAGACCTCCAGTTGGGGCCCCCAAAATTTTTTTATCATGGCCAGAAATTCCGTAAAGTTATTAAAGATTCGCTTTTAGTTTTTTTTTAAACTTCTTGATTAAAGCCTCTAGAAGCACCGTGCCATTTAAAGAATCCATCCTGTATAAGCTTAGACTACATTTTATAAGTATTTGCCCAATAACGATTACAGATACATAAGCAGTCGAAATTTTGTGAAAAAGCAAGGTAAGTTCGGAGCTACTTTGATAATATGAGCACCAGTTTTTACTTACATGATTGGATCACAGTCTGTTCTATTATTTTCTAAATTTTTGAACACATTTTTATCACTATTTGGTTCATTCTCTATAAACCCAGTCTCCACTAATTTTTCAGGTACTTGATCGGAACCAACTGAAATAACTTCGTCATTATCATTGCTCGTATTAGGTGATTTATTTGTACTTTCTGAAGAATTGTCTTTTACTGCTTTAGAAATAACTGTTTGATTTCGGCCATCAGCAGACATTGGCGAAACTGTGTAAAAACTAGCCGCCTCCGAGCTATTGGAGAGAACTAGCGCAGGTTCACCTTAAATATAATTGAACTTTAGAAAAAAAAAGAAAGTATATCAAATTATTTAATTATTATTGGTTCGGGGTCCTTGCACAATTTTTAATACCCGCATATTTGAAAACTATGTTACTCTTTACACAAAAGTGATAATTACTTAAGAAAAATGCTTTTCGGTTAGATAAGATCTTGGATTAGGGTGGTATACATATAACACGTCGACCTTTGCAGATCTATTGTGTGTTTTCCTTTTATCACTTGTTTTGTTTTTATAGAACAAGTCGTAGCGTCCTAGGTGTCGATTCTTGAATCAAGGGATGGTCACATATGGGATTGTTCTCACGAAAAAAATTTCTAGTCTGTATTCTTGAACGCGCAAGGAGTGTTCCCGTCCGTCGAAAATTCGCAGGTGAACGTTCTACTGGTATGAGGCAGGAGAATGGCGCTTTAATCGCACGAAACTTGCGCAAATGCAATGTTTGGTTGGTTAATTTGTAACCTAACCTTTGTTTCATTAGAGTGATTCGGTTTTTATTTCATTGTATATCTTTTTTTATATAAATATTGTCGGTAAAAATGATGCATCCAGAATAAATATGGTTCGTGAATAGTTATATATTATTTAGAGGAGGCCGAGGCGGATCCGGCGCAACAAGTCACCCCGAGATTCCAATACAAGACGATTTGATCCTTGAAAAATTACAGTTTCGAAAAACCTGGCAAGAGAAACAATGGCCATTTATGGTTGAGGGCTGAAGGGCATCAGACTTGTCCATCGACACAAAAGTAAGCAATAAATTAATATACCAAGTGCAATATATAGTATGTTTTCACATCATACTCTATACATATTGAAAAGATTGTCTTCTTTTTCTTTCATAGAGCATGTTCTCGGTTCTGACTAAGAGCGTGATATATGAAAGAACAAAATGCTTCGTTTTTTATATTGATTGATTGAGTATAATGTGAAAACATACAAAGTAAACCACATAACAACCCATATATACATTCATCCAACATCCATTGGATGTGCTAATGATATTCTTTTAATGGACATACATGAACGCTTCGAATGGATATTTAACTTTTATCCCATTTATGATCATACATGAAACATACATTCAATGGACATCCAGTGATGTATATGTGCTCCATCAATGTATATACATTCTATATACCCATATAAAATAGATATACATTGATGGAGCTGCAACAGTCATGCAAGTGTGATAAATAATCACTGGATGTTCACTGGATATATACGGGACATTCATGGGAATAGAAGAATTGGGGTTTCATCATAACTCAAAAACTAATTAAATATCCAATGTTCACAGTTAACAGGTATCCTTAGTTATAGGTTAACCTAGTTCAATCCTCTAAAGCATGGTTTATGCAGCTACTTATTCTTATATGTCTGTCTCTTTCTCACATATATGAATAGAAAAGGATGGATAGAAAGTTCATTATGTTTGTCAATTGTGCATGATGCAGCTGTACAAACCTGCTGCAAGTTAATACCTCATACGTATAAACTCTTAATTAATTTTTTTATTTATAGGTTATGGTAACTTTAAACCTTCTATCACATGATAAAAAGAAAGGTTCGTCGCATATCGGACACACATTTTGCTTTTCAATTCATTACGACCAGGTCTCCAAGATCTAATGGATAGTCCAGAAACCTACATGTCTGTTTCATCCTTGTTAGGAATCATCAGGGTAACATAGGACTGTACCTGGCATATGAAGCATAACATAAACAAACACACCCAGAGAATTTAAACAACTTTCGTTGTCAAACAACACGGGATGTTGGATGGCTATATGCAGCGCTCCGCCTATCAGAATAAAGCGAAAAGCAAAACGTTAAAGGATGCAAATATCAATAAGAATGAAATTTGCGAGCAGGACAAAAAAAAAGAAACCTGCGAAATGGTACCGATTAATGAAAGAAGACCGTTCAAAATACAACAGATGGTTCCTACCCAGAAAGTGTTGGAAATAACGTATGCCACACATTGAGTGCTCCAAGCTGTGTTTTAGTTTTTACAAAAAGTGCCTTCCATTCAAAGTTCAACCAATTCTGATGTTTATCTGACAACAAATAAATAACTTTACTGTTAAGTTTTTTTTTGTTTTTTTAGTGTTACATTTAGAATTTTTTCTGTAAAAAGCACTTTAAACTTTAAACCAAGTAAACAAAAAGTAGAGATTTCACATGACCCATTTTGAATGTCGCTTCGATATTTCCTGAGCGAAGGTCACTGACAGAAAAAAAAAGAATCTCCACATAGGTACCATTTAAAAAAAAAATTACAGTTTTCTGTATCTATACCCAAGTTTTATGTGAAATATTGTAAATTAAAGAATTTATTAACTTAAAAATGAGACCTTTTATTTACACTCAGTTATGTAAAAGGTGACCGCTTATAAAGTCCCACTTAGAAAACATTTTTTATTATTTGTCACAAAAAGCTCAATCAAAAATTTATTATTTGTCACAAAAAGCTCAATCAAAAAGGGAATTACTCATAAAATAAGGTAGATTTCTGTCACAATTTCAGTTTTTTCCCACACTAGACGCAGGGTAGCCATGAGAGTCTCTTTTTTTTTTAATGAATCCTATAAAATAATTTGCCATAAAGAGCCGACATTTCGGCTGACTAGTCATGAGGCTAAAGAGCCAACAGTAATTATATTTATTATGTGTTTTTCATATTTTTGTTTTTTTTAACTAAATTAACCCATCCTAACCTAAACAGGCTCAAACCAACTTATTAAAAGCGAAAACAAACCAAAAAACAAACTTTAAACTAAATTAACCCAGCCTAACCTAAACAGACTCAAACCAACTTATTCAAAGCTCGTTCAAAGCCAAAACAACCCAAAAAAACACTACAACCCCCACATCTTTTTTTAGAATAAAAAAAATGGAGGCACCTTCTAGGCCTGCGTGTAAAGTGGAATTTAAAAAAAAATTAAACTGTAATAGAAATTTATAATCTACATAATTTCATGTAATTCCCATTTACAACAAAAAGTATTTTTTTTAATAGTTTGTCATACGTTTATTTTGCACCTTCAATTCAACGACTGTTTTTGGTTAAAGGTCAAAAAAATAAGGAAAAAAATCACAGAAAATGTTTTGATTAGTGTAAAATTAGTTCAATCGCTCAAAAAGCAAACTGGCAGCATTGGACGTGTTTCGGCTGCATTCAAGAATACGAACAGCCAGCAACGGGGATGGGATCGTTCCCTGGGAGTGTTCACATCCTTTAAGTAATCATCCACGACACGAACGTCCGTCTAAAAGCAAGAATCGACAACCTAGAAGTTTTGGCAGTGACGCTTTGGTGTAGTTTTCCAGCAGAGGGCATTCTTTTATACAGTAAAATTGTCATAAATAAGGGGGGTACCTCGAAAAAAATCCGGGGAGGGGTCTAAAAGTAAGATCCCCAGGTTTGTGTTCCCCCCACTCCTTGGGAACCATCCGTCATTTTTAAAAAAAATTTTAACCGTCTTTTCTCCATTTCTATTAAACAGTCTCTGAGCTACAGCGACTAAAAGTCGGTAAAATTCCCTGAGAACCGCTTTCTGGGCATGTCGCGTCTTGTGGATTATACAGGGTTCCTAAGCAAATCCTTAGGGGGCCAAGCAGCCGTGTATAAGACGCAGACAAACGGAAAAGCACATTAGGCAGAAAAGGATGGGCATGGGGCGATGTTGTCACTACATCTTACACGTAGTAAATCCATTCCAGGTTGTTGTTTTCTAATGTTTTCCATTTTCATACCTTTAGGACTGGAATAAAAATTGTTTTTGTTCGACTTTAATACCAAACTGATGAAAGATATCGTAAAAAAAAATATTTTTCGGCTTTTCATTTTGTAACCATTGTCCTTACGCACTGTTTACAGGCTGGGGACTGAGATACATGCAAATGCTTAACCTAAAGCGTTCATACACGGCCGGAGAAATCGACTGAGATATTTCCGTAGAAACTTTATCAAGCAAATAGGACGGGTTGACGCCTTCGAACGTCCAACCCGGGTTTTGCACTTGGATTCGAAATCAAAAAGGAGGAACAGTCAGATGTGGGGCCGTGCACAAATTACGTAACGGTGATTTTACCAATTTTTGACCCCCTCTCTATGTAATGTTTTGTAACGGTTTGGCACGCCACTCCCCTAATATTACGTAACGATTTCAAGACCACTACCCCTCCCCAAAAAAAAAACTTTTCACTTATTTTCATTCCAAATTTTCTTAGTTTCACACAAATGCAAACGCTGTCGAAAACCCCCCTCCCCCCTACGTAACGTTTTGTAACCCCCCTCCCCCCTATGACCATTACGTAATTTGTGCACGACCCCTGTAGTCCCAGTGGAGGAGGGCGAGAAAATTGATATTTTTTTCTTAAAAATTATACTCTTTAGACCTATTTCTTTGGTTTCATGAAATTACGTAATTTTTGAAAAAAAATTGTAAGCGGCGCCATTTTTATTTCGTGCTTTGTTTTTCTAACATTTTTGCGTTCGGCTAATTTAATTGAAAAATTTTTGCCTGCGGCGCCCTTTATCTTCTCACTCGAAACCAAGATCCCCCGTTTTAGGAAAACTGATCCCGTCTCTGTTTCTAAATTTTTTCGAATAAAAGTAGAGTATGACCATGGGGGAAATAATTTTTTTCTACGGTATGACGAAAATTTCACGAAAGTTGAAGAAAAAAATAAAAAAAGTGGCAGAGCTCAAGTTTTTCGTAAAAAAGAACGTTTTTTGTAAAGAAACAGAGCAAAATAAATCTTTTCACCCTTTTTTTTTGGGTGTTACAAATATTGGCAGCCCCTTATTTTTCGCTTTTACCCTCCCGCTAGTTTCGAAGAATTGGTTCGCTACATGTTTCGAGATCACGTCATAAAACACCTCGAAAATATCAAATGTAGTGTAGGGCCAGCTTTATTTAAAATCAATAATATCGCAAGCAAAAAGCTCTGCAGGAAAAACAGCGCCGTTTATTGATTTCTTTGGCTGCTGGTGCTAGCTGCATGGTTTGGCTGTTTCCGGATAGATGTCACTAGTAGAACAGAATGGAAAGAAATTTAATTAAAAGCGAAGATATTTCTTTCTAATGTTAACAACCTCACGAGTTTATCGCTCAGTATCGTAAATAATGGACCCTGCCGCCTCCTTTAAGCAAGTGGTTTGGACCTGAAAACATCTAATTTTTAATTAGATTAGATGTGTGGCCGCCATCTAGCGGAATTTGCAGACATCTTGTCAACGGTTATTATTGCAAACTATGATTTATGCTCACAATGAAAGAGTGGCGACAATTTTTTCTTATGAAAGCAGTCCGGAGATCATAACAAACTGGCACCATTGCTCAATATACCTGTTTCTTTTGTGCGCGTAGAACTTTCTGTGCCATTTCTGTTTGATTTATTGAAATCCTATCCCTAAGGAAAATCTTAGGAACCCTGTATATTATAATTTATAGTAAGAGCAGTACAATTGAGGTATTAAATTAAAGCTTGTGACTACACGACTGACATTTAGTCGGGTAAATACGTTAAAACTGATTTTTGTAACTTCAACGCCCTCTACCTTTTTAAAAACTAACTACAGGGAGTTGAACCTGTAGCAAAAAATATTGCAAATTTTATGCGTACGATTTTTTTCTACACTTTTTTGCCTCCGACCAACAGAAATGGAGAAAATCGGTTCCAAAGTTTTTTCAAAATCGCGGATAGTTCTCGAGGAGTGAGAGAAACACAAACTTGGGAATTTTACTTTCAGACACAACATACAAAAAACTCAGCCTGTCTGGTTTTTTTGGACTTCAAATGAAAATTTTACTGTACTACCATCAATTATTAAAACCATTTTTCCAAATTTTGACCCCCCCCCCGCAACACTTTATAACATTTTTTGCAACCCCTTTCCTCTCCCTTTTAGCACTTAAAAATACTTCTACCTACCCCTCCAACCCCTCTTGTCGCGTTTATGTAAGCGATGGATGGCCCGTTACCCAAAAGGTTCGACTATCGCGACCCGACTAAATGTAAGTATGTCAGATACTTTCGGCAATTTTCATGCCGACATACTGAGTCATTTGTGTAGCGTACGTCACAAGCTTTAATTTGTTACCTCATTTTTACTGCTCTTACTATAAATAATAATATATGATCCACAACACGCGTCTTCATGCATGCCCAGAAAGCGGTTCTCAAAGAATTTTATGTTCTTTGTGATTTTACGTTAGATTAAAAAGAGAGAAGATACCTTACACTTACGGAAACTTTGGTTATATTATTATATGGAACAATGTTTACCTTTCTGTTGTTTACAGTAAACACACCAGTGGCGTACCTACTTAAATATAAATTTACACATGGATTATATAATTAAAGTTTTACAAAACATGCAAAAAATAATTCTGCTAATTTGAGCTTTGGAAGCTTCCTAACAATAAATGTTTGTACTATAATTTTATACAAAAGAAATTTATTACAAAGTTTGTATATGATTTATAGCAATTTCAATTTTCAACATAATAAAATTATGCCAAACATTAAAACAAAGAAACACAGTTCATAGCACCTGGAATATAAAAAAAAATATTATCCACTAGCAAAAAAATATTGTGTTGGTTAATTTAGTTACTTTTTCTGGTCATTAGCATAAACTTACTTATACTGACTTCTTCAGTACACAATAAAGTCATAATGACAGAAAGATTTAAATATCAATCCGAAGGGCAAGCGCAGATGGCAACGGCGGCAGTATAAATCAACCTTAATATTCTGATAAGAGATAGGAATTCAATATTCTTACAAACGTGAATTAACTTTTATTGTTGTTTGCAAGTTGGTTTAAGGACTTTACCTACGCTTATTTTAGTCTTTATAAAAAAAACCTTCGAAAATATCTTATTTGCGAATTAACTACTTCATCAAAAGTATGCTTTATTTTATCGCCTTTATAAAAAAACCTCAAAAAAAAAACCTTATAAAAACGTTCGAAAATATATCATTTGGGTTTGTTGATATTTTAATCTAAGGATCTACTAATTTAAGTATATATATTTCATAAACTTTTTTTTTATTTTCTGTGTACCTACCAGCATGTACCGCCACTGATTGACTTCACTTGCTCTCCCTTTGTTTTCAAAACATTGGACGATTTGTGCCAAAATATCACTTTAAATGCACTGAAATATTCTCCTACTGGTAAAAAAACAAACTATAAACGTTTTTTGACAAAATGTCGTATTAAAACGACTTATAAACTGCTTAAAACATCCTGAAATTTTAAAATAAATAACACGAAAATTCTTATGTCAATAAAAATATCATCCGACCGTCTGCGCTCTGCCGACTTCCCCACCCACAAGGCAATCAGGACCTAAAGTGGTTGAGACAGAATTTTCTGTTCCTATCGTTGTAACGTCGTTTAAAAGGATAGAAAAATAATCGATATTGCTCACCTTTGTTTTGTTGTGATTTTATTTGTAAATAAACAGTGGTTATTATTTGCCAAAGAGTTGAGTTGGACCAGATATCTTGTCTCTTTTTAATCTAAGGATTTTACCGACTTTCAGTACGTCGCTGTAGTTCAGAGACTGTTTAATTAATTATAAATGATATACATATTTTTATATGATTTTTCCGAGATCTACAACTTTCTTATTTAAAGTTTTCTAAAAAAATCACTTTTTGTTGGCGAAAATAGGATAAAACTGATTTTTTTGTAACTTTGGCGCCCTCTATCTTTTTGGAAACTAACTAAAGAAAGTTGATCACTTGGACAAAAATGTTGCAAATTTTTTGCCGAATATTTTTGTTCTAAGACTTTTTCACCTCCGACCAAGAAGGAAAGTTACAGAGATTTTTCAATTTGGCGGATGGTTCCCGAGGAGTGGGGGAAACACAAACTTAGGAGATTTACTTTCAGACCCCCCGAAAGAACATACCAAAAACTACTTGGTCTGTCATTGAAGGCGTTGCTTTTGGAAAATCATTGAACTGACACAGGACAAAATTCACAAAGAACTTTTACATACCTGGTGAAGAAGCACTGGACTGCCCCTTGACCGGAGTTTCGTACTGAAAATTTAAACTAGATTTACTTTTCTGATATTCTTCCTGTAGCCCATTTGAAGTGCTCTCGTTAATTTCCAATTTTTTTGTAAACTTTTTGACATTTTCCTTAAAATAATACTTATTTAGTGAATAAAGTACTATAAATAAGACACGAATCTAATCTAAACACGGTCAATTACTCTAAAACCACTCTTGTCCACTTCAAGATCGATCCAAAAAAATTGTATTTTCGATTAAACGCTCGTATACCTATTACCTACTTACAAGTTCGATTAAACTAGGCAACAAATTTTAATTTTTTTTAAAGGTCGTCGGTAAAAATGGTTTTTCGATTGTTTATGACTGAAATGGCGCCAAAATGTTTTTTGAAAATTTTTCTAAGGTCGTAATTAAAAAATATTTTAGTGCCATTTATTGCATAGACATGTCATTTAAGAATTTTAGTATGAGATTGTTTTTAACTAATAATTCGGGTTTCTATAAATTTCCGGCAAGCATATGACTCCATAAAAAGAAGCAGGGTATAGATGGCAATGTTAGAGATGGGCATACCAAGGAAATTAGTAGAGCTAACACAAATGTGCGTAACAAACTCATATGCACAGGTAAGGGTAGGAAACAGACCATCAACATCATTCAGTGTATTGGAATATGCAGTTAGCAGAATAGCGTCGGAGCTAACAGAAGGTTTTGAACATCAAGATTCAAAACTGCTGTTGGCTTTTGCAGATGACATAGACACAGTGGCTCATTTAGTAGGAGACATACGAGAGGTTTTTTTACAGCTAGAGGAAGAAGCAGGTAATCTGGGCCTACGAGTAAACGAAGAAAAAACAAAATATATGCTGGTGAAAAAGAATCCAAGGCCTCGAATCAGACAGAATATAACCCTTAACGAGTTCAACTTCGAAGAGTTAAGGAGTTTAGGCACCTAGGAGCAGTAATCATAGACGATAATCGAGTAGAAAAAGATGTCTCAGCACGAATAATGGCGGAAAATAGAGCGTTATACTCTCTCACAATCCTATTGAAATCTAAACTGTTAAACAGACAATCCAAACTAACTTTGTACAGGGCAATACTTCGATCGGAAGTTACTTATGGAGCGAAACCTGGACCCTCAATCAACGGGAAATAAATAAGCTTTTTGTGTCTGAAAGAAAAGCTCTCAGAATGTTATTTGATCCCAGTAGAGATGAAACAACAGGAGTGTGGAAAAGACGACACGATGCTGAATTGGCGGCAATGTATGGCAGTGCAAACATAGTCAGACACATAAAAGCTAAGCGAATAAGATGGGCAGGTCATGTAGTAAGATCGGAAAACCACAGACAGATAAAGACGGTATTCTTTGAGACCAGATGGCAGAAGATCAATGGGTAGACCGAGAAAAAGATCGAAAGATGCTGTCGCAGTAGATTTATCTATCACAGGATCGTGGGAGATGGAGGGCAATAGTGGATGCGGCTATGACTCACCCAGAGGTGTTAAGCCAGGAAAGAAGAACAATATCTCTACATATTATTAATTAATTAACTTAAAGCTAATTAAAATAATGACAAATTAAACGAATCACTTTTCTTATGTCTTTTTAAGTTTCTCTTATACACAGCCTCTGGTTCCTCTCGACAAAGCGTCCAACAGTAATCCGCTAACCATGAAATATTTCACATCACTTGGTATCTTTTTTCCATATTTGCAATTTCCTGATGTTCGTCACTCACATCTCCACAGTTTTCGGGAAGTCTAAGTGAGAGTGTAGAAAGTGATTTTTAAGGACATATTACATCCCATATTTTCATATGATTGGAGAAGTTTGTTTACAATCTCTGGATAATTTTCTGCGCTTTCATTTCCTAAGAATTTGATCAACACAATTCTAAAGTCTTCCCATGCCTCTTTGGCTTATTATATTGCCATTATTATCAACAAACTGGGAAACAAATAGAACAAACATACAACATGATTTAGAAATCCTTCAAAATTGCTACACACACAAAATAATATGTTCATAAACTCTAAAAAAACGGAATAGGTAAACTTCACTTTAAGAAATAATTATAAATTTGCTAATCCTCTGAAATAGCACATAAACGGTAAAAATAATCAAAATTGCAACTGTGAAATTATAGAACAAAAAAAATAAAGTTGAGATGAGAATTTAAATTTCAAGGAACACGTAAAATATATAAGAAATAAACTGAAATTTATACTAAACGAACATTCTATTTTGCCATGGTTCAATCCATATTAAGTTCTATTTGGCGTGGAATTTACAATGAAAATATATATAGCATAAAAAATATTCAAAAATCATTCATCAGATTCATAGAAGGATGTACTCATAGAGAACATACCACAAATCTTTTCAAAAAATATAAAATTTTCAGAACTTTATTGTATAAATATTTGTAAATTTATTAAAAAAAATAATGGACTAAACTTGGAAAGAAATCATAATGATCGAAATTATTTTATTCCACGTGTTACCAAAACACATAGTCAAAGAATGCTTATATATTTATCACCAAAAATATTCAATGCAATTCAAAAAGATATACAAATCTTACATACAAAAATTAAAGATTTCTTTTTTGCAAACCCTCTAGCTGAACAAATTTTATCTATTATTATTACAAAGTTAATTTCCTTGCCTTTTAAATTGAGAAAAAACAATTGAGAAACGTTAGTTAGTATCTCATACATAAATTACAAAAAAAAATATTTTACCTCAAGCACAACGTCAAATCTCGAATCCACGAGAATGTTTCTTATTTGGGGTCCCACAAAAATTCCCTCTTATTCTGGGAAATTTTTGTTTTATGTGATTGAAGGCAGGAAGATCTCTATTCATAGCGTTAATGAAGTTTTTAAATAAGCCAATTTGATATGTAACGGCGGAAGTAATATTTTATTTAAAGGAACTAAAGTATTGTCCGTAATCTTTTTAACTATCGGTACAGATTGTTTTTGTGGCCAATTTCTTCTTTTTTAGCGATCCTTTTTAGCTCGGCTACTCCTTCAAATCTGCACAAATTTGCTAACTATATTTGTTATATTGCACAGTTTTCAACAATAGCTCCATATTGGGAGTAGATTAACAATACCTAGTGCTTCCAATGTCAGTTAGAACACCTCGTTTTACAGTGTTACTCTAAACTTATAGAATTTCGCACAAATTTCCATAGAAATAAACGTTTAAAATTCATGTGACGTTCCCCGTATATTTTTATTGATTTTTATGGCACGTCAAGAGGATTAGACAACTCACGTCAAACACATTCCGGTCGAAGAAAAAGGCTTATCACCGAAAGGGTGTACGGGATTCTGATTGGGTGGGCGATAGGCAGGTACCCTTGATTTCAAAAAAAAACTCATACATGCATTTTTCCCTATGCCACCAAATTTAGCTTAGCCATTAGTCATTAGTGTATATTATTATAAGGCACCACCAGCCAACACCGTTCTCAAGTAAAAAGCGACTTAACTCATTTTCGTTTTAGTATCCTTTAGCCTATGATTGGCGCCATATTGATAGCAAACTGACAGAGAGTCCATGTTTTACTTGTCAATTTGGTTATAAAAATGGCAGCCGCAATAGGCTAAAGGGCACTCAGACGGTAGGACTGGCTTTTTAGTTGAGTACAGTTTTGCACCAGCTTAGTATGCCTGACACCTTAAAATTCAGTGTGACATCCTTAAAAATGCCACAGATATCAACATTTACAAAAGTTAAAATTATCACTCGAGTTATAGAAGACGGCTGGTCTATAAGAAGAGCGGCCACCCATTTTGGAGTTGGTAAAATGACGATAATGCGATGGAAAAAGCGCTGGATTGAAAATAATTCTACGGATAGGAAAGATGGATCAGGACGACCAAAAGTAAATTCTGAAGTGCAAGATGAAAGACTTATTGACCATCTCAGATAAAATCCTTTTTCAACGTCGGTTGAAGCAGCTAATGTAACATTATTTCCGGGGTCTTTAGCAACAGTAAATAGAAGAGTAACGAAATCAGAAGTCTCTTGTCGAGTTTCTGCAAAGAAGCCTTTTCTAACAGAAAAACAAAAATAGGCCAGAGTGATTTTTGAACTGAACAATGTTCTTCGTGATAATGACTTCTGGGAGAGGGTGGTTTTCACTGACGAAAAAATTTTTCAATCATCTTCAAGCAGCAGGAGAATTTTAGTTTATCGTCCACCAATTCTAGATTTGAACCCGAATATACAGACCAAATTAAAAAAGCTGGACATTTTTCTGTAAACATGTGGGGCTGGTTTAGTGCTAGAGGTTTGGGTTGTTTTTGGTGAATCGAAGGAAGATTCAATAGTGAACGATATATTGAAATCCTTGAAAACGTTATGCTGCCATCTGTACAGGCTTTATATGAAAATAATGACTCCGTTTATCAGCAGGACAACTGTCCAGTACACACGGCTAATGTTGTTCGCCAATGGTTTCAGAATAATAATATAGAAACACTTCCTTGGCCAAGCAACAGCCCTGACCTTAAGTCGAATTGTTAAAATAATATACCAAAGGAATTGGAGACCACGAAATGCTGAAAAGTTAAGCGATGCTATTTATCGCGCATTGGATCAGCTCTCAGAAGACCATCAGTATTTTCAAAATTTAACCTTTTTAATGCCCAGACATTTGCAGCTTGTAATAGAGAAAAATGGTGATCCTATTAAATACTAAATTATTTATTTTAGTGCTTTTTTAAGTTAAAATAATTAGTATTAAGTCAACACCGTTCTCAAATTAAGTTTACCATCGTTTTTGTCCTAATCCAAGTTTCTTAATCGTCGAATTGTTTTCAATCCAGCACTGTTTCCATCGTATTATTGTTATTTTATCAACTCCAAAATGGGTTACCGCCCTTTTTATAGAACAGCCTTCGTCCGCTACTCGAGGCATAATTTGATATTGTTCAATAAAGACTTTACTAAAACATTATTTTTGCTGATTTTTTAGTATTATGCAAAATTTAATATAAAAATAAGGTTGCATTTAATTTAAGAAAAAAAGTAGTTTCGGTTTTAGATACCTTTTTTAAACAATATGACAAATTGTCGTACTTTTAAAGTTTTTAGGCATTTTAGCTGGTAGTCCGTATATATTAAACACTTTTAGAAAGGTCAATTTTGTGACTGCATGTATGCGTTTTTTTTTTAAATTAAGTGTACTTAATCCCTATGCTAATGGGGTATTACATTTATTTACGTATATTCTTAGTCAGTGCCGCGACAAGTTTGTGGTGAATTGAAATAAATTTTAGTAAAAGCGTTCTTGAATTATTTTGCGATTAAACATGGCGAAGTGAGATCTTAGAGTGATGACTTTCAGGTTGTTGAGGACCTCGCGGTGAGCCTTGTTAAAGAGTCTGTGGAAGTGGAATCTCCCGAGTTTGCAAATAAAGACATACATGTACAGATTCAAAGACATATTTTGAAATTTTACAAATGTTTCAAAAATTGTAAATAGAATATGTGAACTGACAAAACTTAGTCGGATCAGGATACAGGATTATTAGAGCACGAGAAGTCATCAGCTTGAAGCCGGTGATTAGGATTTTATTAGGCAAATTGTTTATGGATATTATAGCGAAAATAAGGTGCCAACCTTAAAAATGATTCGAAATACGTTACATGAATATCCAGATTATACATACAAATCTTTACAGACATTACGGGAAGCGTTAATCCAGTGCGGATTTCATTATAAAAAACTAGACAAATGGATGATAATAATGGAGTCCCCAAGTTGTTTCACAGCGCTCCGAGTACTTGAGGACTATTAAAAAATATCGACGAGAAAAGAGAAATATTATATAACTGGATGAGACGTGGTATGACACGCACGATGTTGTGCAGTACGGTTGGGTTGATGACAGCAAAAAGTGTACGTTAAGTAGTCCGTATTCTTGGGGAAAACGAGTAATCGTTTTACATGCTGGAAGTGAATTGGGTTTTGTTCCAAATGCGCAAAACAGCAGAGTTGTTTAAAAAATAGATTGAGGAACCACTTATACCAAATATTCCACAAAATTCGGTTATCGTACTTCACAATGCATCGTACCATTCGTGCCAAAAGACAAAAATACCAAACAGCAACCCAAGAAAAGGTGACATGATTAAATTCCTGGAAACCAAAGGGTTAGTTAGATATACCAGGGAAGGCTTCCAAGAAAATATTAGAGCTGATTAAAAAGCAAAATTTTGAAAAAAAAATGTCGTTGATAGTCTCTTGGAGCAATACGGCCACACCGTTTTACAACTTCCGCTATATTATTGCATTTTTAATCCGATCGAAATGGTTTGGACCACTATGAAGTGGCTTTTAATTACTATTAGAAATGTGATGGTGTGATATGGTGCAGTGATATGGAGTCCACTACTGTGCACAAAGAAGTACAAAAACATGCTGATAAGAATGCAACGGAAAGCCTAAGAGTAGCCTGCGGCTACTGAACGATATCAACGAAAGCTATTCAGGTTATAACAGGAATCCTGCTCATAGACCTAATTGTCGAAGAAATTGTATATGAAGATAAAAATGGACACAGTGAAGAAAACATTGCAAAGCGAATAAGGAAAACGGACGACATATGTCGGTACTGTCAAAGAATAGATGACGCAGAATATACGTTAATTTACTGTCCAAGATTTGAGCACTACCCCCAAACAACAAGACATGATCTACAGATAGAGCATATGACCATAGGGAACCTCTTTAAAGAAATGATACAACACGTAGACAAATGGAACCAGGGACATGATATGATCAGAACTATTCTAAAAATTAAACACGAAGACGACGCACCTCATCAAACAGTAAACGGCGAAATAGTGACGTTATATTCCTGAGAATGGTTCCGCTATTTCGACCAAATCTACAGCGGAGGGTTTTAGTCCGTAGACGTCCTCAAAGGAGGATGAATCGGGCACATTCGGTAGACCACCAGAGACCGGTGTCTATGACGATTTCTCATCTCTATATAAAAAAAGAAAAAAAAATAAATGTGATTCGCCAAATAGGCGAAACAGACCTATGGAAAAACTGCTTAAACCACGTTATCGAAAAGGAAAATCAATGTCACGTTCCACCACCCATTAATCCCGTAATTATTTCATTTAATAATGATTCCAGTTCTGAAAACTGAAATTTTTTATAATGTACAATATGAATTTTCCTCAACTTTATATTATTTACTTTAATTTGATAAGGCTTGTACATAATCTTTTTAATTATCAGTTTATTATGTATTTAAAGCGTTCTATATTATTCTGCATAACTAAATATTCTTCGATATTATTTGCCTGCCTCCGCCTCTGTGTCACAAAGACGATAACGACTTCTTATGAGGTTTTGGTGTTCAGACCGTGCCAACTGACATTGGAATCACTGTAACTGAACATAAAAGAACAATACCTCTTATTTCCTAAATTCAAATACACACACAAAAATCACTCTCTCAGTCTAATCCGTGACAATACGTTAACAGCGTGCGCCAGCGTAAAAGATTTATAGCGATGGATTTGATGAGCTATTTTTGTTGCCGACCTTTTTTTTCGTGTTGACTAGTGTTATTGAAAGTAACATCGAGAGGAACATCTCGAGGAACATACCTTTAAGACCTCAATACCACCATTATTATATTCGTTGGATATTTGAACTGAACCAAATGTGGAACTAAATTCGGTTTCAGATAGCTGAGATGGTGATAGGGAGCGATTCCTCATGTTGGAACTAAAAATATTAATAAATACGTAGGTAGGGAGCGTTGAATTGTAAGGACAAGTGCACATAAAATTTGAAAAGGTGATCGTAATAATTTGTCCCACACACACACAAACCCTCAAAAAAAGCTTCACAGGTTAGAGGATCTGGTCTCAATTCTAGACTTGTTGCCATAAGTATGCTTAAAATTAAACTACACAATGATGTATTTGAAATTAACTTTGTGTTTCAGACTTCCATTGTATATATTTTATTTATACACGACGTTTCGATCAGTACAATCTCTGATCGTAAACTACAATCTATTCCTAAGGCTACGTACTTAAAAGACCCGACGCAATCACTCAAAAGTAAGGTTTATAGAACTTTAAAAAAATATTCCAGATATATTCCGGACAACACAAGGTCTCAGCTTACACCACATTATAGCAATCGTCCTCATCTATACGAACTTTCCAAAATTCACAAAGATGCAATGCCCTTACGCCCAATCACAAGTTACAGAAATTCTCCAACAAGCAATTTGTCTAAATTCCTTTTGAAAATTATTCACCCTCCTGCAAGCAAGACCGCTTCATTTGTAGAAAATTCCAACCATTTTGTTAATATTCCTAAATGTAACACGAGGATAAATTTGTCAGTTTTGAGGTCGAAAGTCTATACACCAATGTCCCGATAAAGGAATCGCTAGATATTATTAGACAGAGACTGGTTGATGACGAATCCCTTTATGAACGTACCAGCCTGCCGCTGGAGGGAGTGATGGAGTTGTTGGAGTGCTGTCTAGATAACTCTTATTTTCAGGTGAAAGATAGGTTTTATGCTCAGAATGATGGTCTGCCAATGGGTTCGTCGCTTTCGCCAGTGGTGGCCAATATTTACATGGAGTGGGTCGAATCACACGCGGTTGATACCGCAATATATAAATCTAAGCTCTGGCTAAGATATGTTGATGATACTTTTATTGCCTGAACCGGGAATGACCAACAACTTTCAGAATTTCTCCACCACCTAAATAACATAAAACCCACCATTACATTCACAATGGAGTTATTAATTGTCAAATTCCTTTTCTTGATGTACTTGTCAAACGAGTAGAAAGAGACATCAGAACAACAGTCTATTGTAAACCCACTCACACAGGACAATATTTAAATCAAGGTTCAAATTATTCTGCTACAACCAAACGACGTATAATAAGAAATTTGTATAATAGAGCCGTTCAAATTTGTAACAATTCTCATGACTTGGAAATCGAAATAACAAACTTTAAGAAGGATCTGCAGCAGAATATTTACAGCCTTAAACTTATAACAGATACTATTTCTAAATTTCAGCAAACAGGAAAGAGATTACAAGACCAAAATCAGGCAAATACATTCCTTACAATTCCATACATTAAAGGAGTATCAGAGAAAACTTTAATATTAAAACAGCTTTTAAAGCTAATAATACAATTCGAAGCTGTTTTAGTAAAACAAAACCGGAGATCAAACAAAATAAGGAATGCATTTACCAAGTTCCTTGTGAGTGTGATGAATCCATATAACTATGAGATGATGAATGATACATAGGTGAAACAAAAAGACCACTGTCTGTTAGGCCTAAAGAACATCAGACGAATAGCCAGAGGTGAAACAACGAAATAAGGAATCGCCAAACACGCATGGTCAAAACAACACCGAATGAAGTGGACAGAAGCAAAGGTTTTGCAAGGAGTCACACTGGAAGAAACGAAAATTCCTTGAAGCTTTTTTTATTGGGCAGAATCAGGGTGTTTTCAGTAAACCAAGTGTTGAAATTCCAAATATTTGGAAGCCCCTCCTTGGGCGGAGCCAACTTCTTAAACTTCATGGTTAAGTGAGTTCCCATAGTATATAAGTACGTAGCCTTAGGAATAGATTGTAGTTTGCACCTGAAGACGATTAGAGATTGTACTGATCAAAACGTCGTGTATAAATAAAATATAGACAATGGAAGTCCGAAACACAGAGTTAATTTCAATATAGTGCCGCAGACTAAAACTTTTGCAGTACCTTCCTTTAAGATATCCTACAAGTTTTACGTAGGTAATTATTTTTAAAAATTTGGGTTAAGAGATGCTGAGTTGGAGTGCAAAGGGAGGAGTGGCGATTGCCCCCTGAAAAAAATCTCTGATCTTGTGATCGAAACAAATATCGCAGAGTGTCAAATTTTACAAAAAGTAGTGTGTAATATTGTATATTTAAAATGAAAAAAACCCGTCAACTCTGAAATATTTCATAAAAATATATTTTTTATAAAAAATATGTATATATTTTGTGACAAAGTATTTTTACAGAGTTAGAAACAAACACAAAATATCCATACTATCCTGGATTCGAACCCGGGCTTTCCATGCGGCAGGCACATACGTTACCCACTGCGCTACGGAGGCCGGGAAAAAAAGTTATATGTAAATTTTATATAGGTAGAAGGGAATCTCAACCAGGTCAAAGACTTCCCGACTTTTTCCCGGATCTTTCCCGACCCCACCGAATTCCCGACTTTTTCCCGGTTTTAAAGGATTGTGACAACCCCGTTGCCAATTTTAGCGGCAGAGAGCTCGAATTCGAAAAATCGCTCTGTCGCTGTCATGGAGTTTCACCTTTAAGCCGAGTCTCTCAACTTATCAGTTCACAGCTTCAATACGATGTTTTCATGAAACCATGCTTTAATTTAAAAACCAGTTGTTTTTATTTAAATAATTAAGGTCTACACTTACCTGCTGATATTTTCTTGATACGGTTCAGGTTCTGGGGAGCTTTGGACCTGACCCAAATTGGCGCATATTATTTTGATCAGTTCATTATTTTCTAATGATCTACCTTGGTAACTACCATTGAGGGTAGAGTTCGCTAAATTATGATCCGTTATTTGACTATGGATTTTTTGTTTTACGTGGTTTTTCAGCTTTTGGGGTACATTTGTCATGGATCCTTGCGAAGAAGCTGAGACCTAAAAACATGGTTGTATTATTAAAGATCGAAAAAAAATCTCAAATTTTTGGATAATGGTGTAAACCATGCTTATAAAATTAGAGCAGAAATCAATCCGAAAAAAATTTGCGTGTGACATTTATAACGGAGCCTCTATTGTCAGTGTCTTAATGAATGAATGAATGAATAAATACTTTATTCAAAACCCAAACTAAAAAAATAATTACAATTAATATAAAATCTGATTAAAAAAATAAATAAAAATTTAAGGAATATGAATAAAGTAGGAAGGGATTGCTACTAAGGTAGTACTTCTGCCAGGGCGTAGCTTTTCTCACTTTCTTCAATATATACTCTTAGCGCAATATATGTTATTTATGCTTAATAACTACTATACCTACTAATGCTAGATCGGTTTATGTTTTTTTAGTCGAATTAGAATTCGAATAAGTGTTTCTGCTTGTTTAAGTTTTTTTGGTATTTTTGAATAGTTTCCTTTAAAGAAAACAGGATTTAAGGCTTTCATAATTAATTGATGTTATAAATGTTTTATATTTTGGTAATTTTGACAGATTTAAATTTTTTGATTGGAAGTTAAAAGGTTAAATATTTTTGGTGTCATGTGGGTCATACACTTCTTGGTTAATCTTTTATGTTTCTTTGGTATCTCAGCGATATTTTGTGTTACCTGTCGGGTTCTATATTAGTTGAAGTTTATAATGCGTATAGTGTCAGGATACTCTTGTATATATCGTAAGACTTTACTTGCATAAACTGTCTTAAGTCTTGAAAAAGTTGATCTTTTGGATACAATTGATTTTTTTGCAAAATTATTTTGATACATATTTTTTGTAGTACTTCTAAATTGTTGAGAGACGCGTCGTAACTACTTCTCCAGATGAGATGAGAGAGAAATACTTAAGGCTGTCAACTACCTCAATATTTTCAGAGCAATGACAATCTTGTTCGTTATTACACTCGTGTATAATCAGGCTTTTAAAATTAGGGTTTGTCCTTTCGTTAATAAAGGGTAGACATTTAGTTTTATCACAATTTAAGCTAAGGACCATTTAAGAGCTCGTTCGCCTTTATTTGTTACTTCTTCCCAAGATGATCCTTTCATGAACAATTCTTTATCATCAACAAATGCTACCGAAAGAAAATCCTGGTCATGGTCCAGAAGGTCATTTATGTAAAGTAGAAAAAATATCGGTCCAAGTACTGTGCCCTGAGGTACACCACACTTTACGACATATTCAGTGCTTACTGCTTTACCTACTGTGACGGTTTGGGTTCGATTTGCAAGGTAGTTTTTGATTAATTTAAACATGACCCCTCTGAAACCCAAACAATGAAGTTTTCTTAACAGTAGATAGTTTTATTTATTTTAAATCTTACCTCTGCAGCAACCTCATTACCATCACTTACATCTTGGGTACTTACACCTACAGGCAACTCGGGGGTGGTGATATGTTTGAGTGCTTTTAAAACCTGTAAGTTTACGTCAGCCAAGAGTTGAGAAACCTCCATTTGATACTGAACGATGGAGTCAAGGTCGATTTGGCTATTGCCGGGGCTGGTTTTAACATGGTCTATGTGAGGTTTAATCTAAAAACAATATTATATTTACATTATTTATTACAAATAAACAGAAAAAAGGGGGTACATCGTCAAAAATCGCAGGCTTCCGCCGAAACTATGCGATGTTATCTGCAAATGAGGGCAAGGGGGTTTTGTTTTAGAAGGTTGAAATGAGGATGAATGCAAATAATGAAAGAAGATATACCAACCTTATAGTCTTAGAAGATAAAATCCATTGTGTCGTTTTTTTAGTCGCAAAACACTTATAAACAAGAAGCCTGTAGTTAACAAAATAAAACGAAAAAAAAAAAAGATCGGTTTACCAATTCGAAATATTCAAACAGTGGACAACTAGAGTGGTGAAGGTTATTTTGTAAACGCTGTATTTATACAGTAAATAAAAACCAAATTAGTCATCGCATGATCACATTTCAATTAAGCAGTTGAGGGGAAAAACAGGTGAAACATTTTTGTTATTAGCCTAATAGTGACTAAATGCTGTAAACTTACATTTTGTATCAAAGTTTCTATATTTTCTAGCATCACATCCTTTTCATCAACTAATGTTTCAAATAGTCTGACAATTCTATTTTCTTTTTTCTTATCCATTTTTCATGAAACCTATAAAAATCAAATTTTATAATCAAAGAACAAAGTAAAACAAAGATTAAAAAAGAAACGAAAAAAAATATGTTTATTTTTTAAATAGAATGAAATTGTAGTAGTAGTAGAGTAGGATCGGCTTTTAGTCCGGCAACGGGACCTCATACACCTGTTTTACCAAACCCCCAACTAATGCATGTACCCTTTAGGATGCAAGTTTCCTATCTCTAAAAGGTTCCTATCTCTAAGAGGGCTGTTTTGTCTTAGACTGCTTTGTCTAGGGAAGGCATCTTCAGACTATGTAGGATGTTTTAGCTAATTTTTATTAATAAAAAATCAAATCAATTCATTGGAGCTAAAATGATACAAAAATATTAAACTTCACATATTAACTCCTAACTTTTAAACACATTTTAAACTTCTTTTATAAAAAGAAAATGGTTCGATATTGAAGGTCTTTGGATACCTCCATACCTCCATTTATAAAAAAATATAACACAAATATGTTTTTACTTTTTACAGTAAAATTGTCATTTTCAAAAGGGACAGAGGATATCAATTCTCCTCCTCTTCCAATATCAGACTCGGCGAGGTTTTTCATGAGATTTGAGATGTTTTCTCCGCAACATTTTCTGCCTCCTTCCAACAAAAAACTTCAAACAAAACAAAAATAGGTGAAGGGTTCAAGGGTCAAGGATTTCCAAATATGAAGCAGGTTTAAGAAAATTTCTTGTCCAATTAGTGACAAAGTTATCAAAAAAGTTTTAGATCCCCCATTGGAAAGTTTTGCCTTTGACAAAAAAATCAATTCAGTTTCGATTTTTTATGATGATTCAGTTATGCTCAACAATTGTACAATTTATTTTTCAAACGATGTTCTCCGTAACATTTTCTGCCTCCTTCCAACAAAAAACTTCAAACAAAACAAAAATAGGTGAAGGGTTCAAGGGTCAAGGATTTCCAAATATGAAGCAGGTTTAAGAAAATTTCTTGTCCAATTAGTGACAAAATTATCAAAAAAGTTTTAGATCCACCATTGGAAAGTTTTGCCTTTGAAAAAAAAATCAATTCAGTTTCGATTTTTTATGATGATTCAGTTATGGTCAACAATTGTACAATTTATTTTTCAAACTAATATGATTCTTCTTAGTGATTTTTGGCGATGCTTATATCTTTTTTTATACTGTATCATATTAGGCTTATTTTATAGGCTGTATCAAATTTACACCGATTGACCCTCACTATCAATTAACAAAAAAGTGGGAATTTATCATTGATAAATTTTAACTTGTTTGGTTCCTGAATAAACCCAAATAAAAATGTCAAAAACCAAATTTTGATTAAAAATTTGTAAACTTTTTTTGAACTGCACTTGCCTCTAACTGTTATTGTTTTTACGTTCAGCCTCCCTGAAGAGCTAGCCAAAGATTGAAATATTAAAAATGATCCCAAAATCAAAAGCTGAGTTGACTTAAAGGGTTAGTACAACTGAGTTGACTTTGAGAGCCAGTACTTCCTAAGCCGATTCAAATGGGTGACTATAATTTATATTTATTGTTTTTTTGTGCTTTCTTTGGCTCATATACCGTGTGTCCCAAGGTGAGTAACCTATTAGAGTATTTTGGAAACTATACAATGGAAACTTTTCAAACTTTCTATTCTAACATAAGTCCATGTAAACTATCTTTTAGCAATTTTTTGTGTGCTTATAGTTACTATTGTTCTCTTCTTTTAATTGCATCGGTCTGAGAGAGAACAAGCTTACCCGAAAATGCTCCCCCTGCACCCCTCTGCCCATAAAACTATCTCCTTGATATAGTTATAGTTGACAGATATACGGGGTCGAAGGGTGTACAGGCGGGCCTGACAGGCCATTTTCCTGGTATGTTGTAGTATGCTTGATCTCTCTCAGCCGAATGCATTTAGAAAAAGAAATTTGCTATTTATGAAATATCCTTATATTTGCAGTGTTGCCATTTGCAGGAAAACTTGTCAACAACTTTCTTATTTTAAATTGAACACCTTGTATATTTTTGCATTTTTGGATTCTACAAAATATTTTAAGTACATTTTATGTATAATGTCCTATACCTACGTTCAACTGTTTTTAAAATATTGACAGGGGAAAATTGACATTTTTTAACATAGAAACGGTTTTTAAATCCCTATCTTGGTTTTTCACAAGCTATCGTTTTATGCTATTTTTAACCCAGGGTTAAACTACCCTTGGGATATGGACTTATGTTAGAATAGAAAGTTTGAAAAGTTTCCATTGTATAGTTTCCAAAATATTCTAATTGGTTACTCACCTTGGGACACCCGATATACATATTATATTAGAATAAAGCAAGCGTCCAAAAGCAAAAAATAGGATATAGAGCAGTTTATTCGTCATACGGCAAGTATTATTGAAAATATGCAGTTTTTGGGTACCCTTAGGTCATAAATGTTTTGGAAAAAATTTCAAAAAATACATTTGCAAAACCACCCTAAAATATGAGGCATACCATATCAACTCGGCCACCTTTTCCACATCAAATTTTTAATTTATGTCAAACTTTAGTACTGTGGAGTCTTGAGGTTAGTCAGTACCTTATGGTACTTTTTAGGTTTCTATGTTAAGAATAATAAAATATACAGGGTGACCAAATTTTATTTTTGCGCAAATCCTACATGTAAATAAATATAATATTTTAAGAAAAAATGGCTTAGTATTGAGAAATTTATTTGCGGTATGTCAAAAGGTAAATAAAAAGTGGTTTAAAAATGATTGGTACAAAATCTGATTTGATGATTTAGTGGCCTTAATTATGACCTTTTTTTAATTCACTATTAATAAAAAGTGATTTAATTTTTTTCTAATTTTTGGTATATATATATCGATCACAAAATTTTTAAAGTGGGCTAATGTTTTCAACGTCTTAAAAAAATAATATATAAGTCTGCAGGGAAAAAAATTATGCACAACTGGATAATTATTGCGTTCGTCCTTTAAATCAGCTTTAAGTATAGGTTGCAAAACACGTTCAATAGGCTACATTATTATTTGTAGAATGGTTTAACGATCCTATTTTTACTTTTTTTTTGAAGACCTAGGTTTATGGCTTGAGGAGTCTTATTAATGAAACGTCCTTTTTTTGAAATGCCAAGGTTTCATTAATAAGATACCTCAAACCATAAACCTACACCTTCAAAAAATACATTATTATTGCTGAAAAAAATGGGTTGCCTCTCCCCTCCATACAAAAATCGACACTAAATCATAATTTATAACAAATTGCTTTGTGCTAACTTGACGAAACTACAAATAAGAAATCATTTTGTGACCTTAATTAAAATTTTTTTGGTAGTGGGTAACTGCAATGACTTGTAGCAAATTCCAGTTTGTCCAGGTCAAACTCATTAACCATGTTTAGTTGATTTTAGCGTGCTAATACTCAGGGGGGCAATGAGTTAATGATTTATATATTGTTTTAAAGATAATAAATGCATTTTATTCGAGATTTTATTATTAAAAGCGCTAGTTTTTTGTTATCTATTGTCGAGGGGGCGCCAACTATTGGCAATACATGTACATTTTAGCCCGCAGTCGCGGAAATCGCCTATCCTTGGAAATCCATTACACAATCCCGCAGTCTTTTTATAAATCTTGCAGTCTCTTCGCGCAATCCCGCAGTCATACAATAATTAGGGCTATCTCGCAGTCTTTTTTGTTGCGCACGTGTCGCGAAGTGTTGAAAAAGTTTTGTTTTGACACTTGCCAGCGTTTTGGTTTAGTGGGAGTGTTTCTTTTTAAGATTTTGACTTGTTTTTTGTGAAAACTGAACGAGGCTCCGGACGAGATGAGTAGGAAATAATCAAATAATAATCAACAAAAAGATCTTTAAATTTATGTGATAGGAAACAGGCTGTTGGAGTAAAATATAAATATAATATATGGCAATATATACAAAGAGAAGGTTTTTATTGTAAAGAAGAAAGACAGGCTGATAAAAACAGTGACATTTATTTTAAAATTGAGGTATTTACTAGTTTTTAAGTGTTAGAAGGGGAGTAAATAAAAATGGGTCTTTTTTCCCTTTAATTTTTCATCTTTTTTATACCACTACTTGTGCTGTGTTTTTGATAAATTAACTTGTGTGTCTGGTGGTCGTACCAACTGAAAATTTTTAAAATACATTTTGCATTTTAGACCTTTATGAACATTTTTTGCTGTGCCGTCTGTCAGTCTAGCTGTCTGAAACCAACTCTCATAAATAAAAAACTATCTGACCGATTCTGATAAAACAGTTTACCTGTGCAGCATTTGGGCTCTAGTTGCTCACATTTAAAGATGGTTGAAATCAACCCCAAAAAAATAGTTGTGTAGTATCAAATAAATGGTAATTGAGTGTAGTTATAATAAATTTAAAAACGAATTGCCAGTGGGTGCAATGAGAGGAGGAATTTTAAAAATAAATGTTTCTATAAGATATGACTTGTAGTATGACATTAAATGAATGGTAATTGAGTCTAGAATAGAATTTAATTTTTTTAGCCAGTGGGGTACAGTTAGAAGGAGGGGAAAATTGTGAAAATAAACTTCTATAAACTATAGCTTTTACTGTTTCAAACGAATGGTAATTAAGTCTTTAAAAAGATATGGGTGGTATTGTATCAAATGAATTTGTAATTGATTTATCAGGAGTTTTTAAAAAACATAATCAGTGAGGTACAATAAGAGGGGGGGGGGGACAATCGTCAATAAACTTTTTATAAAATATGGCTTGTACTTTATCAAACGAATGGTAATTGAGTATATTAAAAAAAAATAGCCAGTGGGGTAGGTATATTGAGGGGATGGGGGGGGGAAGATTGTCAAAATAAACGTTTTTATAAAATATGGCTTGTATTCTATCAAACGAATGGTAACTAAGTCTTGAGTTTAAAAAAAAAAATTAGCCATTGGGGTACAATGAGGGAGGGCCACAAAATATAGCTTGTACAGGGTGTCCCAAATTGGGCACTTTTAGAGGGTTTAAGGTACTTCCAGGCGAGTTAGAAAAAACTGACTACGACTTGCGAAGCTTAATTTTTAAGAGAAGCTTAAAGGCAGAAACTGTATCTTGATATGTCAAACTGTTTCTGAGAAACAGGGGTTTTTTGAAAAATCTGCATTTTGGGATGGGGTCTATAACTTTTTTATTTGCAGAAATTTCTGTTTGGTGTAAAAGGCTTTTTGTCCATTTTGTAAAGCATAATATAACTGTTAAACTGGAATCCTAAGTAAAATCTGAGAAATGTTATGCTTTTGTGAAATCTGGTGTACCAATTTTGGCTGGTAATTACCCCCTCGTAGTAAAGTGACCCAAAAATATTATGAATAACTATTTTGTGTTTTTTTCACCCTGGCGTGCCGGCCCCGGCGGAAAAGTATTACTTTCCGCACTTGTTAGGTAACTAACTATTACGCACAGCGTCTGCAAAATGCAACTTCCCGCACACAAATGCGGTGCAAGTAGGAAAATGTTATTTTATCAACTTTAATAGGCAAGTTATGATATTCTTATGAAACAAAAAAACGAACAAAAAAAAGACATCTATGTGAAATCCCTGAAATCCAAGCAAAACGTGAAATCCAGTGTACAAATTTAGGGACTGGTTTACCATTGGGTTTTTTTTTTGGTGAGATAGCTGGTGTAATATAAATAAGCAATACTTATATTTCTGCAGACCAATGAAAGTATAGTCCAATTTTTTGATGAGCAGACTGACGTCATTTTTTTGGATCTCTATTTGATAAGATTGTTTTAGACAGCGACAATAAATATGTAAAAAAAAGTCATGTCATTGACAACAAAGAAATACGTTTTCAGAGGCAAAAATTGAACTATATCAATTGATTGACTTTATTTGGGCTAAAATTGGAGTTAAGAATGTTTACCTCTGGATTACAGATTTATAAGATTGTCTAATAAATAATAGGTAAGTACAAAGATAGAAATATAGGTAGGGGAAAGGGGTAGTTTTCACAACATTCTTAGTCCACCAGACCAATACGGTATGGGGGACTATTAAAATCGTGAAAATGAGTTACTAAGGTTCCAAAACACCTTAATCGACGAAAAAAAAAGTTGTCTGTCGGTCTGTTGTCTGTCTATATACAGGATAAATCCAGAACGCCATAATCGATTTTAACGAAATTTGGTACAAAAATCCTCTATTGGCTGACCATGAACTGATTAACTTTTGGGTAGAGTGGTGGATGGTTGAATAGCGGAAAAGGGGGATAAAATATTCAAGAAAATTGTAACTTTGGAACAAAAGCAAGTAGCAATATACGTTTTTCAGATTTAATTAATTTTGTTATAAAGTATTTGAAACAACGTTAAAATATATTTAAAAAATCATAACTTTAGAAAGCAGCTATTGATATGCGGTTTTCAGATTTTGGTTTTCCTAAATATTACCCAAAAATTTTGTTATAAGGTTCAAATCTTTCAAAGCTACAGTTTTTAGATATTTTAATTTCCTTTCAACATAAAATAACTTTAGAAGTAAAGCAGCTATTGATATGCAGTTTTCAGATTTTGGTTTTTGTAGATATTACCCAAAAATTTTGTTATATGGTTCAAATCTTTCAAAGCTACAGTTTTCGAGACATTTTGATTTCCTTTCAACTTAAAATAATTAATTGTATGGTTGACTATCCGTGCTTTCTAGCACCAATTTTTTAATTTGGTCACCCAATTTTTTCAATATACTTATTATTTTTGCACCATGCAATTCGGCTTAAAATATAATACTCTCAATAATACTTTTACCATGAATATGTATTAGATTTGAATTTTTCCCCTACAGGCATAAATTAAATATTTTTTTTTGAAGCCTCACAATTTTTTGTGGTTAGTAAAGGACATTTTAAAGCATACATAAACAAAAAATTTTAAAAAAATTAAATGTAACCAGGGTTCAAAGTGATTTTCAATTTTGAAAAAAAAATCTTAAAAAATTTCCTGACATTTTTCTGATGATTTTGTGGTGAGATGATAATTTGTGATCAAACAGTATGCCAAGATCACGCACCAGTTCAGCCCTTAATATTCTTATGCCTTTTATATGATAATCAAACAAAATTGGATGGGTCTTTCTGGAGAAGGTAATCACCTTGCATTTATCAGTATTTATCTCAAGCTTATTTAAATCACACCAATTTACTAAGTTATCTACATCATTCTGCAGGGCAATGCAATCTAATTCTGATTTAATTGTCATGTAAGTTTTTTTATCATCTGTGAATGTTAGAGAATTACATACTTTTAAAACATACTTGACATCATCCATAAATATGTTAAACAGTATTGGACCCAGATGGGACCCTTGAGCAATGCCTGAGTGAACAATTATGTCTGCTGAGATCTCATGATTTTAACATTCTGAGTACGCTTTTCTAGGTAAGATTGTAGACGGGAATGGAAGGGTTTACCCACTGCATATAAGTAGAGTTTATTCAATAACAGCTTATGATCAACTCGATCGAACGCTTTTTTAAAATCAAAATAGATACAATCCACCTGTCCATTACCATCCACAACCCTAGCCAGATAATCTGCCAAGACACTTAAATTTGTCTGGCAGGAACGAGAAGCCATGAATCCATGTTGTGACTCTGAAATAATGTGTTTAAATGCAAATTTTAACTCCTCAGCCATAACCGACTCAAACACTTTTGCGATACAGTTTAGTCCCGAGATCGGGTGGTAATTACCAACCTCGCATTTATCCCCACCCTTGAATATTGGGGTTACAAAAGCTCTTTTCCAGGTGGGAGGAAAGTAACCATTATTGTGACAGAGCTGAAATAACTGGCTTATTGGCAAAGATAATGTGGGACTACAATTCTTATAAAATCCAGGTTCAGCAACTTATTAAACACGCGATCAGGGTTAAAATCAACATTACATAAGTTAATATCGCCATGGATCTGAGAACCTAATGAAGAGGCCCCAGGAGTGTCGCAATCGTTAACAATATATACTGATTGAAAGAACTCTGCAAACAAGCCAACAATCTCAGCAACATTGCTTGATTCTTTATCTTGATACCGCATACTTTTTGGAAACCCTGTAGCACTACATTTATCTTTCACATAAGACCAAAACCTTTTAACATTATTTTTTATATTTAATTGCGCTGAATTTACAAATGATTTGTAATCGCTATCAATTGATTTTTTTGATAAGGAACGAATGCTGCTATAAGCCTTATAGTTTTTATCATATTCGTTTTTGTTACAAGATTTCCTTATTTGTTTAAAACTTTTATTCTTTTTATTTAATAAATTTATGGTTTTTTTAGAGAAATAGGATGGATATTTTTCAGATTTTACTCTTTTTACAGGCACATAGGTTTCAACTCCAATTTGAACAACTGAATAAAATATTTCTACTACTTTTTCAATCTCCCTAACGTCACTTATAAAAGACCAATTGATTTTTTCAAAGTAATCATTGAGGCTTGAATAATCAGCTTTATGATAATTGCGTTGAACAACCTCATTCATTGAACTTAAGCTATGCTTCGATTGGTCAATAATCAACAATAAGTGTACCAAAAATGATCAAAATCGGAGATGGTCAAAACGAAAAGTGCCTTTTTTTTGGTTGATTTGATATGGTTTGACCCATATCAAAAGTTGCTTGCTTGCTTTTTTCAGCTTTGCTGGACTCTGCTACTTAGGCCAACTGTCCAAATTCAACTTACTAGTTTCATGTTCACCCCCTAGGAAGGTAGTTTTCTTTTTCTCGAGGGATTTAGACCTAAACCTCTTTGTCAGGGCTATGGATCTTTAACATGTACCACTATCAATACATGAATTCGAGCATGGATTAAATGGAACCAACCTCTTATCGACCTTTATGAGGGAGAGTATGGAATCATGTTATCCTTCTGGCTAACACTGCCTGCTCCTCTCCATACAGCATTTTTAATCTCGCAAAATAATGTAATTTTGCAAGAAAAAGTTCCAGCACACTACCGACGGCCCTAGGGATCGAATCTGGGTCCTCCTGGTTGATATACCAGGTATGTACCCACTATACCAACCAGGTCCCCATATTAAAAATTTACAAATCAGCAGTAAATTTAAAGGTAATTATGCAGTATACGGTTTTCTGTCATTTTTGATTTTTTTTGAAAAATTCTTTATGGGGGCACCTTCTAGGGTCCCTAGGACCCCAAATCCGTCTGCGCCGTTTGGTTTTTTTTTTTATTTTTGTGGTTTTTTTTTAATTTTTTTTCACTAAAACAAACCAAATCAACACAGTCCAACCCAACCTAATACAAACCAACCCAAAACAATTAAAAAAACACTTTACAACCCCCCCTGGGCACCCTTTTTTCTCGTTAAAGAAAAAATAAAAAAATCGGGCGCAGGCGGATTTGGGGTCCTAGGGACCCTAGAAGGTGCCCCCATAAAGAATTTTTCAAAAAAAATCAAAAGGGCAGAAAACCGTATACTGCATAATTACCAATTTAAATGGTACTCTGTACCTCTTATCCTAAGAAAAGTTTTGTACCTACCTTTTTTTCTGAAAGACAAACAGAGAAACAACAATAAAAAACAATAACCTATTTTTTTTACTACAAACAAATGCGAAGTTAGTGATAGAAATTGCTTTTCGATGAAGTTAGTGCGAATTCTAAAATTTCTGGCCAGTAGGAATAAAACCAAACAACTCTACAGGACTACCGTAATTTTTTTATTGCTAAGTGCTCTCTATATCCAACAAACCAAATGATTGTTTACATTTTACGATCTGTGTTGTATAACCTCAAAAAATATGAAAAGAAATGTTTTAATTTTCGTCCCAAATACTCTTGAAAAAGGAAAATCTGGATATTTAGAGGGATTTTCCAAACACACAGAAGACTGCCAGTCGATTTTTATTACAAATAATGCTATTTTAGAGGCTAGCGCAAACTGCATTGGATACACTGGCAGGCATTCTACCCAAGGCGTACTGAATGATGGAGCCCTGTTTTTCGATTATTCTAGTGGTGAGAAAAACATTAACTTGTTAAACACGGAATTGCTGCAAAGTTGTTTTTATAGGATAAGTACTTAAAAACAGTCTTAACTGGTGATTTATACTGGCGTCGCCTACCGTTACCGTCGCCGCCGCCGCCCACCGTCTACCGTTCGGAGCAGCAATTTATACTGCCGTCGCGTCGGCGCGTTGTTTTAACCTTGAAAACATCGTTTTTGTTGATATTTTCTTGAGTATTAGTTCTTCATACAGCTCACTCAGATGGCTTTCTTCTGTATCACTCATTTTAAAAATTAAAAAATGCAAAATTTAGTTCATAAAAAGAAAAATTTTTACAAGTTGGGTAAGTTAGGTTAGAATTCTTGCAACATGCTTTTCTATTGGCCGGACTACGCATGGCTACAGACGCCAAACGGAAAAAGATAAACTTGGCTCATCTCGGGCGGCA
Organism: Oxystoma pomonae; assembly: GCA_963921995.1. Taxonomy (NCBI): domain Eukaryota; kingdom Metazoa; phylum Arthropoda; class Insecta; order Coleoptera; family Brentidae; genus Oxystoma; species Oxystoma pomonae. The sequence continues at coordinate 87,306,346 of OY998168.1, read as the reverse complement.
GGTAGCGGCGGGTCGACGCAACAACGGCAAGATATAAATAGAAGTAAAGGGTTCCCATATATTGATGTTTCTCAGCGCCTACGCGAACGCAGACGCACACGGCGGACGGCCAGTATAAATCAAGCTTAAGTGTGCCATTAATTTTAAATATAAATGATTCGCATTTCCCATAAATTCTTTTGTAGATAATCTTTAGAAATATTTTGAATGTATGTCTTATTAGGCTGATTAGGCGGTAATCACTACACTTCTTTGCTGAATGTTTTTTAGGCAGTGTAACAAAGATTGATTTTAGACAATCAGCAGGGATTTTACCGCTACGATAAATCAAGTTAAAAAGTTGGACCAGTGTATTTAGCGAATCTTCGTTTTTTTATTAGCTTTAAAACCTCAGTGTATACTTCATCTTGCCCTACCGCTTTTCTGTTTTTAGCGAAAGGTATTGCGTGTTTTGCTTCCTCTGGTTTGAGAATGCTTCTGGCTGTTCGATTCGGTTATTGGTAAAGAGATATTCTATGTAGCTACACCATTCTTTTAGTTTTTCTTTGGTATCCGGTATGATTTTGCCCTGATTATCCACAAGGATTCCAGCTTGTCTTTTATTAAATAATCCAGCCGCTTCCTTTACGTGTTTGTGTAAATTGTGTAAAACATGCTGACCTTATCTTGTTTTTTATTGCTCTGTTGATTTCATGATATTGATCGCTGCCTTTTTTACTGCATCTTTAATCCATCAACTCCAGAATTTCATTGGTCATCTAAACTTTCTTTTTATTTTTTATTTCATCCTTGCCTAAGAGTGTTGTGCTTTTGACTATGACACTTTTAACCTTTGTCCAGACCATTTCTGCATCTTGTTCGGTAGACTCATTAATATCTTTAAGCTTTTTGTTAAGTTCGACTCTAAGTTTAGTTGCTATCATGTTATTTTGAAATTCGTCCAACCTGGGCCTGGGTTTGTTATTTGGGGGACGATTTTTCTTGAGGGTAAATTTAATTTTCGCCACAACTGAATTGTGATACGAAATGATACTCCCAGGAGTGTCAGATGTAGAAGTCCAAGTATAAAGGTGTCTAGCTGGAAGTTTAAAGAAAGTATTTCACATGATAAAATCCCTTTCCTGGCAGAACTGGAAAAGGCGATCTCTCTTGGGGCTTTCCAAGTTTTTCATTGAAGTCCCCCATAACAATGGTGACTTCTGTCTTTTTTTTAAAACTAAGGGCAGTTTGAACTTGGTTGTAGAATGCCTCTACGTCATCATTTTAATATTTAATGGTTGGAGCTTATACTTGAATAATATTGAAATTGAAAGGCTTAGAGTTTAGCTGAAGAAATATGACTCGATCCAACACAGGAACAAAAGAGATAACAGATTTTTGAATTTCTTTATTCAAAATAGCTGTGGTTATAGTGGTTTTGTTTGTCATTAGAGATATTTTGGAATGCTTAAAATTTTGACAACTTTGACAGCCGCTGTGGTGGTGTTTAACAACCAGTACCACGCATTGATTTTACCAGAGTTTTTGGAACACATTAGGAACTGTCACTGTCAATTTAGAGATGAGAGAAAACATAAAATTGCGCTTTATTTTACAAAATAAGTGTTTTATATGTTGGAACCTGGTAATATTTTATTATTTTTAAAATTAATTGTGCCAAAATTTTCTAAAATCAACCAGAAAAATAACTACAACCACAATGAAATGGATTCTTAGCTTACGGTAGTGGTAGTGGTTAATTACCACAACGGAATGACGTTTAGCTATTGCGCAGGCGCAGTAGTTACCACAATCACTACGAAGTGTCAAATAAGCGTTCCAAAATATTCCTATTGCCTGCATAGACATGGTAGTCGTCTTTCTGGCATTTACCCATTAGGCCATCTCACCTCACTAACTCTCAAGATCTCTATGTCCAATCGTTCCATTTATCTGATGACATTGTGGACTTTTCCAGCCTGAAACATACTTTGTATGTTTCATGTAGCAATCTTCTTCATGACTGGTCAGGAGATTCTTAGCACCCTTTGGTCACTTAAGACTTGCCGGGGAGTGATGGCCTGGGCTTTTGGTTTTTCAGTCATGATGATGATATTTCCTGGAGACGGTAATGAGGTGGTTTCCGGTTGCCTTCCTTATCGCAGCATTAAAATCGTTAAAACAATCTTTGTCACGCCTTTAACTATGTAATTTTTTGCCGTTTTTGTTTCCATACGTAGAAGTACGTCAAACAATTACTTTTAGTGTTACTGCTTCGCAACACTAATTTTCTCGCCATATCTGGCTTCCCTCACATAGTTTGGCCTGCGGGTTGATGCAGTTACCGGGGTGTAGCATGTGGAGCCATATGTGAGAACTGACCGCCCTGTGAGGACCAATTGTTCAAAACCATCTCCACTCTATGACTCTCGATGCAACCGTCTGCAAACGTCTAAAAGGCATTAAGATGACTTTCAGACGCTGTAACTCAAAACTGTTAAATTAATTATAAATATTATACATGTTTTGTTTAATATTTGTTTCCGATGCACAACTTTTTTTTTGTTTCTGAAAAAAGTCACTATTTGTGGGCCAAAACACGTTAAAACTGATTTTTCGTAACTTCAACGCCCCCTATCTTTTTAAAAACTAATTACAGAGAGTTGAACCTGCAACAAAAAACATTGAAAATTTTATGCCAATGATTTTTGTTTCTACACTTTTTTGCCTACGACCCGAAATGGAGAAAATCGTTTCCAAAGTTTTTTCAAATTGGCGGATAGTTCCGGAGGAGTGGGGGAAACACAAACTTGGGAATTTTACTTTCAGATCCTTCTCAAAGAACATACAAAAAACTCAGCCTCCTGCAACTTTTTGTAACATTTTTGCAACCCCTTCTCCTTCCATTTTAGCACTCAATAATACTTCTACCTACCCGTCCAAGCCCTCTTGTCGCGTTTATGTAAGCAATGGATGGCCCGTCCTCCAAAAGGATTCTACTATCGGTACCCAACTAAATGTCAGTTTGTTAGATACTTTCGGTAATTTTCATGCCGACAGACCGGGTCATTTGTGTAGCGCATTTGTGTACATCTTTTTGTTGGTCAAAATACGTTAATACTGATTTTTTGTAACTTCGGCGCCATCTAAGTTTTTGGAAACTAACTAAAGAAAGTGTTGAAAATTTTATGCCGAATATTTTTGTTCTTAGACTTTTTCGCCTCCGACCAATAGAAATAGAGAAAAGTTGGTTACAAAGTTTTTTCAAAATGATGAATGGTTACCGAGAAGTGGAGGAAACACAAACGTGGGGATCTTACTTTTAGAGCCCTTCCACCCCAACACGCACAGATATTAACGGAAACCATAAATTAAAATTCGAATTAGTTATCAAGGTATAGGCTTCCAAACAAGGTCAAAATATGATGGATCACCTTGTACCATATAGTTTTTACGATATTTTTTTCGTGTTGACCTAGTGTTATAAATCCATCGCAAACAGATTTTATTCATAGGTTTATTTGTAAATTTTTTTATTTAGGTAAATTCAAACTTCCTGCAAAAGACCATCCTTTGGTAGAAATAATTTATGACTATGAAGCCTTTAAAAATTCCGACGTAATTGAAGCAGATGCCGAAAATTATGGCCACCACATCCAGGCCCTAACGGAAAAACTCAGTGAAAGTCGGAATAAGCAGAAATATTTTGAAAAGAGAAATCTTGTCCAAAGTGGGTTTGATTATTTTTTGGTCATTATTGGAATGATTCTTAAGGTAATGGCTGAGCAGAACTGGATGCATGAAAGTTCTACTATTTTCAGAGGGTCCACAACCTAAGTTTTTCACTGGCCAAAGTGCATATATTTGCATATTTTGCATATTTTTACAAATTTCATAAAACATTACATATTTCGGCAAAAATTAAATTGCGAAAAGGTGGGTAGGTTTTGTCGGCTCACCCGTTTTATTATTATATGGTTTATTGCCGGCATTTATTGGGTGTTTAGGAATTTCCAAGTAATCAGCTTGTCTAATGGAGAGCAAATGTGGTCTATTTTTTTGTATTTATATTGTATAGTTTAGTTTGAGGATAGATTCCAGTGTGAAAAGAGTGATTTCGAAAATATTTTATTTCAAACGCCTAAAATGCCAAAAGCCGCTTCGTGGATTAAAAATTTTCCTGAAATGGAGTTTAGTGGGGATAAAGTGTTTTGCAAAGTTTGTGCCAAAATCATTCTTTGTGAAAAGAAGTTCCAAATTGATCAACACTTGAAAACAGCTATGCATAAAGCTAAGTCGTAGAAAAATAAATCTGTGCCTTTTCAGCAGTGTATGCAAACCGCATTTCAAAATGTCAAACCAAAGAGTGAAAAGGAGGTGTTTTATCAAGACTTATGCAAAGCTTTAGTCGCAGCAAATATACCTTTGAAGAAACTGCAAAATACACAATTCAGAGATTTTTTGGAAAAATATTGTAATCAAAACATCCCTGACGAATCCACACTTAGAAAGAAGAATGTGCAAACAGTATACGAAACCCTAATGGAAGAAATTAAAGTTTCACTGGGCGATGAACATTTTTGTATTATTGTTGATGAAAGCACACTCTTGTGGTCGATATATCGCACGTCTTATGTTTGGAGGGCTTCAAGAAAATGAGCCAGTGAAGCCATATTTAATATCTTCCAAACAGTTAGACAAAACAAATAATGTGACCGTAACTCGATTTATTCAGCAGTCTATCAAATTTTTTTTTACCAAATCCAGTTCCAGTAGAGAAGTATTTAGTGTTTTTGTCTGACGCAGCGCCGTATATGATTAAAGTAGGCCAAAACTTAAACATATTTTATCCCAATATGGTACATGTCACTTGTCTTTTACACGGGATAAACAGTGTTGCAGAAACTATTAGAACAGCATATCCCTTGGTGAACAAATTAATTTCAAATGTAAAGAAAGTGTTTTTGAAGGCACCTCTAAGAGTGCAGATCTATAGAGATAAATTGCCAGGAGTTAGTTTACCTCCAGAGCCCGTAATTACTCTTCGAAAGTAGGAATTTCATATAAGTTTAAGAGAATCAATTAATATTGTTGAAAATTTTTCCGCCAAATGCCAAAAAGTTCCCGGCGGAAATCAAGTAAGAAGGAAACTCGAAGTTATTGTGGGAAAGAATGAAGGCTTTAAATGGAAGTCAAAAATATTTTTGATAGTAAACCATCCAACGAAGTAATAACTTGGCCTTATAACTTACTAACCAAATTAAAATATTGCCAGATCACATTGGTAGATGTTGAAAGAACTTTTTCTTTGTACAAACATATTTTTACGGACAGAAGGCAATTATTTTTATTGGAAAATTTTGAAAAATATATAAATGCATTTTATACTATTTCAGGTTGAAAATTTTACCTATTATATTTTTCTTTTAATTTTACTTAAAATAAATAATTTTTGTAGGAGTCGGTGTTTTTTTATTTCCATTTTTCCATGTTATATTCAAGGCATATACAAATAAATGCAATTGTTGCATATTTCAAAGAAAAACGATGCATATATATGCGCATATTTTAAATAAATTGATGTGCATATATTTCGCTCTTTACATATAACTATGAAATACTATAATGGCTCCAGTATCGCAAAATGTGTAACAATAATAACTTTGAAAAACAAAGAAAATAATTGAAAAAATAGGGTTGGCTTTGGGCAAAGCCAGGGGTAAAAAATTTATTGCGCATGCCTGACGCTGTCTACTCGCGCCCAGACTAACTTGATTGGGAGTTATTATAGCTACGACTTTTTTTTTCGGAAAATGCAAGGGCAGGGCCGTTATAGTATCTCACAGTTGTATGGTACAGGTATTCCCATTTTCACTTAGTACTCCCAGGTATTACGCAAGTATTCCCAGGCAAGTGCCCAACCCTTTTTACTCGCAAAAAATTTGTACAGTTATTTCAGTTTCCACTTATTATTCCCAAGTATTATCCACTACCTGCTCCGCCTGTATGGCTGTATTACCCAAGTATTCGCAGGTATTCCCCATGTATTTTTAGCCAAGTGTACAGGGTGTCCCATTTTCGATGGGATTCAATGGAAAACTCCGTTGTTATTGAAGATAGAGGCATGCGGTTTTCGCATCACTGTCTTACTTTTTAGAGCTTTAAAAAAATTGTATTAACAGATTTAAGATTTATTCTGTCCCTGGTAGTTTTTGGGCTACGAGGGAAAGTTGAAAAATGGTCGGAATTACCCATTGATGATATCTCCCTTAATTTAAGAGAAAATTGAGTTCTGTAAAATTATGTCTGTGGAAAACTTTTTAGAAAAACACAATGGTCTTTTCGAAATTTTATCAGACCTTTCCTTTCGTAAATATCAGGATAAAAAGTTAAAACCAGACCAAAATGTGTTATCTCATATTTTAGTTTCTTTTTAAATTTGTTTGATAATAAAATATAAATGTTTATATATATATTATATATTTTTTATAATCTTGATGATGATCGTGAGGTTTGAGCCTCAGAAACCTCCACTGGATGTACACGGCAGTACTAAGACCAAGGATCCAGTACAGATCCATAGTCTGGTGGCCAGCAGTGGAGAAGGCCACTACTACCCTCAAGCTTAGGAGCCTACAGGGAACCATATGCAGAGGGATAACCGGCGCTATGAGGACGGCATCTATACAGGCACTCGAAACCATTCTGGGACTGCCGTCGCTTCCGATCTGGATCAGAAAAGAAGCGATGGCGACCCACCTCCGGCTGAGAGATACATGTCAGTGGAGAGGAAGAGAGGAAGCTGCGGGGCATCCGAGGATTGCCCAAATCGCCTGGAGAGAAATTCCAATGGCAGCGATCAAAACACAAAGACCCCTTGAGATTCAACAAGAGGTACAAAGTAGTAGTCATCCCAGACAGGGAACTATGGCAGAGTGAAATCCTCCGCGAACATTTCGAGGAGAACGCTATGATTTGCTACACCGACGGGTCCAAACTGTCGGAGAAGCAAACCACAGGATCGGGGGTTTACGTAGAAGACCAGGAGGTTCGAAAGAGCTATCCGCTCGCAGAGCAAGCCACGGTCTTTCAGGCAGAGGTGTATGCCATAATAATAATAAGGAACGGTACGGAGGAGCATGTTTATATATACTCCGACAGCCAATCGGCTCTAAAGGCACTAAGGGCGCCCAAGATCAACAACACCCTGGTGTAGGAATGTGCGGATACACTAGAATCCTTGGGGGAGGGCAAACAAGTGACACTTATGTGGTAACCGGGACATATGGGGGTGCCGGGGAACGACAAGGCTGACGAGCTCGCCAGGATCAGGGCAAGCACCCAGTATGTAGGTCCGAAACCACTCCTAGGAACAACCAAGAGGCAATTGCAAAGTCGACCCAATAAATGGGCCAACGATGCCATGGCGACCGCTTGGAGAGGAGGAACAGGATGCAGACAGACCAGGGACTTCGTGAAGGGCCCGGTTGTAGCCAGACAAAAATAGCTTCTGGGGAGATCACGAAGGGACCCTGGTCTGCTGGCAGGAATCATAACAGCTCACAATCGACTAAGGAAGCACATGACCCGGATCGCGGTGGAAAATAGCGAGCTGCGAGGCATTCGGTTCCCCGACCCTGAATGATGAGGACCTGCACACGCTCAAATGGGATAAAATACTGGACTTTGCAAAAAGAACAGTAAAACCAGAAGAGCATACTGCCAGACCAGTGGTGCAGGCGGTGGATTAGGGGCAGGCTTGGGGTAAGGGGCAGAAAGGGCCCAGGGAGGCCTACTTGCCAGGCTTCGCGCCGCCCCTTCTCTACTACTACTACTAATATTGATGTTTCGATCCCGAAAAAAATCATCATCAGTGCATTTTTTTCTGGTGCGGCCCTGTCCCATTTTAACTTATTTGTTTTTGAGACCATTTATATATTTAAATACAATGCGCACTTTTTCAAACTAGGATTTAAATATGGCGGCAAAGCGAATGTTTTTTTTCAAAAGGCTTTTTTGTCTTATCAATACAGTTTTTTTTATTGAAATTGGTAAAAAAAAGTAAGACAGTAATGCGAAAACTGCATGTCTATATCTTCAAGAACAACGTAGTTTCCCATATATCCCCAGATGCACCGTAAAAATATTCGGATTAGTTTAGCTAATCTAGGCTTACTCTTTGTTTATTATGTAGGTGAAAGAGAGAAAAAGAATGTATTAGATAGCCAATCGCGATTAAGTGCCTACGGTGCATTTAGGGGTAAATCCCCTCGAAAATGGGACACTCTGTACAAGTATCCCTTTCAGTAAAAAGCCTCTCGTGCATAATATTGGCCTATATTGGTCTAGTTTTTGTAGTTAAATATCCACCAGTAGATAAATATCCATATCTAAAAACAAAATAATTTCTTAGGTCTTCAGAATCTCAAAATTTTTTACCAAGTACAGTGCCACAGCTACACATCTCGAAGATAGACTGATAACGTTACAATGGCTCTTTAACATGTTAAAAAGTGAAAAAAAATTCTCACCCAAGATCGGGAATGTTTTATTAGCCACAGCTATAGACATCAGTTTGGGACTAGTGCTAGCTAGGTTCTGTTTAATTCATCAGGACATTATTTTGAACATGTTTGAGAATGTCAGTAGGGTAAGTTTTTTTATTTGCGGGATTTACTAATGGTACAAGTACAGGGTGTCCCATTTTTGATGGGATCCAATGGGAAACTCCGTTATTATTGAAGATAGAGACATACGGTTTCGCTTTACTGTCTTACTTTTTTGAGCTTTAAAAAATGGTATTTACAGATTTATTATATTCCTTGTAGTTTTTGAGCTACAGGGGAAAGTTGAAAAATGGTCAGAATTACCAATTGATGATATCTCCCTTAATTTAAGAGATAATTGAGTTCTGTAAAAACATGTCTGTGGCAACATTTTTAGAAAATTACAATGGTCTTTTCGAAATTTTATTCCGATGTTTTTTTTAAATATGGATCAAAATGTTTTACTTCATACTTTAGTTTCTTTTTAAGTGTGTTTGATAACCAAATATAATTTTTTTTTATTTTGAAGCTTCGATCCCGAAAAAATAATCTTCAGTGCATTTTTTTCTGGTACTGTCCTGTCCCATTTTAATTTTTTTTTAAAGACCATTTATATTTTAACTATAGTACGACCATAGATCTAAGAGACTCATTATAAATGCTAATCCCTTACCCTAATAATCACCTATTGTTCGGGGTGTGAGAGTAAATAAAAAAAGCTGTAAACATGCTACCATTTCTGAGCATTACAGGTGCGGATTTAAAAATGTGTAATTATTTCTTAATAAGTACACGTTTTTGGCCGAATAAAAATTTATCAACTTTATGACTAATTACTAAACGTTATAACATTAGAGTTTGATTACGTTACAAACTAATTTTCTTAAAATAATTAGGACAGGCTTAAGATACCAAGCTGATTTGTAGTTTTGAAAATCAGTTAGCAGTTGGTGTTTGGTTACAAAAGAAGTTATTTGTTGTTAGTTGTGATTGCATGAAAAATGTTTAGTCCGTGGGAGGAACAACCGAGTACGTCACGTGGAGATACGGGGAATAATAGCGTTACAAGAGAAATAAGTGATAAAAACAATTTAAACGCGACATTTTGTCACTTGAAACAAAAAAAGTGATATTTGACGTTTATACCACCCTTCTTAAACGTGGTTTATCAAAATTTGGTGCAGTGAAGGAAGCGGCAGCTTTAACACAAAGATCGGTAAAAAACAAAATATGTATAGTAAACAAACCGATTGCTGGGAGAAGAAAAAGGAAGGGTTCTAATACTTCTAAGAAATTGGACATGGGTGATGTGGATATCATTCGTAAAAAAAAAATGTATAGTGAACAAATGATTCCTACTTTACAAACATTAATTCAAAGATTAAAAAAAGATGATACAGGAATACAGTGTTGCCGTGAGACACTGAGAAAATGTATTTTAAAAAACGGTTTTAAAATTTAAAGAAAATAATAAACTGCAAGTGATTACGGAATCGGCCCGTTTAAAAAAATGGAGGACGGAATATTTAATTGCAATACACGAGTATAGAGAAACTAATAGGGATATTGTTTATCTCGATGAAACTTGTTTTGACACCCATGAAGTTCCAGATAAAGATTGAGAAGATTCGTCTGGTCACTACACAGCTAAAGCTCCATCAAATAAAGGAAAGCTATCACAATAATTCATGCTGGAACAAAAAATGGGTTTATACCAAATGCGTTGGCCTTATCAGCCAAAAATATAAAGGATTGCCATACTGACTACCATGACGATACCACAGTGGAATAAACTGTTACCCATTATACCTCCAAATAGTGTAATTGTGATGGATAATGCGAGCTACGACAGTAGAAGGCTAAATAAAGTTCCGTGTTCAAATGACACAAAACTTACAATTCAGGACTACATGTTAGAAAATAATATGTATTTTGAGGATAGCTACACCAAAAAACAATTGCTTGAAATAATTAAAGCAATTTCAGTAAAAACAATACTATTGTGATACTTTGGCGGAAGAAATGGGCCATACAGTGTTGAGACTTTCTCCTTACCATTGCATGTTTAATCTAATTGAACACATATGGCATGAGCTAAAAGCAGCGGTTAAAAGAAATAATGTTTCGCCAACTTTAAATGCTTCTGTGCTAGCTTTAATTAGGTCGGCGGAACAGAATATTTTAAGTAAAAGCTGGGAAAATTGCGTAGCTCATGTCCACAAAATAGAAAAATCATATGTAAATATAGATCTACTACCCAGAGAAAAAATTATCATAGACTTTAATGACGACAGTGACAGTGAAACTGACTTAAGTTAAAATTTTTTAATTTTTTTACTATCCCGTATTTTTTTGTACTATATATATATAAATTTATATATATATATATATAATTTTACAAATTTAAGTTATGTTTGTGTTTTTTATTCTATGAGCAAATATATTTTGTAGGTATAGGATGTGTCTATTAGATTAAAATAATTTTTTCATTTAAAAAAAATTGTTAGACCGAACTGTCAATAAAACATATTATCTTCTTTACCTTTCAGGTGATCCGTGGTAAAAATTCACTGATCTATTACAACACTAAGTGCGTCCCTGCTTTCATTCGAACACCCGCTGAGTCGCAATAAATGCTTATCGGCCATGAATAATAATGAGTTTCCTAGATCCATGGTCAGACTATACTATATAGTAGACCTGGATAACCAAGATATAATTTATGAACATACCGGGTGAACCGAAAAAAACCCGACAAATTATTGTTTGCTATAACTTTACCAATTTCAATAAAAAAAAACTTATTGTTAAGAGAAATAAGCCTTTTAAAAAAAAAACATTCGCTTTGTCGCGATATTTAAATCCAAAATGGCGCATAAAATCAAATGTGCACCTTTTTTTAAACTTATTTTTTTTATTTAGGTATAAATGTTACTTTTCGACATACAAAACAAAGTATTTAGAAAAAAATGCAAAATTTAACAAAAAGGGGTTTAAAAAAGTTAGCCATTTGATTTTCTTTAGACAATTCCAATGGTTAAAAATGGGTTACTCCGCAATTCTTATTGTCACATTATCAAGTTTAATCTTGTTTAAACATTAAACTATTAAATCGTTTACAAAATAATCTTGAAAATAAGTTAAAACAAAATTAAACCCATAAAAATCTATGTTGTCTCCATATTTTCTTTTTAATTTTTGTAAATTGCTTTTTAGGAATTTTTAAGCCAACTAAAACACCTTCTGATCTACCTCATGGGTTCACCCATAGGCCTAAAACTGAACCACGCTTTCAACCATTCACTGGGCATGTTGTTCTTCTACCACATCAACCTATCGAGAGTTTTTTTGCAAGCTCTGCACCCAGAAATGAAGTGCTACTTCAGATTTTTGGTCTTACCCGCCGTTTTTGGATTATCTTTTCAAGTTGCCATATTAAGTGATATTATTTCACTGATGACGTTTCATATTTACTGTATTTATGTTTACACTGCAAGGTAATGCTTTATGATGATGATTATTTAGCGGAGCGTTTATTGTAACCAAGAAAATGGCTTCAATTTTCCAGATAGAACTTTTAGCTATTGAAATAGAAGTGCAAGGCACAAGAGGGATGATACAGGATGTCTACATTTTCGAAAGTCACCAATCAAGGAAAAAAAAAGTGGTCATGGAAAGTCATGGAACTTGCTCAAAAGTCTGGGAAGTCATGGAAATTCCCCTATAAGAGTATCAAAGTTGCTATTTATATGCTCTTTCAGGGTATTAAAAATGCCCTTTGCAGATAACACAACACACTTTTTTCTACTATTTCATCAAAACGTGAAAAAGATCAAAATTTCAGTTTTTTTGTTTAATTTTAGCAACTTTTTTTAGCACCATTCAAAACGTATAGGAAATTAATTTTTTGGTCAAATTTTCTAAAAAAATGCGCCGGCGGCGGGTTTATCCAACATTTCTCACATACTTTTGGCAATCAATCTAATTGACACTAGGATCGCGATTCTTAAAAAAAAACCGTCAGAAAATCTAAATAAACATAAATTTACACTAACTGTTTTTTTGTCAGGACTTATTTGCTAATATTTCGTAACATTTAGTTTCTTAATACTATTCCAGTAAATAAAAAATATGTCAATTAAAATTTTTGTAGGCAGTTTTTGTGAAAAACCTTTTTTTATTTAAAAATGTGTTTTATGAAGCTTATTTTTGTGTCTAAACAAACCTTTAAAACTTTTAACATACAAAACCATAGATAGCCATGGAGTATGTCGGTGTCACTGTTCAGAAAAGTCACACAAATTCTGTCTTTTCTTTTACATGGTGAGAATTTTCGACACTTTTTGACGTTTATTGGTTACCTCCGCCGTAAAACTAGTCCGGCAGCACATCTTTATAATATTAAATTTACAAAATGTTATTAAAAAAGTTACGCAGTGTCTCTTATAACATTAAGATAAAAATTAAGGACGCTGTGTTTTTTTTTAAATTTTAAATAAGGCAGTAAGTAAAAATCGCTACTTTCCAGAATTGTGATGGGTGAGATTTTCTGTCATTCCTGAAGAATCGTCGTGACTAGATGCCAATCCAAAATATATTTTACAAATATCGTAAAAAAATTATTTTAGAAGAATTTTCTGCATAATTTTTAGAATAATGTCCTCAAGATTTTTTTCTGCGGCGCTCTTTAATCATTATTTTCGTATCGCTGTTTAAAATAAGACATAGAGTTTAACGAAGTACCTTCAAAAAAGGATGACGGCTGATTTTAAAAAAAGTAATATTCAGGGAAATTTGAACAAGTTGGTCATTGAAAGTCATGGTTTTTTTTCGAAAAATTCTGTGGACACCCTGATGATAGGTCAGTCTATTTTGGCACTAATGACTTTGTTCGTGAGCGTTTTGCCGTCAGTTTGTTTTCCTCGTATAAGGCAGGAGAGCCAAAACTGACAGAAATGTGACAAGAAAATGATAATTCGCCCAATTAGGTGCGCTTCTAATTCCCGCGAGCACTCCCTTCTCCCAGTAAGAGATAGCGAATCACACAATCTTGTCTTGTCGTTATTATGCGAAAATATTAACGCATACCTGATTTAGTTCATAAATCCATTTTTTAGGTTATTTTCTCTGCAAATCAATGGTTTGTCCTCCTTATGGAAACTCTTTATGGGCAGAAAATTTAACCCTTTGAGGAACAGAGTGGATTCTTGCGAATATTCTCCCAACCAGCTGTTTATCGGAACTTTGGGGTTCACCATTTTGTTGTTCTTGCTACCTACGACCACTATGTATTATGTTGTTTTCGCCACTGTAAGTTACAAACGCTTAGAAGTAGTGCATAAATAAAAGGTGCACAGATGCAGAAAACATTATTGGGCCTATTTTACCAAAGTTACAACATTAATTATTATCACCCGTAAATATAGCCATTCATTTCCTTTTTTTAGCTTTCTTGACAATTCCTATTTTACCAACACACTATCCCCAAGTAACATTTTTGGTTAAAATTTGGTAAAATATTCCCGAGATAAGCCAGTAATTTTTTCTTATGAAAAGCTGGGAGGTCAAAAAAGAGGGAAATTTCCCGCCTTTTTACCAAAGTGGGGACAAAAACCAAGGTAATTTGGTGGGATAAAATAGGTAATTATATTTTTTTTTCCTGAAGGTGAATTTGCCCAGAGGACACTTTTTACCAACTTTTGGGACACATGTACACATCTGCATAAATGCTCAACCTAATTTGTGTTCTATTGTACAAAATGACCTCTCAGTGCCCTCTTGTTTATCTGTGACTGAAGCGCCCTCTACGTGTCAGAATAGAAGAAGATGAAAACATTTTTAAATGAAAATAAAAAAAGAGAAAAGTAATAATTATGTCCTTGGCCTACAACAATATTGGAAATAAAAAATGGTGATGAAAAATCAGAGCTATATTTTAATCATAGGGGTTAAACTACTATTTTAAACTATTAATGGGAGGAAACCGACATGCGCCGAGAATTTTTTTGTTGAATTGTTTACTTTTACTTCCATAAAATTGACGCGCCCATCGAAACATGCAGTTTTAACAAAAACATCGCGAAAATTATGCTTCGGGAAAACACTAATTAAATATTATTTCCAATTTGTAATCATAATCTAATATTTGGGTACGAAACAAGTGTAAGCAAATCATTTCCATAAAGATTTTGTTGTTTTTTTTTCAATAAAAATAATAAAGGCGACCGTGCCCTAAAAGTCGTGTTAACCATGTTTTTTTCCCTCAAACACAAAATTTCCAATGTTGAAGCCAAAATTTCTTATTAATTTTGCATCAAGGACGGTTTATCCATTTTTCGAATTCATTGCCAAATGTTCCCCGCACAGCCCCTGCCCATTGTTCGGTTGTCATGTTGATTGTTGACATAAAGGCGGATGTGTGTATTCCCATTGGTTGTGTTCGGCACTTGTAGAGATCCACTAGGACTTGTTGGGTCCCCACTATCACTTTTAATTTAACTTTTCTGTAAAAACTGCTTGATGCTGTGAAAGGTTTGTTTCTTTTGGCATGTTAAAACACAAAACTGTCAGGATCACCACTACTAGGTAGGCACTTTAACACAGAGTATCCTTTTCGACGATCAAAAAGTGAATGCTCTCTCTTCTTTAAACCCAAATTTTACCTAAACATCTACTTTCTTTGTTTGAATTTTGAGCTTCCATCTGGTTTTTCCTAACCCTTTTTATTATAGGAGGGTAGGTATCTAATAGGCCAAAATCCAAACAAAGGTTGAAGATGCAATAGTTATTAAGGAAATATCTTATAATTTGGAAATACCGAGAAGGAACATGAAAGTTATGATTATTGATCTAAACAGCTGATCATGACAGTTTGTTAGAGGACACGTGACGCAAAGGAGTTTTCTTGTTTTCTACCAGAACTACTTTCTTCCCATCAAGAAAAACAAAACTGAAGTTTTAACCTAATCAAATAATTTTGCATAAAGTTCGAACATATTTTTAGGTTGTACTTATTTGGTCAAAAAAACAAATTTTTGTCCTAAAACTTATTCCAAAAAAAACCCTAACTTTGACAAATAACTGTAGGTCAAAAATAAGTAACTTTAGTTCAGTTTTAAACCAAAAAAGTTCTTAACATTGAGGGATTTCTTCAGGACATTAATAAAAACTTTTGACAAGCAATGTTGACCAAGAAATGCCCAAACAAGGCGAGGACCTCAGAGTAGAATCTCAAGTCAAGTTTACCATCAATTTACCTTCTCTTTTAACTTTATATTCGAAACAACTTTGAAGACATGATACCAGGAAAATAATTAGAAAAATATCCTAAAAGAAAACCTTTAAAATGTCGTGTATATAATGACCGTTCCTTAAGGTTATTTGGTCCAACTTAAAACTTATTTTCAAACTTCAAACTATAAGTAATTTTCTGAAGGAAAACGGGGTATGTTTTGACGTATGATTGGTTATCTTAACCTTCCAACTTCCCAATATGCCCTAAAATGTTACTTGGGTCCACCCACCCACTACCCATAATCCAAACAAAAAGTTATTTTGCTCAATACCTACTTATTGCAACCAAAAATATATAAATAAGGAGAAAAAAATCAACGAAATTTTTATACTGTAAAAATTGTCCGAACTTTTACTTACTTTTCATATGTATCTTTTTTAGTTCCGTGTGGCCACTATACTGACAAACACAGTATTCAACAAGATTATAAATTTACTGAACATCTTACCACTTTATATTGTGATTTTGTGGATTTTCAACTCTCGCAGCATAGCAGGTAGGTAATAGAGATGTGTACCAAGGTTTGTTTTAAAGCAGCAAAATAAGTCAAAATACGAGTAGTTTAAGGTTTACTTAAAACAGGGTTGCCACAAGATTCCCTACATAAAATTCCCGACTTTTTCCCGGTTTTTCCCGAATTATTTAAAAAAAATTCCGATGTCATCATCATCACTGCAGGCAATTTTTTACAGTTTAAGCAGAAAATGCTGGGTTGGTGTCCCAATTCTAGATTTGTTGCCAAAATACTGTCATAAGTATGCTTAAAATTAAAATAAAATTGTAGCAATCAATGAAATCATAGTGCCGCAGACAAAAATTTTTGCAGTACCTAACTATAAGCAGAATATTTAAAAAAAATTTAGATCTCTTGCAAGTTTTTCGTAATTATTTAAGTTTAAGAGTTGGAGAGGGATCTAGTCTCAGTTTTATATGTGTTATACTAAAAAAAACAATTTTTTACACGTTTTGAATGCTGTTGATAAAAACTTTTAACTAAAATTGTAACAATTAATGACATTATAGCGAGCGTTAAAAGCAAATTTTGTAGAAACTTTTGGGTTTGGTGAGCTGCAAAAAAATTATCTGATATTGTGATCGAAACAAATGAGTGTAAAATTTTACAAAAAGTAGTGTGTAATATTGTATATTTAAAATTTAAAAAAACCCTAAAATTTTAAATATTAAAAAAATATATTTTTTATTTATTTATCCATAGGGATATATTTTCAGAGCTAAAAACAAACACAAAATATACATCCTAT
The DNA here is from genome assembly GCA_963921995.1 of Oxystoma pomonae. Classification (NCBI taxonomy): domain Eukaryota; kingdom Metazoa; phylum Arthropoda; class Insecta; order Coleoptera; family Brentidae; genus Oxystoma; species Oxystoma pomonae. Next base: position 87,289,265 of record OY998168.1, on the reverse strand, counting down.
CCGGGATTCGAACCGGGGGGTTTCTGTGCGGCAGGCAAATATGCTACCCACAGCACTACGAAGGCCGGCAAAAAAAAAATTATATAATAATATGTAAATTTTATATCGGTACAAGGGAATATCAACCAAGTCAAAAATATCTGAAAATTTAAGGATTCTTAGCAAAATTTCCCGACTTTTTTTCCGGTTTTTCTGGTTTTCAAGGATTGTGGCAACCCTGTTAGAAGCAACATCCTTACAAGTATGGATCCAAATTGAAAAAATATTTAAAACATAAGTTTATCGGTAAATGCCTCCTGGGCAGGACTGGAAAGGAATAGTAGTGCTGACAGGAATGCTGACTAGACACATCGGCTAAACGACCACCTGCCGCGTCTGTAGAGCCTGCTGATCGAAAGAGGAATCGACATAAAACCTATCTTCCACAAGTGAAAGATAGGTTTTATGCTCAGGATGCCGGTCTGCCAATGGGTTCATCGCTTTCGCCAGTGGTGGCCAATATTTACATGGAGTGGTTCATATCACACGCGGTTGATACCGCAACATATAAATGCATTCCTTACAATTCCATACATTAAAGGAGTATCAGAGAAAATTCGAAGAGTAGCGAAAAACTTTGATATAAAAACAGCTTTTAAATCTAATAATACAATTCGAAGCCTTCTTAGTAAAACAAAACAGGATAACAAATAAAATAAGGAATGCATTTACCAAGTTCCTTGTGAGTGTGGTGAATGATAAATAGGTGAAACAAAAGGACCACTATCTGTTAGGCTTAAAGAACATCAGACGAGTACCCAAAGAGGTGAAACGACGAAATCAGGAATCACCGAACACGTGTGGTCAAAACAACACCGAATGAAGTGGACAGAAGCAAAGATTTTGCACAAGGAGTCACACTGGAAGAAACGAAAATTCCACGAAGCTGCCTTTATTGGGCAGAATCAGGGCATTTTCAGTAAACCAAGTGTTAAAATTCCAAATATTTGGAGGCCCTCCTTGGGCAGAGCCAACTTCTTAACTCCCATAGTATATGGAAATAGATTATAGTGGACAATCAGAGATTGTACTGATCGAAACGTTGTGTATAAATAAAATATAGAGAATGGAAGTCCGAAACACAGAGTTAACCAAAACGTAGCTGCATTTATGCGTTTTCTTAGTGAAAAGGCTCATCATAAAATAATCAAACAACCAAAAAAAAACAAGGCACCTTATAGTTTTAAATTTGCAATTAGATTTATTGCATATAGTATGTACAACAAGTCTTCCTTCTAAATAACAAAATAATCACTCTCTCAAAAATGCCTGGCAAAAATCACGTACAAAATAAAATAGGTTCCAAAACAGGAAAAATAACAACTGCATAACCTAACTTTTGAACTACGATCACGAACTAACTCCAACTCCAACATGCAGGCCAAAAATAAATTATATTTACTTATAGACAAATAATAATAAAAGACACAAGCAAAAAATAGGTCTTGCATCAATCATTTAAACAAAAAAAAAAAGAATAATCCGAAAAGTTAATTTAATTTGTCAAGCCTTCATACAATTTTTTGTTTTGCTTGCATCTTATACAATAACTTTTTGTCTATGAGTAAATATGATTTATTTTTGGCCAGCATGCGTTGATCTTTCACCAAATAGAAATTAAGATCAATAATTGGTAATCGATTCCGTCAAGAAACTCATCGGATGAGTTGGAGTTAGGTTATTTAGTTGTTATTTTTCCTGTTTTGGAAGCTATTTTATTTTGTACTTGATTTTTGCCAGGCATTTTTGGGAGAGTGATTATTTTGTTATTTATAGCTCTTTCCTTTTGATGCACTGGTGCGCACTAAGTGTATCTCTATCCTTTTCTATTTTGTATCAAAATATAGGATAGAGATACACTCAGTGCGCACGGTTTTAACAAAAGAAAATCGCTGGTAGAAGGAAAGACTTGTTGTTTTGCTTTTTTAATTATTTAATGATGAGCTTTTTCACTAAAAAAAAGCCTAAATGCAGCTACCTATGACGAAAATAATGTAAGTAATACCACAGGGTATTTAATTAGGGCCAGAAGAAAATAAATGATGAACAAATACAATTTTTGTTACAAAAATTTATGCAAAAATAATATAACGTCAAATGTCACCCATCAAAAAATCAATAAAGAAAGCAGCTGATATCTTTGGGTCGTCATCAGGTGGGCGGAGCAAAAAAATTACTAGACCGTGTTTATTCTAGAGACCGTGCCGTGAATGGAAATTGACACAGTGTGTTGAAATAAGTTAGTTGCAAACATAACATAAAAATTGGTTAGATAAAAATAGTCGCGCCCGCGTCTACAACCACCCGGCCAGGAAACGTCGCCTTCACAAATAAGAAACTGCTGAAAAAATTGTTAGTAAAATAGACGGTCATAAATAGTTGTGACGGTAACTATAGTCGCGATCAATGTTTAGTCGTCGCAAACTTGTCGACTTCAGTTTTCAAGACAACTAATATATACCTAAAAAAAAAACAACGTTTAAAGGTGGGGCCCCCAGTACCAGCTACGTACTTGGTACCTTTACTTTAGTACGTCTTTTACATGTCCCAACAGGGGATCAAAAAGGCCTAAAATGGACGTATGTAGGTATCAAGTACGTAAAAATCTCTTTAACTTTTCGTACACGGTACGTTACATTTACGTACATAGTACGTACCTGAGATGTAGTACAGTATGTACTATGTACGTACATTTCAGGTCGCTCTTATAACGTGTACGCTTATGTATAGTGTACGTACACGTTTGTACGTACATAGTACGTCCATAATTGGACCCAGGACGTACTGACATGAAATGGAGGTCCCTATGGAACGACGTGTTACAATAGGACAAACAAACCGTTTTTCCATAAGCTGTAATGTTAACAAAAAACGGTAAATTTCCCAAAAACGACAAGCGATGCAGTTATCTAAAAAAGATACAGTCAAATCAGATATTAAAATTCTTGAGAGAGATATTTAGTTGTTTGAATATTTAACTTTTTGTAATTGTTTATAATAGATACGTACATAGTACGTAAGCTTATCTACGTTCAGGGTATGCCTGGTAGGTAGCCCTAAAATGTACGAAAAATATACGTACATAGTGTACCTACTATGTGCGTACTCTTTTGTACGTACATAGTACGTCCCTAATTGGTCCCAGGACGTACCGACGTAAAATGGGCATAAAATGTATGTCCCTGGGACGAAGTGTGTCATTCTAATTTGAACAACTTGCACAACTAAAATTTGCTACTTGGATGATATAAAAGGAAAAGTTCCACTTGCTTAGATGGGCCGATATTATACTGCTTCGTAGACAAGGAGCCCCAGCTAAATAAGTAAAACTTTCCCTAATATAGCATAATAATTATTTTCGCACTTTAAAATTCAATTCAGTTTAGTATTGATATCTTAATATTTTGTTTTTTTTTCATTTCTTGACCAGAATTTACTAAAAAAATTGTGGCTTATAGGGCCATTTTTCATAATAAAGCTAACAGCTATAGCAAAGTGTCTTTTCTGCCTTTGACGGCTTTTCCTAAATCCGCTTGAAAGGAAAAATTAAAAGCACTTTCAGAACAGTTGGGAGAATTTCAGCTTGTTTCCTTACCTCAAAGCGTACAAATCTTTTAAACATAATCTAAAATTATTTTACATCTAATTTTAGGAACACTTTACATAAACTGGAAAAAAACCAATAACAAAAACGTTCAAATCGAGGCAAAACTGAGTGCACTTTCCTTAACCGAGAGTCTTAAAAAGTTTGCCATGGGACCGGAAAAGTCGATACAAACCTGTCAAAATAATTCTATGGGTAAGCTTTTTCACCATTTTGCCGTTGGAACCTTAGTTTAACCAAGTGTTCATAGATTTAGTTTTTTTTTTATAAAAAAAGAAGTCAGTATTATGCAATTAAGTTTTATATAGCTGCTGTTTAAATAAAAAAAAATAGGTACAAAGATCCTCGTTAGAAGCTTTTTTTTTAATTTTCTTAAAAACTTAAACCCTAACAAACTTTCCTTTCAAAATATTCTTCTCTCTTGGACCGACATTTTTTTTGCAGCAAGGTAAGGTCCAATGTTTCCTTGACACTGCACTGCACTACCCCTTCGCCAGGTGTACAGCTTCTTTAAGTGTTTTCTGGAAACCTCCGTTTTGCAGTTTCCTTTTTCAGAAGTCTTTAAGTTAAATTTTGTATGTATGTATTCAAAACTGGTAGTTAGCTCTCTACCGAAGGCTGAACCAGGCACTGCGACCTCAAATGGGTAATTACCTTAGTCAAGACCAATAGAATTACTTTCGATCAATATCGGGCAAAAGTGAGGGAAACCGATTTAAACCGAAGATTTGGACTATATTTGTATATCCAAGACAAACCTGAAATTAACTCTGTGTTTCGGACTTCCATTGTCTATCTCTGATCGCGTATAAATAAAATATAGACGATGGAAGTCCGAAACACAGAGTTAATAGAGACTTATCGGTACGTAAGGCAAAGCCTGCCTGGACACTATTTCTGACAGTTCCGCACGAAGGTTGAAAGATTTCTGACATTTTTGTCATACAGGGTTCCTAAGATTTTCCTTAGGGATAGGATTTCAATAAATCAAACAGAAATGGCATAGAAAGTTCTGCGCGCACAAAAGAAACAGGAATATTGAGCAATGGTGTCAGGGTCAGTTTGTTATTATCTCCGGACTGCTTTCATGAGAAAAAATTGTCGCCACTCTTTCATTGTGAGCATAAATCGTAGTTGCAATAATAACCGTTGACAAGATGTCTGCAAATTCCGCTAGATGGTGGCCATACCATGAGATGATCAGATTCAGTTTCGTAAATTTTGTGTTTTTAAAATGCCGTATACTCGAGAAGAAAAGATTTTTATTATTAAAAACTACATAAAAAGTGTTTGTTTTTGCGTTTCCAGATCGACCGGTTCCTGTGGCTCAAACTGTCTACAACATTTATCATCGTTTTGAAAGGTACGGGTGCCTAAATGGTTGTAGAAAGTGTTACCACGACGGCGAAATACCAGAGCATCCCGTTCTTTCACACAGGGTGGAACGAGACGAAATGGTATGCGCTTACGTTGAGGCACGTGAACCATGTTCGACGAAACCGATTGCGGAGGCACTGGATATTCCTAACAGTACTTGCCAATGGATCCTAAAAAAATACGGCTACAAGTCGTTTAAGATTGGGAAGTCGCAGGAATTGCAACCAGGTGATTATTTTCGCCGGTTAGAATATTGTGAGGTTATGAGGAATAAATGTGACAGGAACGAAAATTTCCTATCAAAAGTTTTGTTTAGTGACGAGAAGACATTTACAGTTCATAGCTCTCACAATCCACAAAATAGTCACTATTGGTCCCGCGAAAATAAACATCTGCACGCAAGTGTTAGAACGCAACATCCTCAAAAATTAAATGTTTGTAGCGGTATTGTCGGTGATCACATTATTGGACCCTTTTTCATTGAAGGGAATTTGAATAGCGAAAAATATTTTGTTCTTCTCCAACACCAGTTTTTACTACGGTTGAGGGAACTCAACATAAATTTGGACGAATTGTGGTTTCAGCAAGATGGCTGTTCATCCCACAATTCACGCCAGGCTACAAATTACCTTCGTCAGGTATTTGGTGATAGAATTATTTCCACGTATGGAAATAACCGATGGCCTCCTCGATCACCAGATCTTGCGCCAAATGACTTTTTCCTATGGAGTTGTTGGCACGACAAAATTTTCCCCTCCCTCACTTACGGCCTACGACTATACAGGAGTTGAGGGCGAAAATTTTGGAGGCGGCAACTCTATCACCCCTGAAATGTTGGCTGCTACGCGCCAAGAGTTTTACAATAGATTGGGATATTGTGAGGCTCAAGAAGGCGACAGATTTGAACATCTAATCTAATTAAAAATTAGATGTTTTCAGGTCCAAACCACAGCTTTTTCTTGCTTAAAGGAGGCGGCAGGGTCCATTATTTACGATATTGAGCGATAAACTCGTGAGGTTGTTAACATTAGAAAGAAATATCTTCGCTTTTAATTAAATTTCTTTCCATTCTGTTCTACTAGTGACATCTATCCGGAAACGGCCAAACCATGCAGCTAGCACTAGCAGCCAAAGAAATCAATAAACGGCGCTGTTTTTCCTGCAGAGCTTTTTGCTTGCGATATTATTGATTTTAATTAAAGCTGGCCCCACACTACATTTGATATTTTCGAGGTGTTTTATGACATGATCTCGAAACATGTAGCGAACCAATTCTTCAAAACTAGCGGGAGGGTAAAAGCGAAAAATAAGGGGCTGCCAATATTTGTAACACCCAAAAAGGGGTGAAAAGATTTATTTTGGTTTGTTTCTTTACAAAAAAACGTTTTTTTTTACGGAAAACTTGAGCTCTGCCACTTTTTTTATTTTTTTCTTCAACTTTCTCGAAATTTTCGTCATACCGTAGAAAAAAATTATTTCCCCCATGGTCATACTCTACTTTTATTCGAAAAAATTTAGAAACAGAGACGGGGTCAGTTTTCCTAAAAGGGGAGATCTTGGTTTCGAGTGAGAAGATAAAGGGCGCCGCAGGCAAAATTTTTTCAATTAAATTAGCCGAACGCAAAAATGTTAGAAAAACAAAGCACGAAATAAAAATGGCGCCGCTTACAATTTTTTTTCAAAAATTACGTAATTTCGGGAACGCAAAGAAATAGGTCTAAAGAGTATAATTTTTAAGAAAAAAATATCAATTTTCTCGCCCTCCTCCACTGGGACTACAGAGGCCACAAATTACGTAATGGTCATAGGGGGGAGGGGGGTTTTCGACAGCGTTTGCATTTGTGTGAAACTAAGAAAATTTGGAATGAAAATAAGTGAAGTTTTTTTTTTTTGGGAGGGGGGTAGTGGTCTTGAAATCGTTACGTAATATTAGGGGAGTGGCGTGCCAAACCGTTACAAAACATTACATAGGGAGGGGGTCAAAAATTGGTAAAATCACCGTTACGTAATTTGTGCACGGCCCCACTTCTGACTCTTCCTCCTTTTTGATTTCGAATCAAAGTGCAAAACCCGGGTTGGACGTTCGAAGGCGTCAACCCGTCCTATTTGCTTGATAAAGTTTTTACGGAAATATCTCAGTCGATTTCTCCGGCCGTGTATGAACGCTTTAGGTTAGGCATTTGCATGTATCTCAGTCCCCAGCCTGTAAACAGTGCGTAAGGACAATGGTTACAAAATAAAAAGGCGAAAAATATTTTTTTTTACGATATCTTTCATCAGTTTGGTATTAAAGTCGAGCAAATACAATTTTTATTCCAGTCCTAAAGGTATGAAAATGGAAAACATTAGAAAACAACAACCTGGAATGGATTTACTACGTGTAAGATGTAGTGACAACATCGCCCCATGCCCATCTTTTTCTGCCTAATGTGCTTTTCCGTATGTCTGCGTCTTATACACGGCTGCTTGGCTCCCTAAGGATTTGCTTAGGAACCCTGTATAAACATGTCATCTAAACAAGCTTATATTGTGCCATTCTTAAAGTTGAAAAAATTAAAGTTATTGCCGTCCTTTATTAAGGCAGACACAAACATTATGAAAGACGACATTATTTTGACAGCAAAGATGACATATTTAGACAACAACAATGTCAGAATTCTTTTAAACTTCGTGCTGAATTGTCAAAAATAGTGCCGTCTTTATTAAAGTCAGACTATGCCGACTTTATATACCGATAAGTCCCTAATTTCAAATAAATCATTGTCTCAAACTTTGAAACAAAGACAAAGCTGTCGCCGTTTAAGTTCGCCGTTGGAGATGACTTAAATTTTGTTATTTTTTTTTGGTCATTAGCAGAAACTTACTTAAAGTGAAATAAAAAGTCAATAATGCTTAGGGTAAATAAAGACATCTAGGTTAGGTTAGGTTTATTATGACTGGTACGCTCACGCTCCTCCACTGAGACCTGCTTGAAGGTCTATTGTGGCTCATCGCTACTTAGATGTCAGCCAGCCCAATCTCCCGGATAAAAGTATCCTTATTCTTGCCCTTTGCAGCGCTACGTACTGATCTATGATATATTCTGGAGTTTCCGCCTCCCAGCCACAGAACCTACACACCAGTGTGTTGCTTACTCCCAGTCTCTTCATGTGCATGTTCAGTCTGCACTGCCCCGTAGATAGTCCCGTGATTATTCTCAGGCTATTCCTATTGAGGTCTAAGAGCTGATCTATTCTGCGTCTATCTGGCTTGTTTAAGAACTTCTTGGACTGTCGTGGCCCAGGCGTTGAGAGCCAGTGCTGCAACGCTTTCCTAGCTACCTCTTTGATTTCTTTGTCAATGGTGGCCCTTGGTATGCCGAAGCAGGGCTCAGGTCCCTGCAGCGATGGCTCAGCCCCCGCTCTGGCCAGGGATGTGATCCTGTTGGTTTTGCTCACTTGAAGTAGAGCACTTAGGCAGGTCCAGACTAGTCTGGACTCAATTCTGGGAGCGCTTAATGCTTTCAAAGCAGCTATCCGACATTATCTTAATGCTCTTGTTGGAGAGACCCCTGTATGCAATCTCTCTAGCGCATAGTTCTATGGCATGCATTTCGGCCTGAAATATGGTTGCTAGCTTTCCAAGTCCTACCGAGATCTTAGTCCGTCTTTTGTTTTGGATCCATTAGTGTACCAAGCAAGGTCAGCCTTTATGAGTTGGTTCGATTTGTCCTGCCATTCTTCCCTTGTTGGTGTTGGTACCTGAACTTTGTATGGTGATTCAAAGTTTAGAGACATCTAGGGCAGACGAAAAGATTCAAATATCAATTCGAACGGCGAGCGCAGATGGCAACGGCGCGGTGGCAGTATAAATCAATCTTAATATTCTGATAAGAGATGGGAATTCAATATTCTCACAAACCTGAACACATGTCTTAACTTTTATTGTTGTTTGCAAGTTTGTTTAGGGACTTTACCTACCTTTATTTTATCGTCTTTATAAAAAAAAACTCGAAAAAAACCTTACAAAAATCTTCGAAAATATTTCATTTGGCGCATTGGGCATTAACTACTTCATCAAAAGTATTTTAAAATTTTGAAAATTAAAAAAAAAACTTGTTGATTGATACTTTAATATCTACTATTTTAGGTATATTTCATAAACTTTTTTTATTTTCTGTGTACCTACCGTCATGTACCGCCACCAAAATATCACTTTAAATGCACTGATATTTTCTCATACTGGTAAAAACACACTAAGAAAACGTTTTTTGACAAAATGTGGTTTTAAAAAGACTTCCAAACTGCTTAAAACATCCTGAAATTTTAAAATAAATAACACGAACACGAAAAAGGTTATGTCAATAAAAATATCACGACCAAAAGTGGTTGACACAGAATTCCCTGTGCCTATCGTTCTAACGTCGTTTAAAACGATAGAAAGTAATCGATATTTCTCACCTTTGTTTTTATTTGTTTGATAAACAGTGGTTATTATTTGCCAAGGAGTTTTCCTTAGACCAGATATCTTGTCTATTTTTAATCTAAGATGGGGACCTATTAGATGTGTAGCTTATTATATTTTCTGCTTGTGATATGATGGTAGGCTAGAACTGGGAACGTAGGTTACGAAAATAATCACTAAAATTTGGTTGCCATACAGAATTTTATTTGTTTAATTTTTTTTACAGTTAAATATCACTATATAGCATAACCTCAGTTATCTATACTATATTCAAACATTAAAGCTCGGTCGTTTTAGTTGGTTTTTAATCAAAATCTAGAAAAAATACTGCTCGATCAAAACTTGACATAAATGTTCGCCTGCAAATGATCTAGTTTTACTTTTTACTAGCTGAAGACTGAAGACCACGCAACTTTTGTTCCCGTGAACCGATTTTGATTAAATACAAATCGGTCCAGTAGGTTACAACTGGATTTTTGTTATCTATATCGTTTTAGTTAGAAGTACTTCTTTATACAATAGTTAGAAGCCAACACCAAGAATTAAAAAAAAGATATTTCATGGTTTTTCAAGAGATTTATTATATGTATAGATAAACTTGCCTACTCGCATGAGATAAAGTAAACTACTAATTGGTTTACGTACGTAAAGCAGCACTTTTGCGCTCTAGGGCAAAGTTGGTATAGTTAAAATCTGTTTATATATTTATTTTTGGACTTCTCAGAAATATATCTTTTTTTTTTTGGTAATAATAGACGTGGACTTTTTATCATTTTATTATTCGACTTAAGGGTAGAGTATTGACCTTAGCTCAGGAAATGTCGAATTGATGTTCAAAACAGGTCATATGATATCCATACTTTTTTGAGTCAAATATATATCAAAATTGACTGAACTTTGAATGGAAGGCACATTTTGTAAAAGCTAAGATACGGTTCAGAGTAGTTTTTTGATTTTTTGCCGAGTAACCTTAAATCAAAGAGGTGCTGCGAGCCGTGTCACAGTTTCTACAAAATGTGCCTTCCATTCAGCCAATTCTGGTGTTTGACTCTTAAAAGTATGGATCACATGACCCGTTTTGAACGTCAATTCGATATTTCCTGAGTTAAGGTCACTGACAGAAGAAAAAGAATATTTAACCGGGCAGTATTTCATTCAAGATCAAAACCAATAATGACTGGGCTATTAGAAATCAACAAAACACTATAATGGAATACGAGATATAAACTAAAACAAGTTCAACAAAAATCCTAAACAGTAACTGTTATTTACTACGTTTTCATGTGGAACTCAATACGTTTTCAATACAATTCTCTTTTCTGTTTTTATGAAGCGAAGGTTTCAAAAACCTTTTAAACTTTTGACATTCGCCTGATGCATTTTGAGGTTAGTTTGTGCCAATTCTATCAGTCATGGAAAGTTAGAAAAAAAATCTCCGGTTTTCCATGACCAATTTCCCTATTACTTTTAAAAAAATCACTTACCAAACCTCTCTTTTAACATTTTTTTTTCCTTTTTTGAAGGTAGTTCGTTACACTCAGATTTATTTGTCCATTTCAAACAGCGATACGAAAATAATGATGCAAAAATCTTGAGGACATTATTTTAAAAATTATATAGCAAATTTTTCGATTTTTTTTTTACGTTTTTTTTAAAATATATTTTGGATTGGCATCTAAGGGTCTCGATTCTTCAAAAACGACAGAAAATCTCACCCGTCACAATTCTGGAAAGTGGCAGTTTTTACTTATCGCCTCATTTAAAATAAAAATACCGCATCCATGCTAACGTTGTTAAAGAAACTGCGTTATTTTTGTAAAAAAATTTTGTAAATTTAATATTTTAAAGATATTCTGCAGGACTAGTGCGGGGCTAAATTGTTACTACTCGTACCAATAAACGTCAAAAAGTATCGAAAATTCTCACCATGTAAAAAGAATTTGTGTAACTTTTCTGAACAGTGACAGCGACATATTCCATGGCTATCTATGGTTTTGTATGTTGAAAGCTTTAAAGGTTTGTTTACACAAAAAATAAGCGTAATGACATACATTTTTAAATAAAAAGTTTTTTCAGAAAAACAGCCTAAAAAATTATATTTTTTATTTTCTAGAACAGTATTAAGAAACCAAATTTTAAGGAATATTAGCAAATAGCCCTGACAAAAAAGCAGTTACTGTAAACTTTTGTTTAAAAATCATCAGATTTTTTTGTAATTTTCTGACGGTTCTTGAAGAATCTCGATCGTCAATTATAGATTTATTGCCAAAATCATGTGACAAATGTCGGATAAATAGGCCGCAGGTCATTTTTTTGAGAAAATTGACTAAAAAATGAATTTTCTATAGGTTTCGAACGGTGTTAAGAAAGGTTGCTAAAATTAAATTTTTTAAAAAAATTAATATTTTCATCTTTTTCACGTTTTGATGAAATAGTAGAAAAAAGTGTGTTGGGTTAGCTGCAAAGGGCGTTTTTAATACTCCGAAAGAGCATATGAATAGCAATGAACACTTTTTTTCCTGACTTTCCAGGTTTTTCCAGAATGTAGACACCCTGATGCAGTTGGATCCCGATACGATTCCAAAAAAAGCGGTGATGAACTTGGGCAGAGCCACCGAAAAAAAAGTTCGATTCGCCGCGATTTTATGGAACGTTTGAAAGTGAATCGTATTGAAAACGTGTTCAGTTCTGCATGAAAACGAAGTAAATGTTTTGTTGTATGTAACTGAACTAATATCTATTATTTTATACAAAAAATTGTTCCAAGAAACCAGTCGGCTGTTATTTATTCTATTTCTATTTTGACTATTTCTGAGTTATATATATTATGTGAACGCCTATGATTTATCAGACCGCATTTAATAAAAATTTTCGTCGTAAGAACGATTCACCATAAAAACTGCAATTTGTTAAATCAATTTTTTATCCGAGCCTTATTTCTTCAGACCCATTCAATAACAAATTCCAAATTTACAAGACCCGTTTTTAATACAACCATTGTTTATTAAACTCATTCAATGTCAAACTCGTAATTTGTAAAATTCATTTTTAATAAAGCCAGGAATTTGTCAAACCGTTATTATTTTTCAAAACCCGAATTCGTAAAACCCGTTGTTATCAAAAGTTTTTTGCTAATTGCGCATTCGCCAAAAATACATGAACCGGAGGCGTATACGGAGGTGGCGCGGCACTTCGATGCATTTGTCGTTCTATGCGCGCACACTTGGCTAAAAGTATTCACAGGTAGTGTTCAATACTTTGTAATAAAAAACAAGATAAGGTCAGCAAAACAAGACTGGATAACACAGCAATGTCAAGAAATAGAAGATCTAGATGCTAAACATGACACTTTCAATTTACACAAACGCATAAAGGAAGAGGCCGGATTATTTAATAAAAGACAAGCTGGAATCCCTTGCCGTTTTCTTTTTGTCGCGGCTACGGTTAACCTTGGTCCTAAAATTTCCCAGAAGTATAAGCAAACGAAGGAGACCTCGATTGTGTAATATCTTTGAATATTGTTTAAATTTACAGATAATTGTTTATGTTTACATGTGTAAAAAATGCTATGACGTCATCTATTAGCTGACATGAACAGAAAAAATGGACGTAATAGCACATAGGCATAGAGCGTGACAGGATGCGCTGTCTACAGCGATTTTTTCTGTTCATGTCAGCTAATACATGAAGTCAATGCATTTTTGATATGAAAATTTAAGTATAATAATAAACAGCTCCTTTGCCGTTTTCTTTTTGTCGCGGTTACGGTTAACCTTGGTCCTAAAATTTCCCAGAAGTATAAGCAAAAGAAGGACACCTCGATTGTGTAACATCTTTAAATATTGTTTAAATTTACAGATAATTGTTTATGTTTACATGTGTAAAAAATGCTATGACGTCGTCTATTAGCTGACATGAACAGAAAAAATGGACGTAATAGCACATCCTGTGAAGATCCATACCTTGAGAACCGCAACTATTCTGAACCGGCAAAATACGCTGGTTCCGATTCTCAAGGCATCGAACATGACAGGATGCGCTGTCTACATCGATTTTTTCTAGTCATGTCAGCTATGACGTCATAGCATTTTTCTTATGAACATTTAAGTATAATCCGGAAATTCATAAAAATTAAAATCTTTTGATTTTATACACATGTAAACATAAACAACTATCTGTAAATTTAAACGATATTCAAAGATATTACTCAATCGAGGTCTCCTTCTTTTGCTTATACTTTTGGGAAATTTTAGGACCAAGGCAGACCCTCTCCAGATAGGCCGATCAACTCATACCGATTTAGTGTCCTTTTCTCCACCTTCGCCGCCATTTTCACTCAAAAGTGACAGATAATCCATTCGTTTTCTGTCAAAATGGCGGCGAAGGTGGAGAAAAGGACACTAAAACGATAAGAGCTGATCGGCCTATGTGGAGAGGGTATTGACCAAGATTTACCGTAACCACGACAAAAAGAAAACGGCACTTGTGGACAATCAGGGTAAAATCATACCGGATACAAAAAAAAAACTAAAAGAATGGTGTAGCTACATGGAACATCTCTTTACCGATAACCGATCCGAACAGCCAGAAGAATTCTCGAACCAAGGCATAGATATAACACCAGAGGAAGTAAAAAACGCAATATCTTTAGCTAAAAACAGAAAAGCGGTAGGGCAAGACGAAGTATACATTGAGGTTTTAAAGCTAATAAAAAACGAAAATTCGCTAATCAAACTTTTTTACTTGATTTATCATAGCGGTAAAATCCCTGCTGACTGGCTAAAATCAACCTTTGTTACGCTGCCTAAAAAACATTCAGCAAAGAAGTGTAGTGATTACCGCCTAATCAGCCATATGTTAAAAATATTTCTAAAGCGAATACGAATCCTTTAGACCGAGTAACTAATGTGGATGTTCTCCTTGGAATAAATAAAGAGCTTGAAGTTTTATTTACCATCAAAAAACGAAAACTTAAATATTTTGGCCATATTTTGAGAAAGGACAAATATAAAATTTTAAAATTAATAATAGGAGGCAAAATTGAAGGCAGAAGACGTCCAGGTCGTAGAAAGACATCATGGCTTAAAAATCGACAATGGTATGGTGTTAGTACTAAGACACTTTTCCGAAAAGCAGTAGACAGGGTGCAGATCGCGCTGAAGATAGCCAACGTTCGAAGAGAGCATGGCACTTGAAGAAGAAGGAATGCGAGTGACATCAATAAACAAACTATTCAACGCTACGCCACGTGCGTGTCCGCCTCCGGTTCATGTATTATTGGAGAATGCGCAATCAATTTAGCAAACATTTTCTGATAAACAACGGGTTTTACGAATTCCAGTTTTAAAAAATAATGGTTTGACAAATTCCGGGTTTTATTAAAAATGGGTTTTACCAATTACGAGTTTGATGGACAATGGTTCGATTAAAAACGGGTCTTATAAATTTTGAATGGGTTTGAACAAATAAGGTACGGATAAAAAATTGTGGGCGTCCTATTATATAAAAAAAATTATCGATACTTTCTAATCCCACAAAATCAAGCAGCATTTCGTCGCCCTAGATGTGAATGGTCCTAATCCACAAAATATTCAATTTTGAGCTAATGATAGCAACTATATGTTGACAAAAGCTCTAACCTACATTTACTTTCTTACTTATTACTTTTTTTATGATAGCGAACAAAAAAGTACACATTCTTTGACTCAAAAGTGTGGATTAGTTCCATTAACATCTAGGGCGACGATTTGAGAAAAATGTTTAACTTATATATACAAAAAAGGTACAAAAATTGATCTTCATCCATAAAAAAAAACCCAAGACATAATCTGCTAATAAGCAGCGGTTGTCCCAGCGTTAAAAAAGTGAGGGGAGGGGGCGCCAATTTGATATGTACAGGGTGATCGATTATAAGTGTTCCCTGAGATAACTTTTTTTCTAATAGCCACAGTAGAACCAAACAAAAACTGGGTGAAAAGGTATTTTATAGGGATCTCAAAATCATTAATAAAAATTATGGGGTGTGCCAATAAGTTATTTTTTGTTATGGATCACCCTATGTATTCTGACACTGTTGAATTCTCCAAAAAATTAGCTTTATAAAAATACAATATAGTATAGGAATGCCTGCAATTAGATATTAATTAACTCGTATTATTGTATTATAATAAAACCTAAGTAATTTCTGGCGTCGTGCTGTCAAATCGCCGCCATTTTAGTTTTTCACAGCCCACTATTTGTTTGGAAAGTTAAGTAAGTTCTATTGATGGTTGTGATTATGCATTTTATTTTGTATGGCCTACTTTGGTTTAATTATAATACAATAATAGGAATTAATAATAATTCAAATTGAAATATCTCGAAAACGGTTACATGCAGACCTATTACTCTATGGTATTTTTAAAAAGCTAATTTACTGAAGAATTCAAAAATCTCAAAATATATAGGGTGTTCCATAAGAAAAAAAACTTTTTGGCACACCCTTTATACTATCTGAACTGATTAATTTTTATTAATGATTTTAAGGTATCTATAAAATACCCCTTCTCTTCTGCGTCTATTAAAAAGAAAGTAATCCCAGGGAACACTTATAACCGATCACCCTGTACACACACAAACAAATAAACCTACGTAGGTCATATGACATCCCACTTCAAGGTTCTTGAAAATGTTCTCTAGTTTAACAAACTTGGTTTAATTATTTTGGAAAAAAACATTTATGAATTTATACATTTTTATAGGCTTGAACTTTTTGTGGCTTTTTCTTAGTATTTATTGTTACGTGATAAGAAAAATGTTAAAATATAGAAACAGATTAATAAGTTTAGCAGTACAGATACAAAAATAATCATGAAAAAAAAACACCACACAATTCCCTGACTTATTTTTACATTTATTTTATTTACAAAATAATATTTTGTAGAAAGCGCATTGAATGTTCTAATGAATGAATCAATGTGCCACACATTCAGTGATTTTATTTTGAAAATCGTTATTGTTTATTTTACATACATTTGTATTTAATTTATGTCACGTATTAGTGACATAAAGAAATATCACACTTTAAACAGACTATGTATCCCAATATTTGAAAAAATCATTTGCTTTTGTAACCGTAAATTATTAAGATATTTAACAACAGTTCTCAATAATAGAGAGTCCTAGCAAATAATCAAAAATATCTCGCACGTGACCGTATTTGAACGTGGTTTATGTTTTTTTACCAATAAAATTTCTGTTTTACCACTAAATATGCGTACGCCGATACGTTGCATATTCGATTTATTTTCCCTATTATATGCTAAAACTCCCTAGTATGATCGCACCATGTCAGAATATTAACTTAACAAAAATTACAAAAACTGTGTTTGAAATAAATATTAAAAATACAACTATACAGAACCCAAATTACTTGTCAGCAAAATCAGAATTATTATAATAAAATAGTTGCGGTAGTGTGCATTTTTGAGTAAAAAATACAGGAATATAATTTTGGAAAAGTTTGGCCAGAATCTAAATGCTGCAAAGAAATTTTGAAAATATTCTCCTTATTAGCTGATTTATATATAAATAGTATAAATGTTATATTAGTTTAAAATTTAATTGTACATTTTTCTACTAGTTTGTTTATTGATTAGTTTCAAATTTTACTGACAATAATTTTGGGTTTGAACTTACAGAAAGTAAGTCAGCAAGAATTCTGACTTAAGAGAGCAAAGAAAAAACTTAAATTATTTATTGACTAGAAAAAACACTAAAAATTGTAAAAATGATCACTTAGTTTGTTAATATAAAATTAACTATTTGTTCCTTACAAAAAAAAATGTTTTTATTTATAAAAAAATCAACATCTTATAATGTATTTTTAACAACAATTTTATCTTTATTCCTAATCTCAATATTTCTGTATGTAATACTGTCATTAAAAAAGTTATCAGATCTAAAAATGGAATTTCGTGTAGGCATAAGTCAGAATTCTCAGTAGCTAGTTGTCTTTTTTGGTTAATATTTATTTTTAGTTTTGAAATAGGGCGACCAAGCCGGCTTTTAATACTTACTTTACAAAACCTTCAGTTCGTTTTGCTCCTACTGTAAGTTAAGCATCTATAGTTAGATCGGTTTATTGTTACCAACATAATTTATCAATACCTAGTTTATACGGTCCAGTCAACACGTTTTAATTGTCCTTCTCAAACGCATTTATAAACTACAGAAGCCGTTTTAAGAGATTAATATAATTTAAACCGCGGCTGAAATGCTTTTAACCGCATTAATATAAACACAGTTTATGCACCGAGTAAACTAAGTAATTAACACTAAACCAGCTCGACCTCACGCTTATTTTTCGTTAACTAATTACCAACTTTGGTCACCCTATACTGGATTATTTGACAGTTATTTTTAGTAAAATTTATTTTTATTTGCGAGATAGGGCGACCAAACCAGCTTTTAATACTTACTTAGAAAACTTTAAGTTCTTTTTGCTCCTACTTTAAGTTAAGCATCTATAGTTGGGTCAGTTTAATGTTAACCATTTAATTTATTAATCCCTAGTTTATACGGTCCAGCTAAAACGTTTTAAGAGATTAATTGCATTTAAAGCGTGGTTGGAATGCTTTCAGCCGCATTAATATAAAAACAGTTTATGCTAAGTAAACTAAGTAACACTAAACCGACTCGACTACACGCTTATTTTTAGTTAACTAACTAACGGCCACCTTACATTGGATTATTTTACAGTTATTTTTAGTAAAATTTATATTTATTTTTGAGATAGGGCGACCAAACCAGCCTTTAATACTTACTTTACAAAACCTTAAGTTCTTTTTGCTCCCACTTTAAGTTAAGCATCTATAGTAAGGTCGGTTTAATGTTAATCCCTAGTTTATACGGTCTAGTTAAAACGTTTTCATTGTTCCTCTGACACGGATGTATAAACTAATGAAGCCGTTTTAAGAGATTAATTTAATTTAAACCGCGGTTAAAATGCTTTCAACCGCATTAATATAAAACAGTTTATGCACCGAGTAAACTAAGTAAGTAACACTAAACCAGCTCGACCTCACGCTTATTTTTCGTTAACTAATTACCAACTTTGGCCACCCTATAATGGATTATTTGACAGTTATTTTGAGTAAAATTTATTTTTATTTGCGAGATAGGGCGACCAAACCAGCTTTTAATACTTACTTTAAAAAACCTTCAGTTCTCTTTGCTCCTATTGTAGGTTAAGCATCTATAGTTGGGTCAGTTTAATGTTAACCATTTAATTTATTAATCCCTAGTTTATACGGTCCAGCTAAAACGTTTTAAGAGATTAATTGCATTTAAAGCGCGGTTGAAATGTTTTCAGCCGCATTAATATAAAAACAGTTTATGCTAAGTAAACTAAGTAACACTAAACCGACTCGACTACACGCTAATTTTTAGTTAACTAACTAACGGCCACCTTACATTGGATTATTTTACAGTTATTTTTAGTAAAATTTATATTTATTTTTGAGATAGGGCGACCAAACCAGCCTTTAATACTTACTTTACAAAACCTTAAGTTCTTTTTGCTCCTACTTTAAGTTAAGCATCTATAGTTAGGTCGGTTTAATGTTAATCCCTAGTATATACGGTCCAGTTAAAACGTTTTCATTGTTCCTCTCACACGCATGTATAAACTACAGAAGCCGTTTCAAGAGATTAATTTAATTTAAACCGCGGTTAAAATGCTTTCAACCGCATTAATATAAAAGAGTTTATGCACCGAGTAAACTAAGTAAGTACCATTAAACCGACTAGACCCCACGCTTATTTTTAGTAAACTAATGACCAACTTTGGCCACCCTACATTCGATTATTTTACAATTATTTTTAGTAAAATTTATTTCTATTTTTGAGATAGGGCGACCAAACCAGCCTTTAATACTTACTTTAAAAAACCTTCAGTTCTCTTTGCTCCTATTGTAGGTTAAGCATCTATAGTTGGGTCGGTTTATTGTTACCAATTTAATTTATCGGTCCCCAGTTTATACGGTCCAGTCAAAACGTTTTATTGTTCTTCTCAAACGCATGTATAAACTACAGAGGCCGTTTTAAGAGATTAATTGCATTTAAACCGGATTAATATAAAAACAGTTTACCTATGCACCGAGTAAACTAAGTAAATATCACTAAACCAACTCGACTACGCGCTTATTTTTAGTTAACTAATTACCAACTTTGGACACCCTACATTGGATTACTTTACAGTTATTTTTAGTAAAATTTAATTTATTTTTGAGATAGGGCGACCAAACCAGCCTTTAATACTTACTTTACAAAACCTTAAGTTCTTTTTGCTCCTACTTTAAGTTAAGCATCTATAGTTAGGTCGGTTTAATGTTAATCCCTAGTATATACGGTCCAGTTAAAACGTTTTCATTGTTCCTCTCACACGCATGTATAAACTACAGAAGCCGTTTCAAGAGATTAATTTAATTTAAACCGCGGTTAAAATGCTTTCAACCGCATTAATATAAAACAGTTTATGCACCGAGTAAACTAAGTAAGTACCATTAAACCGACTAGACCCCACGCTTATTTTTAGTTAACTAACGACCAACTTTGGCCACCCTACATTCGATTATTTTACAATTATTTTTAGTAAAATTTATTTCTATTTTTGAGATAGGGCGACCAAACCAGCCTTTAATACTTACTTTAAAAAACCTTCAGTTCTCTTTGCTCCTATTGTAGGTTAAGCATCTATAGTTGGGTCGGTTTATTGTTACCAATTTAATTTATCGGTCCCCAGTTTATACGGTCCAGTCAAAACGTTTTATGGCATGTATAAACTACAGAAGCCGTTTTAAGAGATTAATTGCATTTAAACCGGATTAATATAAAAACAGTTTACCTATGCACCGAGTAAACTAAGTAAGTACCATTAAACCGACTAGACCCCACGCTTATTTTTAGTTAACTAATGACCAACTTTGGCCACCCTACATTCGATTATTTTACAATTATTTTTAGTAAAATTTATTTCTATTTGCGAGATAGGGCGACCAAACCAGCTTTTAATACTTACTTTAAAAAACCTTCAGTTCTCTTTGCTCCTATTGTAGGTTAAGCATCTATAGTTGGGTCGGTTTATTGTTACCAATTTAATTTATCGGTCCCCAGTTTATACGGTCCAGTCAAAACGTTTTATTGTTCTTCTCAAACGCATGTATAAACTACAGAGGCCGTTTTAAGAGATTAATTGCATTTAAACCGAATTAATATAAAAACAGTTTACCTATGCACCGAGTAAACTAAGTAAATATCACTAAACCAACTCGACTACGCGCTTATTTTTAGTTAACTAATTACCAACTTTGGACACCCTGGATTACTTTACAGTTATTTTTAGTAAAATTTATTTTTATTTCCGAGATAGGGCGACCAAACCAGCCTTTCATTCTTACTTTACAAAACCTTAAGTTCTTTTTGCTCCTACTTTAAGTTAAGCATCTATAGTTAGGTCGGTTTAATGTTAATCCCTAGTATATACGGTCCAGTTAAAACGTTTTCATTGTTCCTCTCACACGCATGTATAAACTACAGAAGCCGTTTCAAGAGATTAATTTAATTTAAACCGCGGTTAAAATGCTTTCAACCGCATTAATATAAAAGAGTTTATGCACCGAGTAAACTAAGTAAGTACCATTAAACCGACTAGACCCCACGCTTATTTTTAGTTAACTAATGACCAACTTTGGCCACCCTACATTCGATTATTTTACAATTATTTTTAGTAAAATTTATTTCTATTTTTGAGATAGGGCGACCAAACCAGCCTTTAATACTTACTTTAAAAAACCTTCAGTTCTCTTTGCTCCTATTGTAGGTTAAGCATCTATAGTTGGGTCGGTTTATTGTTACCAATTTAATTTATCGGTCCCCAGTTTATACGGTCCAGTCAAAACGTTTTATTGTTCTTCTCAAACGCATGTATAAACTACAGAGGCCGTTTTAAGAGATTAATTGCATTTAAACCGGATTAATATAAAAACAGTTTACCTATGCACCGAGTAAACTAAGTAAATATCACTAAACCAGCTCGACCTCACGCTTATTTTTAGTTAACTAACGACCAACTTTGGCCACCCTACATTCGATTATTTTACAATTATTTTTAGTAAAATTTATTTTTATTTGCGAGATAAGGCGACCAAACCAGCTTTTAATACTTACTTTAGAAAACTTTAAGTTCTTTTTGCTCCTACTTTAAGTTAAGCATCTATAGTTGGGTCAGTTTAATGTTAACCATTTAATTTATTAATCCCTAGTTTATACGGTCCAGCTAAAACGTTTTAAGAGATTAATTGCATTTAAAGCGTGGTTGGAATGCTTTCAGCCGCATTAATATAAAAACAGTTTATGCACCGAGTAAACTAAGTAACACTAAACCGACTCGACTACACGCTAATTTTTAGTTAACTAACTAACGGCCACCTTACATTGGATTATTTTACAGTTATTTTTAGTAAAATTTAATTTATTTTTGAGATAGGGCGACCAAACCAGCCTTTAATACTTACTTTACAAAACCTTAAGTTCTTTTTGCTCCTACTTTAAGTTAAGCATCTATAGTTGGGTCGGTTTATTGTTACCAATTTAATTTATCGGTCCCCAGTTTATACGGTCCAGTCAAAACGTTTTATGGCATGTATAAACTACAGAAGCCGTTTTAAGAGATTAATTGCATTTAAACCGGATTAATATAAAAACAGTTTACCTATGCACCGAGTAAACTAAGTAAGTACCATTAAACCGACTAGACCCCACGCTTATTTTTAGTAAACTAATGACCAACTTTGGCCACCCTACATTCGATTATTTTACAATTATTTTTAGTAAAATTTATTTCTATTTTTGAGATAGGGCGACCAAACCAGCCTTTAATACTTACTTTAAAAAACCTTCAGTTCTCTTTGCTCCTATTGTAGGTTAAGCATCTATAGTTGGGTCGGTTTATTGTTACCAATTTAATTTATCGGTCCCCAGTTTATACGGTCCAGTCAAAACGTTTTATTGTTCTTCTCAAACGCATGTATAAACTACAGAGGCCGTTTTAAGAGATTAATTGCCTTTAAACCGGATTAATATAAAAACAGTTTACCTATGCACCGAGTAAACTAAGTAAATATCACTAAACCAACTCGACTACGCGCTTATTTTTAGTTAACTAATTACCAACTTTGGACACCCTGGATTACTTTACAGTTATTTTTAGTAAAATTTATTTTTATTTCCGAGATAGGGCGACCAAACCAGCCTTTCATTCTTACTTTACAAAACCTTAAGTTCTTTTTGCTCCTACTTTAAGTTAAGCATCTAAAGTTAGGTCGGTTTAATGTTAATCCATAGTTTATACGGTCCAGTCAAAGCCGTTTTAAGAGATTAATTTAATTTAAACCGCGGTTGAAATGCTTTCAACCGCATTAATATAAAAACAGTTTATGCACCGAGTAAACTAAGTAAGTACCATTAAACCGACTAGACCCCACGCTTATTTTTAGTTAACTAATGACCAACTTTGGCCACCCTACATTCGATTATTTTACAATTATTTTTAGTAAAATTTATTTCTATTTTTGAGATAGGGCGACCAAACCAGCCTTTAATACTTACTTTAAAAAACCTTCAGTTCTCTTTGCTCCTATTGTAGGTTAAGCATCTATAGTTGGGTCGGTTTATTGTTACCAATTTAATTTATCGGTCCCCAGTTTATACGGTCCAGTCAAAACGTTTTATTTTTCTTCTCAAACGCATGTATAAACTACAGAAGCCGTTTTAAGAGATTAATTGCATTTAAACCGGATTAATATAAAAACAGTTTACCTATGCACCGAGTAAACTAAGTAAGTACCATTAAACCGACTAGACCCCACGCTTATTTTTAGTTAACTAATGACCAACTTTGGCCACCCTACATTCGATTATTTTACAATTATTTTTAGTAAAATTTATTTCTATTTTTGAGATAGGGCGACCAAACCAGCCTTTAATACTTACTTTAAAAAACCTTCAGTTCTCTTTGCTCCTATTGTAGGTTAAGCATCTATAGTTGGGTCGGTTTATTGTTACCAATTTAATTTATCGGTCCCCAGTTTATACGGTCCAGTCAAAACGTTTTATTGTTCTTCTCAAACGCATGTATAAACTACAGAGGCCGTTTTAAGAGATTAATTGCATTTAAACCGGATTGATATAAAAACAGTTTACCTATGCACCGAGTAAACTAAGTAAATATCACTAAACCAACTCGACTACGCGCTTATTTTTAGTTAACTAATTACCAACTTTGGACACCCTGGATTACTTTACAGTTATTTTTAGTAAAATTTATTTTTATTTCCGAGATAGGGCGACCAAACCAGCCTTTCATTCTTACTTTACAAAACCTTAAGTTCTTTTTGCTCCTACTTTAAGTTAAGCATCTATAGTTAGGTCGGTTTAATGTTAATCCATAGTTTATACGGTCCAGTCAAAGCCGTTTTCAGAGATAAATTTAATTTAAACCGCTGATGAAATGCTTTCAACCGCATTAACATAAAAACAGTTTATGCACCGAGTAAACTAAGTAATTAACACTAAACCGGCTCGTCTACACGTTTATTTTTAGTTAACAAATTACCAACTTTGGCCACCCTACATTAGATTAGTTTAGTTATTTATAGTAAAATTTTAAACTACTCAGCGTAGTTTTAGTATATTTCATTTGGACACACCATTTACGCTAGGCGTGCCATTTTTTGTCGAATGTCTGGACCTCCTATAGACAAAATTACGGAATTTTAATGTTCTGGCAGTTGTTTATTTTGTAAAATTAATAAAACTAAAATATATAAAAACGTTAGGGATCGTTTAACTTAAAAAATAAATTAAAATGTATAAATTACAGCTGCTAAGGAAATCTTAACATAAGTGGACCTTCCTAATGAAAAAACGCTTTCTTCATTCTAGAGATTTTAAGAAAAACGTATTAAGACAATTGTGCATTTTTCTTAAAGAGAGACATATAGTTTTTCCTAAAACCTAGCGCCATATGATATTTCATGACCCGCCATCGCCATGAGCATTGGTTTATGTTACGCCTATAACTATGAGATACTATAACGACCCTGCCATTTTATATATTTATTATTGTTACACATTTTGCAATACTTGGGCTATTATAATATCTTATTATAGTATATATGTAAGTCATATGACGTTACGTAAGAAGAGAATCTCAATATAAACTTTTAAACTGCTCCCTGCTTGATGTAAAGGTAAAAGCTTTTTTACTTCCCAAGAGAGGTATTTTTTTTACTTGATAGTCTTTAAAATTTCTAAAGCTCTTATAGGCATTTTGATACTTTTATTTTGATTTTTGGGGCAACAAATATGTATTTAACTGACGAAGCGTTTGCTTAAGAATTAAACAAATAAATTTCATGCTGACTTAGATTAAAAAGAAAAAAAATCTATTTTCTTCTTAAAATTATCAAAATATTCAATAATCCTTTTAACCCATGTAGTACAGTAAAAATGTCATAAATAAGGGGGATACCTCGAAAAAAAATCCGGGGAGGCTAAAATTTTTATACATTGCTGGCGGGGGTCTAAAAGTAAGATCCCCAAGTTTGTGTTTCCCCTACTCCTCGGGAACCATCCGTCATTTTGAAAAAAACTTTGTCACCAACTTTTCTCCGTTTCTATTGGTCGGAGGCGAAAGTCTGAGAACAAAAATATTTGGCATAAAATTTTCAACATTTTTGTCCTAGTGCTCAATTTTATGTATTTAGTTTCCAAAAAGTTTTTAATGTATTTTGACCGACAAAAAGTGATTTAAAAAAAAAACTTTAAATGAACAGGTTGTAGATCTAGGAAAAATCCTATAAAAATATGTACATTTGATTTAAAAAAAAAACTCATACATGCATTTTTTCCTATGCCACAAAATTTAGCTTTCCATTAGTGTATACTATTACCACCACCAGCCAACACCGTTCTCAACTAAAAAGCCTGTTAACTCCTACCGCCTCAGTGCCCTTTAGCCTACTGTGCCTGCCATTTTTATAACCAAATTGACAAGTAAAACATGGATTTTCTGTCAGTTTGGTGTCAATATGGCACCGATCATAGGCCAAAGAATACTAAAACGAAAATGAGTTAACTGGCTTTTTAGTTGAGAACGGTGTTGCACCAGCTTAGTATGCCGGACAGCTTAAAATTCAGTGTGACATCCTTAAAAATGCCACAGATATCAAGATTGATAAAAGTTCAAATTATCACTCGAGTTATAGAAGACAGCTGGTCTATAAGAAGAGCGACCACCCATTTTGGAGTTGATAAAATGACGATAATGCGATGGAAAAAGCGCTGGATTGAAAATAATTCTACGGATAGGAAAGATGGATCAGGACGACTAAAAGTAAGTTCTGAAGTGCAAGATGAGAGACTTATTGACCATCTCAGACAAAATCCTTTTTCAACGTCGGTTGAAGCAGCTAATATAACATTATTTCCGGGTTCTTTAGCAACAGTAAATAGAAGAGTAACGAAATCAGAAGTCTCTTCTCGAGTTGCTGCAAAGAAGCCTTTTCTAACAAAAGCACAAAAACAGGCCAGAGTGATTTTTGCACTGAACAACGTTCTTTGTGATAATGACTTATGGGAGAGGGTGGTTTTCACTGACGAAAAAAATTTTCAATCATCTTCAAGCAGCAGGAGAATTTTAGTCTATCGTCCACCAAATTCTAGATTTGAACGCGAATGTACAAACCAAATTAAAAAAGCTGGACATTTTTCTGTAAACATGTGGGGCTGGTTTAGTGCTAGAGGTTTGGGTTTTTTTTTGAGAATCGAAGGAAGATTCAATAGTGAACGATATATTGAAATCCTTGAAAACGTTATGCTGCCATCTGTACAGGCTTTACATGAAAATAATGACTTCGTTTATCAGCAGGACAACTGTCCAGTACACACGGCTAATGTAGTTCGCCAATGGTTTCAGACTAATAATATAGAAACACTTCCTTGGCCAGCCAACAGCCCTGACCTTAACCCAATGGAAAATATATGGGGTCGAATCGTTAAAATAATATACCAAAGGAATTGGAGACCACGAAATGCTAAAGAGTTAAGCGATGCTATTTATCGCGCATTGGATCAGCTCTCAGAAGACCATCAGTATTTTCAAAATTTAACCTTTTCAATGCCCAGACGTTTGCAGCTTGTAATAGAGAAAAATGTTGATCCTATTAAATACTAAATTATTTATTTTAGTTATTTTTTAAGTTAAAATAATTAGTATTAAGTTTACCATCGTTTTTGTCCTAATCCAAGTTTCTTATTCGTCGAATTGTTTTCAATCCATCGCTGTTTCCATCGTATTATTGTTATTTTATCAATTCCAAAATCGGTTACCGCCCTCTTTATAGAACAGCCTTCGTCCGTTACTCGAGTGATAATTTGATATTGTTCAATAGACTTTACTAAAACATTATTTTTGCTGATTTTTTAGGATTATGCAAAATTTAATATAAAAATAAGGTTGCCTTTAATTTAAGTTAAAAAAAATATCTGCTTTAGAGACCTTTTTTAAACAATATGACAAATTGTCGTACTTTTGAAGTTTTTAGGCATTTTAGCTGGTAGTCCGTATACAGACGTACGACCGAGGTGGATTCGAAGCACGCTGCAGTGTTATCTTTTGGACATTCATTTTGTTTTTATTATTTTGTTTTATTTCTGCCTTGCTCGAGAAACAGATGGGTAAGTTCTTAATTGAAATAATACATTTTTAAAACCAAAAATGGATGTCTACGAAGTTGCCGAAAAATTGCAGATGGTCAAATCGTCAAATCGTCATAACCCAACACACGTTCGATATTGGTCGAGGGAAAATTTGCATTTGTATTTTGACGTAAGCACACAGTATCCCCAAAAACTAAATGTTTGGGGGGGGGTATTATAGGGGAACACGTAATTGGGCCATTTTTTATTAACGGCAATTGCAATTTGAATGGTCCTAGATACTTGGATCTATTGCAGCAGCACATTATTCCAACTGCTAGGCAGTTGTTAGGTGTAAGATTTGGTGAAACATGGTTTCAACAAGATGGTTGTTCCGCTCACAGTGTTGGCCTTGTTAGGGAATATCTTGATAATGTATTTCCTAATCGGGTTATAAGTACACGGGGAACTATTTTATGGCCAGCTCGATCTCCCGATCTTGCTCCTAATGACTTCTATCTGTTTTTGAAGAAGCTTTTCAAATTATCACCCCTAACATGCTTGGAAACGTTAGAAGGGGTTTTTATAGTAGGCTCGGATATTGTCTAGCCGAGCAAGGAGGACTTTTCGAACATTTGCTTTAATTTTTTTTTGACTGGGAGAATCTTTTTGGTTTTTAGAATGTATTATTTTATTTTGAGAACTTGCTTTTATTTTGTTTCTCCTTATTATTTTCATTGTAACACGTCGTCACTGATAAATCTGAGCAGTTGACAATAAAACGCTCTTATTTATCAGTGACAAAAAATAAGAAAATTACGTTATAAAAATTTGCGTATTTATTGACCAAATTCCGGTTTCATTGACTACGCTCCACACAGCACCGTGGTTAGAGGCGTACTAAATACCAAAGGAAAGTCATGCAAGTGGTGATCGCAAGCCTGAGTATTGGTTGCTTCACTAATAGGCGTGCGGTGTCTCTGCATGTACGTACACTGGCAAATTAGACTTCTTCCGCCCTATGTTCGCAGTAGCTTGAAGCGGTCTGTATAGTATACACTTTTAGAAAGGTCAATTTTGTGACTGCATGTATGCGTTTTTTTTGAAATCAAGTGTACATATGTTTATAATTAGTTAAACAGTCTCTGAGCTACAACGACTGAAAGTTGGTAAAATTCTTTGAAAACCGCTTTCTGGGCATGTATAATGTCGCGTGTTTTGGATTATGTAATATTATTTATAGTAAGAGCAGTACAAATGAGGTATCAAATTAAAGCTTGTGACGTACGCGACACAAATGTCGGCATGAAAATTGTCGAAAGTATCTGACAGACTGACATTTGTGGGTCAAAATACGTTAAATCTGATTTTTCGTAACTTCAACGCCCTCTATCTTTTTAAAAACTAACTAAAGAGAATTGAACCTGTAACAAAAAATATTGCAAATTTTATGTCAAATATTTTTGTTTCTACACTTTTTTGCTTCGGACCAACAGAATAAGAGAAAAATCGGTTTCAAAGTTTTTTTTTAAATGACAGATAGTTCCCGAGGACCTGGGGGAAACACAAACTTAGAAATTTCACTTTCAGACCCCCCCAAAGAACATACAAAAAACTCAGCCTGTCCGGTTTTTTAGATTTCAAAGCATCATCAATTAGGTAAAACCATTTTTCCAAATTTTGACCCCTCCCCTTTCTGCAACACTTTATAACATTTTTGCAACCCCTTCCCCCTCCCTTTTAGCACTTATTAATATTTGTACCTACAGTAACTACCCCTGCAACCCTTCTTGACGCGTTTACCTAAGCGATGGATGTTACCCAAAAGGACTCGACTATCGGTACCCGACTAAATGTCAGTCAGATACTTTCGGCAATTTTCATGCGGACAGGCTAGGTCATTTGTATAGCGTACCTCACAAGCTTTAATTTGATACCTCATTTGTACTGATCCTACCATAGATAATAATATATATCCACAACACGCGACTTCGTGCATGCCCAAAAAGCGGTTCTAAAAGAATTTTACCAACTTTCAGTCGCTGTAGCTCAGAGACTGTTTAATTAATTATAAATAATATACACATTTTTTTGCATTTTTCCGAGATCTACAACTTTCTTATTTAATTTTTTTTTAAATCACTTTTTGTTGGTCAAAATACGCTAAAACTGATTTTTTGTAACTTTGGCGCCATCTATCTTTGTGGAAACTAACTACAGAAAGTTAAGCACTTCAACAAAAAAGTTGCAAATTTTTTGCCGAATATTTTTGTTGTCAGACTTTTTCGTCTCCGACCAATAGAAATGGAGAAAAGTCGTTTACAAAATTTTTTTTAAATGGCGGATATTCCCGAGGAGCGCGGGAAACACAAACTTTGGGAGGTTTACTTTCAGACCCCCCGAAAGAACATACCAAAAACTCCCCGGATTTTTTTCGACCTCAGATGACAATTTTACTGTACTAATAGACCAAAATACAGGGGTGGTGTAATTTGGTGTAAATATAAAAAAATAATAACTCTCATAATCAAGTTGGGCTGGAAAAACTGCAGAGCCAAAAACTCTTCTGGACACGAGCAGACTGCGTCAAGCATGCGCAGTAGATTTTTCAGAAGAAGAGCTATTGAAGGACAACCACCTCTCTGACAAAACCAATCTACCAATCAATGCCATCATGGATTTGTTGAGAGGCTGTCTGCAGAATTCTTACTTCCAGCAAAAGTGGTAGAGGTAGTGGCCAACATCTTTATGGAATCCTTTGAAGAAGAAGATCTGCAAATATAATGGCAGAGACCCAAACTATGGCTAAGATACATACCTATACGCAATATTCATCACATCAGAAAAGGACAGCAACACACTAGAACAATTCGTCAATCATGTCAACAGCATAAGAAACTGCATCAAATTCGCTCAGGAAAAATAAAGAAAGTTCTCAGCTCCCTTTTCTCGACGTTGTAGTCACCAAAAATAATTCAACAATAATAAATTCCATATATCGCAAACCAACTCATACTGTACAATACCTTAACTTCAAATCAAACCACTCCACATCAACCAAACTGGGAATTGCAAAATCTCTCATTCCTACATCAGCAATACAAAAGAAGTTTGAAATAAAGAAAAGTACAAAATTCGATCCGATCTACAAAGAAACGATGTCTCCAACTACACGATCAATAAAACTCTTCAGACCACACACCAAACAAAGAACGACAAACGTAAATACTGAAAGAAAGGCGAAACTAATTGAATTTCGAAAAAGATAAGAAGAATAGGCAACCAATACGATATTCGGACTGTCTTAAAAACGACAACAACAATAAGAAGTCAATTAACAAAAACTAAACCACAACGCCACGATACCAAGAACTGCATCTACCAAGTATCATCAATATTTGCATCGGAGAAACTAGACGACCCATGGAAATTCGCCTTACAGAACACAAACGCAAAACTCGACAAGGGGACACAACAGGATCAAAAACAGCACAACATTGTTGGGAAAGTCAACATCCTATGGAATGGAAAGAGGCAAAGATCGTCGTCAAGCACGAAAATCTATTCAAACCGAAATTCAAAGAAACAGCATTCATCCTGAGGAACCAGAATGTATTTTCTCAACAAAGCGTCATCGTCACCATCAAGGATATTTGGAAACCCATACTTTTCGGAGCTAACAGATTTCAATTGCGAAACAGCGGCACCAACCAAATGTAAACTTCAGCACAAGTTAGTTTTATGGTTGACTCAACACATGCTAGTATATAAGATATAACGGTTACAACCTTAAACTTACAACAGATACTATTTCTAAATTTCAGCAAACAGGACAGAGATTACAAGACCAAAACCAGTCAAATGCATTACTTACAATTCCATACATTAAAGGAGTATCAGAGAAAATTCGAAGAGTAGCGAATAATTTTAATATTAAAATAGCTATTAAATCTAACAATACAATTTGAAGCCTTCTTACTAAAACAAAACCGGAGAACAAACAAAATAAGGAATTTATTTACCAAGTTCCTTGTGAGTGTGGTGAATCATACATAGGTGAAACAAAAAGACCACTATCTCTTAGGCTTAAGGAACATCAGACGAATACCCAAAGAGGTGAAACAACGAAATCAGGAATCGCGCCGCCGAACACGCATGGTCAAAACAACACCAAATGAAATGGACAGAAGCAAAGGTTTTGTACAAGGAGTCACACTTGGAAGAAACGAAAATTCCTTGAAGCTGCCGTTATTGGGCAGAATCAGGGTATTTTCAATAAACCAAGTGTTGAAATTCCAAATATTTGGAAGCCCCTACTTGGGCGGAGCCAACTTCTTAAACTTCACGATTGAGTGATTTCCCATAGTATATAAGTACGTAGCCTTAGGAATAGATTGTAGTTTCCACCTGAAGATTGTACTGATCGAAACGTCGTGTATAAATAAAGTATAGACAATGGAAGTGCGAAACACAGAGTTCATTTCAAATGCATTATTGTCTCAAACTTTCAAACATAAGATAAGGTAGTCTAAGTTTTTGTTAGCATTCACCTGATGACGATTGCAGATACATACTCTTCTGTTGACATTAACAGTTTCACGCTTTAAAAGTCAAAGAAAACCAATAATAAAAAAAATATTGTAAGTTTTTCTGAAAATGAAGAAATTAAAAGGATTTCCCCAGAAAGGAGCTAACCCCTCCTCCCTGGTACCTACATTATAATTTTTTTAAAGTTTTTTTTTAATGTTCAATTTCAAGTTTTTTAAACATGTCGGGATTACAAATTGTAAACTAAAAAATCACAGTTCCATAAAAAAACTAGTGGAGAAAGACTCATCACTCCACCATAGAAATGGACTATTTCCTGAAATTTAACTGGACTATTTCCTGACAGATACATAAGCATTCGAAACGTTGTGAAAAAGTAAAAAATAAAGACAATGGAAGTTCGAAACTCTAGCTTACTTAAGTTCAATATTGTCTACCACCTTCAAACAATATGTTATAATCATGTGTAATCAATGGTGTACAAAAAATGAGTATCGAAATCCCCTCCCCAGTATATGTAATTTTCTGATATGACCAATTTTTTTACGAATTATGGAAATATGCCTCCCCCAATAATAAATATTATTGTCCATTTAAGCTCACCTTAAGTCGTTAGTTGACATCTCTCTATAATCTAAGCGACGTTCGAGGCCCTGGAAAAAACCAAAAAAAATTACAAAAAAATTTACTTCATTAAAAACTTAAACACAAAGTTTAGTATTGGGAAATCAAAACAGTCAATTTGACCATTTAAAAATGGAGAAGAAACGTCAAGAAATCAGCTGATTAAGGTTTTTTTCTCTGTTATTTGATTTTCCAAAGAAACTTAATATTATGTTAATAAACAGGAAAATAAAGTAGAGCCTGCTTTGTTAATCTAAAAGATAGATAATAATACTTAATCAGTCTATTATTCAAAGTTGCATTGCAACTAGACAGGGTATTCATTTTAAAACTTCCCACCCAAGATTCACGTATGCATAGTTAGATTTTAGAAAAATCCTCAAACACGTCGATTTTTTATTCAAAGGGGACACATTTTGTGTGTCCTAAAATTTTTGTTACAGGCACCCCCTTCAAGGGGTAAACTTTACCCCTATATTTTCAGTGATACCTTGTTTTAAAGGACTTTCGAATTTCTTTATAATCGCGTAAAAATTTTGATAATACATCGATTCGGTTCTGAGATATTCACTTTTACAGTTGCATCAAAAATAGATTTTTTTACAAAATAATTTTTTTATTTTTTGAGAAATCCCGGGACACGTCGACTTTAAAGATACATTTTATCGTTGCATTTTTTCTTCTATGGTACATACAAATTTGAGTTAATTTTGAAAATTAAAATCTCAAAAACGAATGGATAGATTTTCAAAACTTTTACACGGTTGTAAAGACATTTGAGAGAGCTTCGAAACAAGGTATCACCCCAAAATAAACTTTACCCCTCGAGAAGGTGCGTGCTACAAAAAGTTAAAAATGCCCCCACGAACAAAAAATCGACGTGCCCGCGGATTTCTTCAAAATAAGACTTTAAATACGTAAATCTTGGGTGGGAAGTTTTCAAATGAACACCCTGTATACCTACCTGCTTATTTTAAAGGTTAAAGAAAACAAAGCGCAAACAGATGCAGCTTGTTTCTAAAGAGCTAAATCAAATCGTGTGATATTTAAACCTCTCCGCCATCTTAAAATCCAAAATGACTCCATTTTGCACAAGAACCCAACGTTTTATGGCCTAGGGAGAAATAAAAAATCAGTGCAACTTTGTGTTTTGTAACTTTTCCGTTTTGGTAAAATCTTTGATTGCTAAAGAATGAAATTTGTTCTAAAAATCCCTGACCATTCTAAAATGGCTGAAAAAGTGACTTTGAAAAAAAACGTTATAGGTTGCCACCCGTCTGAATTGTGTGGGTTTTTATAATCTGTCCGGATGTCGCCCGAAGATTGAATTTGACAAAAAAAATATAAAATTGTAACAAATAGGATTTTGAATGCTTTTGGCATATTTTTTTTCAAGATTAAACTAAAAACAGTGAAAGGAGTAGCAGGCAACAATTTTGAGAAAATACCACGTTTTGAGCGCTCTTGGCAAAAATTCCTAAAAATTAAACTTTAAATAAAAATTTTACTTAAAATGGCTTTTTTTAAACGTTCTTGGCCAGAATTCATCAAAATTAATCTAAAATCGCAACAGTGATATCTTCTGAATTATCTGATAATTATCTGAGAAATTCTTAAAATTAAACTAAAATCGAAAATTATACTAAAAATGCTATTTTTACACGTTTTTTAAAGGGTAACTATCCCTTTTTATATTGGCAAAGCAAAAAATATTCAAAAAATGAACTTAAAATGTAATTTTTCACACTTTTTGGCAAAAATTTATTAAAATATTGAACTTTAGGCAAAAATTTTGATAGAATTAGGTGTGCTGAAAACTACTTCTTTACTTCTTTTACTAGAGCACACTTGGAAAAGTTGTCATCAACTGATTGTTAGTGTAATTGTCATTAACTATTAAAATAGTATGACACCCCGAGAAATTCCTTGACTTCCCAGAGATATTATTTTTCCATGACTTTTAGGATAAAAATTATTCACAAATTCCCTGACTTTTTCTTGACTTTTTATAAATTATCGAATTCCCTGACTTCCAGGTTGGTGGAAACCCTGTACATACTATACTTTTCTATTTATTTTTTTTTATTTATTTTTGGATAAAATCGCCATGTTTTCAAAAAAAATTACCAAAAAAATAAAATTTCAAAGTTTTTTAAAAATCTTAAAAATTTTTATCCGTAAATATTTTGGTCATCACTTGAAATTTTGGACTTTTTTAGATAATATTGTTGAAAATGTCAAAATAAGGGAGGGCTGAATCTGATTTTTAAACTTCCACAAATAACACCATTACGGCCGACGTTAAATGTAATGGCTGCTGCGCACGCGTATCTGTCAAGTGTCAAAAAACTGCCCGGCCATAATAGGGAGATTTTGGTCAGGCAGTTTAACGGCAAATTTCGTTACTCTTATGGTTACCGTTACCGTAAATAAAGGTAACTTCAAGAGGTTAAAAATAGAGCTTTTGAACGTAGTCAATCGTTTATCGGTAAACATAACCCTACTTTTTTAATTTCTTTTCTAACCATATCATTCTAATCATATCAGGAAAATATTAATTTAGTGATATATAGGACTGGGAGACGGACACCCCAACATAAATTTAGTCAGGCAAATGATTTTGCAAGATATCTTTGGTGGAGTAATAGAAGGAAATGAGCCTCTGCAAACTTATTTGTGCTTACTCACCTGTTTACAAAAAAAAAACGGTCAAAAAGGCACCCCACTACTACTATAAACACGATTAACAAAAAATAAAATCCAAATATCCAGAATTTTTGTAAAACAAAACAAACTTTTATAACCTAAAAAATCTTCCATCACAGAATCACATCAAATTTGGTTGGTTTTCTTTTTAACGGTAAAAGTAGTCGCTATTCGATAGCGCCAGTGGTTACCTTTAATAAACGTAACAGCCTGACAGAGCGCTACTGCGCCTGCCCAGAATAAAGGTAAGGGTAACAGACAGACAAAAAACCGGATCAAAATCTCCCTAATAGTGCCTGACTAAAAAAATGTCCCCAATAAGTCAGGAAAATCTTATAGCGGTTATGTTACATAATGGAAGGTTTAAGTATAACATTAAGTCCCTAGGGTAAAAACAAACTGCATCCATCAAAATTAAAATAATCACACACCTTTTAAACCTCAAACAAGACAACTACGAGACACTACTACTAAACGATTTCCTGTTTTCCATTTTATTATTAGCCGTCTCCGAGCTGCAGTCTATGCATTTTATCTGACCACATTTGGAACACAAGTATCTCGATAACTAGAAAAAAAAGCAACAAAAAAGCATGCCAAAAAAGGAAAACAAAAGTATAAAATAACTAACTAAATACCAATGAGGATGTAACAAGTGAGAGTACCCAATTTCCTCACCCCTCTGGTTCACAAGCGCCAGATATAGGAGTCGATAGAACTACAACAATGTCTATATTGACCCCTCACCATTGCTTGTTTCTGTACCTCTGGATAGTTTCATTTTAAAAATTAAATAAAAGAATAGAATATATTTTACGTACAATGTTTAAGACTAGCCATTCTTTTTTATGCCATTGACCTTAGCTCAGGAAATGTGACGTTCAAAACGGGTGATGTGATATCCATACTTTTTGGAGTGAAATAAACATCGAAATTGGCTGAATTTTGAATAGAAGGCACATTTTGTAAAAATTAAGTTAATACACTGCTCGCAGCACTTTTTTGATTTTTTTTCCGAATAAGGCGCAATTTTGCAACTCATGGTTAAATAGTAGAAGAGCCAGCGGCCAAATCGACTAAGGCGTTTTAGCAAGGCTGGAATTTTGTAAACATATGTTTAGTCGTTAATAAAAATGGTACTGACCTGCCAAACCATACCGGGTTGCGTCCTTGATAAATACATTTTTCAAAATTCAAAAAAAACTAAAAATTATTTTGCTTTAACAAAGCTATAATTTTAATATGTTTTATAGTGTCTATGTCTAATATCAAAAAATAATGGACAGGCAATTTCGGTGGTTGCATCTCCGTGACAGGCGGGCATATACTCACTATATTTTATGAATTTTTTATGTTGCTGTAACAAAGCTACAATTTATAGAACCTGTTCATGCATCTATTGCAAGGCACTATGCAAAAGGACTGGCGATTCTGCTGGTTACAAGTGACTGACAGGCGAGAATTTTTCTTTAAAAAGTCATTTTTTAAATAAAACTTAGGTACATATTAAGTTAAAATTTTTAAAAAAACTGTACAGGCAATTTTCTTTTTAAAAGAGCTTTTCAGCAAGGTGCTACAAGGACTATCAAGCCGTTTAAAAAAATTAAATGGGGTTGGGTTTCACTCTCTAAAAGGGGTAAGGGGTAAAGTTTCTTGTAGTGATGATGATTTTTCGTATCAAAGTAGCCCATGAAAATGTTGTCACTGTCATGTCGATCATTGTTATAAAAATGACGCGAAAAAAAACTTAGCTTATCCATGCGTTTCAATGCTTCATTGGGCAGTTTTTACAAAAGTGTTTATTGAATAAAAATAAAAATGTGATATTAATGATGGATTTATTTATGTAAAATTTAAAGTATTTTTTACAAACATTTTTTCCTGCGCCTCAATTCCTATCTGAATTTACCTTGTTTTCTTAAAATTTTTAATTTTGAGGCCATTATCGCAATATTTTTCGCTTACGGCGATTAAATTTCGATATTTTTTAAAATTATCTTAATTGCATTTTTTTCAGAAAAAAACTTAAGGTGCCTCCCCCCTGACCTAACCTCAAGTCTCAAGCCCCCCCCCCCTCCTAGACAAAAAGGAGTACCTATTAAGTAGAAGTTGATTTATCCCCTTAAATATTCAAACAACCGTGATAAACACTATTTTTCTCCTGCAACCTTTTGCATAGTGCCTTAAATAATAATTTATAATTAAATAAATTGTTAGTGTTACATCAACATAAAAAATTCATAAAATATAGTGAGTATATGCCCGCCTGTCACGGAGATGCAACCATCGAAATCGCCTGTCCATTGTTTTTTGATATCAGACGTAGACACTATAAAACAGATTAAAATTATAGCTTTGTTAAAGCAAAATAATGGTTAGTTTTTTTTTGAATTTTGAAAAATTAATTTTCAAGGACGTATGGTTTGGCAGGTCAATACCATTTTTATTAACGACTATTTAAACATATGTATACAAAATTCTAGCCTTGTTAAAACTCCTTAGTCGACTCGGCCCCTGACTCTTATACTAAAACGTCAAACCTCAGTTTAAACCATGGATGTCGACTTTTTTTTACGTTTTATAGGTGCATTTTACCAACAAACTTCGGTTTAACCGTTACCGTTTTTGGTAAGTATTTAGTGAAATCGCTATGAGAGATGACTTGAATTGATTGATTGAATTGACTTGAATTTATTTTTGACCAACTGGATGAAGATGGTGACGAAATTATTGACATTGTCGAAGTACCAAGACGACCAAAAATTATATTCGTCCTAGAACAAATCCTTTGGAGTAGTACAACGATGTAGATTTTAAAAAGAGGTTTGGATTATCTAAAGAGACATGCGAAATTGTGTACTAGGAAATACGACAAGAGTTGGAACATCTCACGGACCAGTAATTTTATTCTCATTCACACGTATATACTGTATATCTTTCTGACAATTCTGGCTTGACTAATTTTTATCAAATTTGGTGACTATGCTGGGTTTGGCTCTAGTTGGTGCCATTTTAAAGATATGGTTAAAATGATCAACCCTATATGCCAAGAAAATGTAGTAATTTTAAACTAGAAAAAAACTTGTTGTGCTCCTAATCCTACAACTCTTCTTTTCTTCCTCGCCGATGGTTTCACTGCGACTTGTAAAACTGAGCAGCTTATTTACCAATAGTTTAATCCAAGGATTAAACTGATGTTTAAACTATGGTTTAATATGGAGTTTTAACTTTGTTTGTAAAATTTCCTTCTAAGCCCATCAATTCGAAATATTCAAACATTTGAATCGGTTGTCTTAGATAGAAAATTTAGCTTATTCGGCAAAAAATGAAAAAAGTGCTCCGAGCCGTTTCTTAGTTTTTTCAGCCAATTCTGATGTTTATTTGACCCGTTTTAAACGTCACTTCGACAAATTAAGAGCGTTATATAATACGTTTGTAGGCGATTAAGCTTTTATTGATTATTTTCTGTCAGTATTTCTTATTCCAAAAACTAAAAACAGCAAAAAAACAAAAGGATGCTTTGGCTCCAAGAAAATGAACGGAAAAATGTAAAAATACTACTGGTAAAAAGTTGATTATCATTTTATTTAAATATGATCTACAACTAGAGATTATATTTTACGGTTAACACCTAGTAAATTCGGCTATAGATTACACAAAATTCCCTCGACTTCCAAGGCATTTTTGTAGGGAAAAAATCAGGTATATTTAACTTTAGTTCAATATTTGTTCTTAAAACGCGTAAGTATTAACCTCAAAAGGTAATTAATTCTCAAGTGAAGGTTTTGGCACTTGTATTTGCTAGTTTTCTGTTAGCTGCGGTTGCAGTTTTGCGCGGGTTGGGTTTTCTCACTTGTTATATATAAACTCTTTGCTATATACTTACTAATGCTACTAGGTTATCAGCTGAATCTTGTTAAGGCAACATTAGCTATAGGATAACATGACCCACTCTTAAGAAAATACCTCCACAACCGGAGGGCACAATCTTGTGTTTAGCCGCTCGTTTTTAAGCGGGTTGCAGTGACACAAAAATGCGACGCATATCATCCGAATCGTTAATAAGATATAATTTTTCAATCCGCGTCACAGAATCGTTTTGGGAATTTTATTTTGGCATTAAAATTTGTTGCTCTCAAAAAAAAATATTACAAAAATGCAAGTTTTTGAGTTTATTGTAAATTGATGATCTACAAAAAAATACGATAAATGTAACATGCATCCAGATATTCCCTCCACCCTTGCCCCCAGAGATATTTAAATGAAAAGAATTGGAAAATCCCACTTCAAACGCGGTTTTCAAATCTTGAAGTTATTTTTACAACAAAGTTTGTAATAACAAAACATTGTCAAAGCAATCAACTTACGGCTCAAAGATACAAAGTGCGTTCGACGTATGTCGTTCCCTGCTCAAGAATTAAGACTCAGGAGTAATAAAAAATCAATACTTACTCCAACTTTTCTGATCAAATCGCTTACAATGTTGAGAGCCATCACCCTCGAGGCGGGCGACAAAGGTGTTTGATATTCGCCTGCAAAACAAAGGTCTAGTCTAAACTTCCCCATATATGGTACCCATGTATACTCTAAAGGATGGTTCATGGTTAAATTCAATTTCCTTTTCCGTAACCTTTTCACTTTAAGCTTTTCTTTTTTTTCTCTTTCTTTTCTTAAGAGCCAGTGCCAAAAAGTGCTAGAGTGCTGAAATTTTGCACACATACTAATTACGTGACTCCCAATTGTGCCAATGTGCGAAATCTTAATTTTGTAATTTTTTTTTTTTTAAAATAAAGTTTTTTTCTAAAAAAGCTTTCTGTGGCGCATTTGGAAATGAAAAGGCAAAATCTCATATCTTCAGTATTCTTCATTTGGCTATGATTTCCATAAAACGAAAATTTTTATTTTGCACAATATGACAACCACTATTTAAGGTATCTGAAACACTGAATTTTGATTTTATTTTCTAGATGTAAAACTTTCAATTTCAAATTCACTTGGTTTGTCTACACTTTTATTTCGACCATAAACAAAAATAAATAAAACCCAGATTATCAGTTTACTTAACATGATAGTGGCTGAAAACTTTGTGAATAAAATATCCTTATTTCTGAAGGTATCACCAATGTGGCAGACTTTGTCAGTGATGGATAAAATAACCTAAATGTTAAATTTTCAAACAAACGTTGCCATATTGTGGTTGTGCTATATAGTGGGGTTCCGTTCTCTTAAGTAAAAAGCTGGTTCATGCTAAAATTCCTTTTCCTTAACTTTTGTCATTAATGTTGACCCTAATGACAGGTGCACTCGCGATTTTGGCCGTTTGTTTGCAAAATTTGGGGTTCTTTCATATACTTACAAAGTTAATACACACGCCCGGGAAGTGGCAATTTTGTTAGCAATATATCAAGGTCAAGTAGGCTGTAAAAATAAAGATATACGACCGTTTTGCGCAAGTGCGTTGGATTGATGTTATCCCTGACGCCATTTTTGTTTCTTTTGATTTCTGATCCCGAAAGTGATGTGTTTTTTTTTTTACTCATAGTACACACACTATAGTGTACTATGATTTTACTTTATCTTCTATGTTTATAGCAGGCATTTACACAAAATACTATGTAAAATTTTTGGTATCATCCAGAGAAAACATCTGCCTTGGCACTTTCACATCTTATTAATTTTTCGATCATTAAAATGCGATTACAAACGCCATAAGATTACATTTTTATTGTGGGCGGCACATATTTTTACGTGAAAAAAGAAAAACTGTTTTTGAAAAGTAAACAACACTGTCAACGTGAAACGTGACATTCATATGCCATCGGCCATCGCAGTGAAGGGCATCGCGAATGCGTAAAACGGCTGAAATTTCAAAAATTTTTCACGGAGATGCATTGCAATTCCGTGTATGGGTCGTTCTTGAAAAAAAGGTAACATTTCAAGTGGTAATTCAAAAAAAAAAACAAATTAGTGTTGAATTTTGTTAATTATTAAATGTTGCTGTAGTTGGTTGGACTAAAATGTGCTATCAGGGTTCCCACCAAATTCTGATTTCCAAATTCCATGACTTTTCCAGGTTTCCCTGACCATTTTTTAAAAAATTCCAGGTATTTTTTGGATATAAATTGCTTGTCTACGTGGATACCAAGTAAATGTAGACTTTTACCATGACAATTTTTGAAAGCTCAAATTTAGCAGGTATTTATATTCTCGAAATAAAAAGGTAAAAAACAGATAAATAAGACGAGAAACTTTGATCGAAACTTTATTTTAAGACAAAAATCACAGTAACCGAATTATTAAATCCTAAAAACAAATCAGGTACTTAACAGTATTAAAAATAAAATACTAATTTGCCTAGTTCTACCAACGTTTTTTTGGTTTATCTAGCAAGTTATAAAACTAAATTGCACATGTGTACATTCACACGAAAAAGAAGACCAGCATAACAAACAGGAAATATACCAGAAATCAATTACCGAAGAAATAAATGAAGAACAACATAACTAGGGTGACTAGTCCAGTGCTCGACAAAAAAAAGAAACAAAGAAGGAAGTAGTTTGATAACGACTGTACTAGAACGACGGAAAGACGAAATATGACCAGGAAAAAAATGCTTCAACACCCAACACCAACAATAGAAGAGTATAAACAACAAAGATCTGAAGCACGCGGAATGATATAAAGGAAAAAGAGAGACCACCATCTAAATATAATAAGAGAAATGGAGGAAAACAGACAAAACAACAGAATAAAAGAATACTTTCAGGGAATAACAAAGCACAAAACAGGATACCAACCCAGAACCGAAAACTTCTTCTCAACAAACAACGGACAACTGATAATAACCAATGAAAGAGAGATCCTAACCACATGGAAGAACTACTTTTGCGAACTACTTAACGAAGAGCTAAATAAGCATATTGACAGCTGAAAGAGATACCAACCCCAATATAGTCATAAAAAAGCTAAAAAACAACAAAGCTGCTGGTAGTGACGGCATACCTGCCGAATGTATAAAATATGGTGGAGAAACACTGCATACATTTGGACCGAAATGCTACCGGATCCATGAAAGGAAGGCGTGATAGTGCCCATCCATAAAAAAGGAGATAAAAAGAAATGCTCAAATTATTGTGGAATATCCTGCGAGAGAGAATTGGGGGAATACCAGTGCGGGTTTAGACCTAAAATACCCACTACAGACCAGATTTTCACCGTTAGACAAGTAATGGAACAATGAAAAAATGCTGGGATTTTGACAGGGAACTTCACCAGATGTTTATTGGTTTTCAAACAATCTCATAATATATCTTTTTTAAAGTTGGTTTAAAAAATAAGTTGAGAAAGAGAAATTCCAGGTTTTGTGTGCAAATTCCCTGACTTTTGAGGATTTTTTGGTCATTCCCTGACTTTTCCAGGTAGCTCTCAAAATTCCCTGACTTTTCCAGATTTTCTAGGTTTTCCAGGTCAGTGGGAATCCTGGCTATATGGCCGAGATAACAATTCACTAGTTCTCGAATTATTTTTAAGTTTGTGAATTCATCTGCTAACAATGGTGATAGCCAGCCAACACCAGTTATACCTATTTTACCAAAATCAAGAATCTTTATAGCTGGGTTGTTCTTAAAAAATGGTAACATTTGGTTTAATAGGTTTTAAAAAAACAAAAATTGATTTACCACTTTTTAAGTAAATATAATTTGAAGAATTTGGTTGAACAAAAAAATCCAAAAACAGGTCAACTGAGATTTTTAATTTCCTTTAATCGTGCCATCTTGGATTTTGTCTATGTCATTTAGTTTACGAGGTATGGCAAAAAAATATTTTTGTTTTAAATAGGACACCCTGTAAATTTTACAATTTTTGAAATCTGCAAACAATTCTCTCTTCAGCAATACAACACAGTAGGATCTATCTTTTACGATAATCAAGATATTTTTATCTAAATCTGTACGGAAAACTTCGATATTCATTCAAATATCCCTCGGAAACTATAAGAGATAGAGTATTAGTGTGTGGTATTGTCAAAAAGATATTTTTTTTAGAATTCAAAAATGTCAAACCATACAGGGTGTCCTATTTAAAAAAAAATGTTTTGCCATATCTCGTAAACAAAACGACATATTAACGAAAATTAAAAATCTCAGTTGACGTGTTTTTGGATTTTTTTATAAAACCAAATTCTAACCCGTTCAGTGTAAAGAATTCACCCTGTATATAGAAACACGTGTGACATTTACCTCGGCCAATACGTTAATTCCTTTTTTAAAACCACCAAAATTTCACAAAAACTGAATTATGTAACACATTTCAGGTTACACTCCTAAACTGTGTCTTCTCCATTTTCAGGTAAATGAGTTGGGTGTTGTATGCAGTGATGCCAGATTTAAAAAAAATAAAATCTTTGACTGCATGTGATCACACGAGTGACACCAAAATCAATTACACGTGTTTTTTTTTGTTTTTTGATGAAGAAAAAAAACTTATATCGATGTATTTTTTTCATTATCAGCATTATCTAAATAAATTTTTTGATCGTAAAGTGCCTTTTTCACACCACGTGGCATGTCACATGGTGTAAACAACTTTTCTTCCATGGAGAAATTTCTTGGAGAGTTCATTACTGCTGGATAATGTTAGCCTCTGAATACACTAACTATACTCCTACTTTATTTTCAAAAGGAAAAGTGGCTTTAAATTTACAAACCAATTACATGCAATGTTACCTTTTTTCGAGAACGACCCGTATATTAAGTTTATAAGTATGGCTTGTTTTTGTCTAAAAAATCTATTAAATCTTCAATATCCATTTCTGTAATAACTACTGCTAAAAATATTAAAAAAAAAAAACAAGCAATTTTGAGGTTAAAAAAGTAAACAAATAGTCGCGCAACACGATTTTTCCGTTACTTTTTCCGTAGTTAAAAATGGTTTCGCTTTCAAGGTCATTCCTTGAGGCTTAAGGAAAAAGATACGGAAAAGGAACAAGCATGAACACCCAAATCTGAATACATAAGATTTAATAACTGCTAAAGGAGAAAGTTACAGCAAAAGTAACAGAAAAGAAAAAGGAATTTAAGCCTTTAGAAACCGTGATAATTTTATGGGTCCCTAGGGAAAATAGAACAGAAAAAGAATGGATATCCCAACCGACCAATCTAAAAAATTAGGGGTAATGATGCGATTGACAGTTTCATAGCTAAAAAGGCATAACGGTTGGGTAAACGTCACTTTTTCTATGCTTTGACACAAGAGGTTGACAACGGCTTTTCAAAATGGCATATTTTATTGTTGTTTTCATGGCAATCATTTTGTTACATTTTTTTAAAAATTTTGAATGATTTACGTTAGCCAGTGAGTTTAGAATTAAAAATAAAGACAATAGGGACTTATCGGTACATAAAGTCGGCACTATTTTTGACAATTACGTACGAAGTTTAAAGGGATTCTGACATTGTCGTTCTCTGAATATATAAATATCTCCCCCCCCTTTCCAAATTAGCACAAAATAGCAAAAAGAAAAAATATCTAAAAAAATATATTTTTTGGAAGTACTATTTCGGTTGTAATTAATACTAAAATCACTCAAGAATAGTACTAAACGCATCTTTAAGGCATTATTTTACTGTTTTTTTTTTCAAGAAAAGCAATAAAAAAAATTTTGTCAATAATGGCTTGCAACT
Source organism: Oxystoma pomonae (assembly GCA_963921995.1). Taxonomy (NCBI): domain Eukaryota; kingdom Metazoa; phylum Arthropoda; class Insecta; order Coleoptera; family Brentidae; genus Oxystoma; species Oxystoma pomonae. Next base: position 87,244,502 of record OY998168.1, on the reverse strand, counting down.
CCAAAATGGCCGAATTAGGGCTGGTATAGTACTTTTACCAATTTATCACCTATTTGGACAAGGACACCGATTTGCAGCCCTAATTTTATCCAAATCTAACTAGCCAACGTTAAACTACGTAAACGTTCGGAATCCGCCTCCATTCTTTTCGCCATGTAACCAAAACTGACTTAAAAGAAGAATGACAGTTTAGCTGAACATAAACTAGAAAAATATTTTCCGTTTTTCCTTAAAAACATGGATTATTTTAAAATTGTATTTATTAAAGCACTGAATGAGCTCGAACCTGTCTCGCAGATGTGGGAGAAGGATAAAAATTGTTGGTTCTCCATCAAAAAAGCGACATTAAACAATATCAGACCCCACTAATGCTTCAGTTAAAGTGGACTGAAAGAAATATAAGTGCGAGCTGAAGGTCCATTAGATTTTTGGTTGATTGTTGACGACCCAGATGCAAAATTGTAGGTTAAGTATCCTTTTTTGGTAGGTATCCAAATAAGGGCCGTGAAATGCGACGTCGATTAAGGTAACAAGGCCGACGATGTTTCGTGGTCGATTTAGGTAGTCTAGAAGTTGAAATGGAGCAATTTATTAGACATATTAGAGAAAAGACTCAAAAAAGTCCAAGATATTCCAAATTTAAAAAGCAAATAACACAAAAGAAAAAGTAACCAGAAAAGTAGGGTCATACGTTAAGTCGGACCAGAGATCAAATTTACCAAGGGAATATGAATTTACCTAACCGTTATGCCTCTCAGATTGCTCCATCCGCTCGTTCAAAATTTGCCACTTTTTCTTTGGTGATATCCATTCTATATACAGACCGCTTCAAGCTACTGCGAACATAGGGCGGAAGAAGTCTAATTTGCCAGTGTACGTACATGCAGAGACACCGCACGCCTATCAGTGAAGCAACCAACACTCAGGCTTTCGATCGCCATTCGCTGCCGTCCGCCTTATATTTAGTACGCCTCTAACCACGGTGCTGTGTGGAGTGTAGTCAATGAAACCGGAATTTGGTCAATAAATACGCAAATTTTTATAACGTAATTTTCTTATTTTTTGTCACTGATAAATAAGAGCGTTTTATCGTCAACTGCTCAGATTTATCAGTGACGACGTGTTACAATGAAAATAATAAGGAGAAACAAAATAAAAGCAAGTTCTCAAAATCAAATAATACATTCTAAAAACCAAAAAGATTCTCCCAGTCAAAAAAAAATTAAAGCAAATGTTCGAAAAGTCCTCCTTGCTCGGCTAGACAATATCCGAGCCTACTATAAAAACCCCTTCTAACGTTTCCAAGCATGTTAGGGGTGATAATTTGAAAAGCTTCTTCAAAAACAGATAGAAGTCATTAGGAGCAAGATCGGGAGATCGAGCTGGCCATAAAATAGTTCCCCGTGTACTTATAACCCGATTAGGAAATACATTATCAAGATATTCCCTAACAAGGCCAACATTGTGAGCGGAACAACCATCTTGTTGAAACCATGTTTCACCAAATCTTGCACCTAACAACTGCCTAGCAGTTGGAATAATGTGCTGCTGCAGTAGATCCAAGTATCTAGGACCATTCAAATTGCAATTGCCGTTAATAAAAAATGGCCCAATTACGTGTTCCCCTACAATACCCCCCCCCCAAACATTTAGTTTTTGGGGATACCGTGTTCTTACGTCAAAATATAAATGCAAATTTTCCCTCGACCAATATCGAACGTGTGTTGGGTTATGACGATTTGACCATTTGACCATCTGCACTTTTTCGGCAACTTCGTAGACATCAATTTTTAGTTTTAAAAATGTATTATTTCAATTAAGAACTTACCCATCTGTTTCTCGAGCAAGGCAGAAATAAAACAAAATAATAAAAACAAAATGAATTTCCAAAAGATAACACTGTAGCGTGCTTCGAATCCACCTCGGTCGTACGGCACGGAGAGTAAATTGGACTTGATTCTCCCTATGTTCGCAGTAGCGTGAAGCGGTCTGTATGTTCTATTTTCCCTGGTCCCTACACAAACCTCGAATCGTAGTTTGCCCGATACATAACATTGCCGAAAATAAAACGGTCGAATTTAAAACGCCGAAACTAAAAATATACGAAAATATATTAAACTAAAAGTAATTATCTGATGCGTAATCCCGACTGGACAAAACCCGACAGCTCGGGTGCGCACATTTTTTTATCAAAAAGTGCATTACAAAAAACGATAATTATAATAAAGTACACGGTGTCCCAAATTGGGCACTTTCGAGTTGTTTAAGGTATTTTGAGGCGAGATATAAAAAATCTGACCCACACTTGCGAGGCTCGATTTTCAAGAGAAGTTCGAAGGTGAAAACCGTATTTTGATATGTCAAACCGTTTACAAGTTACGGAGGGGCTTTAAAAAGTTTGCATTTTGGGAAAGGGCCGATAACTTCGTTTTTACTAGTTTTGATGTAAAGAGCTTTTTTAAATACTTTTTGACAAAGAATTTAACTACTTTTCCAGATTTTTTCCACCGTCTTTAGTTTTCAAGATATAAGCCAAAGTTAGTATAATTTGTGATGATTTGAGTTTGGTAGAGCCATTTTTGAGATATTTAATATTTTGCATTTCTCTCTAGTATGCCACGGCATAGTCAAACCATTCTGACAATGACTTTTTGCATTGCTGCCATGGCCTACTGTAATAATTAGTATGTTTTCATATCGTACTCAATACGTATTGAAAATCAAGCATCATGTTCTTTTATCTTATTCCCTATTTCGGCCAATCGTTACAATATCACGGTCATCAGAACAGAGAACATACTAACAAAAATGGTTCAATGATTTATTTCTTATAAAGGTGATAAACTAAATATCTATTTTTTTTAAAGTTATTACCTATCACTTAAAACGTGCTTCTATAATATAATAAAAAAGGTTAAATTCAAATGAAAGCTTTGTAGTTTTAAAAAAACAGGCCATGACAGGAAGCAATTTTGACTTTTCTCATATTATGGCCTATTTGCATAAATTTGATGACATAAATGACTAACACATTGTGAAGCTATCAAAATAAAGTCACAGCACACTAGACAGAAATGGAAAATATTAAATATCTCAAAAACGGCCCAACCAAGCTATCACATATGCTATATTGTTTAAAAGGAAAATTTATCGAAAATTCAAAAATTAAATAAAATATGGGGTGTTCCATAAGAAAAATACTAACTTTGGCTTATATCTTGGAAACTAAAGACAGTGGAAAAAATCTGAAAAGACAATTAAATTCTTTGTCAAAAAGTCTATAAAAAAGCTCTTTACATCAAAATAAAATTTTCAGTAATAACGAAGTTACAGACCCCGTTATTCTTGAATCGAGAGAAAATTTGCTGCAAGGGAGTAGTCGAATTCTCTCACTACTATGCACCTCATTGGTCCAAATCTTCGGTTAAAATCGGTTTCTCTGACTTTTGCCCGATTTAAAAGAGAAAATTTAACTCCCTGGGAGCAAATTTTCTCACGATTCAAGAATAACCCCCCTGGAAGTACCTTACAACCCCCAAAAGTGCCCCATTTGGGACACCTTGTACAGGTTCATACCAGTACTACGTAAAAACGATAAAAACGCAAAACTGTACTATTACAAAATCAAAATAGATCATAATGGACTGGCCTAAAACGTTACAAGGGCGAAACCGTACAAACGTAAAATAGTGTAACATATTCCATAGTATACAGCCGACAATAGCCGGACAGGAAACCTGTTTAACATACTGTGGCTGTACAGACCCGACAAATAAGATGCGGGCAAACTTTCGTAACGGCTTTTGCCGCGCTTGTTTTTTATTGCACAAAATAGGTTGGGTTGACTCCCTCCAAGTGAGGAATATGAATACGGCCCTTACATAGGCGAGACCAGCGTCCTCTATACTTAAAATACAGGGGTGCATTCAGATTGAAGAGTCATCCGGGTGAAGACCGGCGCAGAGAGTTACTCGATAGAGTGCACTCCGAGTGTACTCGGCGATTCGTCTAATATGAACGGACAAGACGCATTAGCATAACCTCCCTCTTAAGATTTTAATTTTTCACCTTCACCACTTTTTCACTCACGTCACCACTCTCGATTGTTCCATCTAGAACAAAATTGCCTTCCTCGTTCAAAACCAAACCAAACTGGACTTCAAATTTAAAAAACACAAATACAAAAAATATTTTCTCTGAAATAAGGGTACAAATGGTTGTGAATCTGATCTGCGCATGCGGGACAAATTTTATCAACCTATTTCGTGGGGTGCTTTTCTGAACGGCCAAGGCACACTCGGGCGTCACCCGACGTTCAATCTGAGCGCACCTCAGAAGGCGCTGTCAGGCAAACAAATCAAATGGTGTTCGTCACACCGCAGCGCCATCTAGCGGCAATATGTTACACCATTTTATGTTTGTACGCTTTTGCCCTTGTAAAGATTTAGTATTGTAAGGATTTAGGCCAGTACGTTTTGACCAATTTCTGTTTTGTCGCTACATAGATTTGTCATTTTAAAATTTTTGCAAAGTACCGATTTGTTATTGTAAACTTTGGGAAAGTACATTTCTACATTGTATTGCCGTGGCTAAAATATATAAGGTCTAGCAAAAAATATGCTTTCGTTTGGTTGTTTTTTTTTTAATGCTCCATTAAATCCTGACTTTCTATATTTTATTAGACGCCACCGAAAAAATTAGCAACCCCTTTCTAACTCGGCTATAAAAAAGAACTTATAACTGGCAACTTTTTGCAGCTTAAAGCAATAGCATTATCAATCGAGTCGGGATTGGTTCAGTCGGCTTTTGTTCGGCTAAATTATTTCCCTACAAAATATTTTCGAGCTATTTTAGTTTCGGCAGAAAAACGTTTCGGGTGAATTATTTTGAGACAAATTAGGATTCTGGATTTGTTCAGTGGGCATTTGCATGGGCATCCTAATTTTTCTAGATAACTATCGGAACGCTAAGTCGTATGTATTTTGTCATTATAATTCACAACACTGTTACTAAGGGCACTGTCATCATTCTCAAGCTGTTAAAAATTGAGCAGACAATCAACGAAAATACACCTTTGTCTAAAAAGTGCTCTTATTACAGTAAAACGCGACAAAAATCGGCATTATTTTCAAAGAATTTGAAGTGATTTTTAAAAGTCCCCTCATAAGTTACAAACCAAAAGGATTTTTTAAGGAGAGTTAGAAATATTTTCAAATACAACTTTATGAGCTTTGTGAGCTTTTTTCTAGGATATTGGAAACTTGTAATCTCGGTGAAATTATTAACCTTATGAACCAAGTCCGTCCCTAACTTCAAACATAATTTTTGCAAAAGTGGCAACACTGCCGTACTACTTAGCTTATGTCGATTTGACTTGTCAAAATTATTATCAACCATTTAGAAAAAAATCTGTAGGTACACTTGATTTAAAAAAAAACGCATACATGCAGTCACAAAATTGACCTTTCTAAAAGTGTATAATATATACGGACTACCAGCTAAAATCCCTAAAAACTACGAAAAAAGTACGACAATTTGTCATATTGTTTAAAAAACGTCTCTTAAACTGAAAATATTTTTTTACTTAAATTAAAGGCAACATTATTTTTATATTAAATTTTGCATAATACTAAAAAATCAGCAAAAATAATGTTTTAGTAAAGCCTTTATTGAACAATATCAAATTATCACTCGAGTAACGGACGAAAGCTGTTCTATAAAGAGGGCGGTAACCCATTTTGGAGTTGATAAAATAACAATAATACGATGGAAACAGCGCTGGATTGAAAACAATTCGACGAATAGGAAGCTTGGATTAGGACAAAAACGATGGTAAACTTACTAATTATTTTAACTTAAAAAAGAACTAAAATAAATAATTTAGGATTTAATAGGATCACCATTTTTCTCTATTACAAGCTGCAAACGTCTGGGCACTGAAAAGGTTAAATTTTGAAAACACTGATGGTCTTCTGAGAGCTGATCCAATGCGCGATAAATATCATCACTTAACTCTTCAGTATTTCGTGGTCTCCAATTCCTTTGGTATATTATTTTATTGGGGTTAAGGTCAGGGCTGTTGGCTGGCCAAGGAAGTGTTTACATATTATTATTCAGAAACCATTGGCGAACAACATTAGCCGTGTGTACTGGACAGTTGTCCTGCTGATAAACTAAGTCATTATTTTCATGTAAAGCCTGTACAGATGGCAGCATAACAATTTCAAGGATTTCAATATATCGTTCGCTATTGAATCTTCCTTCGATTCTCCAAAAAAAAACCCAAACCTCTAGCACTAAACCAGCCACACATGTTTACAGAAAAATGTCCAGCTTTTTTAATTTGGTTTGTATGTTCGGGTTCAAATCTAGAATTTGGTGGACGATAAACTAAAATTCTCCTGCTGCTTGAAGATGATTGAAAAATTTTTTCGTCAGTGAAAACCACCCTCTCCCAGAAGTCATTATCACGAAGAACGTTGTTCAGTGCAAAAATCACTCTGGCCTGTTTTTGTTCTTCTGTTAGAAAAGGCTTGTTTGCAGCAGACTTTTGATTTGGTTACTCTTCTATTTACTATTGCTAAAGAACCCGGACATAATGTTACATTAGCTGCTTCAACCGACGTTGAAAAAGGATTTTGTCTGAGATGGTCAATAAGTCTCTCACCTTGCACTTCAGAACTTACTTTTGGTCGTCCTGATCCATCTTTCCTATCCGTAGAATTAATTTCAATCCAGCGCTTTTTCTATTTCCATTATCGTCATTTTATCAACTCCAAAATGGGTGGCCGCTCTTCTTATAAACCAGCCGATAATTTGAACTTTTGTAAATGTTGATATATGTGGCATTTTTAAGGATGTCACACTGAATTTTAAAATGTCGGGCATACTAAGCTGGTGGTGCCTTATAATAGTATACACTAATGGAAAGCTAAATTTTGTGGCATAGGAAAAAATGCATGTAGGAGTTTTACTTTTCTAATAGTGTATGTATTCCATTCACCAGCCAATACCGCCTCCACGGTATGTAGGTCGTATTGCACCAGATTAAAATAGTTGACGGTATACGTAAAACTGATTTTGACAATAATTTTCAAAGTCAAAAATGCTGCAAATTAAAATATTTACGAAAGCTCAAATTATGACTCGAGTTGTAGAAGACGGCTGGTCTATAAGGAGATTTTGGGGTTGATAAAATGACGATAGTACGATGGAAAAAGCGATAATTCGATGAACAGAAAACATGGATCAGGACGAAAGCTTGTAAGTTCTGAGATACAAGATGAAAGGCTTATCGACTACCAAGACAAAATCCTTGTGCCACATCCGTTGAAGCATCTAATATAACGATGTTCCCAGATTCCTTATCAACTATTAACAGGAAGATTAAAAAATCTGAAATTTTCTGTCGAGTTGATACAAAAAAAACCTTTTTTAACTTTTTTTAATAACGGAAGAACAAAAACAGGTCAGTTATTTTTGCATGATCATGACTTCTGGGAGAGGGTGGTCTTCACAGATGAAAAGATATTGCAGTCATTTTCGAGCAGCAGAAGAATTTTAGTGTAGCATCCACCAAATTCTAGGTTTGACGTAAAATAAAACAACTAAATTAAGAGAGCTGGAAATTTTTCAGTGAATATGTGGGTCTGGTTTAGCACTAGAGGTTTGGAAAAACAACGACTTCGTTTACCATCAGGACTGTTGAGATTCTTGAGGATATTATGTTGCCATCTGTGCAGATGTTTTACGAAAACAACGACTTCGTTTAGCAGCAGGATAACTATCCCGTGCACACGGCTAATTTTGTTCGCCAATGGTTTGAAAACAATAATATTGAAACTCTTCTTTGGCCATCCAACAGCCCTGATCTCAACCCAATAGAAAATATATAGGGCGAACTTGTCACAATTATACATCAGAGAAACTAGAGATCACAATGCTGAAGAGTTAAGCGATGCAATGCATCGCGCATTGGAGGTGCTCTCAGAAGATCATGAATATTTTCCAAATTTAAGGTTTTCAATGTCCAGGCGTTTGCAATTGGCTCACTAAGTACTAATTTTTGTTGTTGTTCTAAGTAATATTTAATATTTAGTTGTTTCCTATCCGTTGTGTTATTTTGAATGCATCGCTTTTTTCATTTTATTATCGTCATTTTATCAACCCCAAAAATGAGTGGCCGCTCTCCTTATAGACTATCCATCTTCTGCAACTCGATTGATAATTACTCTTTTTCAATAAAGATTCTTTTTATTTGCTGCTTAAATGAGGATTTTTGGTATCATTAAATAATTATATCCGAGAAACTAAATTTAAAACCCTCTCTTGCGTTGCGCAGTCGGGTAATAAGGTTATTTGTTTTAAATTAAGGCATTTTTTTGATTTAGAGGCCTTTTTATTTTTGATTTTATCAATATGACATAACGTCATCGTAATACCGAATTTAATGCTGTCAGATATTACAAGCTGGTCCATGGTGGTGTGTTTGAGCATACACTAATAAAAAGTCAAAGTTTGAGATAGGGAAAAATGCATGTATGCGTTTTTTTTTTAAACAGTACCTATGTTATTAAACAGTTCAAATTTTTTAACAAAAAAAACACTTTTTGTCTGACCTTTGTTGTCTGACACGATTGTTTTTTTTCCATTAAAATTTTTCAAAAATAAAATAATTAAAAAAACACAAGGCCAAATAAAAAATATTGCGTTTTTTTTAAATTTTAAATAAGTACATACCTATTTAAAGTGTTAAACTTACACCTTTTAAATAACATACACAAGACCAACAACACATGCAGGAAAGGAAAAGGGGAAAAAGGCATGCAACAAGACTCAACATGGAAAATAAAAAAAAAACAAAATATAAGAAAAATATATTTTATTAACTAAAAAATCCAACTAAATGTTGTAAAATATTGAAGGTACAAGACATCCTTTACTCCATAGATTTTAAATATTTTAATAAAATAAAAGTTCTGAAAATTGGTTTCTTCGGAAACCATTTTTATTTAATTTCTTTCTTCATTTTAGAGAGTAAATAATTAAATAGTTCTTTAAAATTTGGTAGAAGCCAACAATAAATTCAACGCAACATCTGAAGTAGGTACATATAGTTTGTTTTTACATAAAATATACATTTACATAGGACAAAAGAAAATATGGTACATATAAATCTTGTGTTGAACTTTTTTACCCTTTGCAAAGTTTGCTAATGTAACAAAATTCAGGTCAGGTTTTGAAATGAAATAAAAATGATTACACAAAAAACAACTTTCAAAATTTTTATTTTTTTTTATTCAAATAAAATAATCTAAATCTGTGGAGTAAAGAACTCTTTGTACTTCTACCTTCAATATACAACGCTCCTAGAGGGAAATTTTAAACAAAAATTTATGTTGTAAGACTACAACAACGAATGCATAGTGTCGATTCAATAAATTGACAGTTAATGCTAAGGATAGACAGAAATACTTAAAACAATAAACTAAAATAATAAATAATTAACAGATTTTTTGAGTCTTGTTACTTAAAAAGCAGAGGATAAGAGGTTATCAATGTTGGGCATACAAGCAAATTTGGGGGAAATACACCAAGTCGCAAATTCGTATTAAAAAGTTTAAAATTTAACAAAAAATTACAACAATGTTAACCAATATATTAATTCGAAGCAAATCTTTGTTTACAGATCTCTAAATGTTTTTAGATATTAAAAAAATTAAGTGATAACTTAAGATGTGTTTACGCCTTCCCAAAATCAAGGTTTGATCCGCCTTTGCAACTAAGAAGAGGGAGAATAATTATACATAGACAGAAAAAACCATGCGTGGACTAATCATTGACTAATCATTGAACATAAATAATGTATCTTTAAACTCAGCAAACGACGTAAAGTTTCTGGGTATATTTTTAGATAAACATTTTTTTAAATGCACTGTAATTTTTTGTTATCTAAACTAGGCTCCAGTATCTTTATTTTTAAATAAATATTAATAAATATATTGAAAATATTTTCACCGCATTTCAAATTTATGAAGGTACGAAAGAATTCTGTGGGGTTGGTCGACTGATTCAGAAGATGTGTTTTTGGCACAAAAAAGAGCAATTACATGTATTGCGGACATTCCAACCGACTTCTTGTAAACCCTATTTGAATTTGAAATGTGTATTTATGTTTTTAAAAATAATATATAACTTCTTATAAAATGCCCAGTGTAAGTGGTGTTTCGTTTCTTTAATCATTTGTGCTAAAAGGCCTATATTCTGTGGATGAGTATTTTAATTGACTCTTTCTAATTTTTCTCTACTTTAGGTTAGTTTAAAAAATGTTGACAATTTCCTATACAAATTGTATATTTGTCTTAGGAAAATAAAGAATATTTATTTAGTTTAATTTTAATTGGACTAGTTGTTGTTATCTAATAGACATAAAAATACTTGGAACTGAATTATTTATCTGATTTGCATACAAGTGTTTTATTCTTTTGAAATACAAAAAAGCTCAGAGAGGATCTTAACCTTACAGACAATTTATTATGTAGATTTTCGATTTTATTCTATAATTACGACATAAAAAGTAGGGAAAAGAGACTTGGTGAATTTCGATCACATTTTTTTGGATAAATAGAGGCTATCTATGTTGCATAATACGCAGGTAAAAGTTTGGACAAGTATTGCTTGCAACTTGATTACCCCTCCCTCTGTTTAGGTGCGAGATTGTATTGGTTTTCCATTTATACTGAAATGAAATCAACCTGAAATTATTTGCAAGTTAAGCATTTTTTTAATTTTTTAAATTTATTTTTCATTTCGTAGGTAAAGAGACGAAAAGTATGGGTCATTCTCACCTAAAATAAAAATCTAGAGTAGTCGTATTTTTTTGCTGTCCTAATTTTTTTTTTAAATATTTTACCCATTCAATAAAAACTGCAACTCAAGTCACTTCGCACTAGTAAAGATTTTTTTTTCTGTCAGTGACCTTAACTCAGAAAAAGTCGAAGTGAAGTTCAAAATGGGTCATGTTATATCCACAATTTTTGGAGTCAAATAAACATTGGCTGAAGAAGCACTTTTTTATTTTTTGTCTAAGGTCACCAATTCGGAAGTAACTTTTGACATTTCTTGCATGTTATTAATTTTTTTATCCTCACCCGAGCAAACAATTTTAAAAAAATGGAGAAAATAGCAAAGATTTAGAAAAATTTCAGAAATATTCATTTTAAAAGACAAAAATATTCTCCTTTAATTAAAACTTATAAAAAATAATTTCTCAACTCCAGAGCTTAGGATATCTGTAAAGATAATTATATCTGTCTCCGTAGAGACGCTTAATTTTCCTTCAAATTGAAGGTACATCTGCCGATTCTGCAATTTGACAGATTGTTGTCTTTTACGCGAATCCTGTGTCAGATTTTTTCATCATCATTTCATCTCCTAATTCCTAGCACCGTCCTGATGAGGACCACAAGTGCGAAATCCGGATCTACGGTTACCATTACCTTTTTTGAGGGAAAGCTATTCACTGATTTTGTTAAAAATTATAATTTTAGATTGCATTTATAAGGTGTCATCTGGGATAGCGTAGGTTCACTTCTGTAATGGTACAAAAACTATATCTCCAAAACTAGACTAGCACTTCTCAGTAATTTCATGAATTTCTCCCTTCCGGTATTTTAATTCTAGGGGAGAATGACCCGTATGACAAAAATGTGAGCTGTAAAGAAAATGACTGGTTTTCAGTATAAAAGGAAATTGAGATTAAACAGTTAGATATAATAAGGTAACAAGTAAAACATGCAAAACAATATGCTGATAAAAACTGGAATTTTCGATTTTGTTATAATTTTTAAAACCAATAACCCCCAATCTAAACGTAAAACAAGTTTTTAATAAGCCTACCTTTTAGATTTTTTAAAAGGCGTTGCACGCAAAAAAAACTTTAATTTAAAGTTATTAAAAAATTTGACATGACAAAAACAATATTTGTTTTCAGTTATATTTGCAGTTCGTAAAAAAAAACTACACTATAGTGAACATTACCTTAGTAGACATCTTTGCACACCCGCTCGAATACTGTACCTGACCTACGCCTCTGTCTAAAAAACTCGTTCGTGAGTAAAGCGTCGAAATATTTTTACTCTAATTGAATTGTAAAAAATATATTTTTGTGGCGTGTTTTTGTAACTTTGTCAATAAACGGGCATATCCCTTTAGTTCAAGATATTTTTTTTGCATACAACTCCTTTGAGTACTTTTGAAAGCATTAAGTAGCATTCATTGGCAATGCATGCAAGACAATATTAATTTTAGAGTAAAGTAGATTTTCGAACTTCAATTTTACATTACATTAAGTTGGTTCTGCTATTTCGCAGTTGAAATCTGTTACCTTCGAGAAGTATGGGTTTCCAAATATCCTTGATGGTAACGCTTTGTTGAGAAAATACCGAGGGGGAAACCACTCATGACATTAGTTGGGAAAATCCATATACTAGATTTATTTTTGTAACACAAATAGAAGTAAGTGGGTAGTGCTAATAGCGCTGGATGTTAGAAATGCTTTCAACTCTGCCTCGTGGCTGAAAATAGTAGAAAGGCTAAGAGACACTCGTATACCCCAATATCTTATAAATACCGTAATTAGCTACTTCAAAGAACGATACATACTTATAGTCGTCCGGCTTAGGTCCCCAATTGTTCATTTTGTGCAGAAAGCATGAAATTTGGCACACTTTTTCTTTGGATAATTCTTTAAAATTTTGGACGAGGAAATCAATGATCGGATGTATAAAAGCCAAGATGGCGGCGATTTTTTCAAAATGGCTATTTTTTTAAAAAAATGGTAGGTTTTCCATCAAAACAAGATTATACTTGAATCCATATAATTCGATAGAGGAATTGAAAAAAAATGGTTACATTGGCGTATGATCTTTATCGTCCTGCAAAATGCATTTTGAGATTTTTTTTTGATAATTTTTTCATAATTTACTAAGGTTTCTTGTTGTAATTTTATAATTTAGAAAGAACATCAAGATAACTATTCTAATTGACTTTTTGCTTACAGGGTGATTGTTTTAGTTACACCAGGCCAGTCAAAGTAAGATCTTTTTAAAAACCTACATTATCATCCGTATTTTTTTTTAGTTTTTGAGGAAAAAATGTCAAATTTGGTACGATTATTACAAATGTGAAGGTCAACTGATATTTTAAAAAATTTTTAAACAGGTGGCGCTGCGGATGACGTGGCACCCAAATTTCCTATTTTAAATTTGATAAAAGTTCATATTTTTTTAATAGCTTAGATAAGACATGCATATTTAATAAAATAATCGATTATGTATAACTGAAGTATGTAGATTTTTATAAAAATAATTTTTGTTTGATATAAAAAAAAACGGGATTTTCAACGACTTCTTCAACTCTTCCTAGCGACCAAAAATTTGGCTAGATATACACGTTGATGACTTTTGGTGAATTAGAAGGTCCCAACAAATCGACTCAGATATGAAGTTCCAAATTCTATCGGACCGTTTTCACGCTATAGGCCAGTAAAGTTGACCTAACATGTGTTTAGACGCCCCGAATAGTAATCTAATGTACCCTATTGTTCATTTGTTGTGGAAAGCCCCAGATTTGGTACGCTTACTTTTTTAACAATTTTTTGGAATCGTAGTCAAGAAAATTTATGATCGGATGTACAGAAACCAAGTTGGCGGCGAATTCTTCAAAATGGCCTGAATCTATAGAACTTAATTATAGACTATAGACAATACTAGTTAAATTGACGTGAAACCTTCGATGACCTTATATTTTTATAAACGCACTATAACTTTTTTTATTATTTATGGACACGTAGCAAAACATCCGGTGGGTGCCTAACAAAATCTTATTAAATTTAACTAAAAAATATTTAATCAGATTTAATACCGGATGTTTCTATGGCACGTCGTCCGCAGCGCCACCTATACAAAAAAATTTTAGTTGATAGGGTAGCATTAACAATTCGTAACAATTTTGAAAATTCTACTTTAAAAAGCCCAAAAAAAAAACAGATGATAATGTGGCTTTTTTTAAAATCTTACTAAACCAATCACCCTGTAAGCAAAAAGTCACTTATTAGAGATGTGTTGATGTCATGTTAAAATTATAAAACAAGACCTGTCGCCGTTTTCAGAATTATAAAACATTTAAAAAAAGGATCTAGAATAGTATTTTTCTTGAGTAAAATGACATTTTTCAAGGTCATCGAAGGTTGCACGTCAATTTAACTAGTATTGTCAAATTAAGTTCTATAGATTCACGCCATTTTGAAGAATTCGCCGCCAACTTGGTTTCTGTACATCCGATCATAAATTTTCTTTGGAGGAGGGGGGGGCGGTTGCGTGCACGTGGTACAAATGAAGCAAAAAAAGGGGTATTTCGTGCAAAATTTCTTTTATTTTCTTTCTATCATTTAATTAATTTTAATTAAAGCCTCCCCTCCTGAAAGCCTTGTCATGATAACCTCCAAAAACCACGCCGATCTCAAAAAGGAAAAAAAAAATCAAAAAATTAATCAAGAATGAACTGATCCGGTGTTTTTTCTCGTAATATGTAATGTTTGTCTACAAAGAAAATAGTCCGTTGTCTTTTTACACCACCTGTACCGTTTTAATTAACCAAATGCAAACCTTCGGCTTGACAACTTTAATTAACTGATGATGGCTCGTAATTGAGCCGAAACCGGTCTGATAGAAAGAAAATAAAAGATAGAAAGAAATTAAAACAAATTAAGGCGACGAATGACCATATAAAACCAAAATTATTTTTATAAAAATCTACATACTTCAGATATAAATAATCAAATCAAATCAAATCAAATTTATTGTTTCCAAAAGTTTTACATTACATGGTTGTACATTTAACACATTTTAGACACAATGGATCTTTTGATCTGTGTGTGCCTTTCATAGAACTTATTTTGAAAATAACAATCTGCCTATATGGTTACAATAAACAACTTCTACCTAATAATAATAATACTAGGTAGATGTTGTTTATTGTAACCATATAGGCAGATTGTTATTTTCAAAATAAGTTCTATGAAAGGCACACACAGATCAAAAGATCCATTGTGTCTAAAATGTGTTAAATGTACAACCATGTAATGTAAAACTTTTGGAAACAATAAATTTGATTTGATTTGATTATTTATATCTGAAGTATGTAGATTTTTATAAAAATAATTTTGGTTTTATATGGTCATTCGTCGCCTTAATTTGTTTTAATTTCTTTCTATCTTTTATTTTCTTTCTATCAGACCGGTTTCGGCTCAATTACGAGCCATCATCAGTTAATTAAAGTTGTCAAGCCGAAGGTTTGCATTTGGTTAATTAAAACGGTACAGGTGGTGTAAAAAGACAACGGACTATTTTCTTTGTAGACAAACATTACATATTACGAGAAAAAACACCGGATCAGTTTATTCTTGATTAATTTTTCTATTTTTTTTTTTTTTTTTTTTTTTTTTTTTTTTTTTTTTTTTTTTTTTTTTTTTTTTTTTTTTTTAAATAATCGTTTATTTTATTATATATTCATATATTATCTAAGCTATTAAAAAAATATGAACTTTTATCAAATCTAAAATCGGAAATTTGGGTGCCACGTCGTCCCATCCAATTTTTTTTTAGAATATCAGTTGACCTTGACAATTGTAATAATCGTACCAAATTACCTTGACTAGCCCGGTATAACTAAACCACTCACCCTGTAAGCAAAAAGTCAATTAGAAAAGTTATTTTGATATTCTTTATAAATTATAAAATTACAACAAAAGACCTGTCGCGGCTTACTAAATTATGAAAAATTATCAAATAAAAATTCTCAAAATGCATTTAAAACAAATAAAATGTCACTTTTCAACACTAACCATTTTTTTTCAATTCATTTATATCAAATTGTATGGATTCGAGTAAAATCTCGTTTTGATGCCGAACCTACAATTTTTTTTTTAAATAGACGTCCATTTTGAAAAAATCGCCGCCATCTTGGCTCCTACACATCCGATCATCGATTTCCTCGACCAAAATTTTAAAGAATTGTCTAAAGAATAATTATGCCAAATTTCATGCTTTCTGCACAAAATAAACAATTGATTGCTATTTGGGACTTAAGCCGGACGACTATTAACGAACAAAATAAAGTTAAAACATCAGCAGGCCTCCTCCAAGGATCGGTATTAGGGCCCCTACTCTGGAATATATACTATGACGCCATACTTAGACTAAAACTCCCTAGGGGCGTATAGTAGAATACGCGGATGATCTAATGGTAATAGTCAGGGCTTATGCAAAGAGCAAACGAAACAAGACTTATTAACGAATGGATGACAAACAACCACCTAGAATTAGCACCAGGAAAAACCGAAGCCGTTATACTAGGCGGAAAAAGAGACCGGCAGAATATTGAGTCCTCATAAAACCGCAAAAGAGCGTACGATATCTTGGAATCCACATCGGTGAAAACCAGAAATTTGAAAAGCATAGAGAAGAAACCATTAAAAAGGCAACTAAGACTTGCTGAACTACAAATACTTATGCCCAACATAAACGGGCTGAGTACTACCAAGAGGAAGTTACTATACAGTGTAATCCATTCAATCGTGACATATGGTGCAGTGATATGGAGTCCGGTACTGCGCACAAAGAAGTACAAAAACATGCTGATAAGAATGCAACGGAAAGCTTTACTAAGAGTAGCCTGCGGCTACCGAACGATATCAACGGAAGCTATTCAGGTTATAACAGGAATACCGCCCACAGACAAAATTGACGAAGAAATAGTATATAAATATAAAAATGTACACAGTGAAGAAAACAAAGAAGCTGCAAAAGAGAAAACTCTGGAATCCTGGCAAGCAAGATGGGACGGAAATACCGAAAAAGGACAATGGACGAAAAGAATTATTCCCGATATTAAAACATGGATCGACTGCGAACACAAAAAAATTGATTACTATATGACATAAGCTCTAACGGGACATGGATCTTTTAGGACAGACACAAAGCGAATATGGAAAACGGACGACATATGTCGGTACTGTCAAAGAATAGATTACGAAGAACATACATTAATTTACTAACCAAGATTTGAGAACTACCGCCAAACAACAAGACACGATCTACAGATAGAGAATATAACCTTAGGGAACCTCTTTAAATAAATGATTCAACACGTAGACAAATGGAACCAGGAACATATGATAAGAACGATTCTTTAAACACGAAGTCGAACGCACCTAAGAGATCAAAATAGTGAACGGCGAAATAGTGACGTTATATTCCTGAGAATGGTTCCGCTATTTCGACCAAATCTACAGCGGAGGAATTTAGTCCGTAGGCGGCCTCAAGAGAGGATAAATCGGGCACATTCGGTAAACCACCAGAAACCGGTGTATTACTGGCAATATATGCACAAATTTTGGGTCAGTTGTTCCCCCTTGGGAAATACATTCTGGTTCCTCTGAACGAATGTATTTGCTCAACAAAGAGTCACCATCAAGGATATTTGAAAACCCATACTTTTCGGAGGTAACAGATTTCAACTGCGAAACAGCGGAACCAACCCACTGTAAACTTCACGGTTCACTGAACACAACTTAGTTTTTTATGGTTTACTGAACACATACTAGTATAAGCATTCCAAACTTTTAGCAAATTTTTGTGACGTTACTGTAGTTACTATTGTTCTCTGAGAGAGATTCAGCATACTACAACATACCTGGAAAATGGCCTGTCATAACTATATCAAGGAGATAGTTATGTTTATGGATAGAGGGGTGCAGAGGGAGCATTTTCTGGTAAGCTTGATCTCTCTCAGACCGATGCAATTAAAAGAGGAGAACAACAGTAACTATAGTAAGCACACAAAAAATTGCTATTTGTGAAAAAGTAAAAAATCAAGACAAGAAGTACGAAACTCTAGTTTACTCTTAAGTTCAACATTGTCTACCACCTTCAAACAACAATATTAATTTTGGTTATAAAATAACTTAAAATGGTAAATTAGGTAAGTAGGAAGAGGTTAAAACTAAAAGCTCTAGAGGACAAAAAACAGTAGATAAACAACTGCTTAAAATTATTTTCACTGTAGTATTGACAAGTGTTTTAAAATCTTCACTTTTGACCTTTTGTATCTTTCATTAAAACGTCGATAAGTAACGTTTTGTACCCTGTATTAGTGGCCATGCCTTTTTCGAAAATAGGGCAACTCTTGCAGGATTTAGTCGCTTAAAACCAACAATTAGTAAAGAACTCCGACCAGTTTCTTAACATTATGTCACTTCCACAGAAAAATAAAAGTCAATATCAAAATTTTTCAATACATAAACTCAATATTTAAAAGGAAAAAAAAGGAAATTCAAACTAAAAAAAAATAATAAAATTACTTGCCGGAAGCCCTGCTGTAAAAAAAAAATGCAGGAAAGTTAAGGAACTATGGAATACAAATAGGACGGACTTGGACGGTACAGGGTGAGTCAGTGTAAACACCTTCCCCGCCGTAAGATATTTTGTTATTGGTAAAAGAATTATAAAACTAAAATCATTCGATGCAAGAATATTTTTTGTTTTGGCCAATTTCTATCAAATTTGAGATTCACAGCTTGAGCCAACTTACTTTAAATTTAACCTTCTTTATTGGGGAGAATTCAAGAAAAATTGCAAAAAGCGTTTTTTCCATTTTAAATTACAAAATGTGTTTTACTTCCAATCGGGAAGCTTTCAGTTTAAAGAAAGTCCCAACTCATTTTGATATTTTAGATATTTCAAGGTTTTTATATAGACAGTTTACGTTGGAAAAATAAACTAATATGTCATTAATACATCATATAAGCTAATAGAAGAATACCATTTTGTTTGAAAGTTTAAGACAATGATGTGTTTGACTCTGTGTTTCGAACTTCCATTGTCTATATTTTATTTATGCACGACGCACGTTATAAAACTATAGACAATGAAAGTACGAAACACAGAGTTAATTTCAATACCATTTTTGCTGTGAACGTGAAATTTGACATAAACCTAAATTTTTTTTATTAATCTGAGACCTAAACCGACTGCAAAAGTTGGATAAAATATTCTGACATCGAATGTCCTTTCACCTTATCTCTTCACATGTCCAACAGCAAAACTTTTTTCGACGGGGAAGGTTTAAAATATGAATCAACATGTACATATTTACAAACTATGAAATACGTAGAAGTTAAGCTCTGCATTCCACAAGCAATTTTTATATAAGGTACTAAAATTTTTTAAAATTACTTTTCCATTCCATTCCAAAGTGATAAAACGTGTGCATTATCACTGGGCTCTTTCAAGCGTTTAGCTCTTCTTTTTAGCAATACATGAGAGTGAAAGTAACATGAAAATATGGAGGAAATATGAATTTTTTAATAAATATTATTTTTTCTCCAAACCAGTAAAAAAAAAATGCGAAGCCATCAATAAATTACCTCAAAAACGCAATATCATCGCAAAAATACTTTAAATTACCGCCACCACACTTTTAAAAAAATGTGTGATTAAAATATGAAAAATATGGAGGTTTTTTAAAAAATATTTGACGGTAACTATCTTTAAAACAACAAATAAGAATTTACAAAAGTTCAAATTATCACTCGAGTTATAGAAGACGGCTGGTCTATAAGAAGAGCGGCCACCCATGTTGGAGTTGATAAAATGACGATAATGCGATGGAAAAAGCGCTGGATTGAAAATAATTCTACGGATAGGAAAGATGGATCAGGACGACCAAAAGTAAGTTCTGAAGTGCAAGAGGAGAGACTTATTGACCATCTCAGACAAAATCCGTCGGTTGAAACAGCTAATGTAACACTACTTCATGGTTCTTTAGCAACAGTACATAGAGGAGTAACGAAATCAGAAGTCTTTTGTCGAGTTGCTGCAAAGAAGCCTTTTCTAACAGAAGAACAAAAACAGGGCAGAGTGATTTTTGCACTGAACAACGTTCTTCGTGATAATGACTTCTGGGAGAGGGTGGTTTTCACTGACGAAAAAATTTTTCAATCATCTTCAAGCAGCAGGAGAATTTTAGTTTATCGTCCACCAAATTCTAGATTTGAACCCGAATATACAAACCAAATTAAAAAAGCTGGACATTTTTCTGTAAACATGTAGGGCTGGTTTAGTGCTAGAGGTTTGGGTTTTTTTTGGAGAATCGAAGGAAGATTCAATAGTGAACGATATATTGAAATCCTTGAAAACGTTATGCTGCCATCTGTACAGGCTTCACATGAAAATAATGACTTCGTTTATCAGCAGGACAACTGTCCAGTACACACGGCTAATGTTGTTCGCGAATGGTTTCAGAATAATAACACTTCCTTGGCCAGCCAACAGCCCTGATCTTTACCCAATGGAAAATATATGGGGTCGAATCGTTAAAATAATATACCAAAGGAATTGGAGACAACGAAATGCTGAAGAGTTAATTTAACCTTTTCAATGCCCAGACGTTTGCAGCTTGTAATAGAAAAAAGTGGTGATCCTATTAAATACTAAATTATTTATTTTAGTTCTTTTTTAAGTTCCTTTTTAAGTTAAAATAATTAGTATTAAGTTTACCATCGTTTCTGTCCTAATCCAAGTTTCCTATTCGTCGAATTGTTTTCAATCCAGAGCTGTTTCCATCGTATTATTGTTATTTTATCAACTCCAAAATGGGTTACCGCCCTCTTTATAGAACAGCCTTCGTCCGTTACTCGAGTGATAATTTGATATTATTCAATAAAGACTTTACTAAAACATTATTTTTGCTGATTTTTTAGTATTATGCAAAATGCAAAAAAATCCTTTTGTAAACAATATGACAAAGTAATTGTTGAGGGCTTGATTATGTGAGAAAACCCAGTTCTGATAACAAAATTTTTGAAGAAATATGTTTTTTTCTAATTCCCTCATTCTCATTACCTCAATTTATAATTAAGCGACTTTTGACACCTATCCTTTGAAAAATAAACAATGTCGTATTATTTTTTTCTATGTGTGACGTAAGTTTAGGTACACCTTGCAAACCTCCCTTTGTAGAGCAAAAAATAGTAACGTTAATCTGTATTTATATACTAGAAACTGTATTGTTAATTCATAAATATAAACATCGATTTCAGATTCTGGCCCATTCTTACAATACTAAACAAAGATTACACAGGCCCACAAAAAAAAGGTGAGCATACTACCACTAGGGATTTTGAGCCGCTGAATCCGAATCCGGTCTCAGAATTTCCCCTGGACCCCTAGTTTTCCCCTAGCCTATTGGAAATGCGTGAAATCTACGCAATATAAAATAAAACGATAATGTATCTCGAGTCGCTTAGTTCGAATCTCACTCTAGAATTTCTCTAGAGTACCTCAGAATTCCACTAGCCTAGGTGAAAAAGTCTTGCGTTAAAAAAAACTTTCGATTTCTGGACGGTTCTATTGTTGCGCAAGAAAGCTTATATATTTTCGTATTTTGAGTTCCTGAATTCATATCTGACATGAAAAATGTTCTACAGTACTTCAGAATTTTCCTATCCCAGGGAGAAACGTAGAAAATTACGGGAAAGCTGATATCTTTCCGTCTTCTGAGTTGCCGTGTCCATTTCTGTTATCAGAATTTTTATCCAGCTCTTCATAATTGCCCGAGCCTAATAAATGTTTTAGTATATCTGACGCCAAATTGAAGGCAGGAATTTTCGATGGTCCTCAAATTCGTAATTTGTTAAATAATAAGTTTACTGACAGTACAAATGATAGGGAGAAAGCTGCTTGGATCAGTTTCAAGGAAAATTTCTTAGCAACTTTAAAAACGACAACTATAAAAAAATAGCGAAAAACATGTTGCAAAAATTTCAAAAACAAGGATGCCTCATGAGCATAAAATTACACTTACTTAATTCTCAGCTCGAACACATCCCTGAAAATCTTGGTGATTACAGTGTGGAACAAGAACGTTTCTACCAAGATATCAAAGAAATGGAGCGACATTATCAGGGACCATGGAATAAACACACGATGACAGATTTTTGCTGGTTGTTAAAGATGGATGTTATAGGTGAAAGCAAAAAAAGAAAGAGGAATCCACTCCGTCGGACTTTTGACGATAAAAAAACGGGGAAAAGACGAAAAAACTAATATCATGGAATTTTTCGTAGGCTGGGCAGTGGTTAGGAGCTGATGAAAATTCTGATGACAGAAATGAATGAAAACATGAAAATTCGATTTTTGCACAATTTTCTACGTTTTTTCCTAAGCTAGGAAAATTCTCAAGTACTGTGGCACATGTTTCACGTCAGATATGAATTCAGGAACTCAAAATACGAAAATATATAAGCTTTCTTGCGCAAAAATAGAACCTTCCAGAAATCGCAAGTTTTGCTCCGCTTAACACTGTGTCCCCTAGGCTAGTGGAATGCTAAGGAACTCTAGGGAAATTCTACAGTGAGAATTGAACTAAGTGAATCGAGATACGTGAAAACATTCGTCTTATTTAATATTGCGTAGATCAAAATTCCTTTCACAGACACTGGAATTTCTAAGACGCATTTGCCCTAGGCAAGGGGAAAACTGATTCGGATTCAGTGGCTCAAAATCCATAGAGGTAGTATATCGAGGGTAGTATACTCACATCCCACTTTTTTTTGTGGACCAATTCCAAAATCTACAATAGGAAAAAAATCCGCGATTTATAAGAGTAAAAAAATGTTTTCTGTAATCTATTTGTGACATTGAATGTTCAAAACCGTTTAAAATCATTGCAAATGATTTAAAAAAGGCATATTACTATCTTAAACAGTTTTTTTAGATACATGGTAAATTTTAATAATTTTAGCTAGGAACTCATGTAATTATGTGTTATTGTTGTTAAAAAATTAAGTTGTAAATGCGATTCTTTGGACAAAATTTTGAAATCTATTTCATTATTTTCAACTTTACTCAGTGTTCGACCAATGTTTCTTTTATGTAGGTAAGATAGATAGATAGTAAATAGATTTACTAAAAATGCGTATTTTTTTTATAACGACTTTTTCTTAGTTATTTGTTAGGCTTTGTCAAAAAGTTTTTTTTACTTAGATAGCACAGTTTGATTTGACTTAGATCTGTCCAAATACCCACAAAAATGAAAAGTTCAAAAATCAATTAACAAAAATAAAAACTCAACATATTGCATAACCACAGAAGTAGTGAACTTCCTTTTGATAAATTTTAGTACCTCATAACATTCGAACCCAGTTGACAGAACGCAAAGTTTCGTCAAACAGATTCTTTCCTCTTCAACCGACAAAAAGCGGAAAAACTTTTGTAAGCGTTATTGAACCTATTAAATTTAACATTCTTACGTTTCAATGGCGACGTCTGCGTCTCGTTCTCTTTCAGTCGGTTCGAGTCAATGGGCGACGGTTTGGCGAAACCGTTCATTATTCGTTCGTTGTCCGGAATTGTGGTTTTTTCTTTCACTAGTAGTTCCTGCTTGAGATCTGAAAGTTAATTTGCACTTTAGGAACCTTAAAAAAATTTACTTACTTATAAAAATTTAAATTACAAATTTAGTTAGTTTTACTGTTTGAACCTGTTGCTTTACAATTCATTAAATCACAGGCCTTCTGCAAGGTCAACCTCCAATCTTTGTTATGATTTTATGACAAATAATGGACAAATTTTATATTTTAAGATGCAAAAATTGGGCAACCTCAACTTTTTTTGCCAACAACTGTGTTACGTGTTATTTTTTATCTCAAAAGTCAATTAGAAGTGCATAAAAAATAAAAACCCTTAGTAATAGTAAAAGCGATTTATTTATCTAAAAAAAAACTTGCTATATTTACTGTATTCATATTAATAAGGCTATGCGCCTCGTTAATTTGTTTTTGATTAACTTTGATCATTTTTTAATGACTTGGCTACTTTGTGACCACCACTTTCTTTACTAACAATCTCTACCCCTAATAGAGTTAGCTTTTCTTCAGTCTTTTGTCTTTCTCTTTTAACCTTACTTTCATTGGTATGTCTATTTTCCTCTTGTTTCGTTTTCCATAAAAATTAATTATATTTTCCGTGGAAGGATTGCACCATCCGGATTAATTTGGCTTTAATGGGAACATTCACGACATATTCCGCATCTCTAAATCCGTCTTTCACTAATTTTACAATGATATCTCCTTAGTCTTTCCCTGTTAGGCTAAAACCTCCCAAAATTGGAACGGTTAAAATCAAACCAATCCAAGTAAAAACAAATGTAGCAGGAGTAGGTAAGAAAATAAATAATTTTTGGCACATTTTTTTAAAAATAATGGTTTAAAACAAACATATTTTAGTTAATTTTCTATGTTCTAAATGTTATCGATCCATACAAATCAGTAGTTAAAATCACCGAATACGGCTATTGGTTTAGCTGATAGGGGGACATCGTACTGCGATAAGCCCTAGTTTTTATTTAATTAATATCAGACGTAAATATTTTTATGTTTTGTTCATAACAAAAACCGTGAAAATTAATAAAAAACCTCCAGGAAACTGAGATCATCTTAAATTTAAAATATATTTCTAGCATTATTACGTTTTCCAAAAATTAAATTTTCCTTTAATTAATGACTCTTGAGCTAGAGGAGTTTTTCCCGAATGCTTAAAAAAGGCTGTAATAATTCCGCTGCATAAGTGGGGATAGTTGGGTGAGTCGGGTATTTATAGACCAATTTAATTATTACCCACACTTTCTAAGGTTATAGAGAAGATTGTAAAGAGGGAGGACTTATGATGCCATCTTCAGTTTTCTTGAAAACTTGTATAGCCAGCTTAACAGCGCTCAGACTACATCAGCAGTATTTTGTGACCTATCAAAAGCTTTTGACTGTGTGGATCACAAAATACTCGACAAAATACTGCTGCGCAAACTTCAAAATTATAGCTTTCGTCGGATCCTTCTGGAATGGTTCGGGTGGGAGATCGCCGGCTCAAGGGGTAAAGTGTGGAGTACTTCAGGGCTCTGTCTTGGGTCCTCTACTTTTTCTAATATATATTAATGACTTAGTTCAGATCTCTCTGGACTTTTCACTCTTTTTGCCGATGACACTTGCGTCCTGTGGCACCATGAGGATGTTGAATTGCTCAAAAAATAGTGTCGTATGATTTAAATAAGATTAAGTTATGGTGTGATGCCAACAAGCTATCTTTAAACACACAAAAAAAAATATTCTAGGATTTAAATGTGGCATGTCTGTACTGCATCTTGCTGATGGACCACTAAAGCAAGTGGAAGCTACTAACTTTCTTGGAGTGTTCATTCACAACAAATTAAATTTTGATAAACATATTATTAGTCTCAGCAAAAAGCTGCCTTCTGCATGCTTTGCAGTGCGCACAGCGAGAGAGAGCAGAAGTTGCTAAATCACTTATTATTATGCCCTCTTTGAATCCCATTTACGGTATGGTATAGCTTTCTGGGGGTCTGCAAACAAATATTTATCAAAACATTATTTGTACTGCAAAAAAAAGCTGTACGCAAGATTCATCAGCGGGAAAGCTGCAGACCACTCTTTGTATCTCATAGGATCCTTACTCTTTCTTGCTTGTTTATTTTGAAATGTACAAAAATTATCATCAAGTGCGCGGTCCATAACCTGTTCGATTTACTCGTCGAGTTCATGACTTGCCTCTTCCTATATTCCTAAAAGTCAATTTATTAAAAACTCTCTATTCTATGAAGGGAAAAAGATTTTTAACAAACTGCCCAGCTCCATAAAATCACTAGCTACTTTAAAATCAATTAGAAAAAATCTTAAAAAGTATTGCTGGAGAAAGCATTCTATGATATGAACGAATTTTACATCAATCCACCTCAACAGAATTCCCCAATTGACCTGCTTTTATAACAAAATTCTTTATAATGTGTCCTTTTTTTAATATATTGTTGCGCTTTTTAATTGTTTTGTATTTTATTATTGTTGCTTGGATAATAACCCATGATCTTCCTAAATTTAATTCTGGTTTTCTTTTTTACTAATTGATTATTTCCTTTCTCGTTTCCTTTTTATTATTTATTTCAATTGTTTTTCTCCACTAAATTAAAAAAAAACAAAACTTAATAACTGCTTTTATATTTTTAGGGCTAATTATAATTTTTTTTTCTCTCTCTCTCTCTCTGTTGTAATTTATTAATTTACTAGTTTTAACCTAACCTAATCTTAAGTGTTTTTTATTTCTTTGTAGTCCAACATTATTTTATAAGTGTTAATTTTGATATGACTTATGTTTAGGTTAAGATTTAGTCCTTTTTTCTTGGCAATAAACTATTTTTCAATTCAATTTAATTCCAATGCATTTCGTTAGTATGCAAAGCGGTAAGACAAAGCTTTGATTAAAGTATCTTTTATTGCTTTTTTTCAAATACTTGACTGATAACGAAATAGTATAAGTATAAACAATTGTTTTTAAATATTTTCCAT
Source organism: Oxystoma pomonae (assembly GCA_963921995.1). NCBI lineage: Eukaryota > Metazoa > Arthropoda > Insecta > Coleoptera > Brentidae > Oxystoma > Oxystoma pomonae. The sequence goes on along the minus strand of OY998168.1, from coordinate 87,218,029 downwards.
AAAAATAAAGTATAATAGGTAGCTTAAAAAGAAAACTTGGTTTCAATTTTAAAGAGCTGTATAATTACTGTGAATTAAAACCTCTCGATACACTTTTTTGAAGTTGTCCATTGGTATTTCCAGTGGAGACATGCCAGGGGCTTAAAATTTCGGGTACTTACTACAGGCATGAAAAAAAAATAAATTAAAAAAAAGGAAAACTATAAATTTTTTAATAGTAATATTTGAGTAATTATGATTTCTTACTTTAAAGGAAAAAAAGTAAATAAATGTCTCGAAGTTAAAAATATATTTGAAGGGAACATGAAGTTTACCAATTTTTGTAGAACTATCCAAAAGTCATTGGTTTTATCGAGGGTTTTGTATTATTTAATTTAGTAAAAAAAAAATATTTCATTATAAAACTGGGAAAAAACAATGTCTAAATAACAGTGCAAATTAAGTAACTGTTTTTAAAGGTCTATACCACAAATATTTTTTTTTTATTAACCTACCCAATAAAGTTAAAAACTTATTTAATTTTTTTTGACATATCCTTAATTCATCCTTCATTACCATTAAAAAAATAAGGGTTTAAAAACGAAGAACAATAAAGATGTAAAAATTGAAATCTACTTGTGTAGAGATTATTGGGAATAAGGTTGTATACATTTAATTCATAAGCGACGTTTCGACAATGATTTTTGTCTTCCTTAGGCTTCGCATTTGATTGAATACTTAACTACTTTTTTAAATATTAAATTAATTATTAAATTGTCAAATGGTTGTAAACTTTCGATTTCGATTATAAAATGAAAGTGTAAATTTAGTATGTTAATGTTATGAGACCAATAATGTAAAAAGCCTTACCCCTAGCCTCATCAGCAAGCCTTTGTAATTTTTCTTTCAAATTTTCTTTTTCGTCTACTTCACTCTCTAGAATAGCGTTCTTTTCTAAGGCGGAATTCAAGGCTTGTTCAAACCCTAAATTCAAAAATAATAATACAAAAATTAGTTTTTCACGCAAAATTGTTTAAATGTAGTTAGGATTCTTTAGGAAATAGTTATTTTCATGGTCAAACACTGGATGGACAAATTCCGCCAAAAGAAATGAAAATATCTCTAAAACTGTAGCTTTGAAAGATTTGAACCTTATAACAAAAAAATTGGGCAATATTTACGAAACCCGCATATATAATAGCTGCTTTACTTATGATTTTTTTAAATATATTTTAACGTTTTTTCAAATAACTCGGAAACTAAAGCTCCCACGAATTTAGACTTTATAACAAAATTTGTAGTCCATATAAAGTTACAATTTTTTTAAATATTTTATCCCCCTTTTCCCCCCTTCAACCCCACACCACCCTACCCAAAAGTTGATCAGTTCATGGTCAGCCGATGGACGATTTTTGTATCAAATTTCGTATACAGACAGACAACAGACAACTTTTGTTTTTCGTCGATTAAGGTGTTTTGGAACCTTAGAACTCATTTTTGATAAAATTAAAAAGTCAAAATTTCACGATTTTAATAGTCTTGGAGCTTTGACAGACCATCTCCCCGATTTCGATAATTTTTGGTACATTTATTCTAACCATAAACGAGATAAAAAATCCCAAATTTAAAATTTTTTTGACCGTTAGTGTTTTTTTTTTAAATTAATTCTTGAACATCACAAAAACTACCAATTTTGCTCAACCATGTACTTAAAGAAATTGAAATATCTCGATAACTACTTAAACTTGGACGGTATAGCTCGTTTTAAAGGTATTTTAAATACCTTTCGAATGAGGTATCACATGATATACTTTCTGTTTAAAAAAAAATTTGAAATTAAAAAAACTTTTTTTTTAATTCTTGTAAAACAACATTTTTTATTCTTTTTTATAAATATATATTTTGTTTCTGAGTATTTCGCCAAACTACTTAGAAAATTTCAAGATGGAGACTTCATGGGTTAATCAAAAAAAAAATATTTTAAAAATTTTGATTTTTTTTTAAATGAGGTTATGTGATATCTCAAGATATTCATATTTTGATAAATGCCTGTAAAGACAGTCAATTTTAACCCAGGTATGTGCAGGTACAAAAAAAGAGTAATAACTTGAGAACAGTATACCGTACAAAAGCGAATAATTCCTTGTTTTATAGGTATTTTAAAGCCCATTTTGATAAAGTATCGCATATCCTATTTTTTTTTTTTAAATTGTTTCCAAAATTTTTAAAATATTTTTTTTTTATGAAAATTTCAAGTCTCCATCTTGAAATTTTATAAATAGTTTGGCGAAATATCAATATAATAAATGGTAATTTGTTTTTTTTATTTTCAAAAATTAATTTAAAAAAAAAGTAATGGTCAAAAAAAATTTAAATATGGGATTTTTCATTCCTTTTATGTCATGTCATCTAAGCATGCTCATATTGTGCCATTATTAAAAATGACAAATTAAAGTTAAGGTCGTCGTTTATTAAAGGTAGGCACAAACATTATGAAAGTCGGCATTATTTTGATAGCAAAGATGACATATTTAGACAACAACAGTATCAGAATCCCTTTAAACTTCGTCCGGAATTGTCAAAAATAGTGCCGTCTTTATTAAAGACAGGCTACGCCGACTTTAAGTACCGATAAGTCCCTAATATCAAAATCGGGTAGATGGTCTGCCAAACCTCTGGTTGATTTGATTTGAAATGACCCCGCCAGTACTAGACAGAATTGCCCGAACTGGCCCATTGCAAAGACTTCATCACAGAACCGTGCAGGAAGAGGGCCAGGGTCGGGACATTCATTGAGCCAGGATGCCGATTCTTGAATTTTGTAGGAAAGGTCGCACGGGAACGGTCACCTACTTGATATTGACTAATAACGGGCTTTAAAGGTATCACGAGTTTTCCGAAACCTGTCCGACCACGGCCGAACCTCTCCCGATTACCGTGTATCGAATCCTACGCTTTCATACACCTGCCTCCTTATTGGTCGAAACGACGGATGTGAACGTTCGCAGGCCACCAATCTCTCGAAATTCAAGAATCGGCACCCAGGCAAGAGATCAGGACAATGGCCGATCTGTATATTGCAAGCTGAGAGTATAGTAGGACCATGCATCTAACAAAGTCATTATAAATGCAAATCCCTTACCCTAATATTGACCTTGTCTTGTCTTGTGCTTTCTTGGCACTACTCTGTCATGGGGTTTGACCAGCTCCAGTTGATAGAACTTGGGGTAGTCTGACTCTTCTAGTCACCCAAATTCTGGTGGTTTGCCTGTTTCTATCCTCTTCAATCTTCAGTCTCTCTTTTTAATTTTAAATATCCAACTTTATTCTTCCTTGTTTCTTCTTTTTTTTACTTTACTGGGTTGGGATTAGGATTGAAGGGATTTAAGTTAGTTCATACCCACACACACATAGACTTTGCACGCATACAAAAAACCCAAATAGACATGTACTATAATGGGTCTTTGGATTCAGTTGTTTCTTTTTTTTTATTTTGGAGGGGGGGAAATGTTGGGTAAGTTAATTCCTTCTTTTTTTTAAAATAACCATACATATAATTTTAAAGTTTTATTTTATTGTAATTTAAAAAGGACATGATTAATTTTTTTTTTCATTTAGCGCTTCCAGCACGTTTTTAATTGAAAAGGGCCGGACCATACCTGTGTCCGTCAATGCACTATAAAGGTCGAAATTGTCAATCTGGTTTATAGGGCATTCAAAAAGTATATGCTCAATCCCCTCGACTCGTCCACATTCACACAAACCCGATTCCTTAATTTTGATCTTATGCAGGTGTTCAGCAGTCAGGCAATGTCCTGTTCTGAGTCTGGTCATAGTTGTTAGACTTTTTCTGTCAATAAAAATCCATTTCTCATGCCAAGGTCTTCTGGGAAATTCATTTTGAATTTGGCCATACCACCCCCCTCTTAGTTTTATTTCTATAAAAATTTGTCAGGTCTCCTTCTGTATAATCATTTTTTTTTTGGGAATTTGCAAGTCTCGCCCTATATTGGCAAGTTGATCTGCCCTTTCATTTCCTTGGATATTGCAGTGGCTTAGAATCCATGTTACTAGAACTTCTGTATTTTGATTTGCTAGTGGGATAAAGCATTTTGTTTTCATAGTAATAAAATCCAGATGACCATTAATTTGATTTTTATTTATTTTTTTGAGAGCACTAAGGGAGTCAGTACAGATGAGTATATTTTATAATTTTTTCTGCAAGCATATTTTTAATCATTTCTGCCGTCCAAATACTTAAATTGTTGGGTAATTTCTCTGAAAAATTGTACTCAATGCTTGGAATGTATACCAGGGTATATTTTTTCCTCAGCTCTTCAGTTTCCCTCAGGAAGTTTAAGTTCTCATTATAACCCTCTTTTTTCAGTTTGAGGTCTAATATTGGAAGTTCTTTTATTTGTAATTCATATTCTTCTTCATAGCAAGGGAGTTTTTGGCCCACATAAATATTTTCCAGTTTTTTTTCCATTTTAAGATAAGTTTCCAAGAGTAAAGAAATTTCCAGCATTTGTGTTCTTCTATTATTGTAAATTTTTTTATATACTTTCAAAACATTACTTATTCTTGAAGATTGTATTATAAATTTTTATGCCAATAGTTGTCTTCTGGTCTCCAGATCGAGAATTGTATTTTCAGCTAGTAGAGCTGGAATTGGTGTAGATTTCATGCATCCTGACATGACTCTTAAGCCTTGGTAATATATGGAATTTAGTTTGTTTAAGGTTTTTTTTGAAGTTGGTTGTAAAAGGAAAGATCCAAAATCCAAGTGCGATCTGACCATCTCGTTGAAGGCCAATTGTAATGATTTCAGGTCAACTCCCCACCATACCCCGCAGAAAGCTTTAATGAGATTTAAACCTTTTTTTGCTTTAACTATGCAGTTATTTATGTGAATATCCCATTTAAGGTTTTTTTGTAATGTTACTCCTAGGTATCTAACTTAGTCTTTGTAATTTATTTTTTTTGTCATTAATTTTTATATCTGGGGGGATTTCATTGGTACGTCCCTTTCTAAACCATAAAGCTTCACACTTATTTTCTGATAATCTAAGATTATGTTTTATTAAGAAGTCGTTTATTAGTTTTAATGTTTTGTTAAGCATATTTGTCATTTGTATGACATTCCCTCCTTTTATAACTACACCTAAGTCATCCGCGAATCCTAAAATTTCTATATTTTCTGGTTTATTGGTAAATATCTCTTTTATATAAATGTTAAAAAGTATAGTACTCATTGGGGATCCTTGAGTTAGACCCAATGTAGATATTTGAGGTCCTAGATTTTCTCCCCTTATATATATATGTTTGCCATCTATAAGTCTCTAGATTAAATTGCACATAGACAGGGGTATCTGACTCTCAACGAGATGGTCATATAGCACCTATATATTAACATTATTGTAAGCTGCTTTAATGTCTAGGACAGCTGTTTTGTGTTCTGCAAATGCTGAGTGGATATAAGTTGTAATAAAAGATAAGTTGTTATTTATTCCCATATTTTGTCTGAAACCCATTTGAAAGGTGGGAAGTAATTCTTGTTTTCTAAAAACCAGACGATTTTATTTTTTATGATTGTTTCCACTATTTTTATAACACATGATCCCAACCCTATTGATCTTCAATTTTCTGCTATTTCTGGATTTTTATTTGGTTTGGGGAAAGCCACAATCAGCTGTTTTCTCCACTGTTCTGGTATTGATTCTCCTCTTTATTTTATTGAAAATTTCTACTAGGTAATATAGGACATTTTCTGGTAAGTTTTCTATCATAGAATATGAAATTTCATATGAATATCCATTCCAGGGGCTGTATCTTTTTTTTTCTCTTAATTACACATTTTAAGTCATCAATTGTAAAGTTCATGTCTGAGTCATCTGTATTTTTTAAGGAAAACCATGGGTCTATCACCGTATTTGTCAATCCATCTAGTATTTGTTTAGCTAATTCATTATTTTATTGTTGTGTAGGGTTGCTATTTCTTGTTTGAACATTTGAGAACTTCCATACCTCATTTATGTTGCTATGGCGGCTCATTCCTCCACAGAATTCCTTAAACTTTCCTTTTTCCTTGTTTTTTAAGATTTTTTTTGTAGATGCTATTTGTTTTTTGAGATATATATAGTTGATCATATTGCAGATTTGCAGCCTTCCTTTCTTCATGATCTCATGATCCCACCAAGGGTTGTAAGGTTTTGGTATTTTATTTGTTTCTTTGTGGATCGGAATTGAGTCATCTGCTATTTTGAGAAGTTTTTGTTGAAAGGTTTGATATTGTATGTTTTCCTGTTCTAAAAATTCTATTTCTGCTTTTTTATTAAAGTTAATCCAATCTGCTTTTTTAAGGTTATATTTATATGCTTTTCTGTCTTCATTCCTTGAAATTTTTTTGTTTATGCAACACATAGTAGGATAGTGATCACTCATTCCATATTCTATAATTTTTTCCCAAGATATTTTAATTAAGTTTGTGGTTATTAAAGTTAGATCAATTGGGCTTGGTAAATTGCCTGGTGTATGTATTCTTCATATCTATCCACTCTTACAACCTGGTAATTTTTTATAAAGCATGAAAAGTCGGGTTGAAACCATGTTTCATTTAAAAGTATTAAGTCTCAGTTATATTCCCTTATAAGATTTATCAAGGTTGCCCTGTTAGCGCTAAAACTTTAGATATTCCATTGGATTATTTTTAACTGTTTTTCCTGTGTGTTCTACATTGTGTTTGTGTTTGGTCTCGTGTGTTTGTTGTTTGGGCTGGCGTTTGACTTTTTGTTTTATTTTATTAATTTAATGAGATTACTTTTAGATTTTCTTTGTTATTTGTTCTGTTTATTTTTTCTTTAGTATTTTTGATTTTTGTTGTGTTTGCGGTTGGAAATTCCGACAATGGAAAGTGAAAAGTTTCCCCTTCCATCGGTATTTCCTCCCTTGCTGGTATGTCCAAAACGAAGGCATGAGAAACATTGTGTCACTAGAGCTATGTATGGGGTTACTCGAACAGGTAAACCATATATTTTTACTTCGCGTGGTAAATAAGTACCCTCAAAAGTGTAAAGCATTGTTCCTGTTGGAATAAATTTTTCTTTATCATTTTTATCCCTCCTGCTGCGGCCTAATTGCCAAGCCTAAGGCCGCCCATCTACTACTACTACTACTATCCCTCCTGCTGAACCTCAGTTGCAGTCAAGATCTCCTGTTCATTAAAGAAGGGATTAATACCCCGCACTATTCCCTTACGTGTAACTGAGCCGTAGGGGCCAAACACTCTAAACTCTGGTGCGTTATTTGTTTGTTTGTGAATAAAATTGTTAGCCGATTTGCCATCTTTAAAAATTACTCATGTATTTTTATGATTTTCTACATTTTTATTTGTATTTAGTCTGTCCCATATTTTGCAAAAAATAAATTGCAAAAATACCATTTTTCCCCCCCTTTGCCCTCACCAAATCCACCCCGCAAGAGCCGCCCTCCGTTTCCACTCATCAAAATGCTGTTTTATTTTTTTCTTTCTAAATGAGTTACTCCGATCGGTCTATATGTTAACTTTGGTACTTTTAATACTCATTTGTTATTACTATTCTCTTATTAATAGTTATTAAATCAATGAAAACATGCCATTTTTAACACTCTGTACATTTTTAACTTCCATTGTATAAACTTTATTACTTGTTTTGATATAAACCACTAAACTTTAGTAGGTGAAGCAGTGCAAACGATTTTTGCAATTATCTATAGCAGCGCAATATGTTGCTTTGCCAGCAGCAATTCCATCCCTACATTCATTCGGATACCCGCTGGGCCTTATCAAGATTATATTTTATTGGCTTTGTTAGATGTATGGTACTACTTTACCACTGCCCATGATGAGTCTGAGCAAGGACACCGAATGCCGACTGTATCGAGACGGCCGGACATGCACATGTGTCAGCTTATTTTCGGCCAGCCACAGATTGACCTGCTGGATCTGAATGATGGGTCATTTCATATGAAATCAACCAATAGAATACAGTGATTTTGGATTTTCATCTTCCCGATTTTGATAAGTTTTGGTCGAGGGGTTATCCACACCCTCAAAATACGTACACCTACTGCAAAAATTATAGGGATTTATTGTCAGGATTTCTACATATTGCCAAGTACTACAGTAGTGTGAGTTCTGCCAAATACTGTCAGTACTGCCAAAAATGTGTACACCTACTGCCAAGATGGACAACCCCTTGGTTTTGGTACATTCATTCTATTCATAAGGTAGATGAAAAATCTAAATTTTGAAAATTTTCGGCCCAGTAGTTTTTTTGTTATTAATTTTTGAAAATTATAAAATTACCAGGATTTGCTCTTACATAGGTATAGAAAAATAGGAATATTTGTAAAACTACTTTTCAGGTCTTTAAAAGACCCTTTAAATATGTGCCACATGACAAATTTTAAAAAAACAACATTTATTTTTTTTTTCAAAAAATACTGTCTAAATTTCAAGATGGAGAAATAAACCTTTTTTTACACATAATTTTACGTTAAAATTTTGGGCAGAAAAATAATTTTAATAATTTTTATTTTTTCCTATATTATAGCATTTATCTTTGAATTGTTTGAACCTTTTTTTATTTTTTTTTTTCATAAGTACTCATCATTTGTCCATCTTAAAATTTTGTGTCTTAGTAAAACCTTGAAAAACATTATATATATATATATATATATATCTTTTTGAGAAAAATTAAAAAGTTTTGAAAAAAAACTAATCACTTTATCAATTATCAAAATCGGTGCCTGCCAAACCCCTAATTGATTTCATATAAAATAACCCAAAGATAATGTGTCCCTAATGTATTTCTTAGTTAATTTGCGCCCACCTGCAATACTTTCTTCAATAATTCTCCGAGACTTTTCTAAATCGTCGTTTTTTTGTTCAAGATCCCTTACTTTATGTTGCATTTGCTGTTTTTCATTTCTTACGGAAGCCAGTTCTGTTTGACAATTATTGCTCTCCTTGTAGCATAGTTCTAGTTTTAACTACATAAAAGAAAACAGTACATGAAAAAATTATATTTTAACAAATATAATACTAAATAAACCTTTTAATGGATTTGGTCATATTCGCAGCTATATTTCTTCTTTTAGCACAGGTGTTCAGAAGTTGGGTTTTATTTTTGAAAAGCATTGTGTTATTATTAACAAGAAAAAAGATTGTAGTAAATTTTGACACCAAATTAGCACAGGTTTTAGATTTTTAGTTTATTCCAATTGATTCCGATACACTTGAAGTTTAATATTGTTTTCCATTTTGGTACAACTTCTTACCCTAAGGCTGGATATTTCTGTTTGCGCCCTATCATAAGAAACGCTCATTTCTCTGATTTTCTTTTCATTTTGGTCAATCATTGCTTCATATTCTTTTTCCAACTGTTGAGATCCTGACACAAACTCATCGAATTCTTTCTGTATTCTATCGACACTAAAAAAAAAAGGTCCAGATAGAATGTAAATAAATGTCTGAAATGTTTTTAAATACTTACAAGAAAATTTTCAAGAGATGTATTTTAGTGTATTTATTAACATTAAAAAAAAAATACTTTTTATGCTGGTTCCACACTCTCGACGAGGCATAGCGAGACAGGCCAAGATGGATATTGTAGATAGGACCTTTCGCTTCTCCTCGCCTTGCCTCGCCCTGTCTTGCCACGCCGGGTCTCCATCTGGAGTCGGTTTTCTGTGTACGAGTCAAAGGGTCTCGCGAGATTACCGAGGTTGAGCGAGCTCGACAGTGTACACTCTTGCATATTCCCGTGAGCAGCAACAGCAAATTCTGCGACGGCCATCTTCTCGGGTTCTCGCGCAGATGATGGAGTTCTCGAGAGTTCACAACTGCAACTGACACTCTCACTAAATTAGCAAGAGTCTGTATGGTCATACTCAGGTACGAGCCTCTCGGACGAGATACTCTGGAGACATAGCGAGAGCACTCGGACGAGAGTGTGGAACTGGCATAAGTGTCAATTGAGACAGCAGATATGCTTACAATCCGTCAGTAGCAGAGACACACAAGAAGTTCTGCCAGGATGGAAAAAAATTACTTTTAAGGGTCAATCAAGACAAAAGAACTGCTTACTATCCATCGGTAGCAGACACAAAAAAGAAGTTCTGCCAGGAAAAATACTTTCCAAATAAATATTTTTGTGTAAAAAGTATGTTTATGTACTACGTTTTTATTTGCAAAATAATTTTTTAGCCCGTTTCTGTCTCCCTTCATTTTAGGGACTTAATTTTTTCTTTAAATTTTTAGAATAAAAACTTGTGAGCATTTGGGACTAAAAGATTGTTCATAACTTACTCTTCCCTGTATTCCTCCGCCATATTTTTCCAATAGCGAATCTCATCGTCTTTTGACGAAAAGGTCAGTGTATTACTCATTTTGGTTTTTGTTTCAGATTCTTTCAGGTAATCAGCATGTGCCACTTTACTACAAGAACAAAAAATTCCATAAATAATAAATAAATAAATAGGAATGTTCATTTAAATTAAGTAAATAATGTAAGCTAGTGACCAATGACCACCAAAATATTGAGTTACCTTAGAGGCTTTGTCTTTACCCTGGACACCCCAAATGACTCCACTTGATAGTGTCTTATAGTGGTTTCCATTGGTAAAATTGGTGCACCACTCGTAGTGCTCAAACACTCGCTTGGTGATGTCAAAAAATTGCATCAGTGAGTTTGATGACAAATTGAATGGAATATGAAAAAAACTACACCCAAACAAGAACACTCGTTTCATTCAAACACTTAACTCAATGTATATAAAAGTAGTTTAGGATCATTGAAAAACTCTTTTGAGGTTGACAAGCCCTCAGAGCCGGTGCGGAAAAAGTTGCACTTATTGCAAACCGAAATTATCAGTTTGCCAATGGAACATGAAAACCCACCCCAATGGAACAGCAGCCCCGACTCAGTTGTGCACTGGTGACGCCCAAGTTTTACCAATGGAACCCGCTATTATAATTGTAAAATAATAAACACTTTTTTCTTATTACTATGTTCTTATGTAGAACTGAAAATGTTTTTGAACTTTTTTTTCATTGGCCTCATTCAAGTTTAATACCCGGTTAAACCATATTAAATCAACCAAAAAAAAGGCACTTTTCGTTTTGACCATCTCCGATTTTGATGATTTTTGGTACACTTATTCTTCTGATGCAAAAACTTAAAAATCCAAAAAATTAAATTTTTTGGATAAGCGGTTTTTGTTTTATTGATTTTTGAAAATAAAGAAATTGACCAATATGCCCTTGACAGGCACTTACAAAAATAGCAATATCCTAAAAACTATTGGTCCTATAGAAGCGAGTTATAGCTTATTTTGAAGGTTTTTTAAGGAACTTTTTAACGATGTGTATCACCATGTAATTATTTGTTTTTATTTTTTTTTTTATTTTTTTAATATTTTTTTTTTGAAAAATCTTGAAAACACCATTTTGAATTTTTTTCAAAAAAATACTATTTTTTTTCAGTATTTTTTTAATATTTTTGGAAAATTTCAGGATGGAGAAGTTATTAGTTCTATTTTTAAAAAAATAATACAAAAAACCTTGCAGGAAAAAACCATACATTTTAGCAGGAAATAGCGGTACACATACAGTGTATGTGTGCACAATACATCAAAATATGAAGTTAATGATAGTGTTCTAAAATAAACAAGTTTATCTTAAATGATAAGGGTAATCCTGCTTTACCAGACTACCATGCTTGCCTCTCAAAAATGATGTGTAACCCACCAGTTCACTGCTTTTTGGACAAATGTGAGATATGCCCAGGAACTGAGAATTTAAAAAACTTTTGAATGAAAAGTTCGAAGAAGCAATGATTGACAATGTGACTTTTAAGAAGTGGATATCTGTAGATAGATGCAATATGGAGACATTAATTAAACTAGCAGAGGACTTCATTGAAGAATTTTCAAACGACTTGATTAAATTAAAATCTCATTCTTTTTACACTCACATGCAAAAAGAATACTACAATGAGGTAAAAGACAATTTAAAAAAGGGGGAAGCACTAATCACATGCGACTTCGCTGAAAATTATTCATTTATTTTGCAAAATGAAGTGCAGTCCTATCACTGGACAAATAGCCAGGCAACCCTACACCTTTTGTAATATATTACAAAACTCATCAAGGAAAACTGGGTCATTTAAATTATATATTTATTTCAGACTGTTTGGTACACAACACTGTGGCATTTCATCTTTTTTTAAGCCACCTTATGCCTGAACTAAAGAGGCAAATTGATAATTTAGACAAAATTATCTATTTTTTAGACGGCTGTGCCGTACAGTATAAAAATAAAAATTTTTTTGTTAATATTGCGTACCATCTCGAGGAATTTAAAATTAAAGCAGAATGGAATTTTTTTGCCACCTCCCAAGGGAAGAGTGCATGCGACGGACTGGGAGGCACCATAAAAAGGTTGGCTGCTAAAGCAAGTCTGCAGAGACCATATATTGAACAGATTATGACCCCCGAGGATCTTTTTAAATTTGCAACAGAACACATTCCTGGTATAACATTTAAATATTGTTCATTAAATGACTACCAGCAACATGAAAAGTTTTTGGAAAAAAGATACCTGGAAGCACAATCAATACCTGGGACTCAAAAATTGCACTCAATTATCCCCCTCAGTAATGAAAAAATTATTACAAAACCATTTTCACTAAGTAAAGAGGAAAATATTCAATGTCTTTTTGCAACCTGTGGTTTGTCAAACACAGAAATTGAAAACATCGACTCCGGCTTTGTAACCATAAACTATGACTGTCTTTGGTGGATGGGATGTATCATTGGCAAAAATATAGAAAGCGGGGAATTAAAAGTTAGTTTTTTACATCCTCATGGTCCCTCTCTGTCTTTTTACTTTCCAAAGCCAAAAGCTGATATATTGGTCATAGATCAAAATTCTCTTTTAAGACGGGTCAACCCAAATACTGCCACTGGTAGGACATATACGCTAACTGCAGAAGAAATGACAGATTCCTCAAATATTTTACAAAAAAAATTAGCAACCTAAATATTTTTTATTGTAAATATTCTATTATTCTTACTTTTCATTTTTTTGTTATACCCATATTAGGTAAATTACATATCTTATTATTATTAAATATCTGTATTAAATATCTTATCATTTTTTTAAAATATGACTCCATTATTTCTCCATCCTAAAATTTTCCAAAAATGATAAAAAAACATTGAAAAAAAAAAGCAATATTTTTTTGAAAAAAATTAAAATATGTGTTTTTCAGATTTTTCAAAAAAAAATCTTTTTTTTTAATTAAGAAAAAAAAAATAAACAAACTATATTGTGTCACACATCTTTAAAAAGGTCTTTAAAAACCCTTCAAAATGAGCTATATATGCTTCTATAGGATCAATAGTTTTTGAGATATTACTATTTTTGTAAGTGTCTGTCAAGGACATATTGGTCAATTTCTTGATTTTCAAAAATCAATAAAACAAAAACCGCTTATCCAAAAAATTTGATTTTTTTGATAAGACGAATAAGTGTACCAAAAATCATCAAAATCGGAGATGGTCAAAACTATTGCCTGGTTGACTTGATATGGTTTGACCCTACCACTTTGTTTGGGATTGTATTAGGATCCAACTGCATGAAAACTGGTATCATATTTAACTGACTGATGACACCAATAATAAGCTGTTATAGCCGAGGGGGTAGCGACTAACCAAAAATTTGTGCATGTATTGCCAGTAATGCCCTGTTAATTTATAATTTATAAGGGTAATGCCAACTAATACCATGAGTGGTTTTCCCCTCTGTTATATAGCCCTTTCAATATTCCTGCAAAAAGTAGGTATATATATTAATATACCTTTATTTTAATTGTGCTGAAAACTTATTGGCTGTAGAAAAACAAAATAAAATTGATAAAAACTAACCTCAAGATGCATCAGGAAAAGTTTACAAGGTTTTTAAAATGTGTTCAGTTTGCTTCATGAAAACAGAATCGTATTGAAAACTATTGAGTTTTAAATGAAAACGTAGTAGTATCACATTTTTTTACAATAAAACTTTTACTTACAGTACTAAATTAGCCTTATTTTCTAACCTCCATGAGCCCTAATATTTTAAAAATCTTTTATTTCTTAAAATGCTTGTTCTAGTGCAGAACCATTTATGTAATAATAATAATAATCTTTATTTGTTTAAGTATGACATCTTAATATACACTACAATGTTAAAACCTTGCCTAAGAAAATAATAATAATATCCTTTATTTGCCAACTATATCTTATACAGACAAAGCAATGTCAAATTTTTAGTACACATAATGACCAACTAGAAAGTTAAGTTTATGTAAATGCTTAACACTAGCTTAGCACAAAGTCTTAAGATTAGATTATCTATATAAAAAAATAAAGTCATTAAAACATCTTAAGTGTAAAATCTTAAAAGATATTATTTAAAAGGTTAAATCTTGGGTTAAAGTATACAATATGACAAAGAAATAATAATTAACAGACAACATTAAGACAAAAAAATAGTCTAAAATGGAACAAAATTTCAATAAGAAAAAATTTAATAATCTAATTTAAAAGAATAAAAAAAAATTTCTGCTACAAGATTTTTGGTTTTTGATTTGATGCAAACTTTGAGTATGCCATATTTCAATGGATAGCATATTATAGGCTCACAATGTCATATATGTTTGGAAAAAAAATAATATAAAAAAGAATTATAAACATACCTAGTAAAAACAACATTTAGAAAAACAGTACAAAAAGAAAAGGAATATCACTATCTGCCATTTAATAGAAATTGGTTTAATCTTCTTTTAAAACATTTTAATTCCTTTATTTGTGCTGGTAATTAATCCCTAAAAAACTACATTTTTTGAGTGTTTGAATACTTTGCACAGAGTATATGAAACTCATTATTTGAACTTGCTCCAGTTACATAATTGTGAATCAACTTAAAAACAATGTCAACTTATTACTAGACCTGGTGGCTTTTAAAAAATCCTATTCCGGACCAACAGTGAAACAATAAAAAATAATTGTTTTTACTTCTGGATCATCTCAATATATTCACAGTTAATACATCACCAAGTTGATTAGGATTCACTTTTTCCTTATTTGCTTGAATGGTTAAGGTTTAATAAAATATTCAGTTTAATCTCTGCATGATTTTGTGCACTATTTTAAACAGGGGCTATTTAATTGAACTTTTTATTTTGGAAACAGTGAGTTTAATACTTAAAAAGTATAAAGGGGTCACTCATGCACACAAATATTACAATTAAATTCCATATGAGATTCCATTACCTTTTCCCAAATACACATCAAAATTCACTGATATACTGAAGTCTAAAAATCTACAATAAACTTCAAACAAACAGAATATATAAAAAAAAGGATATGTTGATAGCCAGAGCCTATTACTCTCTGGATGAATATCTGACTGAGTGTTTTGGATAGCAGTAAAGTTCTAGAATGAATCTGTTCCGTGTCTGATTAGAGTGTGTATGTATGTTTATGTTTTTTATAAATGTTCACTTTTAAAGTGTTTCAACATAAAATTTATTGTTTTATTTTGTTAATTTTAATGTAGAATTTATTGTTTTATTTCAGCTGTTTTTTACCCTGTAAATGTACACTTTTAAATTGTTAAAGAACATAAAATGTATTGACTTACTTTGGCTTTATGTTTTTTAAAGTATATGTACCTTTTTTAATTGTAGAAGGGCAGTTTTACCAAACTTTAAGAATAAATTTAGTGCTAATTCTGTATGTCTGTCTTTCTTCTTCCTTATCAAAATAAAGAGACAGATATCGGTACATAATTAGCACTAAATTTATGCTTAAGCATAGACAGATCCAGAGTTCTGTAAGTTAAGCGATGTGTGGGCAAGGAAAATAAACTATAGCAAATGCATGCTGCTGCATAGTTTTCCGTAAGCCACAAGTAGTAAGAGCAGCATGCAGTTGCTATTGGTTATTTTCCTTGCATGTTACCACATACCTCATATCACTAATGAGTTGGGTAAACCTCCCAAGATTATTTACAGAATTAAAAAGGAAGAGCCTTGATAAGAACAACACATTTTTTCTTCCTGGTTTCTTTATTTCCTTCTCAGATATCTTGCTTTCCCAATGGAACATAGTCCAAATGAAGGAAAAACCAAAATAAAAACATGTTTAAAGGAATGTGGGTCTCCAAAAAAGCTGTCAAAAAAGTAAACATGATTCATATTGGACAAAGTTTTTACCTGATTTTTTCCAATTCTTACGAATTACATGCGACAATATACACATCAAGATATGCATAAAATTCTGTGTTACCGAGTAGTAAATAGTTTAAAAATATACTTACAAAAATTCAATAAAAATCAAACTTTTTATTCACAATATTCACATTCGTTTTGACATTACACAAAAACCACTACGCCATTTGCAAAATTGTGAAGAGTGGCGCCTCCTACCTCAAAAGTTACAACCACAATTTTATATATGTACAACAATCACTAGTTGGCGCCACGTAATTTCTGAGGAAGCGGTATGAAAAGGAATAACTGCGACTCTGTTCTATCTAGCGATGGCCTATTCAATACTGAAATAACGCACAGTGGGCGAAATCCCACAACTGGGAGCAAAAATGTTGTTTTCCTACGAGCGTGCGGAGAAACGCTTTTCTCGCACTCATTTCCGTGCGGAAAGTGCCACTTTTCCCCACGCCGTGCGTGAAACAAAATTTCCGCTCGCCGTAGGCAAAAAAAATTTTTCACGCACGCTGTTGTCCAAAAAAAAAATTTTCACTCACGCTGTTGAGCAAAAAAAAATTTCCCGAACGCTGTTAAGCACGCTTGTTATTGGCCACGCTGTTGTTCACTGATGAATCAGGAAGACTTGGAAGTCGACGATGGTATTAATTAAGCAACATAGTGGTACTTTCAATGTTACCGTGATTAATAATTATCATAAAAATTATTTTTTTTTATACTTTCATCAAAAACATGATTTTAGTAACTGTCTGTGTAGATGACTAAAGCAAGGCTTTTTTGGTTACCGATGCAAAAAAACTTTTTTTTTTGATCGCGGGTGCAAAAAAAGATTTCTGTCCGTTTTTTACTCAAAGTTAAAGAGAAATAAAAGTAAAAAATGTAATTATTCTTGCCTAAGAATTAAGCCATTTCCGCCAGTTTTCACCACGTATTTACGAAAAAATCATTAAAAAATATCGTCAAAACATCAAATTACCAAAGATTAAAATGTCGCAAGAATGGACGTCACCGAGTAAAAAAGACACATCGCTATGGAAACGATTGTTATTTCATTTACCAGCCGCCTTGATTTATAGTGTAAAGATGTTGTGTTGCGAGAAGTTCTCTTCGTTCGGGATTTTTAAAAGTATTTTCCTGTTTTTCTTCGATTTTTTGATAAAGGAATTTAAAAAAATAGTGTTAACAACTCGCGGCTAAACTGTGCTTTTTTGACTCGCGTTTTTAAATACCTCGCTGCGCTCGTTATTTAAACCAACGCTTGTAAAAAAAAGCACTATTTTAGCCACTAGTTGATAAAACTACTATTTTAAGCTTGCTACAGTTTAGTTCTGAATAAAACATAAAATTCGTAGTTTTGACTATTTTTTCATTTTTAGTCTGCTAGGTTTAACAGCTTTGGTACAAAAGTTGTAAAGGTTTAAATGAGATATCAACCCTTTTGGCTCTTATCCTTAAAACCGCCATACCTCAAATTTTCCCAGTAAACAATTTACTACGGCTCACTGTTGGCCTGTTGCAGAATCATGGACAGTCATAGTAATGGCCTTTTAACAATAAGTTTATGGGATCCCGGTCCAAAAAAAAGTACGGAAATGTCCCCTCGGGTCAATAAAGATGCCGGTTCGGGACCCCGGTATTTTCTGCCGGCATGCCTGACATAGACCATCAATATCCCAATCCGTAAGACCGTCAATGCCATTACAATAGGCCACCGCTATAAAAAAGTGACAGCCTAATGCAAGCCCAGCATTAGGCTAGCAATGGCCTTTTGACAAATTTGTATATGTGACCTCGGTTCAAAAAAAGTACGGAAATGTCCCCTCGGGCCAATAAAGATGCCGGTCCGGGACCCCGGCATTAACTGCCGGCATGCCTGACATAGACCATCAATATCCCAATCCGTGAGACCGTCTATTCATACCAAACAAACAACGGGCGATTTAATGCCACACACATGACATAACACTATACAAGTAAATCGTGCGACAAGCATGCGTGTGTATGAACGGCTTAAGTGTGGTTAGCATTGTATAAAGAAGTGGTAGCAAACATGAACGTTTTACTTCTTTAATGGAACATGAAAACTAAAGAAGGAAAAAGGGTAGAGAAGCAAAATGATACCTAGTCCTTTTAAAAACAGATTATATAAAATATAAAAAAATCCTGCTTTCTAAAATTAAAAGAACGGAAACAAAAAACTTCGATTTTACCTCTTTTAAGAGTTCAACGGTTGTTACCTTTAATTTTGGGTTGCCTTATATAGTTTTTGATTGCCCAACAGCAATTTTGAATAAGAAGTAACAAGAGCTGGGAAACTAAGGGCGGGCCAGCATATACCCTTGGACTTTAAGTTGTTATATAAATATCTGTCAGAAAATGGTTACAGGCCTTTTGTCTACTACCCGGTCAAAAAAATGTCCAAATCTTACTCAGTGGGCCAACAATAGGCTTTCTACAATCTTCGGGGGAGTGACTGCGGATCATTATAGGGCCTTTGCTTAAAAAATGAGCCGGGGTATCACCGGGTATCAACCAAAAGGCTTTTACTAGCAAAGGGTGGCCCAACCATCCCTCAGAGTATCCTTCACTGGGCCGGACTTTTCGCGTAGCAAGCATGTTTACTGGGTTATTTTACCCTAAAATTAGGAAAACATTAAGTAAAACTCAACTCTAAAAACTGCATCTATCATGTCATCAGTCAAAAGTTATGAATTTTTTATTTAATTTTTTCAGAGTATTGTATTGTAACTGGACTTACATAAGTTTACCAAATTTCATTCAAATTGGTTAACGGCAAAAATGTAGTTCAAGATTTGACTGTTGGACGGTAGACAAACCATGTGGTGAAGCTGATGAATAAATAGTATACTACCCAGACAGCACAAATTGTCCATCGGACAGCAATTTTTTGTCCAAAACCGCCCGTCTTGTCCATGGACCATTTATAAACATCCATTGGACAAAGATTTTTCCTGATACAGTGGATAACAAAAAAAACTGAGTCCAAAGGACTTCCAATTTTGATCCATAAAGAACTGCTTTTTTTTCAGTTAGTTTTTGGATATCCAATGGATAACGATTTTTCTTGGTCCATCGGATCAAAAATAAACTATATCCGGCGGACGTTCATTTTGTGTCCAGCAAAAGTCAATATTGAATATTTATCAAAAAATCTATGTCAATTGAGCTTGGCCTAGTTGGCACATTAATAAATATAGTCATTTATCCGAACTGTTTTGGATATCCAATGGATCATGTTAATTGGTATTTTTGTATTTTTATACCCATCCTTTGCTAGGAACTCCATCCGCAGGGTTCGACTTACGATAAAGAAGAAGTTAAAAAACCTCCAAATCAGTTACTTCAACCGAAAAGAAACTAAAAAACAAAAGATCAAAAGATCTTGGGTGGAAATAAAGAAAATTCAAACTTGGATGAGTATTCCACAAGGAACACACAAAAGATCAAAGCGAAAAGAGAAATGAATAAACGATGTTTCGCCCTGGGTAACCAGTGTGGGCTCATCAGTAGTTTCACTGGTCACCCTCCACTATACATCAATAAACACCATCATACACTTAGATTTCCAACCTTGAACCACTCACAAATAGGCATCGTTCCGCACTGGTACTTACTTATCCAAGTTACCTAATACGAATTCGTCCTGGCGTGTTAATATTTCCAGTAGGATTATGCTCCTAAGGCAATTAAAATAAAGAAGAAGTTAAAAAACCTCCAAATCAGTTACTTCAACCGAAAAGAAACTAAAAAACAAAAGATCAAAAGATCTTGGGTGGAAATAAAGAAAATTCAAACTTGGATGAGTATTCCACAAGGAACACACAAAAGATCAAAGCGAAAAGAGAAATGAATAAACGATGTTTCGCCCTGGGTAACCAGTGTGGGCTCATCAGTAGTTTCACTGGTCACCCTCCACTATACATCAATAAACACCATCATACACTTAGATTTCCAACCTTGAACCACTCACAAATAGGCATCGTTCCGCACTGGTACTTACTTATCCAAGTTACCTAATACGAATTCGTCCTGGCGTGTTAATATTTCCAGTAGGATTATGCTCCTAAGGCAATTAAAATAAAGAAGAAGTTAAAAAACCTCCAAATCAGTTACTTCAACCGAAAAGAAACTAAAAAACAAAAGATCAAAAGATCTTGGGTGGAAATAAAGAAAATTCAAACTTGGATGAGTATTCCACAAGGAACACACAAAAGATCAAAGCGAAAAGAGAAATGAATAAACGATGTTTCGCCCTGGGTAACCAGTGTGGGCTCATCAGTAGTTTCACTGGTCACCCTCCACTATACATCAATAAACACCATCATACACTTAGATTTCCAACCTTGAACCACTCACAAATAGGCATCGTTCCGCACTGGTACTTACTTATCCAAGTTACCTAATACGAATTCGTCCTGGCGTGTTAATATTTCCAGTAGGATTATGCTCCTAAGGCAATTAAAATAAAGAAGAAGTTAAAAAACCTCCAAATCAGTTACTTCAACCGAAAAGAAACTAAAAAACAAAAGATCAAAAGATCTTGGGTGGAAATAAAGAAAATTCAAACTTGGATGAGTATTCCACAAGGAACACACAAAAGATCAAAGCGAAAAGAGAAATGAATAAACGATGTTTCGCCCTGGGTAACCAGTGTGGGCTCATCAGTAGTTTCACTGGTCACCCTCCACTATACATCAATAAACACCATCATACACTTAGATTTCCAACCTTGAACCACTCACAAATAGGCATCGTTCCGCACTGGTACTTACTTATCCAAGTTACCTAATACGAATTCGTCCTGGCGTGTTAATATTTCCAGTAGGATTATGCTCCTAAGGCAATTAAAATAAAGAAGAAGTTAAAAAACCTCCAAATCAGTTACTTCAACCGAAAAGAAACTAAAAAACAAAAGATCAAAAGATCTTGGGTGGAAATAAAGAAAATTCAAACTTGGATGAGTATTCCACAAGGAACACACAAAAGATCAAAGCGAAAAGAGAAATGAATAAACGATGTTTCGCCCTGGGTAACCAGTGTGGGCTCATCAGTAGTTTCACTGGTCACCCTCCACTATACATCAATAAACACCATCATACACTTAGATTTCCAACCTTGAACCACTCACAAATAGGCATCGTTCCGCACTGGTACTTACTTATCCAAGTTACCTAATACGAATTCGTCCTGGCGTGTTAATATTTCCAGTAGGATTATGCTCCTAAGGCAATTAAAATAAAGAAGAAGTTAAAAAACCTCCAAATCAGTTACTTCAACCGAAAAGAAACTAAAAAACAAAAGATCAAAAGATCTTGGGTGGAAATAAAGAAAATTCAAACTTGGATGAGTATTCCACAAGGAACACACAAAAGATCAAAGCGAAAAGAGAAATGAATAAACGATGTTTCGCCCTGGGTAACCAGTGTGGGCTCATCAGTAGTTTCACTGGTCACCCTCCACTATACATCAATAAACACCATCATACACTTAGATTTCCAACCTTGAACCACTCACAAATAGGCATCGTTCCGCACTGGTACTTACTTATCCAAGTTACCTAATACGAATTCGTCCTGGCGTGTTAATATTTCCAGTAGGATTATGCTCCTAAGGCAATTAAAATAAAGAAGAAGTTAAAAAACCTCCAAATCAGTTACTTCAACCGAAAAGAAACTAAAAAACAAAAGATCAAAAGATCTTGGGTGGAAATAAAGAAAATTCAAACTTGGATGAGTATTCCACAAGGAACACACAAAAGATCAAAGCGAAAAGAGAAATGAATAAACGATGTTTCGCCCTGGGTAACCAGTGTGGGCTCATCAGTAGTTTCACTGGTCACCCTCCACTATACATCAATAAACACCATCATACACTTAGATTTCCAACCTTGAACCACTCACAAATAGGCATCGTTCCGCACTGGTACTTACTTATCCAAGTTACCTAATACGAATTCGTCCTGGCGTGTTAATATTTCCAGTAGGATTATGCTCCTAAGGCAATTAAAATAAAGAAGAAGTTAAAAAACCTCCAAATCAGTTACTTCAACCGAAAAGAAACTAAAAAACAAAAGATCAAAAGATCTTGGGTGGAAATAAAGAAAATTCAAACTTGGATGAGTATTCCACAAGGAACACACAAAAGATCAAAGCGAAAAGAGAAATGAATAAACGATGTTTCGCCCTGGGTAACCAGTGTGGGCTCATCAGTAGTTTCACTGGTCACCCTCCACTATACATCAATAAACACCATCATACACTTAGATTTCCAACCTTGAACCACTCACAAATAGGCATCGTTCCGCACTGGTACTTACTTATCCAAGTTACCTAATACGAATTCGTCCTGGCGTGTTAATATTTCCAGTAGGATTATGCTCCTAAGGCAATTAAAATAAAGAAGAAGTTAAAAAACCTCCAAATCAGTTACTTCAACCGAAAAGAAACTAAAAAACAAAAGATCAAAAGATCTTGGGTGGAAATAAAGAAAATTCAAACTTGGATGAGTATTCCACAAGGAACACACAAAAGATCAAAGCGAAAAGAGAAATGAATAAACGATGTTTCGCCCTGGGTAACCAGTGTGGGCTCATCAGTAGTTTCACTGGTCACCCTCCACTATACATCAATAAACACCATCATACACTTAGATTTCCAACCTTGAACCACTCACAAATAGGCATCGTTCCGCACTGGTACTTACTTATCCAAGTTACCTAATACGAATTCGTCCTGGCGTGTTAATATTTCCAGTAGGATTATGCTCCTAAGGCAATTAAAATAAAGAAGAAGTTAAAAAACCTCCAAATCAGTTACTTCAACCGAAAAGAAACTAAAAAACAAAAGATCAAAAGATCTTGGGTGGAAATAAAGAAAATTCAAACTTGGATGAGTATTCCACAAGGAACACACAAAAGATCAAAGCGAAAAGAGAAATGAATAAACGATGTTTCGCCCTGGGTAACCAGTGTGGGCTCATCAGTAGTTTCACTGGTCACCCTCCACTATACATCAATAAACACCATCATACACTTAGATTTCCAACCTTGAACCACTCACAAATAGGCATCGTTCCGCACTGGTACTTACTTATCCAAGTTACCTAATACGAATTCGTCCTGGCGTGTTAATATTTCCAGTAGGATTATGCTCCTAAGGCAATTAAAATAAAGAAGAAGTTAAAAAACCTCCAAATCAGTTACTTCAACCGAAAAGAAACTAAAAAACAAAAGATCAAAAGATCTTGGGTGGAAATAAAGAAAATTCAAACTTGGATGAGTATTCCACAAGGAACACACAAAAGATCAAAGCGAAAAGAGAAATGAATAAACGATGTTTCGCCCTGGGTAACCAGTGTGGGCTCATCAGTAGTTTCACTGGTCACCCTCCACTATACATCAATAAACACCATCATACACTTAGATTTCCAACCTTGAACCACTCACAAATAGGCATCGTTCCGCACTGGTACTTACTTATCCAAGTTACCTAATACGAATTCGTCCTGGCGTGTTAATATTTCCAGTAGGATTATGCTCCTAAGGCAATTAAAATAAAGAAGAAGTTAAAAAACCTCCAAATCAGTTACTTCAACCGAAAAGAAACTAAAAAACAAAAGATCAAAAGATCTTGGGTGGAAATAAAGAAAATTCAAACTTGGATGAGTATTCCACAAGGAACACACAAAAGATCAAAGCGAAAAGAGAAATGAATAAACGATGTTTCGCCCTGGGTAACCAGTGTGGGCTCATCAGTAGTTTCACTGGTCACCCTCCACTATACATCAATAAACACCATCATACACTTAGATTTCCAACCTTGAACCACTCACAAATAGGCATCGTTCCGCACTGGTACTTACTTATCCAAGTTACCTAATACGAATTCGTCCTGGCGTGTTAATATTTCCAGTAGGATTATGCTCCTAAGGCAATTAAAATAAAGAAGAAGTTAAAAAACCTCCAAATCAGTTACTTCAACCGAAAAGAAACTAAAAAAAACAAAAGATCAAAAGATCTTGGGTGGAAATAAAGAAAATTCAAACTTGGATGAGTATTCCACAAGGAACACACAAAAGATCAAAGCGAAAAGAGAAATGAATAAACGATGTTTCGCCCTGGGTAACCAGTGTGGGCTCATCAGTAGTTTCACTGGTCACCCTCCACTATACATCAATAAACACCATCATACACTTAGATTTCCAACCTTGAACCACTCACAAATAGGCATCGTTCCGCACTGGTACTTACTTATCCAAGTTACCTAATACGAATTCGTCCTGGCGTGTTAATATTTCCAGTAGGATTATGCTCCTAAGGCAATTAAAATAAAGAAGAAGTTAAAAAACCTCCAAATCAGTTACTTCAACCGAAAAGAAACTAAAAAACAAAAGATCAAAAGATCTTGGGTGGAAATAAAGAAAATTCAAACTTGGATGAGTATTCCACAAGGAACACACAAAAGATCAAAGCGAAAAGAGAAATGAATAAACGATGTTTCGCCCTGGGTAACCAGTGTGGGCTCATCAGTAGTTTCACTGGTCACCCTCCACTATACATCAATAAACACCATCATACACTTAGATTTCCAACCTTGAACCACTCACAAATAGGCATCGTTCCGCACTGGTACTTACTTATCCAAGTTACCTAATACGAATTCGTCCTGGCGTGTTAATATTTCCAGTAGGATTATGCTCCTAAGGCAATTAAAATAAAGAAGAAGTTAAAAAACCTCCAAATCAGTTACTTCAACCGAAAAGAAACTAAAAAACAAAAGATCAAAAGATCTTGGGTGGAAATAAAGAAAATTCAAACTTGGATGAGTATTCCACAAGGAACACACAAAAGATCAAAGCGAAAAGAGAAATGAATAAACGATGTTTCGCCCTGGGTAACCAGTGTGGGCTCATCAGTAGTTTCACTGGTCACCCTCCACTATACATCAATAAACACCATCATACACTTAGATTTCCAACCTTGAACCACTCACAAATAGGCATCGTTCCGCACTGGTACTTACTTATCCAAGTTACCTAATACGAATTCGTCCTGGCGTGTTAATATTTCCAGTAGGATTATGCTCCTAAGGCAATTAAAATAAAGAAGAAGTTAAAAAACCTCCAAATCAGTTACTTCAACCGAAAAGAAACTAAAAAACAAAAGATCAAAAGATCTTGGGTGGAAATAAAGAAAATTCAAACTTGGATGAGTATTCCACAAGGAACACACAAAAGATCAAAGCGAAAAGAGAAATGAATAAACGATGTTTCGCCCTGGGTAACCAGTGTGGGCTCATCAGTAGTTTCACTGGTCACCCTCCACTATACATCAATAAACACCATCATACACTTAGATTTCCAACCTTGAACCACTCACAAATAGGCATCGTTCCGCACTGGTACTTACTTATCCAAGTTACCTAATACGAATTCGTCCTGGCGTGTTAATATTTCCAGTAGGATTATGCTCCTAAGGCAATTAAAATAAAGAAGAAGTTAAAAAACCTCCAAATCAGTTACTTCAACCGAAAAGAAACTAAAAAACAAAAGATCAAAAGATCTTGGGTGGAAATAAAGAAAATTCAAACTTGGATGAGTATTCCACAAGGAACACACAAAAGATCAAAGCGAAAAGAGAAATGAATAAACGATGTTTCGCCCTGGGTAACCAGTGTGGGCTCATCAGTAGTTTCACTGGTCACCCTCCACTATACATCAATAAACACCATCAGAATATTGAAAATATCGCCGCTTTTGACAAAACTGTCCACTGGATATCTATTGGAATAAATAAGTATATCCAGTGTACTAAGAAAATGAGACCAACGGGTATATATTGTAATTATTAATTTTTTCGTTCCACTGGATAACCAATGGATTTAGTATAATAGTGGTACAATAGTCAAAATATTGAAACTTTTGGACTGTTTTGGGATGTCCAAGAGCCGTCCAACGTTTTGACAATTGAATTATCCGATGGATATGCCTTGGACATAATTTCCTGCAAATTTCGTTGTCCAATGGACTACTGCATTGTCCAGAAAACTCTATCCTCTGGACATCCTTGGGACAGAGTTGTGCTGTCTGGGTACATATAACAACAGAAGAAAGTGAAAAATTTCACACGAGCGTGAATGTTGTGAATGCACTATATAGCCGAGTGAAACACGCGTGTGTAAGAAAGTTACTTTCTGTCGAGTTGCGTACGCTATTTTTCTTACGAACACTGATGAATTGAACTAATTTTTGTAAAAATTGGTCTTTAATATTGCACAAATCAAATAAATCTGCTTTTCCGCACGTTTCTAAGGATGCAAATCGTGTGAAATTCATCATTTTTATATGTGGTCGTAGGAAATAGTTATTTACCTAACAAGTGCGGAAAGTGATACTTTACACCGCCGGCAGTTCGCCGAACGAAACGAAGCGAGTTCGGTCAAGCCGGCAAGGGTGGTAAAGACACTTTACGCATGTGTTAGGTACAATATTTTACCTATAAGCCTTAAAAATTCCCAAAAAATAAATATAAATATCTGTAATGAAGGGAAAATTTAGCGCCCTCATAAATTTACAGAAAAGATTTGTGGCGTAGAGGGCAAAGGGTGAGGGAATAAATGGGAAAAAAGTTTTTCCTCGACCAGGATTTGAACCCGGGACCTCTAGAATAGCATCATCATCATCATTAATTTATTTACAGTCTTATCATATTTACAATATTTACAAGTTAACTCTATAAAATAAATAAGTTCGCTATGGATTGCGCCGATATGGTCAAACCAGGCGTTTCCATATTTAATTGCTTATGGCTGGTCTTGTGCCTTAGGTTGTCCTTGTTTTGTCCTTGTCTGTTAGTCTGTCTGCAGCCTCCGCCTAATGCCTATGCTACGTTTTTATTAATTTTTGTCTCTTTGCAAAAGAGCTAAACAGCGATTTAATTGTTTTAATTTTTTGGGGTTTTAAAGTTTTCATTTAAACAGTGGAAAAAAAAGTCAAAAACCACTTTAAGACATTTGTAGTGTGCATTATGCACGTTTGTTTATTTGGAACATCTGTGAGTTTGTATGGCTGTATGTCTGTTTGTTTCGTCTGTTTTTTGGGTGTTTTCTTTATTATCTTGCGATTTCCACATTTTGCTCATTTATTTCTTGATAAATCGGTTTATGTTTAAAGTTTGAGTTGTGTTGTCGGTAGTAGGTTAGGTCACTTGTAAGGGGAGAGTTTTGAACATGTTTTGTGAAAAATTTTTGTGAAATTTCGTCTATGTATTCAGTTATGTACGGTATGTTTGTTTGTATGTGTAGTTCGCGGGTCGTTGTGTATCGGTCCGCATTTAGTACGTGTCGTAGGACTTTGTTTTGCATCACCTGCAACCTTCTACGTTGGGTGTCTGATGCTCCTGCAAATACTGGGGCACCGTAGGTTAGTGCGCGTCGTAGAACAGCTTTGTAAAGCAGTATTTTGTTTTGTGAATGGATATAGGAATGACGATTTATTAATGGGTAGATTTTTTGAATGGAACCTGCGGTACGTTGGATGAGGGATGTGTCATGGGGTTTGAAAGATAGGGGTTTGTCGAGGGTTATACCTAGATAACAGACTTTGTCTTGGGATGGATCTGGGTATTGATTATTTTTAGCGGTCGAATGATTCTGGTGTTGGTAAATTTTTTGGTTAGCACTATTTGTTCTGTCTTTTGTGGATTTATTTTTAATTTCCATGTTTCGAAGTACGGTAGGTGGAAGTTGAGATGGTATTGGATATGCCGGTTGGCAACTTCTGCGTAGTAAGAGTGAGCGAATAGTCCCTGGTCATGTGCGAAGTGTCCGGTTTTTGTGTTTGGATATGTGGGGGTATCTGCAGTATACAGGGTGTATAGTTTTGGAGCCAAAACCGTTCCTTGAGAGACGCCGGCTCTGGTAGAATGGGGTTGGGAGATATTGGAATTTACCCTTACAGAGAAAGTTCGGGGTTCTAGGTAGGAGTATATTAGGGAAATTAAGTTTTGAGGGATTTTATGGATTTGTGCGTACTTGTAGATCAATCCGGAATGCCAAACGGTGTCAAACGCTTTTTCCATATCCAGGAGCGTCAGAACCGTGCACATGCCTTGGTTGAACTTCAAATACGCCTCGTTAACAAGTTTAGCGATTAGGAGGATGGTACTGTGACCGGGGCGGAATCCAAATTGGAAGTCTGGAGTAATGGAAAGTTTTTTGTCAATATTATTTAGACGGGTGAGGATCACCTTCTCGGCTACTTTGGAGAGGGTGTTTAGGAGGGAGGTAGGGCGGTAACTATTGGGAGATGTTGGGTCTTTGTTAGGTTTTGGGATAGGAATTATTATAAGTGCTGTAGGAATAAGATGGCATTTATAATGCAGGTTAATTGGACTAGGGCTTTTCTCGGAAGATTTTTAAGGAGAATATTGTGAATCTCATCGGGACCAGGGGCTTTGTTGTTGGAAAGGGTGCGGATAATATTTATTATTTCGGTAGGGGTTGCTATTATTTTTTGTTTTGTGCGTGTTCTGTTTATGTGTTCTTGTTCTGGTGTTGTGTTTGGCGCGGGGGTGTGTTCGAAGTGTTGTGCAAGTGTTTCGGCTTTTTCGGCGTCTGACATAACGGATTCAGTCAACGAGGGTATTGGTAGAAAAGGCCGTCTAATCCACTTTGTTATACGCCAAAGTGAATTATCGGCCACTCCCAGTCCTCGGAGTCTGTCCCGCCAGACGTCGTTTTTGTGCGAGTTTATTCTGTCGTGTATCATGTTTTGTAAAGTAATTAGTTCTTGTCTATCTCTTGGAAGTCGGTGTCTGTGCCATTGTCGGCGTAGCTGATTTTTCTGTTGTATTAGGTACTTAATGTCATCGGGAATTCGATCTTCGGCAGGTTTTATATTTACCTTTTTTGCCACTTTATTTCTTGCGTACTTCATTTTCCAAAATTTGTGTGTCTGTAATTCTGTTGTTTATGTTCAATTTTCTGTTTATTATTTCCCAACTAGCAATTTGTCGACGTCTCAACGTTGTGCACCGCGTGCCAACGTTGCGTCGCAACGTTTACTTTTACTCAAACACCACCCACTTTTGCACCAATTTGGTGGATGATTTTTTGGTTGAGTCAACGTCGCGATCGCGACTACAGTTGAAGGAATAGTTCAATGGGTTTTGGAGTACAATTATTTGTTCAAAATTATTCATTACGTAAAATGTTAAATACACTATTCGACTACAAATTAAACTATTTCTAACACCATAATATTATTAAACAATCATGTTTTGCATCATCATACGATGCGAACCAATGCCAAAATATATAAACAGACGGTAGTTTACTGTCAAATGTACAGTTCGTAGCTCTAAAAAACAAGCGCGCCCTCGATTAAGATGATTTTATGAAATTAAAAAAAAATCATGATTTAAAAATCGCTTCGAAATTCCTTTAAAGATGTTGCTTAGGATTCCTAAGAACAAAATACGGATTTTTATATACAAAAAGATCTTAGTTTATTGTAGAAAAAAGCAAAAAAATAATTTTTAATGTTTGTTTACAAATTAGCATACAATGGTTTTAACAATCAATCATGGCGGCACTTATTAGTTTCTATGACAACCAAAGGAGTCCCGTGTCTCGACTGCTTTAACTACTTACCTGTGTTTTGAACGGATCCCCTAACTTAAAAGACGCGAACACGCGTCAATTTTTACCCAATCGAAATTGCTCCACAGTTTGGCTTTCTGCTGTTCATTTAATTTCCGTCCTTGTTGTTTACACAGGACCTTCCTCTTTTTTTCTGACACACTGGGGAATCACCTTCAATGACACCTGTCACATGTCAAAATATCGAAGAATATTTATACCATTTGTTCCTTTTCATAGTGCAAAATGTTCAAACAAAACTAATAGAAAATTTACAAAACACTTCTTAGTTACTTTTACTGAATTAATTGACGTTTGTATGACAGACAGCAGTGCTCCAAAATTGGTTTGTTGCAAACATAACAGAAAAATTGGTTAGATGAAAACAGGCGCGCCCGCGTCTCCAACAAACCGGCCAGAAAACGTGGAGTAAATTGATCAATTTTTGGTTTAGCACACACCGGTTTGTAGTCGGCGCCTTCATAACTAAGGAATTACGGTTAGTACAATAGACGGTCATAAATAGTTGTGATGGCGACTGAAGTTGTAATAAACGTTTAGGCGTCGTATAATAGTCGACGTTGTCGACCGTCGCCATCATAACTATTCTTTATCTGTAAAACAACGTTTAAAATTAGTGCAATTCTAATTTTTACAACTTGCACAACTAAAAATTGCTAGTTGGGAATTCCCTGTACAAAGTCCAGTTTGCATTTTTGTATATGTACGTTTGTCGGTCTGTCTGTTGCTGTCTGATATTTTCCAGCTTAAATATGACAGGGTTGTGATCGGAGGTAAGCGCATTTACTGAAAGCGGTTC
This sequence comes from Oxystoma pomonae, assembly GCA_963921995.1. Taxonomy (NCBI): domain Eukaryota; kingdom Metazoa; phylum Arthropoda; class Insecta; order Coleoptera; family Brentidae; genus Oxystoma; species Oxystoma pomonae. The sequence goes on along the minus strand of OY998168.1, from coordinate 87,187,259 downwards.
TATAAGTGTGGTTATGTTTTTGTTCACAACAATGTCAATGTAGGTGGGTGTTGTTCCGTTCCAGGGGTAGTGTGTTGGTATGTCTGTTGAGATAACTGCGTAGTTATTGTCTGTCATACTAGAATTTCAGTCTAATGCTCTACCAGCTGAGCTACGGAAGAACTGGGGTTTTAACTGGCTATTCGGAAATCCTTTCGTCCGATTCATTTGTTAGTAGTGGGGAGATCTTTGAAGCCTACTGCGGCTTTAAAAACCTAGACATGTTATAAAGACAAGGAGGTACACATTCACGATTATTAGTTTTGTACGAAAACATTTTGGCGGATTCTCATTCTTATGTCGACTTAATCAGATAATTTTCCCGTTTAGTATATACTTTAATGGTATTTCATTACATAGAATACTAGAATAACATTGGTTTGATGTTCTGCTTTTACAGTACTAGAATAGTTTGTGCACTAAAAGGACCAAATAATGTTTCAATGCCCAAGTAACACAGGACGTCTTCAGAACGTCCCATTTAGGTCCGAATGTCCTGGGTCCTAAGCGGATGTCCTATGGACGCCCAGTTAAGGACCAGTTGAGGATCAAAATTTTAAGACATCTTTAGGACGTCTTTAGGACTTATTTTTTGGTAATTATACACTATATAAGAGGTTTTCAGCCAATTTTTAGTATTAAGGTTAGAAAATTTTCACTGAGGTTAGGCCGACTTCTGCAGTCCCTTGAAAAAAAATTTCTAAAAACTCAAAACAGACGGACAACCGAAGACTGCATAAATACACTTTTTTAATACAAAAATAGAGTTTATTCGGGATTACTTCATCAGAACTATGTTCAGATTACACGCCGGATGTCGTCGGGGGATATTTCTGTCTCTCTCTCTCTCTCTCTCTCTATAAATTGCGAAAAAAACGTTTATTTCATTTCATTTAAATGTCATTACAACGGTTTTTTTATTTGTGCTTAGTGGGGAGCTAGTTTTAATATTTTGTATGATTTGTCTTTTCCCTTTATAAATATGTTTATATGGGTTTACCAAAGAATATACTCATAAACTTTTACTATTATAATTATTAGTCTTAATTTTACTAAATACGTCTTAAATAGTTTAAAATGTCTCCAAAACAATACCAAAAATGTCCTGGAAATGTCCCAGTAATGCCTAGGGACGCCTTAAACCGATCAGATTTGCGCCTAGGGACGTCTTAAACCGACATCCTTAAGACGTACTGGAACGTACGTCTTATGGACATCTATTTTTGTAACAAAATATGTCCTAAAGACGACGTTAAGACGTCGAACGCCCTAAAATGGACGTCCTGAGCGGACAAACTATGGACATCTTTGGTACGTCTTTGTGCTACTTGGGTAAGTGATATATACTTTGCATATGCTAAAGATGTTCTAAAAGTTAACTTCTTTAATGTTGTTTCCTTAGCATATGCTAATCAAATACTAGAAGCGCATTCTCTTGATGTTCTTTTGCAGTAACAGAATAGCATGTGCGCTAAAAGGACCAAAATAATAATGTTTCAATGAGTGAAATATACTTTGCATATGATAAAGATGTTCTAATAGTAACCTTCTTTAGTGGTATATCCTTAGAATATTCTAAGAAAATACTTAGAAGCTCATTCTTTTGATGTTCTTTTATGGTACCAGAATAGCATGTGGGCTAAACTGACCAAAAAATGTTTTAAAATTGATATATTCATTGCATTTGTTAAAGATGTACTAAAAAGGACCTGCTCAAATGGTACATTCATGATATTTGCTATAAATATCCTTAATAGCATATACTTGTACCAAGCATATGCTAAAGATGTGTTCAAAAGGACATCCTCAAAAGGAGGTTTAATGCATATGCTATGCATGTAAATGTTCTTATACAATATACAATATAGGTACCTCCTACTCTCTTGCAAATTTTCACCAATCGCAAAGCTAAAAGCTATCACGCGACTTAACACACTCGTTGGCAGCTTCATATTTTTGGGCACACTTTACTGTAGTTTGTATGAGCAGAAATATCTCAATCGAAATGTGATGACCTTTGTAATTGGTGGAAATCTGCTTGAGAGTACTCTTTTGAGTCTACCTTTCTAAGTATTAACTTACCGAGGCTTTTTGATATTCCGGATACTAGTTCAGGGCCCCCATAAAATGTCTTTCTGGTCCTTGCTAAGCTAAGGAGTCTGCGTTTTCATTGTCATATACGATACCTACTTACGGCCATATTCTCTACAAAAATTCAAAACCGGTTTTTTCCCATACCTATTTTTTTCTCAATTAAGTGTGCTTATGCCGATACCGATTGACCAATAATGATTAACCCAAATTTTGTGGGGGCTTAACCCGCAAACAGTAGAAAGACAAATGAGTCAAGGTATTTAAAGTGTTTTTATAAAATGATAAAACTTTGTGGGAAATATAAAATTCTAAATAAAAAATTAAAAATCTTAGGGAGATTAAATTGAGTCCGAAAAACTAACCAAAACATTTTAGTTTTTATTTTAATGTTTGCATAAATTTCTTATTTTTTAATTTATCTGGTTAATGTTTCTGTTTAAAATAAAAAATTAAACGGAGTAAAAAAAACACTGGAGAGTATTAAATATAGTAAATTTAACAACTAGTGGCTAAAATAGAGCTTTTGTTGCAAGCGTTGGTTTATATAACGAGCGCAGCGAGGTATTTACAAACGTGAGTGAAAAAAAGTACAGTTTAGCCGCGAGTTGTTAACACTATTTTTTTTGTTTGAAAGTTTGAGACAATGATGTGTTTGAAATTAACTCTGTGTTTCGGACTACTAGTTTGCACCTGAAGACGATCAGAGATTGTACTGATCGAAACGTCGTGTATAAATAAAATATAGACAATGGAAGTCCGAAACACAGAGTTAACTATTTTTTTTAATACCTTTATCAAAAAATCTCGAATCTCGAACGAAGAGCACTTCTCGCAACATAACATCTTTACACTATAAATCAAGGCGGCTGGTAAATGAAATAACAATGCGATTTCCATAGCGATGTGCTTTTTTACTAGGTGACGTTCATTGTTGCGACATTTTAATCTTTGACAGTTTGATATTTTGACAATCTTTTTAAATGATTTTTTCCTAAATACTTGGTGAAAACTGGCGGAAATGACTTAATTTTTATATTACAATATTACTATATTCCGCTATTTCTCTTTAATTTTGGGTAAAAAACGGACAGAAATCTTTTTTTGCACCCGTGATCAAAAAAAAAGTTTTTTTTTTCATCGGTAACCAAAACAGCCATGCTTTAATTATCTGCAGACGGTTACTAAAATCATGTTTTATGTCCCCGAAGTAGTTGTTTTAGTTAGTTCCCTGTATAACCTTGTAACCTTGTAACAGTTTTGAAAATCTATCGATTCGTTTTTGAGATATTCATTTTCAAAATAAACGCATAGAAGAAAAAATTGCAATGATAAAATATATCTTTAACAAAAACAAAATCGACGTGTCCTGGAATTTCTCAAAAAATATTTTGCATTGGTCCATGCAACTGTAAAAGTGAATATCTAAAGGGTGGTCCAAAAAATCTTGCACACTTTTGAACTTGCTATAACGTTTGATCCAATTGGTCGATTTCAAAATGTTTTAACTTTTTACAAAGGCAAGATATCAGACTTTTCCGACCCGGCCCAATATTTGACATTTCCTAAAAATCCAAGATGGCAAACCGTTCTAAATAACGGGAAATTTTCAACCCCCCCCCTGCAAAAAAAATATGTGCGGCACTGGAGAAAATCTAAGTCATTGTGACAAAAGCCTTATGTATTCTCTCTATACCAAGGCATTACTTAATTAAATCGGTTAGGAAATAAAAAAATACGGACTTTTATATTGAGTGGAGTTGTTTGCTGTAACTTTAGATAAAAATACAAGATTTAAGGATTTTATGTTGTGGTTCAAAATTTAACAATTCTCAAAAATCCATGATAAGGAACATTTTTAAACAATGGGTAATTTTCACCCCCCCCCTCTGCTCTTCCGCGAAATAAAAATTATGTTTGGTATCTATACTGAACAAAATCTAAATTAATGCGACAAAGGTTCTCTCCCTGCTGCATATATGAAGTTATCACTAAATTAATTTGGTTAAGAAATTAAAAATTGATCATCAAGTATGGTGACATAAACTAAATGCCGCTTTGCTTAAAATTTGCCTGTTTCTGTATATAGGAAAAAGATTTTATTAGGCCCATTGAGTGGCCTGCTAACAGCCCCGATTTAAATCTGGTAGACATTCATTATTGGGGAGATTTAAAAAAAGAAGTGTTCAGAAATGGCCGCAGCTAGGGCGACATTATCGAACAGTGTCAAGGCACATTACCAATGCTTTTACTACATGGCGTAACGATTTGCCTACTGTCTTAAGAACACATGGGGATCAGATTAGAAAATCTCAGTAGTTCGATCTTGATTATAATATACGTAAACTAAAGGTTATTTTTATTTAAAAGTAAAAGTGTTTGATGATTAATAGCAAAGTAAAGTTAGCTTAAGCTTAAGTTTAAAACCACAGCAACTTTTTTATTTTATTACAAATCACAATTTTTACTGAAAACGCTGGAAATGATGACACTAACCTGTTTACTTCTTAACTGATTTAAGCAAGTGATACCTCCATATAACTGGCAGAGATTGGAGGTAGAATGGCCTCGATTTTGTTTTGTTACTTTTTTAGAGTAGTGAAATTACCCTGTGTTAAAGCTGTCCGCCATCTTGGATGTTCAAAAAATGTCAAAGCCGCAAGCTTTGATCACCCAAAAATGTGAAAATGTTTAAAATCAAGTAATCCTTTCAAAAGTTAAAGCAAATACAAAAAAAACACTTATTTCAGAGTTTTATAGTTTTCTTATCTCTTAACCGATTTAATTAAATAATACCTTGGTATAGAAAGCATATATAAGGCTTTTGTCGCAATGACTTATATTTTCTCCAGTGCCGCACGTATTTTTTTTGCAGGAGGGTGAAAATTAACCAAAATTCAAAACAGTCCGCCATCTTGGATTTTTGCGAAATGTATTTTTTGAACCGGAACGGAAAAGTCTCGTGTCTTGTCTTTCAAAAAAGTTTAAAAATTTTTAAATCGAGCTATTCAATCAAAAGTTATAGCAAATTTAAAAGTGTGCAAGATTTTTTGGCCCACCCTATATTTTGTACTCACGTAATTGTTGGACGTCGCGTCGCCCTATGAATTTTCGTATTAAACAAATACCTCCTTTTTAAAATGGTTTTCATACCGTGGAGCCAAGCGAGCATCGGATTCATAAATGCCGGGTTTTGACGATTTCTTGCGACATTTTAACAATGTTTTTTATACGGATTTTGATATTGCCAGAGGGCTACTTTTACTTGGCACAATTTTTCAGACGGCATGACTGCCTATAGGTCTGCCGGGTTTTTGGCTTAGATATAAAAATCACGTGATCTTGGCAACTCCCATCCAAACAAAGCGGTATGATTGCCCTAAATTTCATCGGGTTAGTACAAATTTTCGTGTTTTTAGAACGTGGTTTAATATTTGGGTGGGGGAGATTTCCCCCGTCTCCCCCCCTGTAGTAATACCGCCAAAGATTAAGAATTTGGCCGAAAAAGTGACTAAGTACACTTCCAACTATTTTTTTGTTTCCTGAAAAAAAAATATTTTTTTACTGTCCTTGCATTTTCCGAAAAAAAAACGTAGCGATAATAACTCTTTTTATCAAGTTAGCCTGGAAAAAATGCAGAGCCAAAAACTCTTCCGGGCGCGAGTAGATTGCATCAGGCATGCGCAGTAGATTTTTCGCGTTTGGCCTTGCTCATTATTTTCTTTGTTTTTCAAAGTTATTTGTTACGCATTTTGCAATACTTGGGCCATTATAGTATCTCAGTGGCGGTCGCAGGTTTTCCAAAAGGGGGGAGGCGTGAGATCAAAATTTTGTAAAAGCGAAGAAAAAGTCTTATGTAAAAGTTCCAAAATTAATGCAAATTTTTACCCAATAGGGCGCCGCAGGTGAAAATTTTTAAAAAACTATCAAAAATTTTAAATAAATTTTAAAAAACGGGAGGTGGCCGCAAAGTAATACTTTGCGGCTTGAGAAAAAAGTTTGAGGCGCAACGCGAAGCGGAGCGCGGCAATGTTTTGAAAGCGGCAAAGTTTTTTGCACTCGAACTACACACAAGATTTTTTCTACAACCGAACGATAAGCAGTTGCAGGAGCGAGCGTTTTTTTACTTTGTCGCTTGCTGATCGGAAATCTGGTTAGTTTGCCGCTCGGCGAGCGACAAAGTAAAAAGACGCCCGGTCCTCGGTAAAGTGCAACTTTGCGCTTTCTTTTTGAAGCGCAAACATGGTACTTTTCGCTTGGTTGTAGAAAATAGCTGTCTGTGTATTAAGAGCGCAAAGTAATACTTTTTGCACTTTGCGTCGCGCGGCAAGGTTTTGAAAGCTGCAGAGTTTTTGCGCTCGAATTACACACAAGAGTTTTTCTACAACCGAGCGAAAAGTAGTTGCAGAAGCGAGCGTTTTTTTACTTTGCCTCTCGCTATTTGGTTACTTTACCGCTCGGCGAGCGACAAAGTAAAAAACCGCTCGCTCTTTGAAAAAGTGCAACTGGTACTTTTCAATTGATTCAAAACAAACTTACGGCTTTCCTGGACAATGTTTTATTTAATTAATTTTACCAACATACAACGTTTCGGCCCTAGATCTGGACCATCATCAGGGCTAGATAAATAGATTTGGCTGTTGGTATAATTAATTAAATAAACAAGAAAGCCGTCAGTTTGTTTTGAATCAATTAAAATAAAGAGGACGAGAAAATATATATTTAATGGTACTTTTCGCTCGGTTGTAGGAAAACTATATTATTTGTTACAAAATTTATATATATATACAATGAATTAACAAACACTTTTATTATTGAATCTAGAGTTTAGGCACTGATTCTGCACATCTCACGTAATAGTCCAGCAGTTTTTCCCTGATAACTTATTACCATGTTTAAAATATGTTGGTGGAACCTGTCACCGTGTTTGTCACTTACAGCACCACAGATATCCGTAATCCAGATGAGAATCAACGAAATAAATTTTTAACGATATGTTACATTCTAGGTTTTGATAACAGAGAAGAAGTTTGTCCGGGGGCATGTACGCAAATTTTTTCCTAAACTGGGGACCCACAAATATTCCCTTTTTAATTTTAGCGTCATCGACTTTGTTTATACGGACTTCGTAAAGCGCTTTTATATATATAGGCTGGATTCTTTAAATGGAACGGTGCTTCTAGAGGCTTTAGGGAAGAGGTTAAAAAAAAAGATAAAAGCGAATTTTTAATGATTTTTTTTATACCTTCATGAAAAACATGACTTTAGTAACAGTCTGCAGATAGTTAAAGCATGGCTTTTTGGTTACCGATGCAAAAAAACTTTCTTTTTTTTGATCACGGGTGCAAAAAAAGATTTCTGTCTGTTTTTTACCCAAAGTTAAAGAGAAATAGTGGAAAATAGTAATATTGAAAAAATCGAATTATTCTTGCCTAAGAATTAAGGCCTTTCCGCCAGTTTTCACCAGGTATTTACGAAAAAATCATTTAAAAATATCGTCAAAATATCAAATTGATTAAAATGTCGCAACAATGAACGTCAACGAGTAAAAAGACACATCACTATGGAAACGATTGTTATTTCATTTACCAGCCGCCTTGATTTATAGTGTAAAGATGGTGTGTTGCGAGAAGTTCTCTTCGTTCAAGATTTCTAAAAGTATTTTGTTGTTTTTCTTGGATTTTTTAATAAAAGTATTAAAAAAAATAGTGTTAACAACTCGCGGCTAACCTGTGCTTTTTTTTACTCGCGTTTTTAAATACCTCGCTGCGCTCGATATTTAAACCAAAGCTTGTAAAAAAGCACTATTTTAGCCACTAGTTGTTAAAACTACTATTTCCGGACTTTGCGCGCATGATAGAAAAAAATTTGGGACTCCCAACTGGAGGCCCAGGGCCTACCAAGTACTTTTTTTTTAAATGAGAAGGTACCACTTGTGGTGACTTTTGGGAAAGCTTGTTAAAAAAGAAACCTGTGTGTCAAAAATTAAAAAAAAAAAATAATTTTTTTGTCAATTGTTTTAGCTTCAAAATAAACTACATCTTTCTCTATTTACTAAGCGGAATAAAGAAGATACCACACAAGGACATTATTGGTGCCCCATTTGGGGGCCCTCACTGAGGTTCCAGGGCCTATCAACATTTTTTTACGAGGAGATGCCACTTGTGGCACCTTTTTGGAAAGCCTGTTAAAAAAGAAATTCAATCAAATAAATTTTCTTTTACATCTGTCAACCCATGCGTGAAAAATATAAAAAAACCTATTTTTTTTTTAATTGTTTTTCAAAATATACTACATATTTCTTTATTTACTAAATGGAACAAAGAAACTACCACACAAGATTATTGTTAGCGTAAAATTTTTAACACAGAATGATAGATGTAAAAAAAATTATTTAATCAAATTTCTCTTTTACCAAGCTATCTAAAAAGGTGCCATAAATGGTACCTCCTCATGAAGAAAATGTTGGTAGGCCCCGGACCTTCAGTGAGGGTCCCTAAACGGGCCCCCAATAATGTTTTTGTGTCGTATTTTCTTTATTCCGCTTACTAAATAGAGAAATATGTAGTTTATTTTGAAGCTAAGTACAAAATTTTTTAAAAGGGGACTAAATTAGCACATACTACTGTATCTAAATAATACTACCCTGCCAAAAAACCCGCATTAAATCTCCTAAAAAACACACCTGATTCTTATCAGTGTTTATAAGGTTTATAATCTTTGTGAATTAAAATTATAGGTTTATTAAAGTTATTTCTTTGATTCTGGTAATATTTCAATTGGTCTAATATATTGGTTTTTTACCTGCTCCTATAGTATGATTTAACAAACTTATAAATATGTATAAAATCTTATAGTACAAAAGTTTTGTTTTCAAATATTTTATAGATTTATGAAAGCACCTTTTTCTAAGAGGTTTTATTATCAAACAGACTCATTAAACTTTGTAGGATTCTATGGTTACACCCTTGTTTTTTTATAATCTATTATGGGTTTACATAAGCACATTTTTTATGAGACTTTCCGAAAATTTTAAGACCAGCTAGGTTTCTATGAACATCCTGTTTTATTAATAGTTTGCTATGGGTTGGTAAAAACATAAGTTTTTTTAAGTCTTCCTTACAGTCAGAGAAACTCACAAAATTTTATAAGGTTTTCATTTTTTAAAAATAAATACTATGAGTTTAATACAAACAAATCTCATAAAATCTTCGTTTATTTTAACCACCTGAAAAGTAATTAAAAAAGCTATACTTAGTATACTTACTTACTTAGTTATATATACTGTCTTAACTATTGCAAAAAAATTTTATATATAGGTAAAGTAATAAGATCGTAGCTGCCGTAACCTAAATACCCTTTCAAACCGATATTAAGTCGTATTTTTTTTTTCGGACACCTGAACTTATAAAATCTTATTCAAAAACTGTAATCAAATGATCTGTCGTAAATACTTTTAAGAACAAAAAAAAATATTTTTTGGCTTATAAAATCTTGTAAGTTTTTATAAAGTATGCCTCATACTGACGACAAATAAGTACTTATAGGAGAACAGTTTTCTATTAGATATGTAGGGATTGTTCAATACCAAGATGTGTTATTATATTATAGTGGTTATGTCGTCGTAAGTTAAGGTTAGGTTATAGTTTAGTTTGCCTGTATTAATCCATATTATATTACTTCTACTACTATTACTACTACTCCAACTGCTGTTGCAGGTAGATCTTACAGAATATTTTAAACCTTTATAAGGATTTGTCATATTAAACAACATAAATTATTGTAATTTTTATAAACCAAGTGGCTGGTGAAATATGATGAGATCCTATGGGGGAATTGTGTTTCACTTTCACTAGTTAAAAATTATAAAATATCGTAAATTTATGTGAGCATGGATCATCAAAACCGATGTTTTACGGGTTATTTTTATTAGAATCTTTTATTTAACTTGCATTGTATTTATGTAACTAACTATGTTTGTTCGGCTGGAATCTTGCAACTTAATTTTAACCAACTTCCCGACATCCGATTGGCTTCAAATTTGGCATTCTTATATAGTTTCAGTGCCAATACAGGAATATAGTGTGATGAAATTGACAGCTCCCACCTACTCGAAGGGGGTGGAGGGAGGACAGTTGAAGTACGCCCGATTTCGTTGAAATTTGGTGTGTTGGGGCACTTGGGGATGGAGATAACGAATTTCTAATAAGATTTTGAAAATTCAATATGGCGGATTCAACCAATTTTAACTAACTTATACATATCCGATTGCCTTCAAATTTGGCATGCATTTACAGTTCCAGTGACAATACAATAATATATCATTATTAAGTAAGTTTGTTCTATTTCAACCAAAATCGGTACACGGAGGCTTTTGGAGATACGGAATGCGAATTTTTGATCAGATTTTGAAAATTGAATATGGCGGATTCAAGATGGACGATTTTCGGTCATGTTTTGCTAACCAATTTTAACTGACTTATCCACATCCGATTGTGTTCAAATTTGGTATGCGTTTATAGTTCCGGTGAGAATACAATAATATGGTATTCTCAGGTACCCACCGCCTTCTAACGAGGGAAGTGGAGGGGGAAAAAGATTTAATTTGCTCGATTTCAATCAAAATTGGCATACAGAGGTTTTTAAGGGGGATTATGAATTTTTTATCAGATTTGAAAATTTCAATATGGCGGATTCAAAATGGACGAATAAGGTTACAAATCTAAAAATTAAGGGTGTGTGTTCAAATTTGGTATGCGTTCATAGTTCCGGCGACAATATAATAATATGGTATTATTAGGTACACACTTTCCTCTAACAAGGGAAGTGGAGGGGGAAAAAGATTTAGTTTGTATGATTTCAATCAAAATTGGCATACAGGGGTATTTAAGGAGGGGGATTATGAATTTTTGATCAGAGTTGAAAATTTCAATATGGCGGATTCAAAATGGACGATGTAGGGTACAAATCTGAAAATTATGAAAATAAATATTTATTAAAAAAAACTTTTAAAGAACGAACTTTTATTAAATGCACTCAAAAGTAGAAAATAATATTTTATCTCTCTTATACCATAACAAAAGCGATTGGCGCAAATTAAAAATTTTAACTTTACGGTGACAAAGAGAAAATGTCCTTAAATTATAGAATAATACAACTGTTTCTTACGTGAATCGTCGATGTGACCGATCAATACCCTCTCCACATAGGCCGATCAGCTCTTATCGTTTTAGTGTCCTTTTCTCCACCTTCGCCGCCATTTTGACAGAAAACTAATGGATTATCTGTCACTTTTGAGTGAAAATGGCGGCGAAGGTGGATAAAAGGACACTAAATCGGTATGAGTTGATCGGCCTATCTGGAGAGGGCACTGGACCGATATACGATACCTAAATTTAAAATTTATTTCTTTTATTTATTGAAAAAAAAATTCAGGGTATAGTATAAAGGACCGATATTTCTATCCTCTTTAATGAACTTGACTTTGATGGAGTTGTGGCGCTCTTTCATCAAAATACGTCATACATACAGGGTGATAATTTGGAATTTTCACCCTGTATACAAATTATCACACTCCTGATGCATGCCGCCGCAGTACACGTTGTCTTCAGCAAATCAGCTTTCTACCTCGAGGGTACCACCAAAGTACCAAACAGGTGAATGTAGTTCTTGCAAGGCATTCAGCAATTCGAGCTACTCGAGGAACGATCGTAAGAGAGCCGTACGGCGAAAGGTACGACCAGCTGAAGAAGAAGACATCGCGTATACAGAGACACCAAGAACGACTATAAGAACGGAAGTTTTTTACCGATCGGGGGAAAAGTAGGACATACACACATATACGGTTTTCAGTACGGCCGGCACTGATGAAAGACTTTTTTTAAGACGGTTCTGGGGTACGACAAGTGTTTTGGTGACGCGCGGACGGTTCCGGGTTCCGATTTTTTAACGTCTTTCTTCGCGCGAAAAAAGGCTGGATTTTGGATTTTGAACTGTCCAACAGTGCCAGAAGGATGTGATGTAGTGCCGCGTGATCCGAGTAGTTTGTTTTTTGTTACTTTTTCTTTGTATTACATAACTTTTTCTTGGTGCACCTATGAGGGATTTTAAACGAAGAAAAATGTTGCAGCCAAGGATTTCTTGTCTGGTCGTGTTGTTAATCGGTTTAGCTGAATTAGTCCAAGGTATGTTAATTTTTATTTTGGATTTTAAATATTTCATTTAGCTTTAATATGATTACAAAAAGAGGTTTGATTTTCCTTTTGGAAGTTTTTGAAAAATATATGTTTGTTTGCCATGCAAAGTCAAATGTTGGGTGAATTTTGTGAGATTGGGGAAGGGGGTGGGGGACATGTGTTAATGCTCCCCTAAAGACGTATAATAACGGATATGAAAAGTAATTTTGGAGAGGGAGGATAGAATGGAAGGTGAAGGCAAGAATGAAAAAAAACGAAAAATTTAGAGAAAAATAATGTTTAATTTAATATTATTGCAAAAAAAAATTGATTGAGTTTATACTGAAAATCATGCAACTCCGGATTGTCTCAAGATGAGTCTTCGGAAATTTTTTTGATAATAAGACACAGGTAGGAGAGACAATAGTTAATAATAGTGGTAATTTCAGTTTTTTTAATCCGCTTTTTGTAAAATAGTTTTTAAAAAATATTTCAGAATATGAAAAAGTATTTTTTTTTAATTTTTGCGTGTAACAATGTGTTTGCTCAAAATATTTATTAACAAATGAGCTAACAAAGACGTACAAATCGTCACCTTAGAACTACAAGTTTCTATGTACAGTTTTTGACATTTTGACTTTTTTTTAAAAAATGATCAACTTTTTGGTGATTTATTAAAAATAAAATTAAAATTTTGAAAAAGTTAGTAGTTACGTAGTTTATTTTAAACATTATAAAGTTCTATGTGCCTATATATAATTCTCTGTTTCATGTTTGGATGGAGAATATATAAAATATATAATGTTTATGTTAAAAGGGCCTTGCAAACCAACATTAATTTAATTTTTTTTTAACATACCGCCAAACGCGTTAAATTAAAAATTATTTTTCATTTAATTTTTCTGCCTTTTAGTTTCGCAGTTGCGTAGGCAGGGGAAGCTTAGGTGCTCAAGCTCAAACAAAACTGAAATTTGAAAACTTAATATTCGAGCATACCTCACCAATGTTGTTTTTCCTCCAAAAATAGAAAATATTTAGTACAACTTAAATTTAAAAACTTGCATATTTGTAGCTGCTTGGATGAAAAAGTTTTTTAATTTTTAAATATAGCGTGGGTTCCTTAACCGATTTTTATAAATGTTAGCTTTTTGGAAAGGTAACTAATCAAATTTTAATTTTTTAACAAAAACCGTCATATGTCTAAAATTCAAGATGGCGGAAAAAAATAAAAATTATATTTAAAAAAAAAGCTGTAAGAAAGCTGACGCTATTTCACGTTTAACGAGGTACCACTCATAAAATTCGATTTACTTATACAAAAGTTACGTGTGTTCAAATTTCCTCTAAATACAGAATCTTTTGGTGTTTAGAATAGGTTCTGTATTTAGAGGAAAATTTGAGCAAACGTAACTTTTGTATAAGTAAACCGAATTTTATGAGTGGTACTTCGTTAAACGTGAAATAGCATGTGCCTTCTTACTTTTATAAAAAAAATTACAGTGTGGTTACACAAAAGTTGCAGCTCTTTTTTAAACAATATGATTTTGAATTTTTTTCGCTATCTTGAATTTTCGACCTATGACGGTTTTTGTCAAAACATTATAAAATTTTTTTAATTTCCTTTCAAAAAAGCTATCATATCCTTGCTCTCCCCCAGAATTTTTTTGGGAATATTGTATTGTCATCGAACCTACATAAGCATACCGAGTTAATACTTTTAAATGTAAGAAAGTTCTATATATATATATATACCAGTTTCTTAATCTAAAGATGAGTTTGAAAATTACAAAGTTCTATCACACTTCAATGTCAAAAAATTACAGCTTAGGAAAAAAACTTTGGCAGGAAGTAAAAAAAATTAAATTAAAGACGAAGCATTTTCCTTAGGCGACCTACCGGCGATCCCTTGGTTACAATTGCTATGTTTTCATGGATATTGAATTCGTTTTCAATATGTTTTGAAAACTTTTTTTTCATGAGTTTTCATGACAGGTTTTCAAATCGATTTTGAATCGATACGGTTTTCAAATTTTGATATTTGGCAGCTGACATATGTCATAGTTGTCAAATATTCATTTTTGAGTTTTGGCACTTTTTTTAAAAAAAAAATTATTTTATTCAAAAGATGATGTTGGCCCTTGCCACACATTTTTTTAAATTTTAATTACTACTCTGTTTGCAAGTGGAAGTAAAGAAAGAAATGCTGGACTGGCATATGTGCATAGCACATACACTTTCGAGCCAAATATTTCTTTTATTTTCCATAATTAATTTTTTTACAGTGTTTAAAAAAACAAATATTTAGTTATTTAAGTAAGATTATGTTATTAATCTTCTTTTTTCTATACACTCCCCTAAATTATAGAATGCCGGTTCCACAGTTTCACTTCTATTTCACTCTCTCTCTCTCTCAAAAAGAGTGAGAGCAATAAAATATAATTTGGCGGCTGTTTGGTAATCCGACGCAATACACATGTGTAAACTCAATGCCCGTTTTTATGGAAAATCGGTATTTCGATCTCAATACGATCTTGATCCAACCCTAAAAATTTTCAGGGTCGGATCTAGATTGAAATCGATTTGAATACTGGAAAAACAGGCGTTTTCATGGACGGTATCGGATTGAAATCGTTTTCAGAACGAACTCAATTCCCATGAAAACGTAGCAAATATTACTTGTAGTTTGGAAATATGAAGGTTCAGTTGGGAAATTTAACTACATTTTACAAAACAATTTTTTTTTCTAATTTCTTCAAAAAAAAAAAATATTTCTTGCATGATTTCGAAACGACTTTGGGAATCGCTTTTAATATAATTTGGAAAAAAAGCCCCCCCCCCTACCCAATCAAATGCCTTCGGATTGCCGGTGAGGCACTCATGCATTGGTAAATTTTTATAAACCATTAATGGAGGGGTATTGTGCAAAAAAACATTCCTAAGAAAATTGATACGCTATCCCTCTAATAGGGCTCATTTATCGTAAGTTAAACTGGATGTCTTTTTTAGTCAAAAAAGGTCTCAATCGCTTTATAGTAAGTCCAAAATAAGGGCAGCTTGACCAGGTTTTTCTTATAAATAAATCGATAGCCATCGTCATTTTAGTTAGAATATAATTAAGGTAGGCTTTATTATTATCCTAGGACCGTAAATGAGCCATTAAAATCGTGTTAAGATGGTCGTAAAATAAGTATTTGTTGGTCGTAGGTAAATAAATATAACCATATACTATTTAAAGTTTTTTTAAAAAGTCTATGAGTACGAAATATCACAAAACAAAAACAAAGGCAGAGGAAATAAACGACAATTTGAATAATAATTTTTCATAAAACTAATTTGGTTCTTTAAAATAAATTTAAATAAATTTAAAAAGATTATTAATCTTTCCGGCTATTTAGATGCAGAAAGCCTCCAAAATTTAACAATTTCACTTTAATTTTGTACAAAAAGCGTCGTTGGACATTGGTTTCTTCATCTTCATTCCCATTACGTCTGAATCTTAAGAGCTACATAAATATTTATAAATAGAGGCAAATCTTTCTAAACATATCTTCTTTCACATTTTTTTATCGTTTGCAAATATACATTCAATTAATCAAGAGGAAACCTCATTCATATAACTTCTCACTTATTATTAAAAACAATCATTTAAATGTTGTTGCGAATCTAGCATCCAATCTGAGAAAAGTTGCTGACCCAATTTTTGCTTATAATATGTTCGCTTCATTTTCATTTTAATAACTGTTCTTATGTGTGAGCGCCTAACTAACGAGATGAGTGTTATGAGTAATAATTTATTTCCCTCTAGGCTGTTAATTTGCCACACAGAGGCTTAACCTATATTCTCACCAAATTTCGCTTCAAAATAAGTAGGTATCTACCTACTAACCTACCCAAGTAACAATTTTTAGTTGCTTTAGTTGTCAAAACTAAGAAATACAGTAAAATTAACGTTGAATATAGTACAAAAACTAGTTATTTGTACAACGGCCGCTTGATGGACGAGAAAACGACGCCACAACGTTGTTATTAACGAGGGTAAAGGACGATGCACTTTCCTTATGGAAACTGGCTTTCGGTTGGATTTCGCTCAAAATTTATTATGTTTTCTCTAAAATTAGTTTTTTGCACCTTTGGTCCCTCTATTGTGTGAATTTAAATTATGTTTATGTGCCAAATTATAGATAAGGAGCAAGTCTCAGATTAGGTAGTAGAAAAATATAGTCAGCTTTAGCTTTTGCCATGCAGTGGCGTTGCAAACATAAAAAATATAAAATGCATATGACCAAAACATCATCTTTTTACTAAAAGGCAGATTAAAAAAAAAAACAAACGAAGTTTCTTAATTTTTGTTATGTTGTTGTTGTTGTATGAAAATGTTTACCTCGTTGCTTTTGGCCACTTGGTATTGAACGAACGTGCTTCGAAACAAAAACTTTTGTAACATTTTTTGTTGAAAAAATAAATAAAAAACTATGCTTAAATATACAATAATATATTAGGTTTTTTATACGGTAATATTACCCACGACGTAAGCAGAAATTGTTTCTGGTGGGAGGATTGAGGTTTTCGTGTGGGGGGGGGGGTGGGCTTGAGCAACAGCAGTCATTTTATTCTTGGTTTTTTGAAAATAAATCAATTCTGAGGATTCGATATTCAATGACTCCGGGGGGGGGGGCTCCCACCTGCGCACGCCACTGATATTAATGTTTCGGCGATATGTGGCAACTTTTGCTTCAGGGGTAAATAAGTCCTAAATTAATTGCCTAATCAATTTTTACTTATTATATTTAATATATATATTTATATTATTTTGAGACGTGATAGTTATTTATTATAATTTATTCAATAAGGGCTCCTGTGTTAAGGTCGGCGTTAAGTAGGCACTATACAGTGTGGCCGTATTTCAATAAATCCCTAATATTGTATAAGAAACCTAATATATTATTGTTCATTTAAGCTTAGTTTTTTATTTATTTTTGGGACGCCACTGCCACATATTTCTAAGAAATGTAGGATTTTATTAAAATATATCTTTGTTCACAGTCATTCATACTTATTTTCAAGTAGGTATAATGATTATTAAAATCAACAAAAAGTCGATTTTCAACAAAAACGGCTAAAAACATTACAATACTAAGTGGCCAAAAGCAACGATATGAACATTTTCTAATCACTAGCTATATTCCATTGGACATAACAAAAATTAATACAAATTTCACCGCTTGTTTTTTATTAATCCGCTTTTTAGTAAAAAGATGATTTTTTGGTCATATGCATTTAATTTTTTTTTAGATTTGCGACGCCACTGCATGCCAAAAGCTGAAGCTGACTATATTTTTCTACTACTTGATCTTAAACTTGTTCCTTACCCAGTTAACACCGTTATGTAAATATTACGTAAAATTTACAAAACAGTTAATGTTATGTAAATTTAAGGTCACTCAGAGGTCACAATAAGGTAAAATTTAAGTCATATTAAGGTGCGAACACTCTCCATAATGCCATGCGCAAAGGCCACCTAATTCTTACATAAATGTGATGTAAATAAAATGACATACCTTTTACATAAATATTACATCCTTGTTATGTAAGAGTTAAGTAAAAACTACGTATATTTTACATAATAGGTTTACCTTGTTATGTAAGTTTAAGGTGACATAGAGGTCACAATTATTTATTAATAAGCTAAAATTTAAGTCACATTAAGGTGCGAAAACTCTGCATAATGCCATGCGCAAAGCCCACCTAATTACCTAAAATGACATACCTTTTACATAAATATTACATCCATGTTACGTAAGAGTTAAATAAAAACTATGTATATTTTACATAACAGGTTTACCTCATCCTTAGGTATGCATCGCACTCCGCAACGAGGTGCCGGGATGTCTCCTCCGCCCTTCCGCAGGCACGGCAGATAGAATCATTCCCGATCCCGATGCGAGTCAAATGCTTGAGTCGGTTGTGGCCGGTCAGTATCCGTGTCAGTAGTCCAATGTCTTTTCGTGTCCTTCCCAGGAGCCATTTGAGTCTGACCGCGTCCGGTCCGTCGATGAATTCTTGGGACTGTCTGCATCCTAATTCGTTCTCCCAGGAGTCTGCCAGTGCATCGTTAGCCCATTTAATGAGTCGACTTTGCAGCTGTCTCCTTGTCATACCTAAGAGTGGTTCCGGCCCCACGTATTGAGTGCTGGCCTCGATTCGAGCATCCGCTTTTTTGTTGCCCGTGTGTCCCGGTACCCACAACACTGTAACTCTTTTGTCTTGGCTTCAAGTGCTTCTACTCACTCTTCCACTAGAGTATTCGCAATTTTTGGCGCACTGAGTGCCTTTAGGGTCGCTTGGCTGTCGGAGCATATGTACACATGCTCCTCCGAACCATTGCGAACATCTTCTAGTGTTGCCGCCATTATAATGTCGTATACCTCGGCTTGGAAGACCGTAGCTTGCTCTCCGAGCAGGTAGCTCATCAGAACTTCTTCTCGGTCTTGCACGTAGACCCTCGCCCCTGTTGTCTGTCTCTCCGATAGCTTGGAGCCATCGGTGTAGCATATCACAGCGTTCCTCTCGAACTGTTGGTGGAGGTTCTCCCTCTGCCAGAATTCCCTATCGGGAATTTCGACTTTGTACCTCTTATTGAATCTCCAGGGAATTCGGGTTGCCTTGATCTTAAAGGACGCAAGTGGCATCTCCCTGGTGGCCATTTGGGCGACCCTTAGGTGATTTTTTAGTTAGTTTTAATAATTTTTAAGTATTTTAGACTGGCTACAGGTTTACAAGTTTTTACAATTTTCAGTATTTAAGTAAAAAAATAATTTAGCAAAAAATAAGAAAGATTAAAGGCCTGCTTATTTTTTAAAGCTAAAATATCTACTGTTGACGGAAAATTAAGGTTCGTTGGTAAATTAAGTGGATAGGAAACTTTAAAAAGCCACTTTAATGGCATAAATTAACTGTAGGTTACCTAGCTACGTTTTTTTCTAGAATTATATAAATTAACCCATTTGTGGTTGCAGATCTTGATTTCAAATCAATTATATTAATAAAAATATTATCCAGAGGGCACCTTAGTCGTAGTCGCTTCGGCGACGGTTTAGAAACGTTGCACGCGACTCTAGTCGTAGACACCGTCAACACGACTGAAAAAAATTTCCGCCAAATTCGTTCAAAAGCGAGTTGCTAGAACGTTTATACGCCGTGTCCACGCAACGTTAAGTCGTCTTTGGCAACGGTAAAACGTCAAAAAATTGTTCCTTGGGTATATAGAGTGTCCCATTTAAAAGGACCAGAATTTTCTCGAAAACTGATGAAAATTTTAGAAAATCCCGAAACATGTCGAATTTATTTGCAAGGGGGACACTATTTGGCTATATTGGAATTTTTGTAGGGCACACTGCTTTCAAGGGGTGAGTTTCACCACCGGAATTTAAATAGGGAAAGTAGATCAAGTAAAAATGATAGCTGGTTTTGAATGATTTTAAATGCCTTTAGAAAAATGTTAAAATTTTAAAAATCTAGCGTTTTGGTTTTGAGATATTCACTTTCAAAGTAGGCTCAAATTGTACTGGTAAATATCCCCCCTCCTAGGAACGTAGCCTAGAAAACAGAATCGACGTGTCCCAAGATTTCTTAAAAATAAAATTTTAGTCTCAAAAGCTAACCGCTGGATTTTTTAAATTTTAACACTTTTGTAAAGGCATTTTAAATACCTTAAAAATAAGATATCACTTCACCCACTTTTTATATTTAAATTCTGGTAATGAAACTCACCCTTCGAAAGGGGTGTGTCCTACAAAAATCCAATATAGACAAAATCGACGTGTTTTGGGACTTTTTCAAAATTTTGATCAGTTTTTGAGAAAATTCATGTGAATCCTTTTAAATAAGACACTTGTTTAAAATATATATCAAGAAAAGAAAGTAGTTTGTTTTAAAGTCATATACTGGACACATCAGCAAAATTAAAAAAAAAACAACTGCTTTCTAAAACTGAGTGGAAAATTTGAGTTTTGAATACATTCAGTATTTGAGATTTTTTTAATAATGACATATTTGCTTTGATATATTTCATTTTTATTTTATTTATTTTTAAATGCACAATTTACAGGATGAAGCCCAATTAATGGGTGAAAAAAGAACTAGCAATGCAGATAAGTACCTAAGACAAAAAACAATCTAAAAACATAATCAGATAATGAAAAAAACACAATAAAAAAAAAGAAAAAAAACCACAATGAAGAAATAAAAAAAACACAAATCATCCGGCTGTTCTCAAAATTAATCTTAAAGTGGAGTGGACCGTTTGAAAGATTCATTCAATTTGGGTAGTTGGCGGTCGTTTCATTATAAAATCTGCACGCGGTATGTAAAGGAGAGTATTTAAGAAAGTTTACCTACAAACAACGAATAATACTAATTTTACGATCATCTCAACACGATTTTTATGGCTCATTTACGGTCCTAGGATAATAATAAAGCTTAGAGGTAAACCACAAGATGACTTGACAAGCCATGAAACTTTGTTGTGAATTATTTTTCTATATTTTTTAGACAATAAATATTTATTAAACATAAATAAATCCAATATAATTTTAGTACCTAACCAAAAATAGGTCCCGTTAAATTAATATATAATAAATAAACTTATTAGGCATGTTTAAGAGAAAAAAATCTTGTTTTTAAAAGACTTATGAAAAGTTCCTTAGTAACCTTATTTGTTTTGACATTTTAGATGAAACGTCATTGAAACTTCAGGTTATGAAGGTTGTTGCCTTAAGAGTGTTCGCGTTTGATATTTTTAATAATTTCTAATATTTATGATGACATTTCCATTGGTCGTAGGTAAAGTATAGTACAATAACTCGCATGTTATGGTCATTACACGCTCAGAGAAATTAAGTCAATCGCCTGCGGCCGCGTCTCAACATGCTTTTTATATAAACTACTATTGTCAACGGTGTTGATAGTTAAAATTTATGCAGCATGAGTTGCTGGTAGTAAGATCGTCTTGTTTTAAGCGGCGATAAATCAAACTCACTAAAGAGCTCACCCTGAAGATAAACTTGTGGTGAGAACACACATATTTTAAAAACCGCCTCTGAATTAGAGTTCAGGCATGGCAGGGGCGTACGTATCGTCACTGCCATTTAAAATAAATGAATAAGTTGAAGAATTATAAAATGATAAAAAAATATTATTTGCAAGCCTTTATTTTGAATTTAGTTGGTTGATGTGTTATTGAGTTCTCCAATAATTTATTTACATACTATAAATTTCAATACTAAATTGGGTTAGTTCATGAGTTCATATTGAGTTCTCAAATAAAATGATAATATCATGAATAATAACTTGTTGAATTTTTGACCTTTCCTCCCTTTTTCAAAAAAAATAATTGTACTTATTTAAGAGGATACCGTACAGGTGTAAAACGCGAAACAAACTGAGCCGTTCCTATCACCTTAATCAAAAAATGCTTCAAATAAATTTTGTAGAAGATTACTTATCATTTACTGGAGTCATTAGTTTTTTGACATTTCAAGTTTTAAGAAAAAATTTCGCTATTTCACATTTTTTGTAAAAATCAGGGACTTTCCAATTAATTTTATTGAATTTAAAAGGTATTCTACTCGAAACATTTGTTGATATAGAAAATGTCTCATTTTTTCTCAAAATTGTTTCTAGTTTTCAGCTTCTCAGTGGCGGTCCCAGGGAGGGCGATCGCCCCCCCCCTTTGCTCCAGAAAAAAGTAGACAACAAAGATGCTGGTGGTAACCCTGGAGAAAAAACGAGAAATTGTAGAACGTTCCTTTAAAGACATTCTAGAATCCCTTCACAGTACTTTGGGACAGTTTGAAACAGGCGAAAACTACAATATTAGAAATACAGAACAGTATTATAGTGTTTCAATTTTTAAATAAATTTTAGACAAAATCATTTCGAACATAAAATCAAGGTTCAATAACGAGTTCAATAAAGTTTTATACAACGTGAAGTCAAAATCAGGGCAAAATTAAATGTCGTTTCCAAATACTATAAACTGTTTGAACACAAATTCTTGAACTTTTATTGGGAGTCAGTATTTGATCAGAAGTAAACAAGTGTGGCGATATTTTTCTGTTGAAAGAACATTCTTGGATATTTGTGAGTAAGTAAAGCTTTGTCAGAAAGAAGCCTCTTCTGCCTCAGAAGATTGAAAACATTTTACTTAAAAACACTATGACCGAAATTCGTCTGACGGGTTTAGCGTTGCTGCATATCAACAGACATATTGAAATTGACATTGAGCGAATCATTGACCGTTAGTTTAATTTTAAGTCAAAAATGCATTTTTTTAGTGCATCTTTTTAAAAATTTTCGCCTGCGGCGCTATGATACCGTTGATTTTTACGATTTTAGTTTAGTTCGACTCAAAAATTGCATTTTTAATTTTCTCAAAAATTTTCGGCGCATTTTAATATTTTTTAAAATAAAAAAATGTATGTTACTAAGTTTTGTTTGTATATATTGATATGTTCCCCATAAAAGCTATGCATTTGTTCTATTTTTTTTACCGTATCGAAACCGCCCCCCTCCCCTTTTTCAAATGGCTGGGACCGCCACTGGCCTCCTGCTTTTCATTTAGTTTCCGTTCGCCACCTGTTGACTACGACTTCATCTTTAAAAAAATGTTTTTTTAACAATGGAAACATAAATAAAATCAGATTACAGCATGATCAACAGATGAGTAGCAATAGATTGAAAGTTAAAAAACGTCTTTTCTCAAATAAGTTGAAAATGGACATTAAATTTCCTCCTTTTCCTTGTGTACCCCTCATATATTAATATTTAAATTAACTTTTTTTTCAATGGATGTTTTATAACCGCCGATGATAATTTATATAAAACAATAACTGGAGAAACACAGAGACAACAAGACACAACGTGCAATAAACAGATTAGAGGGTCTACGCCTATGACTCCACACGGCAAACCAAACGCAAGCTAAGTGGGCGGGCTTCAGACGAAAATGGGTTTCTACGCATATTCCTTAGTTGGCCCATTTACTTCTTAACCGGACTCTACTTCTAGTGACTCTATATGATTTGTTTGATGTGGGTTCCAAATGGCCGACGCATATTTTAACTTAGGTCTAACATAGGCAAAGTAAAGTGTCGGCGGCGTGAGGTCCATGAAAGCAGTGCTTCTCCTAGAAAAAGATCCTCTTCTTAAATTAAATTTTTGAAATAGGAGACAATTACTTTCGATTGTATTAAAAATGCTAAACATTATTTTAAATATCAACCCCCCCTGCCAAAAAAACCGCGTCAAATCTCTTGGAAAAGTTTGCCCAAGCCAAATCTCATAAGGTCCAGATTTCTTTTTATCATTTTTTACGAGCAAAACAGCCCGGCTCGAAAAATCTTATAGAACCCTATAAAACAGCATAAAATCTCACCAACTTTTATGAGATTTTATGCGGTTTTTTTTACCAGGACCATAACAACTGCTGCCTTGACTCAAACCGCGTCACAGCAAAAAATCTGCCCGCGTGTTGTGTGAGCGCGGCTCACTACTTTAAAAAAATCCAATAGAAGCTATCCCTGTAGAATGCAGCTATAATACGCCGGCTGCAGCACTATACCTGCTTTCGTGTGCGTCGAGAGGTCATTGAACCTGCTGAATGTATCGAGTCGCTGTCGCGTGCTTTGGGCAGGCGTGGAAGCTATCATTGGAGTAGGTTATTTGCAGGTTTAAACGGATATCGGTGTGTACAGTGTACGTGCGTCGTGCGATACGGAAGACATTACGGAGTTGGACCTGCAAATAGCGTCAACTTCAACTGGCGATTGCGTGTGAAAAATTGCTTCCCTTATTGCTTTAGAGTATCCATGTTTTGAAATTCTCGGGAGCATCGTCAGTGGCGGTCCCAGCCATTTGAAAAAGGGGGGACGGTTTCGATAAGAAAAAAAATAGAATAAAAGCATAGCTTTTATGAGGAATATATCAATATGCAAATAAAACTTAGTAACTACAAGCAAGGATTTGGTCTCAAATCTAGGGAGGGGGGTACTCAGATTTGAAGTTGTTTATTTCATAAATGTTTTATTTAAAAAAATATTTAAGAAAATTTTTGAGAAAATTACATTAAAACTGTAATTTAATAATAAACTAAAATTGTAAATATCAACGGTATTATAGCGCCGAAGGTAAAAATTTTTAAGAAAATTGTTCTAAAAAATGCGTTTTTTGATTTGAAATTAAAAAAATATATCAATGGTTTCAAAGCGCAACAGGTGAAAATTTTTAAGAAAATGACACTACAAATGCCATTTTTAACACAAAATTAGACTAATACCGTAAATATCAAAGGTGTTATAGCGCCGCAATTTATTTTTGATTTTCTAAATGCTTTCATAAAAAATTTAAAGCCAGGGAAAGGGTGGGGGGGGGGGGTTAACTACCCCACTATCCTCCTGAAATCAGCGCTTGAGTAACTACGTATAATTTTTCAGTTATAACATAGATAACAAACAAACCACAAACAAAACCTATAGTTAAATACTTTTTTTTGAGGTTTAAAATGCTTTTTGTTGAAACATTTTATATTGCATATCTCAAACATAAGATGCTCATCTTTTGGGCAAATCGGTCAATGACTCGCTCAATGTCAATTTCAATATGTCTGTTGATATGCAGCAATGCTATAAGCCCATCAGACGAATTTCCGTCATAGTGTTTTTAAGTACTTATGTTTTCAATCTTCTGAGGCATGCGAAGCTTCTTTCTGACGAGGCATGACTTACTGGCAAACATCCAAGAATGTTCTAATCAACGTGCCACACTTGTTCATTGCCTCGAAAACATTATCAGGTATGTTTTGATTTAAGCTTTTGCCTACTTCTGACCAATATTGTTTCCAAATACTGACTTCTCCCAATAAAAGTTCCAGAATTTGTGTTTGGGATTAATAAAACAGTTTATAGTATTTAGAAACGATTTTTTGCCTTGATTTTGGCTTCATGTTAAACTTGGTATGAATATGTTCAGGTCAAAAATACTTTTTTATGTCCGAATTGATATTGTCTAAAACTTGTTTATAAATAGAAACTTTATAATGCTGTTCTGTATTTCCAATGGTTTTCGCGGTAAGTTCGTTATGCGTTTGTATATTCTTGGTCTGACGGATTGAAGGTCAAACTGTACCAAAATATTGTGGAGGGATTCTAGAATGTATTTAAAGGAACTTTCTGCAATTTCTCGTTTTTTCTTCTTCAGGGTTATTACTACCAGCATCTTTGTTGTTGTTGTCTACTTTTTTCTGGAGGAAAGGGGGCGAATGCTTTCCCCCCTGGGACCGCCACTGGCATCGTATTGGAAAACCATACATTTTGAATGTCCTAGCTAGGATATTATCGATGTGATCAGAGAAAGACAACTTAGAATCATAAAAAGCAAGCCGATATCGCGGAAAGATGATTTTTCTAGAGAGAGTTGATTATTTATGATGTAGTTGAATATTAATTATTTATTAGGTAACAGTGTAGTAGGTATACGGTTTTCGGTCATTTTTGATTTTCTATGAAAAATTCTTCCATGCGGAAAGTGCCACTTTTGTGCATGCCGTGCGCGAAAAAAATTTTTCACGACGCTGTTGAGCAAAAAAAAATTTTCACACGCGCCTGTTGTTGAGCACGCTGTTGCTCAGTGATGAATCAGGAAGACTTGAAGTTGACGATGGCATTAAGCAACATGCGCAGTGGTTTCAATGTTACTGTGATTAATAATTACCATACAAATTAATTTTTTAAGCTTGTTAAAGTTTAGTTCTGAATAAAACATAAAATTCGTAGTTTTGACTATTTTTTCATTTTTAGTTTGCTAGGTTTAACTAAAATAATGACAAAATATTTTGATATTCCGCACGCTCATAGGAAAAATGTTGTACCTAACGCGTGCGGAAAGTATTTTCCGCACTTTTGGCTTGCCCGAACTCCGCTGGCGCGTCGTTCGTGCAAACGCCGGTGCGTGCGGAAAAGTATAAGTTTCCGCACTTGTTAGGTAAATAACTATTATGAAGGCACCTACTAGGGACCCTAGAACCCCAAATCCGCGAATATCAAACTTTTTTTAATTTTGTTTTAAATTTGTTTTTGTTTTTTTTTTCACTAAAAGAACCCAATCCAACACAGCTCAATCCAAAACCATGAAAAAAACACATTACAACCGCCCCCTCTGGCAACCTTTTTTCTCTGAAAAAAAAACTGGCGTTCGCGGATTTGGGGTCCTAGGGACCCTAGTAGGTGCCTCTATAAAGTAATTTTCATAAAAAATCAAAAATGCCATTTATTATAACGACAATTTTAAATATTTAGATTGATATTAATTTTCTTTGGTCCATGAGCAGGTGCGGTTGCACGTAGTAAGTTGAGTTAGTGTTGAATGTGGTCTAAATTCTATAAGTTGCCTAACGACTTGTTTCACAATTTCGTTCAAAATGTTTTGTGTAAGTTTTCTTGATACAAAAGAATGATATAACTATAATTTGAAGATCCTATGGGTTATTTTTGATTAATTTGCGCCAGTAACAAAATAATACAATATTTTATACGTCAACGTGAAAACTTATTAGTAGTCGTAGCAGAGAAGGGTGGCCCGTGGACCTGGCAATTAGCGACTGCGGCTCTCTCTAAAGCAGAAGCACGAGAGGTAGCCTACAGGCTAACGCGGGGTCAAGCACCCATTATCAATTCACATGGAACTGAGCATGAGAGACTCGAAAACGAGCTCAAAAAAGATCCTATACTGGGATTGCCGAGTGACATAATGGTCTACAAGTACAATTTCGAAAAGAAATTCAAAGTCACAATTCCAGATAGAGCCGACTGGGAGGGAGGTCCTCCTTTCGGAGCGGAATCCATCTGGTATGGCTCCAATACCGTTGAGGGTGTAGGAACTGGAATATACGGGTAAAAAATACGAGACTTTAGTATCTATAAGCTTGACAAACGACTGCACTGTGTTCCCAGCTGAAGTAAAAAAGAAATACAAAGAGTAGAGGAAAACTCTCATTGGGTAGTTATATAATTAGATAGCCAAGCTGCACTTAAAACTCTAGAAGCAGTGCAAGCGACGTCCAAACTGATTTGGGACTGCAGAATAGCTCTAAATATGTTGGCAAGGTCATCGGGGACACTCTGAAAACGAGAAAAGCGAGGAGTTGGCCAGACAAGGCTCGGCAATAAAGTTCACAGGGCCTGAACCATTTTATGGGATCGCTAAGGCCAGAGCCAAGCAATCTATTAAACAATGGCTCACCAAAGAGACGAAAGGTCTATGGGAGCAAACGCCTGGAGAAAGACAGGCCAAACAGTTCATTAAAGAACCTTCACCAAAGCTGACTGCAGAACTTCTTAGTAAGGAAAAGAAGCTTGTCAGACAAATAGTGGGGCTTCTAATAGGTCACTGCAAACTCAATAAGCACTTGTATGAAATGGGACTGGTAGAAGATCCCAGTAAACAATTTGCTACGGCTCACTGTTGGCCTGTTGCAGAATCATGGACAGTCATAGTAATGGCCTTTTAACAATATGTTTATGGGATCCCGGTCCAAAAAAGTACGGAAATGTCTGACATAGACCATCAATATCCCAATCCGTGAGACCGTGAAAGCAACTACAATAGGCCATCGTTATAAAAAAAAGTGACAGCCTAATGCAAGCCTAGCATTAGGCTAGAAATGGCCTTTTGACAATATGTATATGGGACCTCGGTCCAAAAAAAGTACGGATATGTCCCCTCGGGCCAATAAAGATGCCGGTTCGGGACCCCGACATTTTCTGCCGGCATGCCTGACATAGACCATCAATATCCCAATCCGTTAGACCGTCCATTTATGCCAAACAATTGATGGTACGCAGTACTAAGACACTCCATCTTGCATGATGACTTAACACTATATAAGTAAATCGTGATGTGGCAACAAACCTGAATGTTTTAGTTCTTTAATGGAACATGAAAACTAAAGAAGGGTAAAGAAGTAAAGTGGTGGGCAAAGTGGTGGGCGGGCCACCAGCATATACCCTTGGTCTTTAAGTTGTTATATTAATATCTGTCACAAAATGGCTACTACCCGGTTAAGAAAATGTCCAAATGTTACTCAGTGGGCCACCAATAGGCTTTCTGCAAACTTCGGGGGAGTGACTGCGTATCATTATAGGGCCTTTGCTTAAAAAATGAGCCGGGGTATCACCGGGAATCAACCAAAAGGCTTTTACTAGCTAAGTGTGGCCCAACCATCCCCCGAAGTGTCCTGCACTAGTCCAGACTTTTCCCGTAGCAAGCATGTTTACTGGGATGCTACACGCCGCTTCTGCAAGAAAGAGGAAGAAACCTCATTACATGTCCTATGTCAATGTGAAGGTAGAACCAGAGCCTTACTGGGGGACCTAGAATGTCCGCGGCCAGCAAGCTATATACAGGGCACACTGGCAAAGCTTCTCGTTTTTGTGACAAGGACGGGGCTGCAACTTGTTTTGTAGTGCTTCGACTTGGGAAACTTAAAGTCATAAAGTCTCAAGATACAAAATTTATTCAAAATTTGCTGAAGATGCCTATGTAGGCAAAACACCTGTAATCTATCAAATTTTGAATAAATTTTGTATTTTGGGACTTTATGACTTTGAGTTTCTCAAGTCGAAGCATTTGAAATTCAAGTCTCTTTAAGAAAATGCACGACCCTTTTCAATTCAATTGTTTTGTAGTTCTAGCAAAGCGGGAAGGAGAAAGGGGAACCACAATAGATCTGGGAAGGTCGAGGTGGACAGATGTCTACACCAAATCAAATGTCTCTCCGGGCCTTCCTGTCTTGTTTACGAAGTTCAGTATGTCTTAACTTATTAAATTCATTAAATTGTAACATCAAGGTTTTATCGCAACCAATCAAGTTTTCTTAGCTACTGGATGGATGGTATCGTAGAACTGCAAGCATTTTTCAAATTGCCTGTTTATAAGTAGAAATTAATAAAATTATACAGCACTTATACAGACCGCTTCAAGCTACTGCGAACATAGGGCGGAAGAAGTCTAATTTGCCAGTGTACGTACATGCAGAGACACCGCACGCCTATCAGTGAAGTAACCAATACTCAGGCTTGCGATCGCCTTTCGCCGCCGTTCGCGCTTATGTTTAGTACGCCTCTAACCACGGTGCTGTGTGGAGTGTAGTCAATGAAACCGGAATTTGGTCAATAAATACGCAAATTTTTATAACGTAATTTTCTTATTTTTTGTCACTGATAAATAAGAGCGTTTTATTGTCAACTGCTCAGATTTATCAGTGACGACGTGTTACAATGAAAATAATAAGGAGAAACAAAATAAAAGCAAGTTCTCAAAATAAAATAATACATTCTAAAAACCAAAAAGATTCTCCCAGTCAAAAAAAAATTAAAGCAAATGTTCGAAAAGTCCTCCTTGCTCGGCTGGACAATATCCGAGCCTACTATAAAAACCCCTTCTAACGTTTCCAAGCATGTTAGGGGTGATAATTTGAAAAGCTTCTTCAAAAACAGATAGAAGTCATTAGGAGCAAGATCGGGAGATCGAGCTGGCCATAAAATAGTTCCCCGTGTACTTATAACCCGATTAGGAAATACATTATCAAGATATTCCCTAACAAGGCCAACATTGTGAGCGGAACAACCATCTTGTTGAAACCATGTTTCACCAAATCTTACACCTAACAACTGCCTAGCAGTTGGAATAATGTGCTGCTGCAGTAGATCCAAGTATCTAGGACCATTCAAATTGCAATTGCCGTTAATAAAAAATGGCCCAATTACGTGTTCCCCTATAATACCCCCCCCCCCAAACATTTAGTTTTTGGGGATACTGTGTTCTTACGTCAAAATACAAATGCAAATTTTCCTTCGACCAATATCGAACGTGTGTTGGGTTATGACGATTTGACCATTTGACCATCTGCACTTTTTCGGCAACTTTGTAGACATCCATTTTTAGTTTTAAAAATGTATTATTTCAATTAAGAACTTGCCCATCTGTTTCTCGAGCAAGGCAGAAATAAAACAAAATAATAAAAACAAAATGAATTTCCAAAAGATAACACTGCAGCGTGCTTCGAATCCACCTCGGTCGTACGGCACGAAGAGTAAATTGGACTTGATTTCCCCTATGTTCGCAGTAGCTTGAAGCGGTCTGTATAGATCATACTCTATAGCGGAATGTTTGCATTTTTTCTAAAATACCTAACATTCATTCGTTTAAAACCATTGATTTAAATCTAAATCAGTTCATCGCACGCTTTGGATTGAGGTACAGATTATTGCATATTATTATTAATGGTTCTACTTGATTGCGAATGCGATGCGTTGAAGGTACCTATGCATTATAAAATTTCAAGTTTACATTACATCAATTACAATAACCGATTATTTTCTGAAGCATGTGCGCAAAATAATTGCACATAAATATGTAGATATATTTCTAAATTAGCCATGGGTAGTCAGGCTCAACTTCCCCATAAACAATTAATGGGGGCGTATGACTCCTGGGTTAATTTTCAATAAAAATTAAACCAAATCTCTATAATAATTAAAGATACTTGAAATTAACAATAAGTATAAGAAAATCACAAAACAAAAGTAAAATTGTTATTTTTTACATTATTTAAAAGTTGTTGTCAAAAATTTTAATCTTCTTCACGTTTTTTTTTTAATTAAAAAAAGTGAGGTGGGGTGGGATCTAATCTCAGTTCTAGATTTGACCAAAAAAAAACTAAAATTATTACAACTAATGAGGTTTAATGGCGCGACAGGCAAAATTTTCGGACACTTAAATAGAAAATTCTTGGAAAACTTTTAGCTCTTTCGTATTTTTTGTGAAATGTTTAAAAACAGGTGGATTGGATCGGCTACAGAGAACAGGAGGGGATTCTCCCCCTTCCCATGTGACTACCACTAAAAAATAAGCATTTCTTTTTCGTTTTTTTTTGCTGCAATTTGGGCGAAAAGATAAAAAAGTTCAACAGCAGCATTAAACGATGGTAATTATTATTTTTACTGTTTCTTGTTTACGGAATCAAGCACTTATTTACGCTATGACCACAACAAAATCGAAATATGCGCCAGAAAAAATACCAAAAAAATTATTTTGCAATTCTTATTAGTTTACTGAGCGTGCAATGTAATGTCTATTTGAAACAATTCAGTTTTAAAAAAAGTAAATCAAATATTGTTTTTGTTTTCTTTAAGACATAATGAAATAAACTTGGCATATTGCATGCAAGTGGCAGGAAATCTTGTCCATGGACATTCTTAGTTAAGACACATCTGATCAGTACCAGCACCAAGAACATAACTACGTAGTTATGTTCTTTATGGTACCAGTTGTCCAGTGTGAAAGATATATAAAACCTGATGATATACCGGGTGTGTGTGTGTGTATAAACGTGAGTAAACTATTAGAATATTTTGGAAACTATACAATGAAAACTTTTCAAACTTTCTATTCTAACATAAGTCCATGTTAACTATCTTTATAAAATACTTTCATATTTGCAGTGTTGCCATTTGCAGGAAAACTTGGCAAAACCTTTCTTATTTTAAATTGAACACCCTGTAGATTTTTGCATGGCCATAGAGACCACCTCATTAGATTTAGCCCCTGTACGAGTCTGTTTTAGACATGGAGCACCACGAGAAGGTGAGGTTGGCATTTGGATATGAGAGGCTAGATGCATTCGCATCATACGGATCGAAAACCTCTGGTCCCACGCTTAGTGGGTGTAAGCACGAGCTCCAACTGTTCCGAGCAAATATGAAGGTTACATTATATTCGCATCACTATCGCTTACTCCCCTTTTTTGTGTCGACCTTTAAAAAATAGCGCATTAACTTTAATTATGTCAACTTCATAGGTGGCACCGGAGACAACATAATAACTTACGGAGACCAACAGAAAGATAGGGCCGCGCAGAAACTACACTCCTGTATCGCATAGCTCATTGCGGCGGAGAGTGGAAGTAATGCTTGTATTAAGTAAACACCTACCTTGCCCCGTTCATCTCTTTCTATATGATCATAAAAGAAAGACTGAACATTTTGCAATGTCGGAATATATTTCACCTAATTTAATTTTGTACCTGCCGGTTTTTGCCTCCGATTGTCAAAGTCTGGCAAGCGGTTTTTATAGATTTTCAAAAGTGAGTTATTTTAATTAGTTTTGGTTGGAAATCGCGCGAGTTTATGGGATTGGCTCTATAGTGGATTAGCAACTTATTGTAAAGTCTAATATGCCATTCAAATCAGGTTGGATCACTACCATTAAAGCTGTGTGTTGAAGAGTGCCGAAAATTGAGGTTTAGATTTTTGCGAACCAAATCCCTGAAGAAAATATTGTGATGATTTATACAGAGTTAAGCAAGAAGATAATAGGTTAAAATACAACCAAAAAAAAGAGATATAGGTTAAAACATTTATAAAATATGTAAGACTTTTAAACTGGGATTTTTTCCCAATGAATAAAATAAAATAACATAACAAAATGTTTTAATTTTTAATATTTGATAATATTCCTCAACACAGTTATAGCCCCTTCCTCCTATTTTAGATTATTAAAGGGTCCAAAAAACTTTTTGTAAGCTAAAGAAAGTTTTTTAGCTGCATGGAAGAGTACAAAGTTAATTAATGTTTGTATAGAGCCAACACCTTTCGCGAATGCATTGCTTTTTTAACAGTAAAAAGTAAAACGGCGCCTGTTAAGTTTTTTTTTATATATATTTTTGTTATGAAATAGGTATGTGCCTGTAAAAAATTAACCAAAAGAATATATGTATTTTATTAAGCGTCTGGCTGTACAAGTATTTCCTTCCTGTAGTCACCGGCTGCGCTCGTGTCGCCGTCAAACAATGTTCCCAAGTATAACGCAGTATCGGTCACTCTCGCGTAGCTATTACTTTCTCTATGGCACGCTATGAGCATCTTTAGATCACAAAAATGTCAGAAATAGTAGCAAAAACATTAGGTAATAGGGACTTATCGGACATTATAGACTGACTTAAATAGAGTCGGCGCTATTTATGACAGTTTCACAGAAAGGTAAACAATTACTACGTATTTTTAGGCACTTACACATCTATTTGGGCTATCCATCCAGAGCTTTTTTGATCGCGGCGCTGTCAAGATAACGTTGACTTAACTTAATGTTTGTGTCTACCTTTAATAAGGGACGACTTTAACTTTAATTTGTCAACTTTATGGATGGCACACACAAAAATGTCACAAACCTTTTAACTTTCGTGCGGAACTGTCAAAAATAGAGCCGAGTCAGGCTATGCCGACTTTATGTACCGATAAGTCCCTAATAACTAACCCAGAGGCCATCCATAAATTACGTAACGCCGTAAGTAGTTAGGGAGAGAGGAAATATACACGGAAAATGCGAGAATTTGTTCCAGTTATTTTACAGCAAGTGGATAAAATGCTTAAAAATATGTAGTAGCTGCATGCATCGATAAGTCCCTAATGTTGTGTTGCAGATAGGCTGTACTATTTTGTAATAACAAAAGCTTTGAGCCCAACATGTCCTACGTCTCTAATTTCAAATATGGATAATGACTCCTACATAATTTAAATATTCAAATACAAACACATGCAGATAACGGTTCGGTATTGTCTACCCACTGTAAGCCGTGACATTAATTTTGTTCATTCCAAATTAGACAAAAGGCTCGAAAAGAGGTCTTTCTCGCATACGCAAAGGAAAACATTTTCATGAATTTTTACTGAAATTAAGTAGATATTGATCTGTTCGTCGGTTCACCGATCATTATGGACGAGACGAGTTCACTACAGACTACTCTCAACGTGTGGAGCTGGATTTCGGCAAGAGAGCATGGTTTACAGCGAAGGTTTATGTGAACATGATGCAAAATATTATGCTTCCGGAAATATCAGCTTTATATCCCGATGGTTTTGTGTATCAACAAGACAACTGCCCGGTACACACTGCCAGGATTTCTCAGCAGTGGTTCAGGGAGCATAATATTGAACTTTTGCCATGGCCAGCAAAGACCCCCGATGCCAATCTCATCGAGAACGTATGGGGGCTCATTGCAAAAAAGTTATCAAAATTTAATGTTTTTACACAGAATGCTGACCTTTTATAAAGCTAAGTTAGAGTTTATGAAGATATCATTGAAGAAAATACAAATTTATTTGAAAGTTAGCAGACTTCATGCCAAGGCGTTTAGAAAAAATTATTCAATCAAATGGTACAATGACCAATTTAAGTTAATATTTTTAATTTTTGTTTATCGATAGGTTTTTTTATTTTTATTTGTTTTTTAATATTTTGTTGTTTATAACAGTGAGCCTGTTGATGTGTATTGACCTAGCTTGCATAAACCAAAGCCTTTCCAGTTCTTTCTTCTTCGTATTTTCGTGTTAACCTACAATGTGCCTAACTTCTGCTGTATGTGTTTTATGTGTCGGGAAGTGTACATCAAATTTTAAATTTAATTATATGCGGTTTAAAAATTTAATGTTGCGGTATTAACAAACTGTTAATACGACCTTGTATTGTTTGTAAAATAAACGCAAGAAAAATGGAACGAGATCATACATTTGCCAAACTGGAAAATTCACAAAAATAGTGGAATTTCCGAGATAAGTAAGATTAGTTAAATTTAAATAATATTATATACTGTTTGTATATTTTAAGAAAAAGAGGAATAAAAAAAGAGATCAATAATATTTATTCCTATTTTACCTAATATATTAACATTTTTAAATCTCCCGTCGACCTCACTGTTTACATATACAGGGTTCCTAAGCAAATCCTTAGGGGGCCAAGCAGCCGTGTATAAGACGCAGACAAACGGAAAAGCACAGTAGGCAGAAAAGGATGGGCATAGGGCGATGTTGTCACTACATCTTACACGTAGTAAATCCATTCCAGGTTGTTGTTTCCTAATGTTTTCCATTTTCATACCTTTAGGACTGGAATAAAAATTGTTTTTGCTCGACTTTAATACCAAACTGATGAAAGATATCGTAAAAAAAATATTTTTCGACTTTTCATTTTGTAAACATTATTCTTACGCACTGTTTACAGGCTGGGGACTGAGATACATGCAAATGCCTAACCTAAAGCGTTCATACACGGCCGGAGAAATCGACTGAGATATTTCCGTAGAAACTTTATCAAGCAAATAGGACGGGTTGACGCCTTCGAACGTCCAACCCGGGTTTTGCACTTTGATTCGAAATCAAAAAGGAGGAACAGTCAGATGTGGGGCCGTGCACAAATTACGTAAC
Source organism: Oxystoma pomonae (assembly GCA_963921995.1). Lineage (NCBI taxonomy): Eukaryota > Metazoa > Arthropoda > Insecta > Coleoptera > Brentidae > Oxystoma > Oxystoma pomonae. The sequence continues at coordinate 87,151,642 of OY998168.1, read as the reverse complement.
GGTGATTTGACCAATTTTTTACCCCCTCTCTATGTAATGTTTTGTAACGGTTTGGCACGCCACTCCCCTAATATTACGTAACGATTTCAAGACCACTACCCCGCCCCCCAAAAAAAAAAACTTTTCACTTATTTTCATTCCAAATTTTCTTAGTTTCACACAAATCCAAACGCTGTCGAAGACCCCCCCTCCCCCCTACGTAACGTTTTGTAACCCCCCTCCCCCCTATGACCATTACGTAATTTGTGCACGGCCCCTGTAGTCCCAGTGGAGGAGGGCGAGAAAATTGATATTTTTTTCTTAAAAATTATACTCTTTAGACCTATTTCTTTGCGTTCCCGAAATTACGTTTTTCTAACATTTTTGCGTTCGGCTAATTTAATTGAATAATTTTTGCCTGCGGAGCCCTTTATCTTCTCACTCGAAACCAAGATCCCCCGTTTTAGGAAAACTGATCCCGTCTCTGTTTCTAAATTTTTTCGAATAAAAGTAGAGTATGACCATGGGGGAAATAATTTTTTTTTACGGTATGACGAAAATTTCGAGAAAGTTGAAAAAAAAAAATAAAAAAAGTGGCAGAGCTCAAGTTTTTCGTAAAAAAAACGTTTTTTGTAAAGAAACAAATCAAAATAAATCTTTTCACCCCTTTTTGGTTGTTACAAATATTGGCAGCCCCTTATTTTTCGCTTTTACCCTCCCGCTAGTTTTGAAGAATTGGTTCGTTACATTTTTCGAGATCATGTCATAAAACACCTCGAAAATATCAAATGTAGTGTAGGGCCAGCTTTATTTAAAATCAATAATATCGCAAGCAAAAAGCTCTGCAGGAAAAACAGCGCCGTTTATTGATTTCTTTGGCTGATAGTGCTAGCTGCATGGTTTAGCCGTTTCCGGATAGATGTCACTAGTAGAACAGAATGGAAAGAAATTTAATTAAAAGCGAAGATATTTCTTTCTAATGTTAACAACCTCACGAGTTTATCGCTCAGTATCGTAAATAATGGACCCTGCCGCCTCCTTTAAGCAAGAAAAAGCTGTGGTTTGGACCTTAAAACATCTAATTTTTAATTAGATTAGATGTGTGGCCGCCATCTAGCGGAATTTGCAGACATCTTGTCAACGGTTATTATTGCAACTATTATTTATGCTCACAATGAAAAAGTGGCGACAATTTTTTTTTCATGAAAGCAGTCCGAAGATAATAACAAACTGGCACCATTGCTCAATATACCTGTTTCTTTTGTGCGCGCAGAACGTTCTATGCCATTTCTGTTTGATTGATTGAAATCCTATCCCTAAGGAAAATCTTAGGAACCCTGTATATAAAGCTGTCTGGAAAAATTATAAAAAGACAAAATAAAACATCAGTTCATTTCATAAAATCGGTTTTACATGCAAATATGAAAAAAAAACTAGAAAGAGAGGACAATATGCGAGTGGTTTCCAGGCGTGACCTTATAAGTTTACGTGTGAGACATATAAGTATGAGATAATAGACATTAGAGACATAAAGCTATTTGTAACTCGTCGCGCTATCCGTATCCGTATCTAGCGAGAACCAAGCACATTGATTGGTCAGAAACTTGTAACACGTTCGAAAAGAGCAGATATATGCTAATTTAAGGTGTTTCTGAACGCAATAGTGCTGAGATACGATATGTGTGCCGTAACGATACGTGATACCTAACGCATCTCAACACTTATAGCGTTCAAGAACACTTTAGATTAGCATATATCTGCTCTTTTCGCACGTGGTACAAGTTTCTGACCAATTAATGTGCTTGGTTCTCGCTAGATGCGGATACGTATATCGCGATGAGTTACAAATAGCTTTATGTCTCTACTAAAAGTAAATATTTCAACGCATCCGTATCGGTATACGTAACGCGTTCGAAACAAAGTCAAAATACGCTACATTTTTGACTTTCTCATGCCATGTTTCGAACGATGCCTGCTTCTTTGACGGGTGTGATGACAGAATCTCGTTGCGTACGGAAGGATGTACGTATCGTTAGGGACCCATGAACGTACGCAACGATTTCAATCAGTAGTCCTGTCATCGCACCCTTCAAAAAAGCGGGCATCGTTCGAAACATCGCGTAAACAAGTCAACATACTCTACATATATTGCAAGTTAAATAAAAGCTTGTAAAAATAAAATTAACCCGTTAACGAAATCATTAATTTTTGTGTCAAAAACCCAAAAAAAAAGCAATTATTTTTTGCTTAATTATTTCCGAACTCCTTGAAAAAAAAATCAACTGATCAATTGAAAGCACATCCTTCCTGTGTAATTAGCATTAAAAAATGTATTATACCGTTGTTTAACAGAATTAATGTATAAAAATGAAGAAATTACGTGAAGTCACAAAAGCGGAAAAATAATCGAACAAATTTGATGGCAGGAAAGTTTTGTTCGGCACTGAAAAAACTGTTCGAATCACGCAAAAGTTTTGTATTTTACTCGGTCGTTTATTTTTTAATTCCTTCTGTTTAGAGAAATTTAATACTTATCTAGGTGTGTTTTTGTTGAGTGCTTTCATGTCATCGTCACAAGACTTCCGTTTGATTAAGTTATACATTTTGTCGCGTAATTAATACAAACTTTTTTAAGGAAAAAAGAAGCATTTAAGAAAGTAAAGGGCTATCTAATAAGTGCTATAAGGTTGTTGTTTTTATTATTATTTGTAGATAAAGAAATTGTAGGCTCTTTTTGCCAACCCCCACTCCTACTAATGCACGTATCCCTTGGGATGCAAGTTTTCTTTCTCTAAAAGGATTTAATTTTGTCTGACACTTAGCTTAGTAAGTCCGTTGGACCGCTGAAAGGTGGTAGCCGCCATTAAAGATGGCTGCCGTTAGAACCTTTAGGAAATTTTCTATCTTTCCTTCTAGTAGTGGTCCGATTCCAATGATTTTTTTTTGTTCGAAAGCTTTTAATGAAAATAATATATTTGTGAGTGATTGAGGTCATCTCATGAAGATGACCACCGAATAAATACCTGGTGTCTCAAAAAACCGTAATAAATGTAAAGAGCTGCAGGTTTTTCGCTTTAAGACCGATTTTATTAACTGATGGCCTAATCAATAACATTTTTTATCACATTTTAAAAACTGGCTGCCACTTTTTAAACCAAGATAGCGGATCAAATCAAATGTGTATTATGATTTCACCCTGATCGTTTATTTCTAAGAAAACCTCTAAAATTTTTGAGTTAAATTTATTTTTCTTATTGATAAAAATCTATCAAATAAGTAGCTGCTTTTTGAGATATCTTAGTGCAAATTCTAAATAATATACCTAGGAAACGGCACCAGCACGACACGGTGAGCGCTAGGCTTCATCTCACTGAAGCCAACCAAGCAATGTTCCATTGATAACAATAAATACCTACTAAATTTTGTTCTGACTCAATTCAAATCACTTACAGTGAGATTTACTAAGATGTAAAATAGTACCCCCCACAGGTCTAAATATTTACACCTGTGGGGGATATTTACACCTGTCGGGGGTACTAAATTTAAAAATCACTTTTCAAAAAACACTTACCCATACAGAAGACACAAAATTATTGATTATTTTCTATTGATATTGCAAAATACCACTGAAAAACTGCATTTTTTTCTCAAAATACACCATATTTTAGAATGCCCTGAAACTATTTTTTTTTTGACAGGCTTCAAAATGGCAAATGGTGAATACGCCAAAAATTTGGCACATAATAGCTTCATTATTTGTGTTTGAGGTTATAAAGTTGGTGATTTTTTACATTTTTGATTTTACAAGGATTAATTTACCTTATTTAATATCCCAAGTTGTTCATTACCCAATAAAACACCTCCTATTTTGTCCAGAAAAACGCCATATTTTAAACCCGTTTTCAGCACAAAAAATATATTTATGAGGGCACTACGAGGCAAAACAAACATAAGGGAAGGTCACTTATTATGCACGAAAAATATACCAAACAAAAAAAGCCAAAACAACTATATTAATTTATTTTCCAAATTAAAAGTAAAAAATTGAGGTTATCTAAAAGCTCAGTCAAAAAACTTTCCTTACTCAAAGCCCACTCATTTTAAAGCTGTAGCTTTCATCAGTAGAGGTTGTTGCAAGCCAAGGTGCAAGCAGAGGTAAAAGATCCGAACTTGCTGTTTGTGATTGAACGCCGCGCTAATATTTAAAAAAAAAATTTTAATGCAGTTTTAAGTATGAGATAATAGACATTAGAGACACAAAGCTATTTGTAACTCATCGCGGTATACGTATCCGCATCTAGCGAGAACCAAGCACATTGATTGGTCAGAAACTTGTAACACGTTCGAAAAGAGCAGATATATGCTAATTTAAAGTGTTTCTGAACGCAATAGTGCTGAGATACGATACGCATCTCAACACTTATCGCGTTCAAGAACACCTTAGATTAGCATATATCTGCTCTTTTCGAACGTGGTACAAGTTTCTGACCAATTAATGTGCTTGGTTCTCGCTAGATGCGGATACATATACCGCGATGAGTTACAAATAGCTTTATGTCTCTACTAAAAGTAAATATTTCAACGCATCCGTATCGGTATACGTAACGCGTTCGAAACAAAGTCAAAATACGCTACATTTTTGACTTGCTAAAGCCATGTTTCGAACGATGCCCGCTTCTTTGACGGGTGTGATGACAGAATCTCATTGCGTACGGAAGAATGTACGTATCGTTAGGGAAAACTATTTTTTTTTTGACAGGGTTCAAAATGGCAAATGGTGAATACGCCAAAAATTTGGTACATAATAGCTTCATGATTTGTGTTTGAGGTTATAAAGTTGGTGATTTTTTAGACCTAGACCACCTCAGAGAGGTGGTTTACATTTATAGCCCCCAGAAAGGATTGTTTTGTGGCATTAGGTAATAAGTTCGTTTATAATTGCCTTAAGTAACCGATTTTACAAGGATTAATTTTCCTTATTTAATATCCCAAGTTGTTCATTACCCAATAAATCACCTCCTATTTTGTCCAGAAAAACGCCATATTTTAAACCCGTTTTCAGCACAAAAAATATATTTATGAGGGCACTACGAGGCAAAACAAACATAAGTGAAGGTCAGTTATTATGTATGAAAAATATACCAAACAAAAAAAGCCAAAACAACTATATTAATTTATTTTCCAAATTAAAAGTAAAAAATTGAGGTTATCTAAAAGCTCAGTCAAAAAACTTTCCTTACTCAAAGCCCACTCATTTTAAAGCTGTGGCTTTCATCAGTAGAGGTTGGTGCAAGCCAAGGTGCAAGCAGAGGTAAAAGATCCGAACTTGCCGTTTGTGATTGAACGCTTCGCTAATATTAAAAAAAAACTTGCATTTAAGATTTTTAATACATTTCATAAATAAATACAAAATTAAATTTTATTATAACCCATCTAAATGGTTTTGTGACATCAAGTATTAATTGGAAAAATTAATTACCAAGAGTAAGTTTTAATTAGAGTGACATATAACCCCAATTTTAATTGGTTCTACAGAGTGGGTTTAAATTTTTTAATTTTCTTTTCTTCTAAATTGAAACTTTCTTCTTAAATCCAACAAAAGATTGTCTTAAGATGATTATTCAATAAACAAATTTAATGAAATTCTTTTTATAAATCAAACTATTTCCAAAACTCAAAGAGGTTTTCATTTAAACCTAGGACCGTTAAGGTCTAATTCAAACTTACCCAACTTGACTTTTTACTTTCTTTTTAGCTGAAAAATCATTCATTCATTTATTCAAATTTAATCTTTCAATGAAAACTAAAAAAAATAAAAAAAAAAATCTTTTTCAAATTACCCATAATTATATGGATGCCAGTCTAAATGAGTAGTGATACAGCAATGATCTTTTAGAAGATCTTTCAAACAAAAAAAAAATTGAAATCGGATATAAAATTTTGTAATGATTCTAATAGCAGCCATCTTTATTGGTTGCCATTTTGTTGTCCTACACGGATTCAGAGATGGCTCTGGATCTAAAAAGTTCTCTTTTGGCATCAACTACGACCCCAGAAACTATCTTAAAAGCAAAGAAAAAGAATGTAAAGTAGTGTTTTTTTTCTAACAGTAGAAAAAATTTACATGAATGTCTAAAGCTCGTCTGGTTGGTGATACCTAGGGAATGAGACAAGAAGAAAAATCCAAGACACACACAATAAGTGCACATTGTGCGCACACAGTGCAACCCAATATAGTTTTGGTGAGCATTTGAGAACAAGACAATAGTAATGGTTCTTTATTATTTCCTCCTTATACGCATATTGTTCTTATGTCACTCTCAAACATAACATAACATTTTCATAAATAGCATACCAGTGCATGAGATCATTACGTTATTCTAATGACAAAGTCTTTTAAGAATCTAAGGCATTTTCACTTTTACTTTCAGTTTTATAATTATTGTTCTTTAATGATTTTGTATTAGATTTAAAAGCTATAGAATATAAGTTAATTGCTCGGGTGTCTAGTCTAAGGACACTAATCCTAGAGCAAGCTCTAAAGGAAGCAAAACGTGACATTACCTTAAAAGTTTGAGTTGTCATTTTTGATTTGTTTGCCTCGCTTTTGTCATGGGCGGCTCGTTCTTATTCTAAATATTTTAATGAATGATAAATACGATGAGAAAGTATTTTTCGAAAGCACGACTAGTCCATTATCATACAGTCGCGAGTTACTAAAGTAAAAAATATACGCAAAAATTATAAATCTAACAGATTTTACTCTTAGTTCGGATTCTCTGTATTTTGATAAAGAAGTAAAACGACAGGCATTCAGAGTTACTAAAGTTATGAATAAATTATCAATACGAAAAGTTGGGTAAACCCTCTGTAAAACCGGACAACAAAATTTTCAGGTAAGTACTATTCACAGGATCTAAAATCTGGAAACGCATATTGATATATGCTTCTTTGCTTCAAAAATTATGTTTTTAAAAAAATATTTTAACACCTCTTTTAAATATTTGAAAAACTAAAGCTGTTAGTAATTTGAACCAAACTGCAGAAAAATGTTTATTTCAAAGTTACAATTTTTTCAACTATTTCACATTTTTCTCTTCCTAAACCCCCATCATTCTATCCAAAATTTAATTGGTGGGTGGCCAAAAAAACGCTTTGGTACCAAATTTTGGTTAAAATCATAATACATAATGCCTTCTCGATCAGGTGTGTAGACCGACTAAAAATCCTTTTTTTTTGTAGGTGTAGGTGTTTTAGGACCCAAATAGCACCTAAATTTTTGATGAACTACCGTACCATATGTTGGTATGATGATGGTGTACTAATAACACATTTTGTGTCACTGTGTTTCAAGTAAGAATTATAACAGTTTTCTTCTTTCTTTTGACTATTATATTTATACTTATACGTAAAAAAATAATTATTCCGTAATAATTACATAAAACTGATTAACGTTATCTAAATTATTCAAATGAACTTAAAACAACATTAGATTTATAATGATTAAAATCTTTTACGAATACAACGCATTCTTATCACAGTAGGTACCTATATGTTACCGTTAAAACCAGGTTTTTCCTAATAAAAACTAGTTATAACTGTTAACTCTATATTAGATTAGATTAGACTAAATTATATAAGTTTAGATTAGATTTTAATCTGACCTAATCTAAACTAGTTTTCCTAGGAAAGCTAGGTTGTAACTGTTTTACGGTAACATAAATACAGGCGAATACTTGCCCCAAAAGAATAGCTAAACTCGACTAAAGATCAACTTTCACAACGCCGTAATAATTTTTTTACTAATTTCGGATATAAAATGGGACACACAAGTTCACACACCAGGCAAAATACACAAGGAATCGAATTTATACTTCCTTTATTAAGCACTATCGTCGGGCAAAAATAGGTACTGATATAAAACTTGCCTCACAAATCCTTAAATTTTCGTTCTGCTTAAAGTCTTATCCGAAGGCTTCCAGCCAAGCTCTTCTTCTGTTGCTGTTTGATTTTCCTAATAAAAATACTTCTTCACTCATTATAACTTACCTTTAATAGGTACTTGAAAGAGCTGAACTCCGTCTCAGGACTATTTTTTGCAGCCTGGCACACAACAGGAATAAATAATAAAATTAAATCGTTTGATAAAAAAACTATTTACAATAATAACGAGCCGCCGATGACAAAAGCGAGGCAAACAAATCCAAAATGACAACGCAAGTGTCAAAATAAATGTCAGGCTTCGCTTCCTTTAGAGCTTGCTCTAGGATTAGTGTCCTTAGTCTAGTCGACTTAACGGCGCAAGAACAATCCAGAGATAATATAAATTTGTCAATCGATTTCAATACGTCATCTACCACTCATTATCTATCTCTGGTTTCTTTACTGTATTCTCCTGTTCACAGATTGCGCCGCGAATCATTGGGGATTAGGGTCACTGGATCCTAAAACCTGCGGCTGGGACCGCAGGTCTCAGGATCCAGTGACCCTATGAGGGATTATTTATTTATCACCTAGGTGATCGAATTGAGAGCAGTGACAACTAGTCAAATGGTCATACACACAGACCACTTAAGGGTTCTAAAAAGTAGCTTTTCACCAAAGGAAAAATTATTAAATAAAACACAAAAACCAGGCCGACGAACTCCAAAACAAGACGACAAAACTAAGGTTATGAAGAATGTCAGGCAGACACACTGACATTGGTTAGTTGCAAATACAGTGAGTCGACCAATTTCGATGTTTGCATGGCATAAATTTTTTTCCTGGTAAGGGGTGTTACCTAGGTATATATGCTAGATCTCTCTTAGCCGAATACATTTAGGAAAGGAGAACACTAGAAACTATGCCTAGGGTAAGCTCACAAAAAAAAGACGTGGGTGGTTAATTTTGATGGTGGCGGTATCTATAATATAACCATTTAAGTAATTTTTGATGCTAGGCATATAACTAATATTGATAGGTAACCCTTATAGTCCATGTTTTTACATTTCCGCATGTTTTAGCTTTAGAGGAAAATAATACTCAATTTGTTTTTTATTAGAGGAAGAGGATTACAAAGCTTATTAATACAATCTAGAGAGTTTTTGAAATTAGGTGTCCATTATTTGGAAAATTACAAATATTTCCAATTTAGTTTTACAGGTCTCTATAAAGGGTATTTCTGACTGTTTCTGACGTAATATGGACGCGGCAATTTTGAAACACCACAAAAGCTAAAACAGTTTTTTTCAAAAAATAAACAAAATTTTAAAAAAGTACCAAGATTTGATGGAAAAACATAGTCCAATAAACAATTTAGGCAAAATTTCAGGCCATTTGGAAGTCCCGTTTCCGAGAAACATGCGGAAAAAGAATTGCCTAATAAACGGACCCAACAGCGTTGCCGGTTTAACGATGTAATTGGGCCGTTAAGGCAATAGTTTTTTTTTCCAGAAATTAAAGAAAATTTGTAGGGTTACCGAAATAATAATACCAAATTTGGTCAGTTTGATGTTTTATAACATGAAGTTTGTAACATATTAATTTAAACGTGCGTTAGTTATTAGTTAATTTTCGTAAACGCGCGTTTCTTTAAAAATAGTGCAAGTACCTGTAAATCATGTACTGTGCAAAAGTTATTTCGATAATAAAAATTATTAACTATCAATAGTGTGGACTAACACAAGTGGGCCAACACAGCCAACGAAATCTGGCTTGACTAGTTGTTAAACAAAGTCAAATTTGTTTTTTTTGTGAGAGAAATTTCTGCTATAATAGTCATGTCGTTAAAAGGTATATATGCGAACTTGGGTGGGTGCTATTTGGAAATATTAAGGTGTGAAAAAGTTTCGGAGAAATGTTTAGGATTGCAAGATATTTTTGTGTTAACTATTGTTATTCACTTTATTGCAGTAAACTAAATAATATAGGTACCTATATTAATAAATTTGTTGATTAATTTTTAACTAAGGCTCGGGTTTACTGAATTGTGTTAAATTTTTTAAATAAAAAATGTAAAAAAATTAAACCAGTATATTAAATTATATTAATTTATTTTTTTACACTATATAAATATGGTATGTCAATGATTAAATCTCGTAGGTATAGTAAAATTCAAAAAAAGTTCAATGACCTCTCGAAGCACACGAAAGATGCCGGCGTATTGTAGCTGCAGGCTACAGATAACCTAGCAGCGGGGATAGCTTCTATTGGATTTTTCTAGAGTAGTGAAAAGCCTCGCGCATACGACACGCGGGAATACTTTTAGCTGTGACTCAGTTTGATGTATTACTTCCCTTGTTTACATGGACTGCACGCATCTTGGGTGTGCCTCCACTGAAGTGGGAGAGGGAGAGTCTTACTGTTCGGTACTCTGTGCTTATACACGCTGCACCTATGTAAATATATATGGCAATCGAAGCAAACCGCGCATGTTGCCATCTATTTAGCCTGCATGCACGTATTTTGTCTTTTTCTAACACATTCTGATAAAAATTAACGTTTTTGTCATTACTGAATGACTATTGTAGAAATTTTACAAGTAATCTAACAAGCGCTTATCGTAAATAACATCTCGCGATTCCTTTAACACCAATAGAATCCAATTCATTTTGATCAATTTGCTGCCTAAAGCTAAACTATAAAATGACATGATAAAAAATAAACGGCTATTTACAAAGGATAAACTAAAAGCCTTAACCCCAAGTTTAAAAGGCGAAAATTGCAAATAAGTGGGTCAGTAAGGTACTGCTGCCTTATTGCGATGGTACTTGACGAAGAGTCGGTCAATAAAGTGAGCGTGGAACGGCCCTCGGGCAGTGTAGCATACTATGCGGTTATCTTGGTTGGGTATCGATTTATTGAAGCTGTTGGTTCCTTTGATTTTGCTTTTGTTATTGTTTGCATTTAATCTCCACCAGTACCTCTACCTAGAGACAGTTATTGTTTTACCAGAGGTCTCGATTTAGCAGTTGGTAGGAAAATGTTGATAATTTTTTTGTGTGTTGGCAACCATTGGAAATAAATAATTTGGTCAGTGTCTCATTTTTTATTAATAAACGGCATAGATTTGACAACACTGCTTTGCTGTTTTTGGGCCAATCTTTACCGGACAGAATATCGAAAACGAGAAAACGGAATCTGTTGAAATTTGGCAGCAATGTTTATTTTTGAATTCCTCACAACTGTCTCCAGACAGGTTTTTGCTGGACTCTCTCATTCCCGAAATACAATAAACACGGCTAATAATAGTCAAAAACCTTACCTGGCTTTTTATTTAGCCTCTTCGATAATACAGAAATGTGTAACGAAAATTTTTGGATTTTTTTTTATTTTTTGAAAAAAATACACCAAATTCTGGAAAATCCTTTGGATATGGTTGTAGATTTTTATAAATCCTATTATCTGATAACAAAGAAATTATGGTTTTTTTTCTTTATAAGCGAGATTCTACCGGAATTCTGAAACGCCAAGGTCACGTAATTTGGTAGGCCCAGGGAAACTGAGTGAGTTCGATTGGAGTATTGGAATTCAGGTTCCGCATAGCCACCGGCCACTTGTCTAATGGAACATTCGATCAATAAATTGACACATGTCAAGTGATAAAAATAATACGGAAGTTTGTTATTATTTTTTTGATTTTGAAGTTTTTTTTTCTTTTGATTGATATTGCAATTCATGAAGCATGAACCACACTGGCTAGTGAATCAAGTAGTGATTGTGATAAGAAAAACGTAGAAATATATTTGTGTTTTTAAGGCCGTCGCTGAGTACTTGATTCGAGCATCGAGTGGGGCGTAGCCTTATTATCATTAGCCTACAGTTGAGTTCCAGTCTTAGAACCTGAAAATAATAGAAAAAGATTATTTACATGCGGTTTAAAAATCGAATCTTGTGGTATAAGGAACTCCAATGGAAAAAGATAGATCACTAAAACTTTTATATTTTACCTACTACAAAACTTTAATATCTGTGTATCTACCTCATGTTTTTTTGTGAAAGTTTGACATATTTTACTAACCAAAAAAGTTATCTTCATTCAAAAACTGTCTGGGGAAATTATAAAGAGAGACAACAAAACATCAGTCTATTTCATAAAATCGGTTTTACATGCAAATATGAAAAAAACTAGAAAGAGAAGGCAATATTAGTTGCCCACCTCTGGTAAAACAACAACTGTCAAATGTATAGTGGGCCTACCTTTACCTACAGTAGCTTACGACTCACGACTTTTTACAGTGAATAACACTTCAATTCTGTCCAATCCAAGATATTCTAAGCGTTCTATAATAGCTTCACGTGTAGCGGAGACAGAGAGTTAATATACCACTAATTTATCGTCACCTTCGTCACAATTACCGTAACCGTATTCTTTTGACCACATACAAATTGCAAATGTAAATACTATAGAAAAGAAAACAACAACTTCTGTTTTTGAAAATTCACTTTCAAATTAAAAACCTAACTAAACAAAAAAAACGAATTATTACCTACCAGCTCCTAACCAACTTCTTTAAAGCGGCCCGCACACTATCAGTATTACTGACAGTAATACTGATAGTGTGCGCGTAGATATCGATGGATTGACAATTTACTGTTGATAATTTCGAGGTGTTGAAAGTATTTGGGCGGAGTCAAAATACTGATGCAAATATTGATGATGCAGCAGGCGATACTTTCAGTTTGTCAGTATTTAGACAGTCTCAGCCAGTCTCAGTAGGCGTTTCAACGCGTTTTTTGATTTAAAAGATGAATTGGCAACTTATTGTTTTTGCATGCTGAAATTGATGTTGAAAATTTTATGTCTCTAAAGCTTCTGCCAGTCGCCAAAAATCAAAGTGTTGCTGCCAAACGTTCATTATCAGGAATTGCTTCACGCAATATAGTGACTTGTTTTGTGTACTCATTCTAAAATAATTTCGAAAACCTTCGGGTTCTGTATCTCTTATAAAATTTGATAAATTTATATGGATATAGTTTTTTTCGTTCAGCTATCCACTGTTTAACCCACCTTTTTTTTCTTGTTTTGAAGATTTGGCAGCAATATAATATAAGAGCAATACAAGCTTTCTCCTTATTACTTGCCATTGTAATTAACCAAAAGAATTAATATTAATTGGTTGTTGACTTAGTTGGGATTGGGATCAGTGGCGATTGATCTCAGGGCTCTAATTTTAGTTTCTTTTTGTCACAGAAAAATCTTATCATGCTATGATGTTGCTGATAAAAAACATAGATATAACGACACAGAACTGTACACAATTAAAAACACGTTAAAAGTAATAATAGGATGTCTTATAATAAATAATAATTATTTTGTGGTTGTTGTTCATTTGCTTAAACTAATGGTACTAAAAAATATTAATGTCAATACTAAAGGTGTGCGGAAAATTTTAAAATACTGATCAAATACTGTCACTATAATATTTACTTTTATTAATTCTTTTATTAATTCTTTCGGTTGATTAATGGCAAGTAATATAGAAAATGCTTGTATTGCTCTTATGTTATATTGCTGCCAAAACGTACAAGAGAAAAAAGAGAAAAAGGTGGATTAAACAGTGGATAGCTGAACGAAAAAACTATACCCATAAGAGATACAGAACCCAAAGATTACCGGAATGATTACACAAGTATTTGAACAACTGTTAAAAATGTTGGAGCCCAAATACTTTCAACACCTCTAAAGTATCAACATTATATTGACAATCCATCAGTACATTATCAGTATTACTGTAGGTATATCGAAATACTGTCAATAAAACTGATAGTGTGCGGGGCGCTTAAGATATTCTATGAGATTTTCGTATTGAATTCAATCAAACGCTTTACCATAATCTATGAAACAGAACTTGTATTTTTCGTCACTTCTAAGCGGCAACGCGACATCTCAGGCTAGGGCGACTTATTTGTTTGCATCAAGTCGTTGTCAGAGATTTGAAAAAATTTACTTCTATTTGGCATCTTTTGGTAAATGGATGCTCTTCTAGAAAATTGATCACTTTCTTGATCCTGCTAAGGTGTGCTGACTTTGGCCAAGACGGTGCTTTCCTTTTAGCAAACAGTTCTTTCTTTTTAATGTTTTCTTTTTATTCGTATACTGTTCATTCAAAATTCTCCGATCAAATTTCAATATGGCAGCTGACATTTTTACACAGAAACTAAATGAAACTGTCATTGTCAGTATCAAAAAGCTGGTTCGATAGAATTTCTAGTCAAGTGTACTAATGGACTTATGTTTCGTGGCTACTTGCTGGGCAAACCACTCACCCAACACCTTGTAAATTAAAAAGCCAGCTAAATGTTTTTCTATTTAATATCCTTTAGCCAACAAACTGACTATTTTGGTTATAAAAATGATGGAAACAGTAGGCTAAAGGGCACTAAAGAGGTAAGAGTTAACTGGTTTTTTTAGTTGAGAACGGTGTTGACTCACCTCTAGTTTGACAAAATTTGGGTGTCTAATAATTGTGGTAGTATTAAAGTGACTGATTTGCCTAGATTAGACAGTAGTGTACTCAAATCGAGTTTATTCACTAAAACTCTTTGTTTTACTAGCATGTTCAAGTGAAATTTACTTCTTTGTAAGTATTTATTATATTGTTTATGATAAGGGCACCTAGCGTTATTCAAGGTTATATTATAGCATTTTCCTTTTGATGTACTGGGGCAAAACTAAAACTGACCTGGTGCTTACTTACATCGGTGCATGATTAGTGCATTGCAAATGAAATATGAAATGCTCGGTTTGAGAGCAGATTTTTATAGGTTATTTTATGGCAACCCGAAAAATAGATAGATTTTAAAGCCCACAATTTTCCAACGATAAATTGAATGATAATTTTATTAATATTGGACATCTTAAACAAAGGTGTGGTCAAAATCTCAAAAAAAATTATAAAAAATAAACATGCACTGAGCTATTGGTGATCATGCAAAAAAACGTGAACTCAGGGCAACATGAACTGCACTCGTTTTCAAGTGGAAATGGCAAAACTCGAGTAGTGCAATTCGGGTCGCACCAGTGTATCAAAAGGAAAACGCTATTAGTTGCGAGCCCTTCTGAGAACTTATTCTCTTCGAACCTGCCTGCTTGGTGTCGGGGTTAACGCCGCGACTTTCAAGCAGGAGATGCCGGATTCAAACCTCGGGTCTTGCAGGTAGCCTATTTGGATTTTTTCTTATAAAATTACAGAATTTTGTGAGAGTAAGGTAAAATGCAGTATGAAGCGGAGTAGGCCGAGTTAGCTAGAAGGCAGGCTAATTCGATTCCATACCGTCCCTCGGAGAGGACGGTCCCGTGTGATCCATATATTGCTAGTTGAGCACGTTAAAGATCCCTAGCCCCGACAAAGGGGTTTATGCTAAATTAAATCCTTCTAGGGAAAGAAAACTGCCTTCCTAGGGGGTGCTTATCAGACCGGTCTGATGAGTGGGGTAAGGAGGTTATACATTCAGTATCAGTCTAAAAAATTATTGCCGGATGGCAAATTCTGACCAAATAGCCATAGTAGCTGCGGTCAATAAAAGGTAAATTCAATCTCTCAATCTCTGCGAAAATACAATGCAAAATACTATAGTTACCATTGTTCTCTTCTTTTAATTGCATCGGTCTGAGATAGATCAGGCTTACCCCTCTGCCCATGAAAATGTTGATAGATATACATGGTCGAAGGGTGTACAGGCGGGCCTGACAGAGAACAATAGTAGTGTTGAAATCCCAAATATTTGGAAGCCCCTCCTTGGGCGGAGCCAACTTCTTAAACTTCAAGGTTGAGTGATTTCTCACAGTATATAAGCACGTAGCCTTAGGAATTGATTGTAGTTTGCACCTGAAGACGATCAGAAATTGTACTGATCGAAACGTCGTGTATAAATAAAATATAGACAATGGAAGTCCGAAACACAGAGTTAATTTCAAACAATAGTAACTATAGTAAATTCACAAAAAAATGCTACTTAACACTTCTAACGTGCGATATACCTATATTAGTATTTCGATTGCGTATGTATTTAGTGTAGGCCAGACATCTAGACAAGTTTACTAGTTTACCAGATACAAATATACCGTTGCTTCGCTTGGATTCTGCTTCTTTTTTACCCGGAGATGACATATTTATTTAACTGTATGAATGAGCGATTTTTCAGTCTCGCTTGTTATTGATGTCACCCGTGTTGACTGTTTGTCTTTATCTTACGCCTGCGATTAGACGCAGAGGCAATTAGTACCGTCGTCTTGTTGTTGGTCAAGCGATCGTACCTTATGTGCGGTCTTGGCGCGATCAATTGGATTCCATGTCAAGTCTTTGCATCGGAAAAAGTAGCGTATAAATCGTTCAGACTAACAGGTTCCTATATACTTTGTGAATTCTTCGTAATGTTTGCGATCTACTACGACAAAACGGATTTACGCTACAAACATTAAAAAAAAAGATTTCATTACTAAAAAAGTGTATGACGCGATAAGCACCGGATATTGGTTATGCCGGTCAACTCTGGTTGTTGTTTTACTATATCTTTGCTAATCAAGAATACTTCTTTACTATCTTTGCTAATCACGGATATTCGATAGACTTCGATCGTCTTAAGCTTAGGAACCCAAGTAACACAAGGTGCTGAAAAACTTTTGCAAAAACGTTGGGACAGCAAAACTCCTCTATTATTGTGTTTTTGCTGTTGTCTCACTCTCAATCACTTTTTGGTCACTGCAATGACCATTGCAGCACTTTTTGCAATCGATATAGCTTTTTCAGTTAACTTAATTTAAAGAAAAAACATTTCTTTCAAAACTCAAAGGAAAAATGGCAAAAAAACAAAAATAGATTTTTGTACAAATAAATGGTTGATACGGTTTTAAAAACACAAGTACATCGGATTTTTGGCTTCATACATGGACCAAATTGACATGAGAAGGCTAGTTTACTGATAATGTTTATCACAAAACCTCACCAAGACACGCGCGCTTCACATATTAAAAATATTTAGAGTTTTTTTTAAATTTAATTTTTAGGTTACATTTTTTTGTTTTTGGATTGGAGCCAAAATAACCAAAAAAGATTTAACTCTGCCTTAAAACTAGTTTTAGTTTCAAAAGTCTACTCTTTTTATAGAATTTTTTATTTTATTTTGGAATTTTTTTTTTTTAAGGTTGTTTTCGTGTAATGACCGCCATTGAAACTAACAACGGGACCTAACTCGACAGATAATATTGCTGTACTTTAGCCATTAATGTTTTTTTTCCAATATTTTTTCTACTTAATATGAACCCAACCCCACGGCAAAAATTACTGTGCAGTAGCTGAAAATGTTTTTCTTTAACTATTTTTAAAACTTCCTGCACAGAAAGAGTATTATTGTCGAAACGACCCGAAAAAACCCGACAGCTAAACTTGCTGCATTATAGCCAAAAATATTATTTTCTGTTTTTACAACTTAATGCTCTAATTTAGTTTTTATTAGCTACAAAGTTTGGCTTTAATGTATAGCCAACATTCTGCATATTTTTCTGCCAAAAGAATAGTATTTTTGGGCAAAGTTTAATAAATCCGTTTGCTTTTAATACCAATATGGTCATCAAAATGGGTTGCGCTTAAATTATGAAAGCAAAAAGTATTACAAAAACTAAGCAAGCTAATTTACAACAAAAAAGGTGCTGACAAAACATTTTCACAGCTTTACTTTGGTCATAAATTCTAATGTGTACAATGTGTGTTACTTGGGTTAAAGTTATCTTAAGTTCATCTATTTCAAGTCAAAAGAACAGTATTAATTTTAAGTTGGCATATACAGGGTGTTTCAAATTCGATGCTCACCATGGGGATCTCCTAAACAGTAGGAGATACGAAAAGGTTTAAATTAGGGCAAAAGTGCGCAATTTGATGCATTGCTCAAAACTTAAAAAAAAGTTTACAAATTCCGGATAGTTCCGGAGATAGGCGGAAAAAACCGATGAACCAAACGGCAGGAGAAAAAAAGGATGTGTCCATAAGAAAAAATTAACTTGATAATGTTCCTGTCACACTGAAACGTCAAGATTCAGAAACGGACCTCTCACTAGGTAGATCTTAAAAAAGTGCCTGTAGAAAGTTTTAATCGTTTTTTGACAGCTTTAAGAATAAGGGCGCAGGAAAATAAAAACTAAAAATGAAGATTTTGGTTTTTTCCGCCTATTTCCGGAACTATCCGGAATTTGTACACTTTTTTTTTATTTTTGCTTTTTTGCCCTAATTTAACCCTTTTCGTATCTCCTACCGTTTAGGAGATCCTCATGTGAGCATCGAATTTGAAACACCCTGTGTACAAAAAGGGTACTAACAGTCCTGAGCCCTGCCCCCTCTACCCCCAAAGTTTTGGAAGATGCAATTTAATACATTATGTTGCTGATCAGAAGTAATAACATTCTTGCAGTTGTTACTTGAGTGGGAGAGGCGTCATTTCACATTTCTCTTAGGGAGGGGGGGGCATACCTAATTTAAAAAAAAATATGAACGAAAAAAGTCATTCTAAAGGGATTTAGTGAGGGCGAAGAAACACTTTATTGTCGCCAAAATAACTCAAATAAACATAAAAACACAACAAAATTTTTGATACAACATACATTACAAAAAAAAACAAAAAAGCTTAGACCTAAACACTAAAGTATTAGGTGTACTTAAGTTAAAAGGTGTTTTTAAAATGTGTTTTTATTTGCAAAAGCCAAATTTTGATTTTTGTTTGCGGATACTCAAGGGAAGGGGGAACAATTGTCCCCCTGCCCCTCTCTAATTAACGCCGCTGTTGTAATCTATAAATAAAATAAAGTAAAATAGGGATATTCAAAAGATTTCCAAGTTTTATACACGATGCGTTTTTTAACCTATTTCTTCTCACAGAACTATCAAATTTGAAAAATCGTCAACAGAAACTGAAGCAAATTTTTTTACGACTGAAATAGGGCGCTTTAGTAATTTGCTAGCTTTGGACCCGCGGAGTTGCCGCGATATCCAAAAATAATGTTGTTACACAGCTGTCCAAATCCAAATTTACTTTACGCACACACACATTTATACAGGGTTCCTAAGATTTTCCTTAGGGATGGGATTTCAATAAATCAAACAGAAATGGCATAGAAACTTCTGCGCGCACAAAAGAAACAGGTATATTAAGGAATGGTGCCAGTTTGTTATTATCTCCGGACTGCTTTCATGAGAAAAAATTGTCGCCACTCTTTCATTGTGAGCATAAATCATAGTTGCAATAATAACCGTTGACAAGATGTCTGCAAACTCCGCTAGATGGCGAACATCTAATCTAATTAAAAATTAGATGTTTTCAGGTCCAAACCACAGCTTTTTCTTGCTTAAAGGAGGCCGCAGGGTCCATTATTTACGATACTGAGCGATAAACTCGTGTGGTTGTTAACATTAGAAAGAAATATCTTGGTTTTTAATTAAATTTCTTTCCATTCTGTTCTACTAGTGACATCTATCCGGAAACGGCCAAACCATGTAGCTCAATAAACGGCACTGTTTTTCCTGAAGAGCCTTTTTATTGCGATATTATTGATTTTAAATAAAGCTGGCCCTACACTACATTTGATATTTTCGAGGTGTTTTATGACATGATCTCGAAACATGTAGCGAACCAATTCTTCAAAACTAGCGGGAGGGTAAAAGCGAAAAATAAGGGGCTGCCAATATTGGTAACACCCAAAAAGGGGTGAAAAGATTTATTTTGCTCTGTTTCTTTACAAAAAACGTTTTTTTTTTCGAAAAACTTGAGCTCTGCCCTTTTTTTTATTTTTTTCTTCAACTTTTTCGAAATTTTCGTCATACCGTAGAAAAAAATTATTTCCCCCATGGTCATACTCTACTTTTATTCGAAAAAATTTAGAAACAGAGACGGGATCAGTTTCCCTAAAACGGGGGATCTTGGTTTCGAGTGAGAAGATAAAGGGCGCCGCAGGAAAAATTTTTTCAATTAAATTAGCCGAACGCAAAAATGTTAGAAAAACAAAGCACGAAATAAAAATGGCGCCGCTCACAATTTTTTTTTTTAAATTACGTAATTTCGGGAACGCAAAGAAATAGGTCTAAAGAGTATAATTTTTAAGAAAAAAATATCAATTTTCTCGCCCTCCTCCACTGGGACTACAGAGGCCGTGCACAAATTACGTAATGGTCATGGGGGAGGGGGGTTACAAAACGTTACGTAGGGGGGAGGGGGGTTTTCGACAGCGTTTGCATTTGTGTGAAACTAAGAAAATTTGGAATGAAAATAAGTTAAAAGTTTTTTTTTGGGGGGGGGGTAGTGGTTTTGAAATCGTTACGTAATATTAGGGGAGTGGCGTGCCAAACCGTTACAAAACATTATATAGGGAGGGGGTCAAAAATTGGTAAAATCACCGTTACGTAATTTGTGCACGGCCCCACATCTGACTGTTCCTCCTTTTTGATTTCGAATCAAAGTGCAAAACCCGGGTTGGACGTTCGAAAGCGTCAACCCGTCCTATTTGCTTGATAAAGTTTCTACGGAAATATCTCAGTTGATTTCTCCGGCCGTCTATGAACGCTTTAGGTTAGGCATTTGCATGTATCTCAGTCCCCAGCCTGTAAACAGTGCGTAAGGACCATGGTTACAAAATGAAAAGCCGAAAAATATTTTTTTTACGATATCTTTCATCAGTTTGGTATTAAAGTCGAGCAAAAACAATTTTTATTCCGGTCCTAAAGGTATGAAAATGGAAAACATTAGAAAACAACAACCTGGAATGGATTTACTACGTGTAAGATGTAGTGACAACATCGCCCCATGCCCATCCTTTTCTGCCTAATGTGCTTTTCCGTTTGTCTGCGTCTTATACACGGCTGCTTGGCCCCCTAAGGATTTGCTTAGGAACCCTGTAGGAGTCATTGTGGTCGAAGCATAGACATTCCGAGTCCGGATAGATGCCGCAGGGGGAGAGATATCGCAGGGGTGGGAGAGATATGCCACAAATGACTTGACGCGAAAACGGACTGCACTTTTGTCAACTGCCGTCGGTGAAACCAAAGAGCTATCTAGCCAGTATTGTTTTGGCTGTGAAGCACGTGTTAAAACATTATTGTGCATTAAAGTTAAAAAGTTATTATTTTTGACCTATTATTTTTTTTCATGTTTTTAATACTCTTAAAATAGTATTTTTAATAACTAGTGGCTTTAATAGTGCTTTTTTTTACAAGAATTAGTTTAAATATCGAGCTCAGCGAGGTATTTAAAAACGCGAGTAAAAAAAAGCAGATTTTAGCCGCGAGTTGTTAACACTATTTTTTTAATACCTTTAACAAAAAATCCAAAAAAAACAGGAAAAATCTCGAACGAAGAGAACTTTTCGCAACGCATCATCTTTACACTATAAATCAAGGCGGCTGGTAAATGAAATAACAATCGTTTCCATAGCGATGTGTCTTTTTACTCGGTGACGTTCATTGTTGTTGGCGGAAATGGATTAATTCTTAGGCAAGAATAATTAGATTTTTTCAATATTACTATTTTCCGCTATTTCTCTTTAACTTTGGGTAAAACAACAGACAGAAATCTTTTTTTGCACCAGTGATCCAAAAAAAAGTTTTTTTGCATCGGTAACCAAAAATGCTTTAGTTATCTGCAGACAGTTACTAAAATCATGTTTTCGATGAAGGAATAAAAAAAGTATGTTTTAGCTAGTGTAATGAGATAATTTTGTGTTTCTAGGATGATATAGGGTCTTTAAAAGGTTTTGTTTTGTATTTTTCATTATTATCTAACAGTGTGCAAGCGTGAGTCAAGAACGCATATATCTATACCAAAAAAGAGAGATGCCAAAGCCTATGTATTGGGCATCTCTTCCTTATGATAATTAGTATTGGGCATATCTCTTTTTAAAACATTGCTTTTTTAAAAAAAAATTTTTGAGCAGTTAACAAATCGAATATTTTAATAAAAGATAGTTTGAAGAATCTTCTTATGTATTTTAAAATAAAATTTTTGCATATTAATTTTTTGCACGCTTTGAGAACTTTGCTTTCTTATAACTTTTAGAGGCAAATAAGAATTGTTAAAGTATTTAGTAATATATAAAAAGCTAAAAAATATAAATTTAGAAAAAGCGTCTAAATAATCAGATTTTTAGCGTGCAAAAGCTTTGTTCAACTTGGATTGGTGGTTTATCAGTTGTGGAATACTCCTTTTCTTTAGCAAAATATTACAAATACATACCTGATTGCTGTAGGTTGTTTCGAATCCAAGTCATAAATATTTTCCATATATTCGCTTCTTTTGCATGGCCGTTTACTGTTTAGTTTAGAGAAAGTTACCATCAGACAAAAATAAAGATTATTACTATAATTAAGTAGATATTTGCACAATATACCTATACCCCATCTATATTCTACCAGATTAGAAACCACATTCCTTGACTAAACTAGCATTTTTTTAAAAGTGAATTGCAGGGTTGTATGCTGCTGGCTTTTTTGCACCCGACGCGCGTTTCGCTAACAACGTTAGCATCATCAGGAGACGATAAACAATGAACTAAATTAATCTACGCTCTATCTTATATACAATCCTTTAGTGGGCGGAGATAAGACTAATAATTTGTGATTGATCACGATTTTTAATCCTATCTCCCCTCAACCAAAGAATAAAGTGTACTAAACGGGATGGGTCCTCTATCTTTATTTAAACTATTTCTGGATTTAATGATTTCCATACTTTCATATGCATTCAAAAGTCTTTTGTTTGGTACACTTTTTAGAAGTTTTAGGTTATCTAATGTGAATCTATGATTGTTTTCAAAAGAATGCTCGGCCACACTTGACTTTTCTGTTCTTCCGTTTTTTAAGTGTGCTAAGTGTTTTTTAAAACGTGTTTGAATAGAGCGTCTCGTTTGGCCAACATATTTTTTGTCACAATCCATGCAACTAATTTCGTAAATTCCTCTTTTTTCTAGAACTGTAGTTTTATCCTTGGAATTTCCTAGTAAGCTTCTTATTGTGTTACCAGATTGATATACTAATTTAAGACCGGTGTTATTAAATACTTTGTGTAATCCTTTCGTATAATTAGGATTATAAGGAATTTATACAAATTTTAAGTCGCAGGTATCTTTTTGTCTGAAAAAGGTAGAATTCCGAAAGGTCTTTTGAAAAGAATGTCTATTTATCAGCTTATTTATTAAGCCTTCGTCGTAACCGTTTTCGCCAGCTATATTCCTAATCCTATTCTTTTCTGCTTCAAATCTTTCTTTGTTTAAGAGGAAATTTACTAATCTATATGTTAAAAAGTGCAAACTTGCAAGCTTATGTTGTAAGCAATGAAAATAGTCATTTGGAATATACCTGTTGGTGGCCGTGCCTTTTCTGTATAGGTCAAAGTCCAATTTATTTTTATTTCTTATAAGTAAAGTGTCTAGAAATGGCAGTGGACCGTTGTTCTCTGTTTCATAAGTAAATTTAATAGTGGTAAATTTGTTATTTATTTTTTTCATAAAATTTTCAACACTAGTTACTTTAGTGTTGAATACTGCAAACACATCGTCTACATACCTGAACCATACTCTGGGGAAATACTCAAATCCTTTACTTATATCTGATTCAAATTTGCTAATAAATAGGTTTGCGATAAAAGGTGATAAACTATTACCCATTGTGGTTCCTTCTAATTGCTGGTAGTAGTTATTTTTATATTGAAAGTAATTTTGATTCATGCAGATTTTTGTTAAAGATAGGTATTCTAAAGTCTGTTTGTCTTCTAGATTGTTTTTTCTTGGTAGTTCCTCCAGGTATTGTAAGGTATTGGGGATCGGCACACTAGAGAACAACGAACTAACATCAAACGAGATTAAAATTTCACCTTCTTGGAGTAAAATATATTTAACTTTGTTGATAAATTCAAGGGAATTTTGAACAGAAAAACCTTTTTCCTTTATCGGTAAATTTTCAAACTCGTTTGCTAGCCATTTCGAAATGTTGTAAGTAGGTGATCCTACAACAGAAACTATAGGTCTAACCTATTTTCCAGGCTTGTGGATTTTTGGAAGACAATACAGTTTCGGCATAGTGGGATTGCTAACTTGTAGTTTATATTTAATATTGTCAGTAATAATATTGTTACATTTTTTAATTGTGTTTTTTACTTCGTTAATCATTTTTGGTAAGGGGTTTTTTGGGACTTGTTTGTAGGGTCCATTTTTTATTAGGTTATCTACTCTTTCAAAATAATCTGTTTTATCTAATATAACAACTTTATTACCCTTGTCAGCCTTTAGATAGAAAACATATTTTTCTCTCAAACTTTTAATTGTTTTATTGTGATTTAATGTACTATTTTTATTGTTTTGAATGATGTTTTGAGAGATCTGATATTGGCAAGCATCTCGCACATAGCCCTTTGTGCCTTCTGAAAGATAAGAGATTGAACTTTCAATATTTGCAATAATATCACTTAAATTATCTTTTTTTGGGGACAGAGCAAAATTAAGACCTTTGTCTAAAAGTGATATTTCTTTGTTATTAAAAGTTTGAGAGGATAGGTTTTCTACAATGTTTGCGATTTCCGTCGACTTTTTTGGTTTTGGTTCAGAACGTTTTAACTTTTGTAGCTTTTTATTAAGTGAAGACATTTTCTTCGTAAATTGGAAAAAATAAATAACAAATTTCCCACTATTAAATTTACTTATGAAACAGAGAACAACGGTACACTGCCATTTCTAGACACTTTAGTTATAAGAAATAAAAATAAATTGGACTTTGACCTATATAGAAAAGGCACGGCCACCAACAGGTATATTCCAAATGACTCTTTTCATTGCTTACAAACAAACAAAGAAAGATTTGAAGCAGAAAAGAATAGGATTAGGAATATAGCTGGCGAAAACGGTTAAGACGAAGGCTTAATAAATAAGCTGATAAATAGACATTTTTTTTCCAAAGACCTTTCGGAATTCTACCTTTTTCAGACAAAAATATACCTGCGACTCAAAATTTGTATCAATTCCTTATAATCCTAATTATACGAAAGGATTACACAAAGTATTTAATAACACCGGTCTTAAATTAGTATATCAATCCGGTAATACAATAAGAAGCTTACTAGGAAATCCCAAGGATAAAACTACAGTTCTAGAAAAAAGTGGAATTTACGAAATTAGTTGCATGGATTGTGACAAAAAATATGTTGCCCAAACGAGACGCTCTATTCAAACACGTTTTAAAGAACACTTAGCACACTTAAAATACGGAAGAACAGAAAAGTCAAGTGTGGCCGAGCATGCTTTTGAAAACAATCATAGATTCACATTAGATAAACTAAAACTTCTAAAAAGTGTACCAAACAAAAGACTTTTGAATGCATATGAAAGTATGGAAATCACTAAATCCAGAAATAGTTTAAATAAAGATAGGGGACCCATCCCGTTTAGCACACTTTATTCTTTGGTTGAGGGGAGATAGGATTAAAAATCGTGATCAATCACAAATTATTAGTCTTATCTCCGCCCACTTAAGGATTGTATATAAGATAGAGCATAGATTAATTTAGTTCATTGTTTATCGCCTCCTGATGATGCTAACGTTGTTAGCGAAACGCGCGTCGAGTGCAAAAAAGTGTAGTTTTGGTTTGTGGAAAACAATCATAATTTTGTTTTAGTGCAACCAAAGGTTCCAAATTCCCAACATAGATGTCCTAGTTTGATTTATAAAAATAATTTTAATTATGTCTTTTAGTGAAGAATCATCTTAACACAAAGTTTTGTTGGATTTAAGAAGAAAATTTCAATTTAAAAGTCTGTTGAGCAAATTAAAATTGACGTTATATGTCACTCTTATCAAAACTTACCCTTGCTTATTAATTTTCGCGATTAATACTCACACTCACAAAATCATTTCGATATGTAATCATAAAATAAGGATTAGATTAACTTTGTATTTATTTAAAAAGGGTTTTTATCTATCGAAAGTATAAAAACTTTACAAACACAAACCCATCGCAAACCACAAATAAAAATATTTCGTCAAAAGAGGTCATGTAAGCAAATGCGGCTAAAAGCAGACCTGAATCCAAGTGATGCGTTCACAAAAGATACATGTCGGCTCAACAAACTGGACGGTGTCCGATTCTCTGGTAGAACATGAGAAAATGGCCATTAGCGAAGTACCGATGAAAACTGCAGCTTTGAGACTTTTGAGTGTGATATTTCAGTGGAAATTTTGGTTTAAATTAAGCTTTTAGAAAAACTCAATGTTTTAATTTTAGTTAAATTATAAACGAACTAATTACCAATTGCCACAATTGCCAAATTTTTGGCGTATTCACCATTTGCCATTTTGGAACTTGTCAAAAAAAAATAGTTTCAGGGCATTTTCTCCTGGTATTTTGCAATAACAATACAAAATAATCAACAACTTTGAGCCTTTTCTGTAGGAGTAAGTGTTTTTTGAAAATTGGTTTTAAAATTTAGTACCCCTTACAGGTGTAAATATTTAGACCTGTGGGGAGTACTATTTTAGATCTTAGTAAATCCCACTATAAATGCGTATTTTTCCCAAACAGATTTAAAGACTTCCTAACGAATAACGATGGCAGCGTAAACCCAATTCAATGAAAAAAAGACATGAACAGTACCTCAGAACAGAAGCCCTTGCGGGTTTTATTTTGAAAATTTGTAAACCTAGGTGCGTCACCCCCCTCAATGAATTTATCCGCTTTAATAACTTCAGACCCTTAAAAATTAATTAAATAATTAAAATACGAGAAAGACAGCAACAGTACAGCAAAAATTAATTAAATAATTAAAATAAGAGAGAGACAGCAACAGTACAGCAAAAAAAATCCTGGAATATCAATAGCATATCACAAACACAATAATCCTAGGTGTTTATTTAAATAAAATGTAACAAGCCTAAAGCCATAGCTTCGAGGGGTCGCGAGCGACAATTCCCTCCACTCTTGCTGTGAGAATCTAGCGACGTAAACTGACTGTCTTTCACTGACGCTAGATGTCGCAAAACATTTGTTTTTTGAGGTTAGATTTAAAAAAAAATAATAACACCATTGAGCGATAAAGCGAAATACGTTAATTGCTTTTTGTCTTTGGCGCAAAGCAAAAAACCAGATAAAAAAGAAAAACTACCGCAGAAAGTATACGTCTTGATATTATTTTATTTTCTTTGGAATAAAGGACCGTGCAAAATAACTGAAAACGTCGAAAAGTCTAAAAAACGAAACGATTTGGAACGAAAATATGAAAAAACTCTTTAAATATGGCTACTGTCACAGCTAAAGGAGAAAAAGCTGAAATAAATTTAACTATAAGATAAGTGGGTTAAATAGGGGAAAAGCTGCTTAACTGCTATTGGTTAACAAAGCGACGCTCGCGACACGGCGAAGCTTTGAGAACGTAACGTCCGTGATTTTATTCCCCTCAAAGTTTATTGGTTGGTTTTGATCACGTGGTACACAACGGATACGTTATACACGTGTGACAACGTTATAATTTTAATTGAACATGTTGGATTTTTTGAGCTTTTTCCTAAAAAAAGTTTGTAAATTCATCAATTCGGTTTTTTGACAAATGAAGTATGACGTTGATCTGATATTCCGTGTCGATGCGATTGCGATAAAAATCAGTCAAAATTTAGCAGTAGCCTAGTTTTTTTTTTGATTTTTTTCCAATTGAGAAATTTGTGCTTTTTCGAAAAAATCCTATATGTTCCAATAAAGACGAACGAAAAATCCTCATAGGGCTTCAGGAGGATATGGCGAGGATAAAACTTAGAAAAATAGAACAAGAAATAAGAATTAGCCCTGCGATTGGTCAAACGTCATCATGGGATCACAAATATGGTTTTTTATTGGGTGTTCTTATTATTAACATTATTTTATTTTGCTGTATAAACCCATACCATACCCCCATAAACTGCCTTTCAAATAGTTTTAATGCGACAATCTTTATTAAAAAAATATCAACAAATTTGAAAACAAAATAATAACAACAAAAAACAGCTGATTAAATGACATTAATGACAATCATCGGGAAGGCTCACCGGCCCCCAAAGTCGGTGAGAATCGATGCCATCAATTGATGAATTCGTGGAATCAATCGGGTAATTTAAGAACCGATGAATATCAACAAGAATCATAGATGAATTTACAAACTCGATTGTTTTCATAGGTAAGCTCATCGGTGAATTTACAAACTCGCCCAAATTAAAACGATCATGCAAAATGCCGGTCTAACTAAAGAAACCTTGACTTTTAAAGAAAAGGTCAAAGAGAAAACGCTTAAGGATTGCGTTTCTTCTTATTATTGAAAATGTTAAAATAAATATTGACACATACCTAGTAGTTTTTAATACAACGAATGCACATCCGCTTTGGGAATCGTTCATAATTATGTAAATTATTTACCAAATAGAGAATTTACATTAATTTAAGGAGTTAATTGAAATACCTTCATTCAAAAATCATGGAGTACAGTTGCCACTAATAAATTCTCCCCCCCCCCCCATAAATGTCAGATAAGTCAAAATATCAAGACTTTCTGTCTGCCAAAAGGGGCAGAATTTATTAGTAACAACTGTACTATACTATATACGAGTTTTTGATCAGCATACAAAAATAACAACTCTTTGGTTATCGTTATTTGACAAGCCATCAAGTATAAAGTTATTTCGGTTTATTTTCACAACTATTTCAACGCTTACCCATAACGCAATATATTCTGCATCTCAATAATCCCAAAGTAACCAAAATTTGCCAAAAACACAAACACTTTGACTTGAATTCACAGAAGCAAATATAAACAAAATGAAGATAACTACGAAAATCGTTGGTTTGCGCTTTTGAAATCCTTTGACCGTGACGCGCCAAAATAACATTTCTTGCATGATTTCCAAATCTCCTCACGCCAAAAAACGACTTTACAAACTCGGTCATATTTTATATTTCCGAATTTGAAAAAAAAGGATGCTCTTGCAAACGCTTTTCTATTCTCCAAAATTCCTTGATTTGACGAACGCAGTACTGTTAACTGTTGGCTGTCTAAAGGCCGGTTTATCAATAGCGAGCATTTAACACCCGATTTAACCTCTCTCATTCTAGCGCGTGGTATATGTCAGCCATCTTTCTCATTAACGCGAGAGTTAAATGCCCAACTCGCTATTCATAAACCGGCCCTAAATTTAAAGAACAATATTCTTGGCGGCCATGCTGGTCTGCGTAAAAGTGTTGGAAAAATTTTCTAACCAAATTGCACCAACTATATACTAGGTTGGCAGTAAAATAATCCCCAAAAAGTTGATTTTTGTTGCCAAGAAAATGGTGACTTATAGGGATTTTTATACCTAGTAGAGTTGACAACACTGTTACGCATAACAACATAGCTGCCCAGAATATTGTCGATTTTGCTGTGCTGGTAGAATCTCAGAACTGCCGTTTTAGTCCGAACCTAAAAAAGAATGCCATATTTTGTTTCACGATAAAAAACGATAATTATAACAATCATGGTTAGAATAACCTCGAAAAAATCGGAATTTCTCTGCAGGGTGTAGTCGACTCCCGATTTCTCGTGATAGGTCACGTAAACATCGGTTTCCATCCCACTAAGAAAAGTTTTGTTGTTGTTTCTTCATTCTTCATGATTCAAACTTATTACATGTACGTATTATTTCAACTTATTAGTTGTGTGTTTGTAAAATGCCTTTTTTTATCAAAATGAACAAAGTGTCTATATTTAAGCTTAATAGGAACTATAAGCAACTCCACGTATGTCGACGTAACGTACGAATTGCGCGTGACATATCGTTACACCGGCTAACGTTCGGAAAAATGTAACTTTAGTTCAAAAGAAAGTAATGCGGCTTCACCGAAATTTCGACTTATTTTAATCTAAGAGCATGTTATGATTGCACTAACTCAACTGTCTTTAGCTTTTTGTGGTTGATTAAATTTTTTTGAAGAAAAATGAGAATTCAGGCAATCGGTCGATAGATTGCCTAGACAAGGATCATCAACCGATCCGGTAGGTCCGCGGAGCCCGTACTAGGTATTTAGGCATGCCAAGTCATAGCGTCCCTGAAAAGTGACTTAGACAGGCGCTCTGGAATAGCACACAGGGCAGGAGACAGGCCAAACTCCTGATTGGTGAGGTGAGCGCCAAAAAAAAAAGTTCTTGCTCTACCTAGGTAGGAAGGATGTGAGACTGCCAACAGGGCTCGCCTAAAGGTACACTGTCGCCTTAATAAGCACGTAGAGACGCTGGGAATTGCCGAAAACTCAGAGTATCGATGGTGCAGAAGAATCTGTTCTTTTGCGAAAGAGGCAGGCTTCGAGGGCTAAACCATGGATACTGGGCGTGCAACGTGCCCAGCAAGGTGGCTGTCTCGCCCGCATTTCTACATTCATTCATTCATTCAAGGAAATCGGTCCTTAAAAAATCTACGTCTCGGGAATTTATGGCCTATTCTTTTTTTGGGTTAAGAGAAACATATACCCTTTGAGGATGGCTTTATGTCTGTTTTCACCTCGTTACTATTACGCGCATAATGTAGTTATTGGCGTTTAATCCCCGTTGGCTTTAAGTGTCAAATATCTATAAAAAAAAAGTTAGAATCCCGCTTCTACGGCGTTTTAAAGAAATCATAGTTTATGAATTATAATTCTTTTCTCGTGCATTGTTGTTTTAACGAATTGAGTAGGAGTACTTATTTTTCTAGGCAACAACGATGATGATGATCATTATTATAATAATTTAAAACGTTTATTTTAATTAAATGCTTGCAGTTAAACTAACGGATGTTTCGTTAGAGTTTTAAAAGTTTGTAGTGATTCACTATTTTATTATTTTTATTGCCATTTGTACCGTACTGTTAAACGTAGTTTAATTTTAACTAATGTTTAGAATGTGACAACTTGGAATTTTTAATTCAGTAAGGAAGCACATTCTAACCACAAGTTTAATTTAAACTACGTGTAACATTGCAGTGCAATTGGCAATTTAACAAGTTTAAAAGGCAATACTATATTTTTAAAAACAGACTTAAGATAATAACCTATCTGCGGGGGCTATTTCTTCTTCTTTTAAAGCTGACTCGATTATTGTTTTCCAAGAGAACGCGTTCCCTTGCCCAGGGTGCCTATTCTTGAGTTCCAGGGAATAGAAATCCGTTGGCTAACCGTTCCAAAATGGGCGTGGTTCCCCCAAAATAAAAAATGCACTATTCTTGAAAAATCTCTCTCAAAAAATAAGGGAAATATCTACTCCCTAGAGAAATTTTTATTCTATTGGTCATTAGTGAGAGAAATGGGAAAAAATAGGCGGAATTGTGATATTTTGAGTAAATATAAACTGTTGTCTGTTGATTTTTGCGTTTTTTCAAGTTTCTTTAAAATTTTTGGACCCTAAAAACTTGTTTTTTGTTAGTTGGACATTATTTGAAGTTTTTTAAGGCAAAAACTAGTGTTTTGTTTAGTCCTTCTTCAATGTTTTGTTAGGTTTTTTATTTTTTGCATTTAAAATTCAAAAAACATGGATGATTATAGACAACTTGTTTATTGGCATTATTTTATCTAATAAAAAAATCTTACTTACTAAAATCAGTCCAAAAACTTGAAACTAGAACAGTTTTTTTACTAAAAACAAGGCAACATATAGGTATAAAGATACCTAACACTGTAAAAAGTTCTACAACATCAAGTTAAACATGGGTAACAATATTTTCAACTAAACTTACTTATAATAAGTAAATCTACTATGCAAAGAAAAGATCACAAATCTTTATAATCAAAATCACAAGATCCTTATGACTTATTTTTAATAAATATAGGGTGCTCCAAAAAAACCGGACTTTGGATTTCTTATAACTTCCGCATTAATTTTTTTGAAGAAGGAAACAATTTTATGCATTTATTACTGTAACAAAACTGAGATGTGCGGTAAATAGCCTTATTCTTTTAACGTACATATACACGAGCACTTTGCTGAAATCGATTAAGTTCTGCAGTTTTACATTTGATGCTCTTTGTGTGATAAGACTTTCCATGGAGGAGTCCGCAACTTGAATTTTAAAGAGATGTCATTTTGATAATAATCAAATCAAAATTAGACTTTTAGCTTGTCAGAAAGTTTTATTATTTCTTAACCGATTTAAACAAACGTTATACGGAAACAGATAGAAACAATAAGGCTATTTAGTGCACATTTAAGCACACATAAAAAATTTCCAGGGGGGGGGTTCAAAATTACCCATTTTCCAAAACCCTTCGCCATCGCAAAACAAAAATTTAATATTTATTTTGAAAAATGAGGTAAGGGCACCGTAAATACACATTTGGTTAGTTGTCTGTCAAAATTATCTTAAATTTGATTGGTGGAAATTATTCTGATTAATTTGGCAACTTTGTTTCCGTTTTCCCTCTATTATTTCCATTCCCTGGTTTGAAGAATACCGCTTTTCGAAAAGTGGGAATAGAAATCTCAGAATCTCCCTGGGGAGTAAAATTTCCCCGAAATTTAAGAATAGGCACCCAGAAGCAGTTGAAATAAATTTTAGAAATTTTAGAGGTCACGTGATGGATAGGGTATCCCCCACCATTGTCACATATATGATGTAGTAGTACCTCCAGTACAAAAACTCACTTTTAGAGTGGTGTGCCGACCCCAAACGTGGGCAATTTTAGAGGGGGTAGGGTAACCCCCACCATTTTCACATATATGATGTGGTAGTACCCCCAGACCAAAAGTCAACTGGTGTGCCGAACCCTTTTCCATGAATGAGTTCCGGCAACCAGGTGATTTTTGGACTGGAGGTACTACTTCATCATATATGTGAAAATGGTGGGGGTTAGCCTACCCCCTATAAAACTGCCCACGTTTGGATTGGTGTGCTGAGCCTTTATCCACAATTTCGAGGTACATGATTGTCCATTTCGTATTCAGGACGGAAAAAGGCACATATTATAAAAAAAATGGCGAGGGTTACCTATCCATCATAATTTATACCTTGAACCCTTGCTCTATAATCAACACAAATGATAAAATTTAAACTAAATGAACACGAAAATTTTCTAAATGCGGCGGGGGAAACAAAAAACTAAACGTCAGACTTAAAATTCTCATTGACAGTTGACGTCAATCAATGTTTATAAATTTCCGATGGAAAATACTGTAATACCAATGTTCGTCTGACAATTTGACAAGAAAAGAGATAGATGCCACTCTGGCACCCTTGGGCATTTTGAAAAATTCAAGATGGCGGCCATTTTTAAGTAAAAAAAAATAGGGAAAAAAATGTCTGAACGTTGCACGAAACACCGCTGTGAAATGTCATTACAGTACTCGCTTAGAAATTCCGGACTTGGCTCCTTCGTCGCCTTGTCCCTAGACATTTACGGTGGAATTTAGTAAAAAGGTTTAGTTTTTGGTTTTAAGCATTTTGAACCAACCGTCCTTGAGTTTTGGCCACAGTTTGAATTATAAGAAGAATTTTAATAAATTTGTTTTTTGAATAATCATCTTAAGACAATCTTTTGTTGGATTTAAGAAGAAAGTTTCAATTTAGAAGAAAAGAAAATTAAAAAATTTAAACCCACTCTGTAGAACCAATTAAAATTGGGGTTATATGTCACTCTAATTAAAACTTACTCTTGGTAATTAATTAAGGGGTGATAATAAAATAAGGAGTAGATTAATTTTGTATTTATTTAAAAGGTGTTTTTATTTATGAAATGTATTAAAAAACTTAAATGCAAGTTTTTTTTACATTTCTGTCACTGACGAAATGTCAGTTTAAAAATATTAGCGCTGCGTTCAATCACAAACAGCGAGTTCGGATCTTTTACCTTTGCTTGCACCTTGGCTTGCACCAACCTCTACTGATGAAAGCTACAGCTTTAAAATGAGTGGGCTTTGAGTAAGGAAAGTTATTTTGACTGAGCTTTTAGATAACCTCAATGTTTTACTTTCAGTTTGTAAATAAATTAATATAGTTGTTTTCAATTGTTTTGTTTGGTATATTTTTCGTGTATAATAAGTGACCTTCAGTTATGTTTGTTTTGCCTCGTAGTGCCCTCATAAATATATTTTTTGTGCTGAAAACGGGTTTAAAATATGGCGTTTTTCTGGACAAAATAGGAGGTGTTTCATTGGGTAATGAACAACTTGGGATATTAAATAAGGTAAATTACTTCTTGTAAAAACGATTACTTAGGGAAATTTTAAACGAACTTATTACCAATTGCCACAAAACAATCTTCTCTGGGGACCCCCTCAAACACAGATGATGAAGCTATTATGTGTCAAATTTTTGGCGTATTCACCATATGCCATTTTGAAGCCTGCCAAAAAAAATTAGTTTTAGGGCATTTTCTCCTAAAATATGGTATATTTTGCAATAATAATACAAAATAATGAATAACTTTGTGTCTTTTCTGTATGGGTAAGTGTTTTTTTAAATTTGCTTTTAAAATTTATTACCTCCCACAGGTGTAAATATTTAGATCTGTGGGGGGTACTATTTTAGATCTTAGTAAATCTCATTGTTAGACTTGTACTTTTTTTAAAAATATCATTGCATCAACTGGAACGTTTTTTAAAAGACTAGTACGTGAAGCGCCTTAAAACACACGTTGGCGCAGATCTCATTACGTTGGCACTGTTATCTTTAACGGCCTATTACTACAATACTAAATATTCCTTAATAACAGAAGACTAAATCTGACTTAAGGAAATCGTTTAAACTAAACTTAAATAGCGCTAAAAGCGTTATTAAAATCGTATTAATTATTACGTTTCTAATAATTATGCAGTAAAACTTATAGTTAACCGTTATATGCGTTCTACCCAATATGCTATATTTAAATTTTAGCAAATTAACCAAACCAAACGTGGAATAACGGTAGGTTTGTAGAAATATGAACTAGTTAGGTTTTTTAAAAATGTACCTACACCCGCGTAAATAGGTAGGTGTGTTGTGCAGAATACAATCAGATTTTAAAAGCAAATGGAAGTAAACCAAATTTTGGACATCGGCACCCATAACAATAAAGGCTGATCTACATAAAACTTAATGAATTTTGTTAAATTTGCAATATATGTAAATATGTTTGTTCGGGTGGAATTTGCAACTTAGTTTTGACCAACTTTCCGAACGATTCCGATCGGCTTCAAATTTGTCATGCTTATATAGTTGCGGTAACAACACAACAATATAGTGTGATGAAATTGACAGTTCTCCCCATCGATGTAATGGTTCTCCCCTACTCGAAGGGGGCGGAGGGAGATACAGTTGAAGTACGCCCGATTTCGTTAAAATTTGGTGTGTTGGGGCACTTGACGATGAACATAACGAATTTCTAATCAAATTTTGAAAATTCAAGATGGACGATTTTTGGTCAAGTTTTGCCAACCAATTTTAACTGACTTATCCACATCCGATTGTGTTCAAATTTGGTATGCGTTTATATTTCCGGCGACAATACAATAATGTGGTATTATTAGGTACACACTTCCCTCTAACGCGGGAAGTGGAGGGGGAAAAAGATTTAGTTTGTTTGATTTAAATCAAAATTGGCATACAGGGGTTTTTTGGGAAGGGAATATGAATTTTTGATCAGATTTGAAAATTTCAATTCAATTCAAAAAGGGTACAAATCTAAAAATTAAAAAATAAATTTTTATCAAAAAAAACTTTAAACAACAAGATTTTATTAAATGCACTCAAAAGTAGACAATCATTTTTTATCTTTCTTATACCATAATTAAAGCGATGGGCGCAAATTAAATATTTTAACTTTACGCTAACAAAGAGAGAACAAAAGAAGAACTAAATTATTCTTCTATTCGAATGATAAACATAATGCTTTCATCTACAGAAGCTGAGAACGGGTGAGATTGCCGTGCTTGCCAAGCCTTTGAAAATGTCGTAAAGTTAAAATTTTTAATTTGCGTCCATCGCTTTTATTATGGTATAAG
This sequence comes from Oxystoma pomonae, assembly GCA_963921995.1. Lineage (NCBI taxonomy): Eukaryota > Metazoa > Arthropoda > Insecta > Coleoptera > Brentidae > Oxystoma > Oxystoma pomonae. The sequence goes on along the minus strand of OY998168.1, from coordinate 87,115,719 downwards.
AATAGTAGTTTAAACAACTAGTGGCTAAATTAGTGCTTTTTTTACAAGCGTTGTTTTAAATAACGAGCGCAGCGAGGTATTTAAAAACGCGAGTAAAAAAAGGACAGTTTAGCTGCGAGTTGTTAACACTATTTTTTTTAATACCTAAGAAAACCAGGAAAATACTTTTAAAAATCTCGAACGAAGAGCACTTCTCGCAACACAATGAAATAAGAATCGTTTCCATAGCGATGTGTCTTTTTACTCGGTGACGTTCATTGTTGCGACATTTTATTTGTTGACAGTTTGATATTTTGACAATATTTTTAAAAGATTTTTTCGTGAATACTTGGTGAAAACTGGCGGAAATGGCTTAGTTTTTAGGCAAGAATAGATAGATTTTTTCAGTATTACTATTTTTCGCTATTTCTCTTTAATTTTGGGTAAAAAACGAACCAAAATCTTTTTTTGCACCCGTGATAAAGAAAAAGTTTTTTTGCATCGGAAGGTATAAATAATAATAATTATTATTTTCTACTTTTGAGTGCATTTAAGAAAAGCTTATTCTTCAAAAGTTTTTTTTTAATAAAAATTTATTTAACACAAAAACGATTAAAATAAATAAAAGTAATAGTTCTCTTACAGTCTCACAAATTATTTTAAGAATAAAACTGAAATGTTTAAAAATACGTTTTTTAGTCGCGTGTGAACACATCTTAATTCCACCAAACAAAAAATATATTCGAGTTGTCACCACCGTCAACGCATCGTTGCGAAAAAAAAAGCAACTTATATGTTTTCCTACAACACCCTCCCCTTTTATACTAATAAGGTATTATCCAGAATTGAATCTATCAAAGTGCGCAAGCGTTACGAGACCTTATATAAAAGTGCGTATGATGCTTTAGTGATTTTCAACACCATATGCCCTAGTCCTTTGTATTAGCAAAATGGTAATCCTCTTTAAAAACCATTTGAAGAGATTACTTAAAAACGAAAAACCAGTACGTTATTATTTTCTGCACCAATAAAATAAAAATAAAATATTATGTTGGCAATGAGATCAACCTTCCTTTACTTGCCTACAAGAAATTTTATTTAATAATGAATGAAATATCATTCTCATTTTTAAAATTTCTCAAGTATCAAAGTAGGCGCACCTAAATACACTTGCTGGCAAACTGGGTGTCGCTGAATGTCATTTAAGAACTATTTGTGGCTAGTGTTTCAAATTATTTAAATTTATTATAGTTATTAAGCTTAATATCGCATAAACCTTATAGCGGTTTCGGTTGGTAAAACTTGGGCGTTATCAGTACACATTGGGGGTTCCATTGGAAAACTGATAATTTCGATTTGGCACCAACTGCAACTTTTTCCGCACCAGCATGTTTATTTTAAATCAAAACACATTAACCAACCTTAGATAGTAGTTTTCACAACTTTATTAGCTAAAATAGTGCTTTTTTTTACAAGCGTTGGGTTAATAACGAGCGCAGCAAGGTATTTAAAAACGCGAGTAAAAACAGCACAGTTTAGCCGCGAGTTCTTAACACTATTTTTTTGTAATACGTTTATCAAAAAACCCAAGAAAAACAGGAAAATACTTTTAAAAATCCCGAACGAAGAGTACTTCTCGCAACACACCATCTTTACACTATAAATCAAGGCGGCTGGTAAATGAAATAATAATGGTTTCTATAGCGACGTGCCTTTTTACGCGGTCACGTTCATTGTTGCGACATTTTGACATTCTGATATTTTGATGATGTTTTTAAATGATTTTTTCGTAAATACTTTGTGAAAACTGACGAAAATGACTTAATTTTTATTTATCATTTTCTAATTATTTCTCTTTAATTTTGGGTAAACAACGGACAGAAATATTTTTTTGCACCTGTGATAAAAAAGCGTTTTTGCATCGGTAACCAAAAAAGCCATGCTTTAGTCATCTGCAGAGAGTTACTAAAATCATGTTTTTGATGAAGGTATAAACAAATAGTAGTTTTCACAACTAGTGGCTAAAATAGTGCTTTTTATTACAAGCGTAAAAAAAGCACATTTTAGCAACGAGTTGTGAACACTATTTTTTTTAATACCTTTATCAAAAAATACAAGAAAAACAGGAAAATACTTTTAAAAATCTTAAACGAAGAGCACCTTTCGAAACACAACATCTTTACACTATAAATCAAGGCGGCTGGTAAATGAAATAACAATGGTTGCCATAGCGATGTACCTTTTTACTCGGTGACGTTCATTGCTGCGAAATTTTAATCTTTGACAGTTTGATATTTTTACGATGTTTTTAAATGAGTTTTTCGTAAATACTTGGTGAAAACGGGCGGAAATGGCTTAATTTTTAGGCAAGAATAATTAGATTTTTTCAATATTACTATTTCCACTATTTCTCTTTAATTTTGGGTAAAAAACGGACAGGAATCTTTTTTTGTACCCGTGATCAAAAAAAAAAAGTTTTCTTGCATCGGTAACCAAAAAGCCATGCTTTAGTTATCTGCAGACAGTTACAAAATCCTGTTTTTAATGAAGGTATAAAAATAAACATTTTGTGATGATACATAAATACAAATGATCAGTGAACTTTCCCTTAATATAGTGGTGCTCATTAGTACTAACAGTACCTAGAAATAGGAGATTAAATGATGATGAAAACGTCTTTGTCTCTGTAGACACACTTAATTTCCTTCAAATTATGCTATAAAATTTCTTTTAAAATAATTTTACACCCCATCAATCATACCAATAGCACGCACCTTAATACTAATTAAACAAATTAGCCACAAATATCAGCTTTATAAAATAATTAATTTAAAATCCATCTAAGCTTATTTGTGTGGTGTGACGAAGTCCTATTTGTTTTTTCCATTTGATCAAGTTTCTATTTGAAAGTGAAAGATTATTATAATATAGACGAAATTTAACTCTCAATAGATGTTGTAGGTATGTGTGTATAGGCTTTCTCCTAAACGATAGGGATATTTATATTAAAATTTGTTAGTTTTTTGATTTTGGTTTTTAGTATGCAAGAACTTATCTGATAGTTACTATAATGCAACGACAAGAGAGAAATTTTAATTTATAAAACATGAAAATATGGTAAACATTCTTCGATTTATTTATTTTTAAGTAAACTGAACCCAACAAAAACAAAACCGGACAATGGGATAAATTTTAAGTAATTATTTTTTTGATATAATTGTTCTTTCTTTCGGTTATTTCAGAAATACCAAATCTTAATGCATTAGGTAGAGGGTTTATGCAAATTAGTTTTTTATGTATACAATTATCAAGGCATGATGGTAATTTAAGGCTTAAAATATTTTAGCATAATTTAAGAGGTAGCGTTTTTGATGAAGCAATTTTTTACTATGTTTTTCACATTTCTTAATTTGTTTGTTGTTGTTAAACTTTCGATTTCAACAATAAAACACTAAAATTTTTCAAGTTTTGGCTGTTTTTTAGGCGTTCAAAAAAAAATACTACCAAAAAACATTTTTTCTCTGTTAAAATAAAAAAATTTAGAGAGAGGGGCCAGAATTTTAGAGGTAGATGGAGAGATAATTTCAAAATATTTAAGGTTCTTGAAGAGAGCCAGCAGGCTATAAAAAAGAATTTTAGAGAAAGATAGACATAATTTAGGCAAATGTTTACTAAAAATTTCTGTTATGTCCTCTGTCTGTCATCTTGAGTGGTGTCGTGCATATGATTTTTATTTTGCAATTTTTATCCAAAAAATAGCAAAAATTGTAATTTTTCATAGCGTAAAGTATGTATAACAGGTGGTATTAATTTCTTTCAATCAAAGTTTTTTACAGTCCTTAATATTACCAAAAAACGTGTCCTACCAAAGTGTGTCTTAGCACATCTAAAAATAAGTTAACAGGTTTTTAAGAAAATTATTGTAAACCAACGTACCTGATTTTAATTGTCCGGAAAGCCAGGTCAGTTCAGTATAGGAAGAGGTATCATTTGTAATAATCGCACAAGAACTAAAATGCTTTGCTTAACGAAAGAGGTACTGTTTTTAAACCTTTGTAAAATAGATAAAATGCAGACTTTTTTTGCGGATTTTTTTTAACTTATCCGAATTTGTTATTTTATACAGAGTGTCCAGAAAACTAAAATGACATGGCAACGTAGTTTTGACAAAACAGCAATGGCGTACTAGATTGGATTAAATACAATAGTGTTTTTAGGAGCACTGTTTACAGAGGTAAAAACAGCACCTCTTTCGTTAAGCGAAGCTTTTTTAGTTCTTGTCAAATTTTTACGAATGATACCTCGTTGTACACTGAAAATATGTGGTGTTCCGGGTGATTGAAATCAGGTAAATTGGCCTACAAAGAAGTTTGGTAGGAAGGAATGAAAAAAAACGTTTCAAAAGAATGTGCCATTACGGATTTTTATAAAATGTCAAATTTGACAGATAGCGTATATAGGCCAGAGTCTCAGCTTCCCACAGAGCTCAAAATCTAAAGAATCAGATGAGATTTAACAAATCCCAGTAGAACAAAACTAGAGGTTTTTAGACCTATGTTTTACAAAGGGTTAAAACACCACTTAATTCGTTGGCGTTGAGCTTTATTAATTCTTGTCAGATTTTTAGAAGTGATACGTCTCTGTGCACGATAAAGACGTGTCTTTATGGCAAATATTTAAAATCGAGTACAGAGGCGCACATAAAATTTTGGCGGGGGTTATAAAAATGAGGAAATTTAAAAATCATGCGCCATCTTGGATTTTAACGAAATGTCAATTTTGATAAAAGTTTCATATAGTCTGAAGCTTTAGCTTTTCGCAGAAACTAAAATCACAAAAATCAAGCTTACGGTAGCGAAACTACAGCTGAAAAAAAATGTATGATTTTTTTTCCCACCTTTATTTTTGTTTCCTAGATCTATTGCTATTACTTTACTTGCTTTGATGATTTTAAACTTAATGCAATAACTTCTCCATATAGGCCAATCAACTCCTACTATTTTCGTCGCCATATTGACAGAAAACTAATGGATTTTCTGTCACTTTTGAGTAAAAATGGCGGCGAAGGTGGATTAAAGGACCCTAAATGTAATTTTGTGATAACTCAAGAGACTTTTCTTATGAAACGTTAATAGTTGCCTATATTTTAGCTAGTGGCTATTATTTTCTGATTTGGAAAACATTTATTGCGTTTGACTGAGTGCTTGCACATTTGATTTATTTAAAAATTTTCGGATAAGTTGATTCAACTTTTAACATGATTGATTTAAAAAAAAAACTCTTCGTTCGAGGAGTGAACGTCATCATAAGTGTTAGAAATGCAACATGTTTGGACTGAGTAAGAAACAATTATTTTTTGTATAAGGCGTGATATCTTGTTTCCTCAACTGAATATTTCAATATAACTATGAGAAACTGTTATACAAAAAATAATCACTTGCTTGACTATCCTGCTTATTGAATATACCGTGTAATAATAATTCCCATGCACTATTGAATGATTTGCTCATCAAATAAATGAATTTGACTTGTGTTCTAAATCAACATATTTTATTTTTGTTTCAGGTAAGAATCCACTTCAAAATATGGTATGGTTGGTAAAAAGTTGTACTCCGCGATGAGGTAAGGTTTACTAGATACGCAGTAATGAGGCTAATAGGGAATTATTGAAGAGGTGGCACCGATAATAGCAGGCACAATTGTTCCCGTCTTTAAGACCACCTCGAAATTAAGGTTAGTTTTTGCACAAGATTTTAATTAAAATGGCATGCACGAAAAGTATATATTTTTTCACATTTTATTACAATTTGTATGTACAAATGTATTTCGTATTTGTATGGTCCATCTAGAGCGTAAAAAGTCTAAATTATTTAAAAACTACATTAAATTTGCCCCACTTCACTTTACATATATATAAGTTTTGACCTGAGAAAGATATTTAATTCAAATGATTCCGAGCTAAAAAATTTTGTAGTCTTGGCACCGGCATATGTAAACTTTTTAAATTAAGGCACTTTAAAGCCATTTTTTCGACTTCTTTTTACTTTTTTGCAGTACGAAACAACATAGGTAGGTTGCTTATTTTTTTTAGTAGATTCCAAAAAATGTGCAATAACCCAGCACAAAATTGTATTTTATTTATAGTACTTAAAGCAGACATAAACTACTTATTTTGCTACATCACTGTCGCTCCAGGGGGGGGGGCGAGAATTTATTTAAAAAATCGGCGGTTTTTATAATTTTTCAAAAAACATTTTCTTTGCTTTTGCAAAATTTTGACCTTAGGCCCCCCCCTTTTAGGAAAGCTGCGACCGCCACTGTCTACACTAATTGTATCTCCTCTCTATTATACTTGTACACGGCAAAAAAGGACAGAGATGCAAGTAATCCTTCCTCGCATTTTTCGTGTGAACCTTCCTCTCCCCCTCGTTCCCCTCTCCACCTTGCTGCGTCACGTAAATAACGTTACGTAATTTATTAATGGCCCCTTTCGCCCCTTGGTCAGTTTACTTCCCACCTTTATCTTAGCTCTACAGTTTTCATATAAGTTCTTAACAGCTTTGATGAGGCCTATGCTGATATTCGTGGCGTTCAGAGCTTCCCAGAGCTTTGACAATGGGACGTCTGTAAATCTACATATAGCAAGTGCAATTCTAGCTCGAAGGCTGTCTTCTTTTCCATTATTTGTGTATTGTAGGTGGTCCAGGGCCGATCTTTCCGCTCTAAATTCAGCTTGTTCATCCGCCTCCATGTCGCTAAACTCAAGTTCTATTTTGTTTTTCAAGATTTTTTCATAAATTCTGCTCATTGTACTGGTCACTGATATACCACGGTAATTGTCACAGCTTTCTTTATTGCTTTTTTATGTATAGTAGACACATACGAAATTGTCCATTCCTCAGGTAATTTCTTTTCATTTATAAATTGCATGACTACTTTACTGATGTATTTGTGGTATCTAAGGGTCTTAAGCAAGGATACCGTATCTCTCCCACCCTATTTAAAATATACCTGGAACAGGCCTTGAAGACTTGGAAACGAAAATGTAAAAATATGGGAGTTCTTCTTGATAATACTACACTGTACACATTATGTTTTGCTGACGACCAAATCGTGATAACCCAAGAATACGACGATCTGAAGTAGAATAGAATAGAAGAATACAAAACATGGGGCTTAGAAGTAAGTTAAAAAAAACACAATACATGTGTATTGGTGGTGTACAACGGGACCTCTCCACGACAGTCATCGTATTCAGGGGTGTACTGAGTATAAGTATTTGGGAATGAAAATAACTCGGGATGGGACAGTCAATGAGTCGATTAAAGACAGGAACATTCAGGGCAGGAATGCAATTTCTCTACTGAATGGGATACTATGGGACCAAAGTATCTGGAAAGAAAATAAAAAGCTCATATACAATACAATCCTAAAGAGCATAATATCATATAGTTCAGAAGTGTTGCAGCTAAAAGAACGTACAGAGAAAATGATAAATGCCACGGAGATGGACTTCTGGAGGAGAGCTGCAGGTAAATCGAGAACGGAAAGAGTAACCAACGAGAGGATTCGTGAATGAACGCTCTAAGAATTCCGAAACAGATCATACACTGGAACCCTACCGGTCGTAGAAAACAAGGACGACCAAAGAAAAGTTGGCGGGAGGGCATCGACAAAAAAAATGAGAGCTAGACTTGGACGATAATCTATGGGATGATAGAGACGAGTGGAGGTTGGGAATCGGAAGACGTCGAAGATCGTTTTGAAACAGATTGATATATACCTATATATATTTCGCCCCTAAGGTTGCTGCTATTTCTGACATTGTTCAGCACAAACATTATGAAAGTTGAGATTATTTTGATTTTAATAATGTTGTTTTTTACCGAATTTTGAATAAATGTGTAGTTTGTCTTTTCTGTTAGCAGGTTAGTTTTCCAGTGCCATATACCGTTGTGTACATATCAAGGCCAACATTGGGGACACTGGAGGAGACCCCGGTTTTTTGGGTGATTAAATTGATCTTCGATCAGGATTTAGTATAATGTGCAGTGTGGTATTTTTCGAAAATATATATCTGGCCTAAAACTTCTTTTCTCTAAATGTGAGGATGTCCATTAAGCTGTTCATACAACGATTATAGTAAATTGTGTAAAGACGGTATATTTTTGCATATGCACATATATATACACATATTTTGGTAACCAGAAACATTTTTACGGTCTCTCTGTGTATAATATATAAATATATGAATATAAAAACCCTTGCTGATTTTAAACAAGTGTTTTATTTAAAATATAATAAACATCAATACAAGAATGAAGTTCTAACACTAAAAAACTCAAAGGCACTTTGCATGTCCCGTATATGTATCTATCCCTTTGGAAGACCACCATGATGATCCATAAATTCCAAAAAATTATCATTATTTTCAGGATATTTTAAAAAGCAAGCGACAAAATGACAAAAAACCTATTATCAAAACAAATTCAACGATATTTTTGTTTTTTTAACCTCACATTATTTGCCAAGGAAGGCTGAAGGTAGCTCTTTAGCTACCTTGATGTAAGGATTCCTGGAAGGGTGCACCACTATAAATACCAAATTGGCCCGAAAACCTCCTTGAAGGAACAAGGGAGCCTTGAAAGACGACTATAAATTTGGTCCTAGTTACACACTTCCTAAGTCGGTAGACTACGAAAGTAGTCGATGACCCGTCCGATTAAGTTAATAGTTGCCTAAGGGACTCAAAAAAGAGACGGTAATCAAAATGAGAGAGAGAAATACTTCGTAGTTATGGATGCTGGAGCTTATGACCCGAAGTCCATTGTAAACCGAAGAATCATAATCAGACACATCGTAGTGGTTGTGGTAATTACTGAGTCTGCGCCATAGCTCAATGCCATTCCTTGTGGTATAATTGACTACCACTGTCGTAAGTTCTGAATCCCTTTCTTTGTTGTTTGGTTATTTTTATTGGCTAATTTTAGGGCATAGCATAATTTTATCGCAAGTTATATTAAAAATAATAAAAGTTACCAGGTTCCAATATATAAATCACATATATATAAATCGGTTTTACAACGTTCTACGTCTTCCGATACCCAATCTCCACTCGTCTCTATTGGCCCATAGACCATCGTCTAGGCCTCTGTTTGATATTTCATTATCTATGCCCTCTCTCCAGCTTTTTCTGGGTCTCCCACGCTTTCTTCTTCCAATTGGATTCCACCGTAAGATTTGTTTTGGCAATCTCTCATTTTCCATTCGTTGTACATGTCCGTACCATACTAGTTGTTTCGTTCTGATGTCGTCTACTATTGTACGTTCTCCCGTTTTCATTATTTCTCGTACTCTCTGGTTTGTGACTCTTTCTGTTCTTGATTTTCCAGCTGATCTTCTCCAGAAATCCATTTCAGTCGCACATAACATTTTTTCGGTTCTGTCTTTGATTGGCCAAACTTCTGATCCATACGTTATTACACTTTTAACTATAGTGTTGTATATAAGTTTTTTGTTATTATTTGTTATATTTTGGTCCCACAATATTCCATTTAAAAGGGATATCGCCTTTCTGCCAAGTATGTTTCTCTCTTTTATTGCTTTATCCATTATGCCGTCAGAAGTTATCTTTAAGCCTAGGTATTTGTATTCATCACATGATTGCATTCGCTGTCCTGTATTCAAAACTAGGTCTTGACTTTCTCCTCCAATACACATATACTCCGTTTTTTTAATATTGACTTCAAGTCCACATTTCGTATATTCTTCTATCAGTTTTCGTGTCATGTATTCTAAATCGTCGTAGTCTTGAGCCACTACTATTTGGTCATCGGCAAAACACAGGGTGTACAAAGTGATTTCTTCCAAAGGGATACCCATGTTTTTGCATTTTCTTTTCCATAGTTTTAGAACTTGTTCGAGATATATTTTGAAGAGGGTTGGAGAAATGCAGCAACCTTGTTTAAGACCTTTATCAACTCTAAAGCCTTTGGTCAGGCGTCGTTTTATTTTAACCTTTGCTTCGCTATTGGTATATAGTTCTTTAATTGCTTTTATGAGCTGTACACTGATATTTGTTTTTTCCAGAGCTTTCCAAAGTAGGTTTAGAGGTATGCTGTCATAAGCTTTTTTTAGATCCACGTACAGCAGATGTAACTCTTGTCCATATGCCAACTTCTTTTCGATAACTTGCGTTATACAAAACAGATGATCCACAGTCGATCTACCTGCTCTAAATCCGGCTTGTTCTTCTGCCTCCATGTCCACATATTCATTCTCAACTTTGTTTCTTATTATTTTTCCGTAAACTCTGTTCAGTGTGCTGGTTACCGAAATTCCTCTATAATTGTCGCAGATGTCCTTTCTTCCTTTTTTGTGTATTGTGGATATATACGAAATTTTCCACTCATCTGGGACCTTAGCTCCGTTTAAATATTTTTGGAACAGATTTCTCAGTCGACAGAATAGCTCTCTTGTGCCGTTTTTAATTAATTCGGCCGGAATATTTCCGGGCCAGGGAGCTTTTCCGTTTTTTAATGTTGAGCAAACTTTCTTCACTTCAGAGAATGTCAGTGGAATCGGCGATCCAGTCGTTCTTATTGCCGTGGGGTTCTCTTCTTCTAGAAATTAATCTCGTTCTTCTGTTAAAAGTTTTTTAAAGTGTTGATCCCATTGTTCGTCTGATATTGGTGATATAATATCTTTGGATGCTTCGTTTCTTACTTCCTTAATAATTTTCCAACTCTCCGTGCTTCTCCGACCTCCCAAATAGGAATTTACTTTCTGACATTTTCTTGCCCAAGACTCGTTTTTCTTTAGACTTATCATTCCTCTTACTTTTGCTTGTGCGTTTTTGTAGTCTTGTTTACTCACATCTGACTTTTTGGATAGATTTACGTGGTATAATCTTCTTTTTGTCTCTATTTCCTTCTCGATCTCTTCATCCCACCAGTATGGTTTCCTCCTTAGTGGATTTGATTCTACGATGCCCAATGCTTCCTTTGCAGCTTCATGAATGTTAGTTTTAAGGAATTCGTATTCTTCATCTGGATTTTCATATGTCTTTACTTTAAGTTTTTCGTTTAGTCTTCTTTGGTACATATCTTTTATGCTGTCATGTTCTAGGCTTGTTAAATTGTATCTGCACTGGTCTATTTCTTCTATCGTGTGTTCTTCTTTTTCTTGCTGATTTTTATTTTTACCTTGATATGGAAAGAAGATTTTCGCTTCCAGAAAATAATGATCACTTCCACATGTTGGCCCACGTTTGGCTCTGACATCCTGGATTTTAAGTTTTGTTTTTTGTTTTGTCATGAGATAGTCGATAACTGACTTAAGGTTCTGTGAAGGCTTGGTCCAAGTGTATGTATGGATTTTCTTATGCTGAAAAAAGCCATTTTAAATTTTTAGGTCTAATGATTCACACATTTCAATCAGTCTGTTGCCATTATCGTTAACAACATTTTCTCCATGTCGGCCAACCGCAAGATTATTAAGTTTTCTTCCTGTTCTACTGTTTATATCTCCTAGGATCAAGATCTCTCTAGAAGTACTGACTGATGAAATTTCTCTATGGATTTCTTTGAAAAAACTATCTTTGATGATGACGTTTGCATCGTCATTTATTGCATAGATGCCAAAAATCGTTACTTTATATCCATTTATCGTCATATTTAATTTCATCAGTCTTTCATTAACTGCTTCCCAATTAGTGATAAACTTTCGCAGTCGCTTGTTGACCAACATGGATACTCCTTGTTGGGCACGTTTTTCTTTTGCCACTCCGCTATAGAAGTGGTCATACTGACCTAGGTTTTCCGATCCTTTACCTTTTTTCTTCGTTTCCGTTAAAACTGCTATGTCTACTTTCATTCTGGTGACTTCGAATATTACTTCGTTTATCTTTCGAGTCACCCCTTGTACGTTCCATGTACCAAAAATCATAGTCCTTTTTCTTTGCTTGGTTCGTCGTTGGTTTTTGTGGTTTTGTTTCCGAGGCATTTGATTGGGTTTTTTAACAGTGTGCTTTTTCCGAGTATCAGAGAGTTAGTCTGATGCCTCAACCCCCAACCTGGAGGGCCAGGTGATTTTTTATCGAGGTTCTCTTCCCCTAGCCTTTGACGATGTCCAACGTCTGTAATACAAGGCAGCACCAGTTTCCTATTTATATCATCCCTAAAAGGAGGGTTGCCACCTACGCTATGTTCGCCGTACCGATGTCCTTCATCTCCGCCTTCCATACCGATGTGGTCTTCGCCCGTATCCCTGAGCAGGGACCCTTAACAGGTGCTAACCCTCCGGGTCAGAGAGTACCTGAAATCTACGGAAGGCAGGGATTGATTCACTTCTCCCTGATAGACAACCTAAGAAAACCTAGGAAGCCTACCCGGTACCTATAAATCACATAATTTTGTAAAATAAAGCTCAATTTAGTGTTTTTCTCATCTATAAATTTTTTTACAACTGTAGTTGTAAAATTTTTAACAGTTCTAAAATGTCCCAAATAACTTTGTTTTCTTCCTTATAGTAGGAAAGTACTGAATCGTGAAAATGTAAATTAACTTTTCTGAAAAATGCAAGGATTTTTTCCAGTCATTTCATAACAGATAATAATTAGGTAAAGTACCTAAAAATATGCGAGGGACTGTCAAAAATAGACGTCGGTTAAACTCCTGTCAACGCTGCATTTTGTAGCCTTTTTGTAGCTATTTTGTTACGGTTAAATTAATTTTGTAGCTGTAGCCGTTTTCGAGAAAACGCGACCTCCCTAGCTTTACTGTTAAGCTGAGGGGCTACCCCATGGCTTCAATTCTGCGAAAGCTAGAAAGTTCTAATAATTGGAAAAATATATCATTTGGCCTATATATTTTGCCCATTAAAATACAATAAAAATATCTCGTAAACGGCAATAGCTACAAAATGTTTTAATACGTCAGATGAGAGCCAAATCTGTGCTCTATGCAACAATCATTAAAGTGTGGGGGCTCCCTGGTAAATAAGAAAAATATATCACATAGTACATTTGGCCTATATATTTAAAGAAAAAAAAACACGTTCTTTTAAATTAAAAAAAATCTACGAATATTTTGAAAAGTTTTAATATGTGATTCTCTCAAACCAGCCGAGCTACAAAATGTGGTGTTAATTTGAACTGTCTAGCTTTAGCAGAACTGAAGTTATGGGGTGGCCCCTCAGCTTAACGGTTAAGCTAGGGGGGTCGCATTGTCTCGAAAACGGCAACAGCTACAAAATTAATTTAACTGTAATAAAATAGCTACAAAAAGACTACAAAATGTAGCATTGAAAATATTTGGGCCACTTATGATGGTCTCCCCAGGTTAACCGTCGTCAAAAATAGTGCCGACTTTATAGTCAGGCTAGGCCAACTTTAGTTACCAATAAGTCCCTAATATTGGCTACGTATTGTTATATTTAAGTGCTAGGTGTTGCACTGTAGTTTTTGCATTGCTCTCTTCGGCATGCGCTCCATTTTTTATTCATCTTCTCAGTGTTAAGTAATAACCCATTACACATTACAAAAGAAGAACCTGCTTGCAATCAAAAATGATGACGATGGTGATGCCATGATATGATGATATAGTTGCAGTGTTATTTTACTTAGGTACTGCCTCTTGCACCGTACATTTTTAAACTAGTTTATTGATAAACTCCCCATAAATTAAACGGCCAATTTTCGGCTTAAGTTTGAAGATAATAAGTTATTTTATCACTGAAAATGTTTGATCTATTAATGACCATTCTATCCAATTATATGATGGTATTTTTGCAGTGTTTCTTTTTAAGCATGATCTGCCGAACTCAAGGTGGGTTTATACTAGGTTTATGAGTTGTTCATATCGACTAACTAGTTTCACCAGCAATGCCACCCGTTATTTGTGAAGTTTGGCATTATTTTTCTTTTTTTTTATTGAATTCTCTAATCTTCAATTTTTTCTGAAACATAACTCTCGGTAACAAAAGGTCGTGGGTAACAATATAGTTTTTCGATTGTTTATGACTGCAATAGAGCCAAAATGTTTTTATTTAAAATTTTCTTAGTAGTAAATAAAAAATAGGACCACAATATTTTAATTCCCTTTATTACATCGACACACTATTTTAACTAATAATTCGGGTTTTCATAAACTACCATATCTCTACATATTAAGGGAACTACTATCCTTAATGATTAGTCTAATAATAAATCTAATTAACTTATAGCTAATTAAAATAATGACAAACTAAACTAATCACTTTTCTTATGTCTTTTTAAGTTTCTCTTATACCTCCTCCCCCCTCCTGAGAAGCCTGGTTAAACTCACATTTTTACTTCAAATTAAGTTTTTTTACTATGTATCCTTAACTCCCCCCAGAGGTCAATTCCTGTGTGCGCCACTGTCTTATACACAGCCTCTGGTTTCTCTAGACAAAGCGTCCATCAGTAATCTGATAACATTGGATTTGGGTCGAGCAGGTCAAAATCTATAATACTGGATTATTTTTTGTGTTGACTAGTATAATTTTAAACAAAGCACAGTAAAGAATTTGGCTATTATGTTATAAAAAATGAACCAGAAAAACAAAGATTAATAAAGCGACGTTTATAATTTAATGGTGCAAAGGCCGCAAAATAAAACGTATTTTAAAAAACTAAACCTTGGTTAATAAAATGGTGCAAGTGCCTGTTAGAAAATTGCCTGGGATGCACCTTATTATCATGTCTAATTTCGTGAGTGATCATGTGTATGTAATTTTTTATTAGGTGTAACGAGATGCAATAATGCATGCAAGTGAAAGTTAGTTTGAAATATAAAGGTGCTAGATGAATTTGAGGTTGAACATGGTATGCGATGGAAACGAATAAAAAACCATTTAGCCCACGCCATGTATTTATATACGGGTTATGTATTTACTTCTGCAACATGGGAATTTTATGAATTGAAAAAATATTCCCGTGGCCGTTTATAAAGTTCCACTTGGGAAAACTTTTTTGTTAATTGTCAAAAAGTGTATGATTGCTGTAATATTTTCAATATTTTCCTTAATCACACTGCACGCAGAGTGGCCATGAAGTTTTTTTAGTTTTATATTTTATAAAATTTTGAATTGGATCTCCTGATTCCAAAAATATATCATAGTAGGGTTTATCTCTCTCGAGTAAAATCAAAAATAATTTGCCATAAAGGCAATGTGTTAGTCAAGGAAAAATAGTTTAAGTGGTTCTCCTAACATGCGAGTTAGTGTACTAAACTTTATTTCATACTGTATTATAATATAATCCATTACGTTATCGGTTTCAGTCCGGGAAATTATACATTACATCACTAGTCTGGGAATAGTAATTTAGGTTACAAGGCCGGGAAATGCTCTATTAAAGTACAAGTCTGGGAAATCCATTATTTTGTTCTTCTTTTTTTTAGTTATTTTACAGGACTAGTGATGTAACGTATCATTTCCCGGACTGAAATATCGATTTCAGTCCGGAAATATTACTTTCCTGATATAGTAACTAAAAAAAAGATAAGAATATAATAATGTTTTTCACATTTTTGTGCCATGATTTTGCACACGTCTTAGAGCTTTCTTTTCTAACTTTCGATTTCTAGAATAAAACACTCAAATTTTTAAAGTTTTCACTGTTTTTTTAGCGTTCAAAAAAAGAATTTTAGGTAGATGGAGAGATATTTTAGTAACGTGCAAAAATATTTAAGGTTGTTGAAGAGAGAGCAGTCTATAAAAAAGTATTTTAGAGAAAGATGAAAATAATTTAAGACAATTATTTAATAAAAATTTCTGTTATGTCACCTGTCTGTCATCTTGAGTGGTATCGTACATATGATTTTTATTTTCATATTTTTACAAAAAAAAACAGCAAAAATTACAATTTTTTAAAGGATAAAGTGTGTGAGACATTAGGTGGTATTAATTTATTTCAATCAAAGTTCTTTACAGTCTTTAAATTTACCAAAAAACGTGTCCGACCATAAGTTTAATTAACCACATCTAAAAATCATTTAACAGGTATTTAATTAAATTATTTTAAGGGTCATCATGACTTTAACATTACAGTATAAAATAAAACGGCTCCTTCGTCGCCTTGTCCGTAAACATCTAGACTTTACTTTAATAGAGCATTTTCCGGCCTTGTAACGTAAATTACTATTACCTACGACCAATGAAAATGTCATCATAACTAACAGATATTATTAAAAATATCAAACGGGAACACTCTTAAGTCAACAACCTTCATAAACTGAAGTTTCAATGACGTTCTATCTAAAAAGTCAAAACAAATAAGGGAATTTTCATATATATTTTTAAAAACAAGGTTTTTTTTTCTTAAAAATGCGTAAAACCCATGTCAATTTAACGGGAATTATTTTAGGTAAGGTACTAAAATTGTATTGTATTTATTAACGTTTAATAAATATTTATTCTCTTAAAAATAAAGAAAAATAAATCACATTTTTGCGTCAATTAGCGCTCTTATAAAATAAAGTTTCATCGCTTGTCACGCCATCTTGTGGTTTACGTCTAAGCCTTACTGTTATCCTAGGACCGTAAATGATCCTTAAAACCATGTTGCGATCGTAAAATTAGCATTATTCGTTGGTCGTAGGTAAAAGCATTTATTCCGAGAACTTTTATTAACTTATATTAACGCCCGACATTTTGTCCGGTTTTTCATGGCCCACCCGGTATATATGCAAATTTTAAATATGGGTGCTGTGTTCTTATATCCAGCCAATATTTTTATTATTGGTAGATACTAAGACAGGAAATCAATTGACCAAATATTATTGATGCAATAACCTACTCTTTACATCCTTCTATACACAAAAACTAGCACTTACCTTAAAAAAAAACCTGCCATTTTTTCAAGGTCATATCCTCTCAACAGCGTCGTTAAAGAAATGTCCACGGTCTTCCGATTCTAATATAGATATTCTTTTTCTCTTCTTTTCTATCCCTAGTAGCAAGTCACGTTAGATAACGTTATTGCTATGTTCTGCGAGGTTTGTAACGTTGTGTTAACGTAATATAACGTAACTTTGCTACTGGGAATGTTACATGCGCTTTTTTTCTTTATTGCTCAACGCACAAGATGATAATTTATTGCCAGTGAGGAACTCGCATTTATCTTTATTTTAGTTTTCGCAGTATTTGTCGTATTAATCTTCACTTGTACTTGCTTACTTCAAGCAATTGATCTGGGTCACTAGTATCAAAGGCGAAGAACAGATTATTTAACCTATACTTATGCTATACTTAATACGAAATCCTAAAAGTCAAGCTTGAAACTCTTTTTGCTATTGGTGCTTTCAACGATGTGACCTAATGTTTGACCTAATTTTTTGTTCTTTTCAATTCAATCGAACTCGACCCCATCCGATACAAATCAACACGACGCGACGCAGCCTCACCAAACCCGGCCAAACTCGGTAAACAAATAGCAAGAAGGAGCCGTGCTTGACTTTTACAAAAAAATTATTTAATAGAGTATTTTTTTCCAGTACATTTAACGTCAAAGTTATCGTTATCGTTGTGGGTATCTTTATCTTTTATAACGGTCATGAAATGTTCGCAAAATAGTTTTTGTCAGTCTACTTTAGTTTTTAGCAGTTGACGTTAAATATACCCCATTTTTGTATTGGCAATTTATCTTTTTTTTCAATCTCTTACAATACAACTTCCGTACATTTTTTTGTATTGCGTGCTTTGAATTTAAGTCAATGCAAAACACGCCCAGTAGTAGTAGTTTTCACAACTAGTGGGTAAAATAGTGCTTTTCTTTACAAGCGTTGGTTTAAATAACGAGCGCAGCGAAGTCCTTAAAAACGCGAGTAAAAAAAAGTTCAGTTTAGCCGCGAGTTCTTAACACTAGTTTTCTTAATATTTATCAAAAAATCCAAGAAAAAAGGAAAATACAGAAGAACACTTCTCGCAATACACCATATTAATACTATAAATCAAGGCGGCTGGTAAATGAAATAACAATGGTTTCCATAGCGATGTGCCTTTTTACTCTGTAACGTTCATTATTGCGACATTTTAATCTTTGACAGTATGATATTTGACGATGTTTTTAAATGATTTTTTCGTAAATACGTGGGGAAAAGTTTTAGGCAAGAATAATCAGATTTTTTCAACATTACTATTTTCCGCTATTTCTCTTTAATTTGGTAAAAACGGACACAAATCTTTTTGTTGCACCAGTGATCAAAAAAAAAAGTTTTTTTTGCATCGGTAAAAAAAGCCATGCTTTAGTTATCTGCAGACAGTTACTAAAATCATGTTTTTGATGAAGGTATAAAAAATATATTTTAATACGCATTCCTCAAAAGATTAATAAACTAATAAACTTGTGCGAAATGTAAGAAAACCTGTAGCATTTCAAGTTGAAAATAAAAAACTGGTTTGCCCAAATGCAAAATAACATTGTGTTCAAACAACTTTCATTGTCGTAGATATCAAACGAACCTATAATGTAAAAATTGAGGTTAAGAATTTTATTAGTATTTGTTTATTTTACACAAAAATCGTCCGAAAGACATGCATCTTTCAAACGAATGGAATTTAGGTCGTCTCAATGCTTTAATTTTTGAGATTATAAGAAAAAATAGGTATTTGGGAAATTTTTTTAAATAATTGAGCAGTGGGTTTCGCATAATAAGCCCAAGACTTTGCAGACCCGAGTCTCAGTCGAGTATTAACAACTCATATATCATCAAACTACAAAAATCAACAAAAAGTGAGTTCGAGTTGGAGACCCCGGGCGCCCCAACAATCAATCTCTACGTTTCTTTACGTTAGTAAGAGAAAGACAGAGACGGCCCCCGGGGCGCTCAGGGTGCCAACTCGAACTCATTATTAGAAGTGAATAAGATCTCCGAATTCTTTATATGATATAATAAATCTCTAGTATTTTTTTTATTTTTGGAGTCGGCATCTAACCAAATGATATAGATACCAAATGTACCAACCCAATTTTTAGAATTTACTTCTGTTTGTTTGTATGTCCGTTTGTTTGTTCCAGCATCACGCAAAAACTACTGGATTCCTCATTTCATTAAAATCGGTTCACAAAAACAAAGTTATGACTTGAGGCCTAGAGGGCAAAGGGTGAAGGAATAAATCGGAAAAAAGGTTTTCCTCGACCAGGATTTGAACTCGGGACCTCTAGAATACCAGTCTAATGCTCTACCAACTGAGCTATCGAGGACATGGAGTTTTGACTGGTTATTCGGATAGACTTTCGTCCGATTCATTTGTCAGTAGTGGGAAGATTTTTGAAGCCTACTGCGACTTTTAAAAACTTAAGATTTTAGAAAGAAAAAGAGGCACACATAATGTATAAGGACGCTAAAATTTTCTCTTGATTTTATAAAGTTATGACTATTTAAAGGAAAAACTGAAAAAAAAACACAACTTAAGTGGTGAGAGGTGAATTGGTGACGGGAAAGGGAGCAGGGGGAAATATATAGAAGGGGGAAGCTACAATGCTAGACACGCCAACGAAGTCGCGAGCAATAGCTAAATACTTTTAATTATTTTTGCAAGCTTTTGTGTAGGTGGAATCTTGCAACTTAATTTTGACCAACTTCCCGACATCCGATCGGATTCAAATTTGGCATGCTCATATAGTTGCGGTGACAACAGAAGAATATAGTGTGATGAAATTGACAGCTGCCCCCTACTCGAAGGGGGTGGAGGGGGGCTACAGTTGAAATACGCCTGATTTCGTTGAAATTTGGTGCGTTGGGGCACTTGGGGATGGAGATAACGAATTTCTAATCAGATTTTGAAAATTAAATATGGCGGATTCAAGATGGACGATTTTTGATCATCTTTTGCTGACCAATTTTAACTAACTTATACGCATTCGATTTTGCAAATTTGGCATGCATTTATAGTTCCGGTGACAATAAAATAATATGTCATTATTAGGCACCCCTCCCCCCTACGAAAGGAGCGGAGGGGGGGAAACACCTAAGTTTGTCCGATTTCAACCAAAATTGGTATACTGGGGCTTTTGGAAATAAGGAATACGAATTTTTGATCAGATTTTAAAAATTCAATATGGCGGATTCAAGATGGACGATTTTCGATCATGTTTTGCTAACCAATTTTAACTGACTTATCCACAATCGATTGTGTTCAAATTTGGTATGCGTTTATAGTTCCGGTGAAAATACAATAATAATAATAATCTGACCAGGGAAGTGGAAGGGAAAAAATATTTAGTTTGTTTGATTTCAATCAAAATTGGCATACATTTTTTGATCAGACTTGAAAATTTCAATACGGCGAATTCAAAATGGACGATTAAGGGTAGGTACAAATATAAAAATTAAGGGTGTGTGTTCAAATTCGGTATTATTCGGTAAATTATAGTTTCGACGATAATACACTAATATGGTATTATTAGGTACACACTTCCCTCTAACGAGGGAAGTAAAGGGGGGAAAAGATTTAGTTTGTTCGATTTAAATCGAAATTGGCATACAGGGGTTTTTCGGGAAGGGGATATGAATTTTAGATCAGATTGGGGGTACAAATCTAAAAATTAAAAAAATAAATTTTTATTAAAAAAAACTTTTAAAGAACAAGCTTTTATTAAATATAATAAATATTATTTAAAAATCGTATAGAGTAATACAACTGTTTCTTAGGTGAATCGTCGATGTGACCGATATATGGTACAAGAAAGATAAAAAATTATTTTCTACTTTTGAGTGCATTTAATAAAAGCTTGTTCTTTAAAAGTTTTTTTAATAAAAATTTATTATTAGTCTTCTTATTACGATGACATGCTTTTTGGTAAACCTCCTTCTGAATTGGTATTATTTAAAAAAAAATTATACATCTAGATGTACACATCATGATCTCACAATAACTTTTTCATCTCGAGAAATATGTGATGCAATTCATGTGTTTAAGCACCTTTCACCGCAAAATATTAGAATCGGGCACATAATCTATTGTCTTTGCCTCGAAGAATCCAAGGAAATACTTTTTGATATCATCTCGATATTATGATTGTCGTTATTTTGTAATAACTATTATGATTATATTGCTGGTATCCTTAGAAACTAATTTACGAATAAAATGTTAAGATTTTCTTTATGGTTTAAAATTTAAGAGTATTGTTAAATTCTTTGAATGGGATGTGCAGGGAATCTGCCCATATAAAGCACTGCAGGTTTCGGTCATCTATCTTCTCCTTTTTTCAGCACGAGTCCCTCTTTTTAATGGTTTAAATTTTTATAGGTAATACCAATAACAATACCAATATGGTATGGGGGACTATTAAAATTGTGAAATTTTGACTTTTCTTAATTTTATCAAAAATAAATTATTAAGGTTCCAAAACACCTTAATCGACGAAAAAAAAAGTTGTATGTCAGTCTGTTGTCTTGTGTCTGTTGTCTGATTTTAAAGAAATTTGGTACAAAAATCCTCTATTGGCTGACCATGAACTGATTAACTTTTGAGTAGGGTGGTAGGGGGCTAAAGGGAAGGAAAGGGGGATAAAATATTTAAAAATTGTAACTTTGGAACAAAAGCAAGTAGCGATATACGAGTTTCCATGAATATAGACTACAAATTTTCTTATAAAGTCCAAATACGTGGGAGATTTAGTTTCCGAGTTATTTGAAAAACGTTAATATATATAAAAAAAATCATAATTTTAGAAGTAAAGCAGCTATTGATATGCGTTTTTCAGACTTTGGTTTTACCCCAAAAATTTTGTTATATATAAGGTTCAAATCTTTCAAAGCTACAGTTTTCGAGATATATTCATTAACTTTCAACATAAAACAATTGGTTGTATGGTGGACTATTCGTTCTTTGTTGCTGCGTTTTTAGACCTGAGCAACCCGTCGCCTGAGTGGTAAAAATAAAATCCAAGTATACTGAACATCTTTATAATGATCATCTGATGGTGTCGGTGTGTGTGTGTGGGCAAAATGTTTATCATATTTACACCAATGCATGCAATATCGCTTAAAAACAACGGTTCCCATTCTCGGGGAGATTTCCAAATGTTCCACTTATCAATTTTAGGATATCTATTTGTTAAATTTGCACTAGGGAAATTTTCAGTAAACATATATCTAACTAGGGCATAAAATATTTCTCCAAATTTTTGAAAATTTTGTGTGTAGCCAATTTTTTAATGAAAGGATGAGTGCATGCAGGGTGAGGGATTTTTTGTTTGGTGCTACGCACAAATTTCTTTCTTTCGAAAATTGGGTAAAGACTAAATTTGACTGCAAGCAACTGCGAGCAACTCTTTGTTAAAAATAAAATTTCATTCTGGAATCTACAAAACCAGATACGCTCAAGATATTCGACTTCCAATCCCTCATCTCACCCTTGTTAAGGACTCTCTAACATATAACGGCATTAAGGTGTACAACCACATGCCTATTGATTTTAGAAATGCACCAAATTATAAACATTTTCTCCAAAAATGTAGAACTGCTTGACCTAGCATTTTACTCGGTTGAATCTTTCTTGGAACATTCGTTTTAATATTCGTATACTTTATGTTTGTCCCGAATAAATTCAGCATTATAATTTGTAACTTAACATAATATTAATATTTGAAATTTTATGTTATGGTCCTAATTTTTTTTGATATTTTATTTTGGCTTTTTGTGTAACATTTACATTTAAATTTTTATTGTTGACAACCTTATGTTTTGTTCCCAATTTTTAATATCAATTTTATTTGTTTTTAATGTTTGCGTAATCTACAACGGCCGTTATGATATTTAGTAATTTTCTTCTAGTACTTTTAATTTATGCTTTGTCATTAAGAATTTATGTTATTTTTTGACAACAAAGTATGCTTTCAATCAATCAACAAAAAAAATAGATTAGGAAATTTTCCAAAATCGATGAAATTTCCACTTTTTGGAAATTTACCTGTAAAATTTTCAGTTAAATTTGCACAAAGAATATTTCCCATAAAATTACCCGTCAAATTTCTTTTCGCTTCTTCCATTTCCACGAAATCCACGTTAAATATTTATCCCTTTTTATTTTAAAAATTATATCTTGTTTTTTTTATTGAATACTTTATTCTTAAACCGTACCTTAGCTTAAAACTAGGTTTGTGTATCTTGACTAACTTCATTAACTGTGCATTATTACAACAATATAATCTTTCCGTGTCAATGAGAAATTATTAAATATTTGCATATTCATCTGATAATATTAAGACAGCATATGGCGTGTCACTTTTTTGTCCTTCCAAACGTGCATAAAATTTGCAATCGCTTAAGCACCCCACACACTATAAAATCTGTCGCGACATACGTTGCGAGGCTATAACGTCGCCTGATATATTACGTTTGTACGCGCCTAAAACCGGTTTTATATCACGACGGTTTTAAATAAAATCGCTTTCTTCAAGTGTTTATACGTACCTTATCAAATGTCATTAAATGTCAGTTTAAAAAAAAAACAAATAAAACAATTAAGTTAACAATCGATTTTTCGGTAGAACCAGAGTTGAGTATTTCTTTGGGATGGAAGCAGTGCGGTACAGTTTAAAATAATCGATTTAGTGATTAAAGCGGTTTTAGTGGGGTTTTAAAGACAACATTTTCAAACCGTCCTTATATAAAAGCGCTTGAGGCTCGTATAAACAAAGTAATAGTGTGTGTTTTTGTCTCAATGAGACCGCCACCGGCGGGTAGTGATATGTTTGATTGTATTTCGAAATATTCGTTCGATATATTTTCCGTATTGCCTTAACTAGAAAAAAATAAGAACTCGACCTTGATCTGTTTTTCTAGCGAAGGTAAGGCAAAGGGGACCGAGGCATTCTTGTTTGTATACCTACCAGAGATACAATTGTTTGTTGGTTGCTATTTGTTTTTAAGAATAAAAATTAATTTACCAAATTTAGTCACAATTCCATAATTTCGCCCCCCTGAGATTTATTCTTGCCTACGCCCATGCTACCCTCTCCACTGATTACATAGTAGCATGTAGCATAATACTAGATAAGGGATTTTTCGGTATCCGATCAGACAGAATTTGATATTTGGGCTCACCGTAAGCAAATGGCTCACTCAAGAAGGAGCAGAAAATTAGGTGAAACTAAATTTGATGACCTCAATCAGTACGAAATCTAAAAGAAAACTCGCTGGTGGTCTGGGATGAAATGAAATCGGTTAATCCCAATTTATTTCCACTTGCACAGAAATACTTTTCGGTCTACGTCTGTCCCGAGTGAAGGATTATTTTTCAAGACTCGCTTTAACTAGAAATAGAAGTCGTTTGACGGGGGCACATGTATCAAAAATTGTTCATTATCAGATAACTATGCATTTTACTTTTTTTTTTTTATTCTGTTTTTTTGTTTTCATTCTTTAGTTTTTTTAGATTTAATTAGTGTTTTGCATTTTTTTTTTAAATAAAATTTTTAGTGAATTGAGGGGTACTTACTTGATTTATTAATAAGAAAAAAATATTCGATATATCGATTTTTTTGGTCCAATATATATTGTATCGATATTTTTTGTGGGAAATATCGTTCGATACAATATATCGATATATTTTCAAAAACTGCCATCCCTACCGGCGAGAGATTGACGAAACACGACAGAGCTCTATTCTGGGCGTAATAGAACGATCATACCCTGAGACATAGATTAAGGAACTATAGATCCGTCACTTCACCCTTCCCGCCAATAATTATTTTTCGCGAAAAGTGCGGTTATGTTTACGCGTGCAAAGGAACTGCCAACATAATAATATTTAGGTTGGCAATATTCTTTCTAGAAATCTGCAGCTCCTCCTCTTACCCCTTCTAGGGTTGTCCGTCAGAGGGCACATTATGACAAAAAAATTATGACATTTAGCCGACAGCCATTTTCAATGTAATTTGTGCAGGGTCCTTAAAAAAAAGCGAAAATTTAAGCGAGCACCATCTAGTGGTCATATTACAAACAAACAAAAAATCGATAGTACGGTTATCGCGAATTTAACCGTGAGTCATCTAGTGGTCGTATTACAAATTAAAAAAGAAAATCAATATAAAAGTATGGTTATTGGTCGCGTGCATATCTGCGCAGATTCGCCAAACTCCAAATAGTTCCGAACCGTTTAACACGTAACTGTCGTATCTATTGTAGCTCCTTAACCTATGCCCTGAGAAGTGACCACTTCTATTAAAATCCAAAATTCCGTATTCTAGGACCGGCCCATCGCACAAAAGTCATTCGAACAACGCGACGTCCTACTCTGAAAGACGGTCAAGTTTGTCTTAAGACGCAATTACACAGACGAACATGCTCAAACAAAAGCTCGTGCAAAAGATTTAAAATTTTTTACGCGAACATTTTTGTGAGCTTTTCTTTGAACATTTTGTTCGGGTAAATTTTTGAGCTAATTGTTGCTATCTGTTTTGGAAACATATTTTTAAAGATGAGAATAAATAAAATTTCACATCAGTGATCAGTGATCTCAATTCTTTAAAAAAAATGGAACACCAACTTTTATTTTAAATTTTTGTGAAAAAAAGCCGAAGGCAAGCGAAACATTATTATTGGCTATCAGTTTTGTCACATGGATTAGGGTTACTTATAATATTTTTTTCTTAGGGTTTTTCCCGGATTTTTTTGCCCGGGGGTTTTTTGGGACTTTCTTGCGAGTTTTTTTAATTCCAAGGGTTTTTTTCCTAAATTCGAAAAACAACCCAAGAAAATTTTTCTTTTCCAAAAAATTTTTGAATTTTTCAAATATCGGCAAAAAACTCAAAAATTGCACTTTTAAGCGGTAATCCGCGCCTCACGACTATGAGGAGTGGTGGGTAAGGGATTTTTTTTTAAATATATTTTTGTAACTTTACTTTAACCTTAGCTTTGATTGTTTTTTTTTTAATTTCTCACACCAGATTTACCTACTTAGTTTAAGGCCCCAAGGGTTGCTTAAAAAAGCAAAAGGTTTATGAAAATGCTGAAGATAGATATTTATTGTCAATTTAATGTAATAATCATGGTCGATTACTGACACTGAACAAACAATATGCAAAGGGTCAACATTCCGATTCAAAAGTCTAGTCTATTACTGCTAAATTATATTTTTTAGACAAGGGTCGAGATCGTAGGGTTGTAAAAGTGGGTAATAAACGGGTATTATTTAAATCGAACGTGCATTTGTTCATATATTTGAGATTTAATAAAATGTAAATAGGTTTTTTTCATTTGACTTAATTATTATTGTAAAAGACTAAACTAGGAAGTAATATAAAGAGATATGAGTGGTAAGGCGTTTATAACTAACGTATCAAAAAGACAACAAATACCATAAGTACAAAAAATACTCTCACCACAACTACGACGTGTAAATATAAAGAATTCATATCTGGTATTGTAAGTTCAATTTTTTGTGAAGTAAATCCAACCCAACTCGACCCAAACTACTCTACGTTTCTCTGATACCTATATGGATGGACATTTTTAGTTTTAGTTTGCGCCCGTTGCTTTTATTATTATGATATGAGAATGCTAAAATTTATTTTCTACTTTTTAGTGCACTTTATATTTTATAAAAGCTTCTTTTTATTTAAAATAATTTTTTAATTTTTAGACTATCATAAATCCATCCTTTCGATAATTCTCTTCCCTAAAAACCCCTGTATGCCAATTTTGATTGAAATCGAACAAAATAAATCTTTTTCTTCCTCCACTTCCTTCATTAGCGGGAGGGGGTGCCTAATAATACCATATTATTGTATTATCGCCGCAACTATAAACACACACCGAAAACTGAAATTGAATACCAAATTTGAGTTGCAAGATTTGAGCCGAACATAAATAAAAGCTTGTAAAAATCGGCAAAAATTTCAATATTTAAAAAATCGGAAACGCAAGTTCTACGCGTCAATAAAATAAAACGAATTTATTTGTTTTGCGTCGGCTCTTCGACTTTATGGAAAGATTTGTTCTAAAACTTTCATAAAAAAACTGCGTTGACCCTTCTTTGTTGCCATGTAATTTTGTGTGTCAATGTTCATTTGACCAAAACCCCCTCTCACTAGTCTACGGTTTTTACCTTTTCCTAACCCAGCATCAGCAACAAATAAGTGCCAATTATGGTATACTGACATATCCCTTATAAAAATCAAATCAATCGAAGTTGCTTATGAGGTAAAACGTGAATTTCGACATCATATCGTTTTTCCGTCGGAAAGCACTTAATTAAAATACCTTGTTTTAAAACTTAGTCTTTCTATTTTCAGTTAAGTTCAATGAATTCCCATAAAACTATAAAATTTAAATTTGTAAAGAAATTTTTATACCCCCAATTCTTCAAATAAATTTTGCTCAACATTCTCTCCAAAATTTACGTGTGTTTTTTTGTACGAGATTTTGCTCGAACATTTCTTTGAACATTTTGCTCAAGAGGCTCGTGTAAATGTTTGTCGGCATTTCAACATCAAAGGAAAGTTTGTCTGTGTAAATGCGCCTATAGAATGCGCATTAGCGAGTAAAATATCGATCGGTCACGTGATGGTTTCGTCCATAGCTTGCTCTAAAATCACTCGAGTGACGTTTCTCACACGCGCTTTCCTACAAGTCCCAACTACTGGGTCTAATCGAGAGAACGGCTTTAGTTTGACGAATTGCAGTTTCTATGGTGAATCATTCTTACGATGAATTTTTTTTATTAAATACGGTCTGATAAATTCCTGGCTTGATAAAACATAGGCGTTTCTTAAGTAGGTAGATTTAGTGTAAATATATTTTTTAGTTTTTGGATCAGTTATCTCCGTTTTGTTACGAACTTCTTCTCTTGTAAACTAACTTTCTAAATATTAAAAATTAAATAACAAAGAAAAAAAGAAATCGTTTTGAAGTTAGTGACGACTTTGCTAGGTAGTAAAAATTCAACAGGTATGAAAATTTAGTTAATTAAGGTTCAATATTAAAACCGCTGAATATCTCCGACTAAAAAAAAAGTAGGTGTCTTTACAACGCATCAAATAGAACAATTTCCAGATATAAACTTATCCTACTTTACGCCTTTTTAAATAAAGTATTGATTTTGACTATAATTTGACAGAGACTAAAAAAAAAATCGATTTTAGTGAACTTAAGCATTTAAAAATGCCAATACATAAGATATTAAAAATCGACATTTTTAGAAATTTCAAGATGGCGTACATTAAAGTTAATTTTTTTTAGTAAAAGTAGGACTTAATTTTATTATTTTTAACGTCTTTATTACGACACCAATTTTTATAAGTGATACGTACGTTTCTACGCTCGTATTTAATGAAGATTTCAGTAAGAAATATGTTTTGAACCAACGGCGCACATAAAAAAAGTATAATGGGGGTAAAAAATTGTCCACCATGTGCAAAACGTCATTTTTGACACTTGTTCTGAAAAACATAAGTATACTCTTTTCAGCCATGTATTTCTTTTTCTAATCGGACAATTGGTTCCAAAATTATAGGCAATACAAAAAGACTAATTTTTTGTGGTCCAACCTAATATATATGGATAGAGACCTAAAAAATACCTACTGCAAAGGACATATTTAAGGTGTGGGGTCTATTATTGAGATCGGATACCGTTTCATTCAAGACTTTACTGTCTCGAGATAAATCTTATAGTGTGTGGGGCACTTTAGCCTTTAAGGAATCTGGGTTTAGCAGTATTCGAATAAGCCTTTGTTAGTTCAGTTTGTGGAACACCCAGAATGTTTTTCACTAAGATTCTTTAATCATGCATTGCCGGCACACTAATTGAATCGAGAATAAATCATGAACTATATGTGCGTATTCTAAAATATGTGCAAATAGTTTCATAGCAAATGCATGCTGATTTGTAAGACACACACATTCCAATCAAACGAGTAAATGCAAGTTAGGGAATTATCTTACTCCCAAAACTGGGGTAAACTGCAATTTTGATAAGGCTTTAGTGACTTGCCGTATAAAAAAGATATCAATTGGCACAAAAAATCCAAATTTTTGCTTAAAAAATTTTTTTTCCGTATATGTTTTCAATTTATTTTTGGTTGAAAATGCAATTATCTATCTTAATGTGAAAACCGCGTGTCGCCAGCTGCTACGGTTTGTGAGTTACAATTATTTTAAAAGTTTAATCTCCCCTCCTACTCTCTAGCCACCGTGCTGCGTCTGGTGACAAATTTGATAAGAATCGGTTAAGCGGTTTTTGTGTTATTCTGTTACAGACAGACACCATCGCAAAATTTTGTATTTAGGTCTTTTTTGACCCAGATAAATCCTTTTTAGTGAAAATAAAAGACTCTCTTTTTGCCAATCCCAAAAGTTTCCATACTATGTATGGATGGCTAACAATATTTATTTTGCTCCTAAGATTTTCTTAAAATTTTTGTAAATAAAATACAAACAATGTGTAAATCACAGGCAAGTCGTTGATGGAGTGCAAAATTCGAACAATAACATTTTTTTGGGAAAAACTATATGTACAGAGTGACCGTTTATAAAGTTCCACTTGTGAAATCCTTTTTTTTAGTTCTCATAAGAAGATAAATCAATAAGTGAATGACTCATGAAATCATGGGCGTTCAGCGGCGGCTGGAGCCTAACCAAAAACGGTTTTACCCTTTCCAGTCTGTTTAAAAAGGAAAGGGACTGTCGGAGCTTTAAGCCACGGCCATTTGATAGCTTTTTCTAAACAGATACCTACTTCCTACCTTCTGTCAGCAAAATAAACGCATTCTTCTCACAATCTAAGTGAGAGTGATTTTCTAAATTTTCTTCAATTTGTTAGGTTAGGAAAACCTCGCAACTGAATTTTTTTTCTTTGACCTCGCCCGCGGACCAATAACAACAAGCGAGTTCCTCTAAAACTGGTATGGCTTCAGCCGATCTTGAACGGTATATGCTAACCACTTTTGGCAAGCTGGAGCCATTTCTGAACGGCTAATGCCAATTTTGATTTGGTTCCAGCCAGGTTATCTTTGGTGGTCCTCGAGTAAGTAAAATCGAAAATAATTTGCCATAAGGAAATAGTAGTTTTCACAAATGCTGGCTAAAATAGCGCTTTTTTTAAAAGCGATGGTTTAAATAACGAGCGCAGCGAGGTATTTAAAAACGCGAGTAAAAAAAGCACAATTTATCCGCGATTTGTGAACACTATTTTTTTTAATACTTTTATTAAAAAGTCCAATAAAATACTTTTAAAAATCTCGAACGAAGAGCACTTCTCGTAACACACCATCTTTACACTATAAATCAAGGCGGCTGGTAAATAAAGTAACAATGGGTTTCCATAGAGATGTGCCTTTTTTCTCGGTGACGTTAATTGTTGAGGCATTTTAATATTTCACAGTTTGATATTTTGACGATGTTTTTAAATGATTCTTTCGTAAATACTTGGTGAAAACTGGCGGAAATGGCTTAATTTTTAGGCAAGAATAATTAGATTTTTTAATATTACTATTTTACGCCATTTCTCTTTAATTTTGGGTAGAAAACGGGCAAAAATCTTTTTTGGCACCCGTTTTTTTCATCGGTAACCAAAAAAGCCATGCTTTAGTTATCTTCAGACGATGTTTTTGATGAAGGTATAAAAAAAATAGTTTAGGTGGTTCTTTGTTCAACACATTACTCTTATGGCAACGTTTTTGTGATTTTGCTCAATGACCATTCAAAACAATGGTAACATATGGTATATTTTTGGAATCAGAAAAAAAACATCTGTCGAAATTTTTAAAAATATACAGGAGGACCTCATGGCAATCCTGCGTGTAACGGATGATTTTAAAACACATTTTAAAACACTCTGTACAAGGTTTATTGGATATTTTTGCAATAAAAATCCATCAGCTTGTGGATTCACGATGACTGTTTATAAGAAATCAAGAATCAAGACGATCATGTAACAACAAATAAATAAATGTACGGTTACCTGACACTATTCTCTACTTACAAAATGTTTTTACCTTAAACGTGTGCAGTTGTGTAATTAAAATCTTGCCGGTCGCTAATTTGCTACTGATGTCTATTAAATCGGGTGGCAATAAAATAGTTTTTTAAATTTGCATGGTAAAAAGTGATCTTGTAACACAAACTTTCAAAAAATAAACCTAACAAAATACAACTTTGCTTCGGATCAGTAAAAATAGCAATAGACCTCTTTTTCCAAAAAACTGGTGCCTACATGAGGAAAATTTTTAGCACAGTGATATTGAATGACGCCTATTTAGCCGAACAATCTTGCTAGAACAAAAAAGTTTTTTGATAAAGCTACCATCGTAGATAGTATTTCCTCTATCTGCGCTACCATACATACAAGAATGTTTGGTAACACTAGCAAAAAAAACAGGACTAGCAAAAAAGTGGGAGAGTGCCAGATCAAAAAAGGTCAAACCGTACAACGTAGTACTGGTTGGTTGCGGTTTATCTATGGCCTGCGAGGGCACAGAAGAAGAAAGAAGCTAGAAAGAAGTGCAGAGGTGCATTCTAACTAGTGGCTTGAATGTGCATGGTGTGCAAATGCACCCACCTTCTAAAATGTGAAAAGCCTGTCAATAGGAACTTTACTGCAATACGGCCTGCCACTACTAGCCGATCTGACACAAGTATGGTCTGGTTTAAAGTCAGTCACATCGTCATCTGGGATGTAGAGGTGTCTGAGGGTCTTTCTTATAAATTTTAGTCAAGTTGCAAAAACAATAAAAAATAAACGTACAGCAATGAAACAAATAAACCGCATCTTATGCCTTTGTTCTTTTATGCCCACTGTCAATCACCTGACCACCTGATATTTCTCTAAAATACGTTCTCATGGTGTATATTTTTTACAAATTATAAATTATAGGGATTTGTAGCTGCCATATTGAATTTTCAAAATCTGATCAAAAATTCGTATTCCTTATCCCCCAAAGCCTCGTATACCAATTTTGGTTGAAATCGGAGAAATTTAGGTGTTTTCCTCCTCCACTCCCCTCGTAGGGGGAGGGGTGCCTAAAAATGACATATTACTGTATTGTCACCGGAACTATAAATGCATGCCTTCGAAGGCAATCGGATGTGTATAAGTTAGTTAAAATAGGTTAGCAAAAGATGACCAAAAATCGTCCATCTTGAATCCACCATATTGAATTTTTAAAATCTGATTAGAAATTCGTTATCTCCATCCATCCCCAAGTGTCCCAACACGCCAAATTTCGACGAAATCGGGCGTACTTCAACTGTACCCCCCTCCACCACACTATACCGCAACTATATAAGCATACCAAATTTGAAGCCGTTCGGATGTCGGGAAGTTTGTTAAAATTAAGTTGCAAGATTTCACCCGAAAAAACATATTACATTGCAAGTTATATAAAAGCTTGTAAAAAAAGAGTGTAAGTCAAGTCAAAAAAAGACTAAAAGTCTGTCTCCCAGACCCGATGAATTTCTTATTTGAAGGTTAACCTGGATGCTCATAAAAATGAGAGATGAAAACGATCCTTTAACGCACTTTGAAAACAGAAAAAAAAATCAATCAAAAAACTTAATTTTTAAGTTTTTTTGCCTTATTTTATTCTCCTATAAAAGAACACTAGAACATGTATTTAATTTACTGTAGTTCACCTATTTTTTCCCGCGCTCATTTTACAAAAATGCAATGGATTGCTAAATCGCTATAAAATGTCTAAATTGTATTCCTGACGATCAGGAAAACTAGTATTTTACCAACAAACTGTAACGTCTTCTGATTGTTTTATTTTTATAAGTGTTGTATGCATTTACACTTTCCCTTTCTCACACTGATCATCTCACGATGACGACTTACTGTTACACTGACTTACCGGCGTTGCGTGCTTGATTTGCTTAACCTTTAATTGAAAAACCCAGAAGCCAAAAGGGTGCATGTGGCATTTTAGACAAATCTAAGCTTAAGAGAGTAAAGGAACATGAGACGTTTTCCTCTTTAATTGAGCAAATTTGTGTTGTCTGACATATGGAAGTGTGCGTTTTTTTTACTCGCGTTTTTGATTACCTCGCTGCACTCTAGTTGTGAAAACAAAACAAATCTGAGGTACAGCTTTTACAACCAATGGCTGTAATAATGTTTTTTTTACTATAATGGTGTTCAAAAAATCAGAAAAAACCAGGAAAATACTCACAAAAAACTAGAACACAACATCTATTGATTTTTATATTTTTAATCAAGGGTGGCTGTTGGACACAACAATAGTCACCACCTACCCTGTTTTTAAGTTTTGCACCACACCCTTATTGTCGGCCATTTTAATTTCTGATAGTTTGTGATTTTGTGGTATTTTCGAAATGATTTCTTTGAAAATTCTTGGAGAATAATCGAAAAAATTCCTAATTATTGGGTCAGAGTAATAAGATATTCTAGTACCATTATACGCTATTCTTTTTTAAATATGGGTGAACAAGTGAATAAGACTTTTCACAACTAGTGGCTAAAAAGTGCTCTTTTTACAAGCGTTGGTTTAAATAACGAGCGCAGCGACGCATTGACTTTTCTTAATTTCATCAAATAGAGTTACTAAGGTTCCAAAACACCCTAATCGACGAAAAAAAAAGTTGTCTGTCGGTCTGTCGGTCTGTTGTCTGTTATCTGTGGTCTCTTGTCTGTCTGTATACACGATAACTCAAGAACTCCCTAATCGATTTTAACGAAATTTGGTATAAAAATCCTCTGTTGGCTGACCATGAAATGATTAACTTTTGGGTAGGGTGGTGAGGAGTTAAAGGGGGAAAAAGGGAGATAAAATATTTTAAAAAAATTGTAACTTTGGGGGTACTACAAATTTTGTTATAAAGCCCAAATTCGTGGGAGCTTTAGTTTCCGATTTATTTTAAAAAACTACTTTAGAAGTAAAGCAGCTATTACAATTGATATGCGGTTTTCAGATTTTGGTTTCCGTAAATATTACCCAAAAATTTTGTTATAAGGTTCCAATCTTTCAAAGCAACATTTTACTATCCTGTATGGACTATCCGTGCTTTCTAGCACCAATTTTTTTTTAAATTAAATTACTCTTTAAGATTCGTTACTATCAATTATTCATGACTTTGTCACTTATGCTCTTTGTCTTCCACAGATGCCTCAATTATTATTAGTTCTCTATATATCTTAACGTAATAATAATAATAGTGTTTGGTTCTCTTATGCAATATCTTAATTAACATAAAGAAGAAATCCGCAAAAATATTTTGTGGGATTTAGGTTTATTGTTTTTTGCATTATTAGGCAATTGATTTTGTAATTAATTTTATTACATCATTTTTTCTTTTTCTCGTCGTCTATAATATATTGTTAATAAATTCAAAAAAGAATTTGGCGAGGGTAAGTAAAAAAAAACAATAAAACATCGAGATTCCCTCAAAAAAAAGCAAAAGCACTATTGCTGCTCAATAATTTATAACTTAAAAGACTTTTAAGTCATTTACATTTATTTCATACTCCCAAGGTACACTTTAGGTTGTGTCCCAAGATATTGAGGGCTTAAAAAAATCATCTTAAAAAAAATATTTATTCATAACTTTTGATGAAATAAAGCCTATGTATTTTCCAGAAATCGCACCTTTTTTTGAGGGATGCTTGTTGTTCTATTGTTTTTATGATATTGTCAATATTTTAGTATTTTATTAAAAAAATAAAGGACCGTGCCTTAAAAAAACAGTATTGGTCAAGTTTTGCGAGCCTGGTACATAGGTATTAAGAACAAGAAGTGAAATGATTGATCCTTGAGCCAAAATCCATATCAAAGCAAAAATCTATAAAAAATTGTATTGAATAATGTTTCCTGTAATAAATTTCCAGTAATTGAAATTGCCTGTTCGTTTTTATTAGTTATTAGTTTGTTTTTTTTCTTCAGAAAACTTGTAGTTACCTTCTTATACGATTTTTTGTTCAAATGACATGTCATATTGGTTTCAAGAGATAATAAATTATTGTATTAAGATGAAAAGTATATTTAACAGCCTCAATAGACCATTTAACGTCATTGTTACGATCTAGGGAAATAGTGTCCAGAAACACCGCACTCGATGTCCTTAATTATCATGAAACGCCAGAAAATTCGCCAAATGACCTCGACTACGCATTTCTCTCTCAAACTCAATGAAATAAAAACGCTTAGAAAGCAAGATACAATATTACAATAACTTTTGTTTTTAAAAAAAAAGTTGATTGATTTCCTCGCCGGGGCGCCCAGGCTTTTAGAAAAAAGGAAATCTAGTTTTTTTTTCGCTCGGGTAGGAAAATATAAAAAGGAATAATGTAATCCAGAGGAAATTATTGTAATTCTCCAATTTTTAAAAACATCGAGTTTAAAACCTGCGAAGATGTTATCATATGAGCTTTTTATATATAAAAAAAAAATACTGAAAGAGACCAAAATCAAAGATTCTTGTTTAGAATCCGTTAGTTTAATTCACAAAAAAAATAGCTAGAAGATCTACTACCGAGGCTGCTGACTCCATTGGTAGGCGCGTAACTCTACAGACTGCTAAGTGTCATTTGCACTTACGAACACCAAGGCTCAATTTAACCAAAGAATTAATCAAAAACGACGGTACAAGATTACATAATCATCTATCACTTGCAATAAGAGACATTAGTGATTGCAAGACATTTAGAAAATCAGTGGATGAATGCCTTGAGTCTCGCCCTTACTATGACTGCGATGAATTGTACACCTTTTAAATCATGCTCTACTCTCTTCTTGTTGCTCTTTTTTTATTGTTTTTTTTTTACTGTTTACTAACTATATTTTTTTTATTGTATTCGTTTTAATTTTTTCTTGTCTGTTTTTTTTATTAATTTTTTCAACTGTTGTATAATAATTTATATTAATTAATTTTATTTCTTTATGTAGTTTTTAATTCTTTCTTAATACTTTTATTTTCTATGTATTTTTTATAATAATAATAATTGACTTAAATGACTACATTTTTACTTATAAAAATAATTTGGTTAACAAAATAGATGTAAATTTTTAAGGTTCGTTTATTTTCCGCTCTTTAGGTTTAGTTTACAGCTTTGTCAAAAAGATTCTATCATAATATTTTAAAAGTTAAAAGCTATCTATCGGCAAAATTGTTTTTAGCAAATCAAATCGTTAACCGCGAATTGAGTTCGGTGTAAATGTAGTTTAGTAAACGCGAGTGAGTTTTTCCAAGCTCACTTTTTTATCTT
This sequence comes from Oxystoma pomonae, assembly GCA_963921995.1. NCBI lineage: Eukaryota > Metazoa > Arthropoda > Insecta > Coleoptera > Brentidae > Oxystoma > Oxystoma pomonae. The sequence goes on along the minus strand of OY998168.1, from coordinate 87,079,552 downwards.
TTAAAATCGGCGGGCTTCTTTATTTCGCAAAAACGGCTGAACCGATTTAGATGAAATTTGGTATGAAGATAGATTATTTGACATTTCGCTCAATGCCGGCTGTCAAATGACATTAGACACTTAAAGTAAATATTTCAACGTATCGATATCGGTATTGCTAACGCATTCGAAACAAAGCCAAAATAAACTAAATTTTTGACTTGTTTATGCGATGTTTCGAACGATGCCCGCTTTTTTGACGGGTGCGATGACAGAACAGCTGATAAACTCGCGTACGGAGGGATGTATGTAACTTTACGGACCCATCGAACGTACGCAACGATTTCAAACGGGCGTCGTTCGCAAAATCGCATAAACAAGTCAAAAATGTAGTGTATTTTGGCTTTATTTTGAACGCGTTAGATATACCGACACCGATGCGTTGAAATATTTATTTTAAGTGTCTAATATTTTTAGATATCGCGGGTAACGCTAGTATAAAATAGGACATAAAAGGATAACAACTTACTTTCTCTATCCAAGTCGCCATATTATATAGGAAATATTTTACCCTTTGACTTATATACCTAATGCCCTTTTAAACATTAAGAAATTGAGGTCGCGAAAGACATTTATTTTGTTCCCACACTCTATTTTTAAGCGTACCCACATAAAGTTTAAGCTTCATGTTATGGAGATTGTCATGTATGTCATTTTAGCATGTTTACATGCCTTTGTAATTCCTCGAAGAATGATATTATTTTCTCTTTTTTTAAAACACTTCTTGTATAATTTTACACTATTTGAAATAACATTAGAGATTTAAGTTAATCGATTAACAGTAACGATAACGTGCACAGAAAAAAAAGATATTGGATGAACAAAATAAATATTTATTCCAAATAAATATGTGGTTGATAATAGACAAACAAATATTTGTTTAAAAAAATGCATATTTGTTTAACTCGTTTTTAAAAAACTATTGGCAATAAAGAAATATTTGTTTAAACTATCACGTGGTTTATTCATTCCTAAAAGTACTTTGGATCACTGAAACAAATATGTTACTTCACTCAAACAAATATTTCTTTGGTACAATGAATATTTTAGTTACAAGTGAACCATATGCATACATGCCAAATAAATATTTGTTTTATTATAATAATTGGTTTCCTTAAATAAATATTTTATTTCGCTGAAATTAATGTTTGCTTTCTCTAAACATTTTTTTAAAAAGAGATAAACAAATATGCATTTTAATTCAAACCAATATTTGTTTGTCCATTATCAACCACATATGATTTGAATTAAATATATATTATTTCGTAATCCAGTAAGATTTTTTTCTGTGATTTATTTTGTTGATCACGTTTTAATACTGTTTGAGTTATATAATACAAAAACAAGAAACAGCTCCCAGCTCCATGAAGTATGTACCTACATCCAGGAAAGCAAAAAAACTATTTTTAGCATTTTATTTCCTGTAGGTATTTATAAAACTAAAGTTATTGCAGAAAAAAATTACTCAAAACATCCACAAATGTATTTTTCATAGGGCTTTATTTAATTAATATAAAAAATTTGTTATTTTATACTAAATAACAAATTAATTCTTCTAACTAAATATTTCGTTAAAATAAAGAAAATGTATTTAAAATAATCAATTAGAATAGAATATTACAATAACTTTTGTTTTAAAAATTCCTACAGGAAATAAAATGCTGCAAATAGTTTTTTTAATGTGACTACGATGCCTCCGCCGCCATTACAATTTGTTACAATGATTTTTTACACAAGTAATAAGTAGGTAGATACCATGAAGCCATTTTAACAACCTATAGACACTTGGCAAATCTAACCACCTTTTCGTCTCTTAAGTTAAATAAAACAAACTTCGTTTAACACTTTTGCAGATATTCGCACCAGACGCAAGATTTTTGTAAACCGCAACCATCAATTAATGCAACAAAGGACTGACTCCCTTAACTGAGAATTTTAAGCACATTACAGTTTTGAAACAGAAGCTGCTACAAATATGCAGTTTTTTTTTTGAGTTTTATGCTTCACCAAATATTTTCGAATTACAAGCTTTTATTTAATATTACCTCTATGTATGTATGTTTGTATGGTCGGGTCAAATCTTGCAACTCAATTTTGACCTTCTAGATGTCCGTGAATTCAAATTTGGTATGCAATTATAGTCCCGGTAACAATAAAATAATATAGTATTATTAGGCACCCTCACACCCTCCCTACGAGAGGAGTGGAGAGAAGAAAGCACCTAAGTTTGTCCGATTTCAACCAAAATTGGTATACGGGGGTTTTTGGGAACAAGGAATACAAATTTCTCATCAGATTTTAAAAATTGAATATGGCGGATTCAAGATGGACGATTTTTGGTCACGTTTTAATTGCTAACCAATTTTATCTGACTTATACATATCCGATTGTCTTCAAATTTGGTATGCCTTTATATTTCCTTTGACAATACAATAATATGTTATTATCCCACCGCCCCTTAACGGGATAAGTGGAGGGGGAATAATATTTAGATTGTTCGATTTCAATCAAAATTGGCATACAGGGGTTCTTAAGGAAGGGAATTATGAATTTTTGCTCAGATTTAAAAATTTCAACATAGCGGATTCAAAATGGACGATTTAGGGTCCAAATATAAAAATTAAAAAATAATTTTATGTAAAAAAAAGATTTTCAAATACAAGCTTTTATAAAATGTAAAGTGGACTAAATTTTTAACATTTTGATATCATAATAATAAAAATTATAATATTTCAAAATTTTGATGCGGTTTTTGTGGTTGGAGCCTATAAATAAGATTCTGGCAAGAGTTGTAGCCATTAGGTAAAAGCACACTTCCTTCATCAGCTGTACTACCTACATATATCTCTTAAAAACACTAGTTTAATTAAAAGAAAACACGCTAAGTAAACGTGACGTAACGATATGTAGGCACGTAATGGCCTGAAGAAGCAACAAGATGTAATTTGTAATCTTCTTGGTGCATAGGTAAAATTATGCGAAATTATTTGTTTTTGTTAGTTTAATACACATGTAGGTTGGCAATGGCATTGAATCATTTTTGAATTTTGAGAGAAAGATAGCTCTTCTAAGAGATGTGATCGTTCCTTGGCAACTATTCCCCGGTTAACGATCCCGAAAAAAATGCGAGAATAGGTAAAAAAATTAAATTTATACCTAAAACTAGGGAAAATAGAATATATAGGATGGATATCCCAACTGACCAATCAAAATAATTATGGGTAACGATGCGATTGACAGTTTCATAGCTAAAAAGGCATCACGGTTGGGCAAACGTCACTTTTTCTATGTTTTGGGCGAGTTTGTAAATTCATCAGATTTTTTTTACCGATGTCATCGGTTTTTTGACAAATGAAAGATGACGTTATATAAAAGCTATCGAAAATTAAAAAAACGAGATAAAAATTAATCAGAATTTAGTTATAGCTTAGATTTTCTTTTTGATTTTTTCCAATTGAGAAATTTCTGCTTCGTAGAGCTTTAGGAGTATATGGCGAGGATAAAACTTATGTCCATCTTAGAACACCTCAAATTGAAGATTTATTTATCTCCTTATGCTGGGCTTATACAGCAAATAAAATAAAACAAGAAATAAGAAATAAGAACTAGCCCTGCGATTGGTCAAAAGTGATCATGTGGTCAGAAATATGGTTTTTTATTGGGTGTTCTTATTATTATATTATTTTATTTTGCTGTATAAACCCAGCATTAGTCCTCGAAAACTGTCTTTCAAATAGTTTTATAGCGACTTCTAATCAATTCGGCAATCTTTATTAAAAAAACATCAAAAAATTTGAAAACAAAATAATAACAAAAAAAAGAGTTGATTAAATGACTTTAATGATCGGAAAGGCTCACCGGTCCCCAGGGTTGGTGGAATCAATCGAGTAATTAAAGAACTCGATATATATCACCAAGAACCATGGATGAATTTACAAACTCGATTGTTTTCAAAGGTGAGCTCATCGGTGAATTTACAAACTCGCCCTTTGACACAAGGAGTTGACAAGGGCTTTTCAAAATGGCGTATTTTATTGTTGTTTTTATGGCAATAATTTTCTTACAATTTGTTTAAATTTGAGTGATTTACGCTAGTCAGTGAGTTTAGAATTAAAAATAAAGACAATATATTACAATTCGTTTATTCTGAGACAAAGGTTTAAGCTACAAATTAATCTTTAGGATGCCTCATCTGTTCTTTGCAGAAAATACTCACTTTTTGTGGAATTTTTCTACATTCTGCGAAGCAGGACAACTCTAGAAGTTGAAATGGAGCAATTTATTTATACACACAAAAGAAAAAGTAAACAAAACAGTAGGTTTATATACGTCAAGTCGGACCAGAGATCATATTTGCTCAGGGAATATAAATTTCATTCAAAATTTACTACTTTTTCTTTGTGATATCCATTCCCTATACAATGTGTTTCAAATTCGATGCTCATCATGGAGATTTCCTAAACGGTAGGAGATACGAAGAGACGCTTTACTCAAAACCAAAAAAAAAAGTTTACAAATTCCGGGTACTTCCGGAGATAGGCAAAAAAAACTAAAATCTTTATTTTTAGATTTTATTTTTCTGCGCTCTTATTCTTAAAGCTGTCAGAAAACACTTAAAACTTTCTACAAACACTTTTTTAAGATCTCCCTAATGAGAGGTCCGTTTTCGAGATTTGACATTTCAATGTGACAGGAGCACAGTCAAGTTCATTTTTTTTAATATATTTTATTATATATATATATATATTTTATAACCTCATTTTGACAAGTACCTTACGTTTTGAGTTAATTGACCATCATCACCCCAAATTCAAAGATTAAAATACCAAAAAAAAAACCTAGTTATTTGTTATTTCCAAAATATCTTGAGTAAGTTAAAAGCAAAAATTAAATTAGAGCTCATGATGGTCAATAAACCCAAAACGTCAGGTGACTTATCAAAATAAGCTTGCAAAATCTTATCTGTCATCCTTTATAAACCAAACGGCAGGAGAAGAAAAGGATGTGTCCATAAGAAAAAATGAACTTGACCGTGCTCCTGTCACACTGAACTGTCAAGTCTCAAAAACGGACCTCTCACTAGGTAGATCCTAAAAAAGTGCAGGTAGAAAGTTTTAAGCGTTTTTTGAGAGCTTTAAGAATAAGGGCGCAGAAAAATAGAAACTAAAAATGAAGATTTCGTATTTTTCCGCCTATCTCCGGAACTATCCGGAATTTGTAAACTCTTTTTTAGTTTTGAGCCAAGCATCAAATTGCGCAACTCTGCCCTAATTTAAACCTTTTCGTATCTCCTACCGTTTAGGAGATCCCGATGGTGAGTATCGAATTTGAAACACCCTGTATATATGTTCTATTTTTCCTTTCTAAAACCCGCCCCGCTTCTTTCAGTTTTTGGCAGTAACCAAAAGTGTGTTATCTTTTTGAGCAGAAAGAGGTCTCCGGGACGTTTAGTAAACGTCCATTAGGACGATTCTAAAAGGTCCGGTAAGAGTCCTCACCAGACCGGGGGGACGTAAAAAACAGGTCCCAGGGACGTTCCAACAACGTCTATGTAACGTCCCAAAAGACGTTCCCGGAACAAAGTTTTTGGAAACATCGCTGGTTCCCCGAACGTTCCCGAAAGGTATGGCGTATGGTGGGACGTCGCAGGTACGTTCCGGGAACGGACTCGTATTATTAGGTTAACTATCATAACATATGATTGTCGTAACTTTAGCCACGGCCTGTTTTTAATTGGCAATCGAATGACTTTTAAAACAAAACAAAACCTACTTCATCTCGTTTATCGATTATTCGGCATGACATTTCATCGGTTAACTAATTTTATGCCACTAAAAAAATTTGTCGCGTATCGAAAATTTAGAGCACAGAACGGCACGCGCACCAATTTGCTTCTACCGAAACAGAATTTTAATGCGATTTGTTTTTTCTACGGAGTGGCGAAAATTAATGCGAATTTACAGGGTGTAACTACAAAAATGAAGTAAACTGAAGACTAGGTAATTTGTATTTAGTGCAAATTATATTTATTTTAATTAGTTAGCATGTTTTTGACACTTACAGGCCATCATCAGACTAGGGGTAACAATTTTATGATTTTTTATTTTATAATTTGTCGCCAGGACGAATCCGTATCAGGTAACTTGGATAAGTACCAGTGCGGAACGATGCCTATTTGTGAGTGATTTAAAGTTGGAAATCAAAGTGTATGATGGAGTCCACGCTGGTTACCCGGGGCGAAACACCGTTTAATCATTTCTCTTTTCGCTTTGGTCTTTTGTATGTTCCTTGTGGGATTCTCATCCAAGTTTGAATTTTCGTTATTTCCACCCAAGATCTCTTGATCTTTTGTTTTTTAGTTTCTTTTCGGTTGAAGTAACTGATTTGGAGGTTTTTTAACTTCTTTTTTGTTTTAGTTGCCTTAGGAGTATAATCCTACTGGAAATATTAACACTCCAGGACGAATCCTTATCAGGTAACTTGGATAAGTACCAGAAACCACTGATTGATGAGCCCACGCTGGTTACCCAGAGCGAAACATCGTTTAATCATTTCTCTTTTCGCTTTGGTCTTTTGTGTGTTCCTTGTGGGATGCTCATCCAAGTTTGAATTTTCGTTATTTCCACCCAAGATCTCTTGATCATTTGTTTTTTATGATTTGTCCTGTTGTAACCTCTAGTCTGATGATGGCCTGTAAGGTTCGAGAACATGTTAAATAGCTTAAAGAAAATAAAATATAATTTGCACTAAATTCAAAAAATTACCTACGTCTTCAATTTTTCTTTAAAGGGCATGCAACCACCCTCCCAATTCAAAAACTGAATTGGGCGCGTTTTTGGAGGATTTGGAGTACGATTTACAAATATGATAAAATTTTAAAAATGTAGCAAATAGTTTTTGAGATGTCTACTTTCATATTTACATAGGCCCATGCAAATAATGTGCATGTTATATTTAAACATTACTTTAAGAGTGAATCTCAAAAAGTAATTACCTACTAGAATTATAAAATTTTAACATTTTTACTAAGGCATTTCAAAGAACTTCAAAATAAGACTGACCCAGGAAAAGCGGGCGAATATTTAAATATTGGTGGTGAACTTCATCCTTCAAAAAGGGTGTGTCTCTCGAAAATTTTAATATACCTAAAAAGTCACCGCCTTGAATAATAATTTGAAGTATTCGAAGTTTGCTTTGCTTTTTGTTGTTATACCCTGTATATAAACCAATGGATAACCTTGATATTGAACTTGATGCTAATTACAGGATGACCCACACATAAAAATATTCTGAGGGAGGGGGCAGATTAAAGTAACTCAGATAAAAAGACCATCAGAATATGATGAGACAACATAGTTCTTTCTTATTCGTTTTTATGAGCTATTCTAATTCTTTAAGTTGCTCCCGGTTTTAAATTTAGCTTCTTCATATGGCTTTGTAAGCATACCATATTTTTTTTAGGAAAGAGAAAGATATTAACGAAAAAAATCAAAATATATTTTCGTTGGTACTTACCCGTCTATTTTTAAATGCACTTACATGATATATATACATGATTTCCAGTTATTTTAAACACAGAGTGTCGTGATGCGTTTTTTGATGCAGGTTTGATGCTAGGTGTTCGAGTTCAAATTCAATCATTTGATTTTTCTGATGTTATGCTTCTCCTACACAAGACCTTTCATAACATGCATAGTTTTAATAAATTTATTATTGAATTTATTAAATAAAACTTGGTTTCAGTGAAAGTTGTTAAGGAATTTGTCTTGTTCTTAAACACTTACTCATGATGTTTGTCGGCCTCGAGTCATAACTTAAAAGTGCAAATATTTAATAATTTTCCACAAGATAAAAATACTGGTACAAAAATTATGTCAATAAAAAATATCGTATTTTTTTTCTTGAATCATATGACCCTAAAATCGCAAAGCAAATACCTAACGGTACAGAGATGCAATGATTATTAAGCCTGTAGATTCTGAAATAGATTGCACGTTTTTACCGATATCTCAAAGAATCGCAATAATGTCAGAAAACCAATAACATTTAGAAACTTTTTGTAATAACGTTAACCTCACCAGGAAATTCAGCTATTCATTTCATATTTTCCCGACCAATTTTAAGATTCAAGAATCAGGATTCAAGATTCGAGATTCGAGATTCAAGATTCAAGATTCACGATTCGAGATTCAATATTCAAGATTAACGATTCGAGATTCAATATTCACGATTCACGATTCACGATTCGAGATTCGAGATTCGAGATTCGAGATTCGAGATTCGAGATTCGAGATTCGAGATTCGAGATTCGAGATTCGAGATTCGAGATTCGAGATTCGAGATTCGAGATTCGAGATTCGAGATTCGAGATTCGAGATTCGAGATTCGAGATTCGAGATTCGAGATTCGAGATTCGAGATTCGAGATTCGAGATTCGAGATTCGAGATTCGAGATGCGAGATGCGAGATGCGAGATGCAAGATGCAAGATGCAAGATGCAAGATGCAAGATTCAAGATTCAAGATTCAAGATTCAAGATTCAAGATTCAAGATTCAAGATTCAAGATTCAAGATTCAAGATTCAAGATTCAAGATTCAAGATTCAAGATTCAAGATTCAAGATTCAAGATTCAAGATTCAAGATTCAAGATTCAAGATTCAAGATTCAAGATTCAAGATTCAAGATTCAAGATTCAAGATTCAAGATTCAAGATTCAAGATTCAAGATTCAAGATTCAAGATTCAAGATTCAAGATTCAAGATTCAAGATTCAAGATTCAAGATTCAAGATTCAAGATTCAAGATTCAAGATTCAAGATTCAAGATTCAAGATTCAAGATTCAAGATTCAAGATTCAAGATTCAAGATTCAAGATTCAAGATTCAAGATTCAAGATTCAAGATTCAAGATTCAAGATTCAAGATTCAAGATTCAAGATTCAAGATTCAAGATTCAAGATTCAAGATTCAAGATTCAAGATTCAAGATTCAAGATTCAAGATTCAAGATTCAAGATTCAAGATTCAAGATTCAAGATTCAAGATTCAAGATTCAAGATTCAAGATTCAAAATTCAAGATTCAAAATTCAAGATTCAAGATTCAAGATTCAAGATTCAAGATTCAAGATTCAAGATTCAAGATTCAAGATTCAAGATTAAAGATTTAATATTTAAGATTCAAGATTCAAGATTGAAGATCAAAAGCCCTAATATAATAATATAATATCACATTTTATTATACCGCCTCCCTATAAGTCACAATATGTGTGAAAAAATTAGTTCGATTAAATTTGGAATAGAATAAACATTGCACCTCTGAGGCCTTCAAAAAGATTCCGTTGTAAGGTTAAGCCCAAAGCATGATCAAGTCTGCCCGCAAACATAAGAGCACTTATTGAAGATTTTTAATTTTTTGAATAAGGCTAAACTTTTTTATGCGTCTTTAGAACGGCATTTGTTTCCCTGTTTAAATTCGAATGATGAAACTCACCCTTGCAGAGAGCGTGTCAATAGCTCGGAAAACCAAATTTACGTGTCCGAGGGTTAAAAAAAATTATTGCAAATACTCCAAAATGGTTCTGCTTTGTTTTAGAAGAAACACCAAAAATAAAAAAAATCTCTAAAACGAGATTCCTACAGAATTACTTAGAAAACAAAGTCAAACAAGAAAGGTCTTGCTAGATATTGCCCTAGACCAATAAATTTATACAATTTGATTTTTGTTTTTACTAGCTTAATACCTTTTCTATCGTTTTTTGTTTGACGTGCGTTGCATTTTAATTTTTGGAATATGTATTGAATTATGTAAAATATATATTTTTAGTCCATCATATGCATACCAATGTGGTATGGTGGATTACTCAAATCGTGAAATTTTGAGTTTTCTTAATTGTATAAAAAATGAGTTACTAAGGCTCCAAAACACCTTAATCGACGAAAAAAAAAGTTGTCTGTCGGTCTGTTGTCTGTCTGCATACACGATAATTCAAGAACGCCTTAATCGATTTTAACGAAATTTGGTACAAAAATCCTCTATCGGCTGACCATGACCTGATTAACTTTTGGGTAGGGTGGTGGGGGACTGAAGGGGGGGACAAGGGGAATAAAAAAATAAAATAAAACAAAAGCAAGCAGCGATATACGGTTTTCAGATTTAAGTTTCCATGAATATGAACTACAAATTTTGTGATAAAGTCCAAATTCGGGGAGCTTTAGTTTCCGAGTTATTTGAAAAAACGTTGAAATATATTAAAAAAATCTTAACCTTAGAATTGAGCAGCTATTGCAATGCTGTTTTTAGATTTTGGTTTTCGTAAATATTTTCCAAAAAGTTTGTTATAAGGTTCAAATCTTTCTACAGTTTTCGAGATATTTTCATTTCCTTTCAACATAAAATAATTGCTTGTATGATGGACTATCCATGCTTTCTAGCACCAATTTTTTTTACTTAAAATGTCTAACAAATTTGAAGTCTGGCCATAAATGATGAGTAACAGTTATTGACATTAATTTAAATTTTTTGGTCAATTTGAAAGGGAATAAAAATTGAAATAAAATTACAGAAGCTGATGACTCTCGCATTTACCTTAATTTGAGCGTAGTAATGTAAAGTACCTATTTATTTTTACCATTGACTCATGTAATTCTTGCAAGTAGGGCACCGGCGGCAAAACAATTTTTATGGCCTTTTCTTCTTGATTTACCGACTTTAGCCACCTTCTGACCACATCAACCAAACCGTGGCAAAAACAAACGCTTCATAAAATGTTTGCAATAAATCTCAACAGACAGGTGCTTCATAAACTGCTGTTTCATTCAATAGGGCTCATAATAGCGACATTTACATATAACTAAAGCGCCCACAACGGTAACTTTCACACTAATTGACCGTTCAAAATAGCCTTTTTGGTATGGAATTTACGCCGACGCAAGTCTAGTTTAATTTGATTGATTGATTGATTCGTTTATGAGTGTGCCAGTATGGCACTGTCCACTGTAATCACTATATTCAGCCCCTTAAAGAGGCTCGCAACTTGCTTTGGTGAAGCATCATTCACATCCAGTCCGTTGAACTGTGGTTTATCGAAGATACGTTGACGCTGACGTGCAATAGCAGGACATTCACACAGCACATGTGTGGTCGTCTCATCATAGTCCATTCTGTGTAATGGTACTTTCAGCCTGCTGTGGCCGGTGTATAGATAAACCATTGTCTGGATGTTCTGCCTGGTGAGCTCAATGAGTTTCCCGGTCCTCTTTCTGCTGGGTTCTGTAATGAACTCTTTGGAATGCGCCATTGGGGGTCAATAAAGACGGCAGAGGCCGCTTCGCGCGTCAGCTGGTCGGCAGTCTCATTACCAGCGACACAGTGTTTATTCGCCCTAGGGTATTCAGTGTGTCCTGGTCCTGGTTTTATTTATATATAGCTTCTTAATTAAGTTCCGTGAAAAATTCGAGGATTAAAACTACCCACATTTATTGCCTTTCAAAGAAGGTACTTATTTAATTATTCACGAAAGAACTCAAACAGAAAAACACGCTTGGGTGTGTCTTGAGTACTGAGCGCAGCTCCACCCTGTTTAAATTGGCGCGGAATTGTATAGAAGCTTGGAAAAAAACAAATGCGCACGACCGTCGTACGTCGAAATTCTCATGTTAACCGTCCGTACACTTTCGGCCACATACAATGAGTACAGCAAAAGTTATATGCAGGTCTGATGAATTTAAGTTTTGCTAATTGCGTTGCTTATTGTAACTGACTTTGACGTTTTCGAATTACAGGTTAGTTAGTTAGTCGTCGGGCGTTTTGGGCGCGACCAAAAACTATCTAATATACGCAACGATTGCAGCCGGCTGTTCGGCCATCGCATCCACCATAAAATCGGGCCTCGTTCAAAACATGTAGGGCCTTTTGGCTTGTTTTGAACGCGTAAACCATAAGTAAACGGATATACGTTTAGATGAGCTAGATAGACTATAAGTACCTATTTAAACACATCCGCAGTGTAGCAGAAATACCGAAAATTAGATGTACGCAGACGAGGTGGCTGTCATAGCCGAATGCCGACATCACGAAGCAATATAAAATAGATTGCAGGGACAATTAAAGAACATCTGCGACTGGTGCCAGCTATGAAAAATAAAGATCAACACCACAAATACCGAAAATTCTACCTCCCGGACTTCACGGTATAGGGCCACAGTTGCCGGTATGGTTGCCGGATCGGGCCGTTGAGAATCCCGGACCGGGCGACAGATGCTTTGCCGGACCGGCCCGTTGATAGCCCCGTGATTGCGGCCCGGAGCCATTTGACCAGATGTGGGCCAATGCTATCTACAACAATGGCCACCTGCTGGTCCTTTACTTTTTAAAATGGCTCTAAAATGAGCCGACATACAAGTTAGCTAATAAATTAGTTGGTTTACCTAAACAACACGTAACATATTTCGAGCTCTACACTCTATAAAATCTAACCGAATTAATTTTTCTATATTTCATTCGACCCTAATTGCCAGCACCAACTTTAAGTCTGTGTTTCAAGTCTGACTTAAAAGTTCTCTCTCTTATTGCGTGGTTCTGAGAATATATATCAAAACTTTTAAGTCAGACTGAAAACACAGATTTAACGTTGGTGCAATTGGCAATAACAGTGCTACTTCTTTGATTTAATCTAAAGTGCACTAAAGACTTTGCTTTGGGAGGAGGAAGGAGGAGCTCTTAGAATTATTTGAACATAAACTGCCATTACTGGCCCATACGTTCTTTATCCGGATAGGTAGCTAGTATGTAAAAAAGCCGGGGACCGTTATAGTTTTCTAGATAAAGATGGTTACCCAACGCTGACGGCACTCGGCCGGACATAACCCGGACCACTACTGTTTGCTGGGTTCACATATTTAACACTGCCATCGCCTGGAAAACCAGCTTCAAATACCTCGGAATCCACTTCAATAAAATGCTAACATGGTCTGCCCACGTGACATAGAGAATAGCTCAAGCGAAGGCCGTTCTGGTACACCTACCCAGATAGCACAAAGTAGTCTTAAAGACGTCCCTAAGGCGACCACTTTTAGTTGTAGAAGACGTCTTTAAGACGTACGAGGATAGCTCAAGGTGCAGTTAGACTGTGGTAGTGTAGTCGTCGTTGCATTGCAGCTGTAGTGAATTTTTTTCCATAGATAATGCAGAGCAGGATATCTTACAGATAAATAGTTAACAATATTTTTTGTTACACACTTTTTAATATAATTTACCTTGTTTAATGTTTTAAACAAATATGATTGATAATAGACCCTCTTGCAAAATTTTTGATCATGTTAAAAGATTCACCTTACATATTTCTTTTGCATTAACCAAGAAAGTTCCGTTTTTACTTAATATAAGTTCAAAAATGCTTTAGTTTTGGGGAAGAAAAAAATGTGGTAATTTTGTATTTGCACGCATACATACAGTTAATAGTGTGTTCAGTGGTATTAGCGATAAATTAACAAGGTACTATAGCAGTTATATCTGATCCGCTGATTAATCATTCTGGTTTATTATAATTGCGAAGAAATTAGAGCCTTTTTTCTAAGTGACAAAAACCGCTTACTTTTAGCATCACTTCGCTTGCATGTACAAATTATATCAAATAATTTACCATCTTAATCTTATATATTGCTTTAGTAATAACCTTTAGAAAAGTTATAGTACTGTATTATCAGGGGTGCACGCTGATTGTAGTGAAAAAAACTCACACAGAGATAGGTAGATATTTTCGGGCGCGTATGAAAAAGATGGCATGAACACTCCAACTTTAAGCATGGGAGTTATTTCGTGGAAATGCAGACAGTCCATATTTTCAATAAATGAACAAAGTATTATATTTACTTATGTCCCTATCCCCTGACCAGCCGAATTTAATAATTAATAATGGTACCTACCTACAATAAACAGCGGCGCTATATTACCCCTCTCCCCTTTTCTACGTCAAACTAGTAATTTTCTAAAATTGTTTATAAAACTGTTTAAAAGTAACTTTTTTAGAGAACATTTTCCCTCAAATATTACTTATATTACCCACTAGACATATTACTTTTATTACACACTAGACACCGCCGCGCCGTTTTGCCTGCGGTTTTACCCATTTTTCCCGCTTTTATTCCTTTAAATGCCATAACTTTTGTTTCCGTAAACCGATTTTGATGAAATAAATGCCTATGTGTTGCCTAGGAACACAAGGAATACAATAGTGAAAGTCCCATCAAAATCGGCCGGCCGGTCTAGGCGTGATGCTGAAACAAACAGACAAACACACATACAGACAAAAATTGTAAAAATTGCATTTTTGGTATCTCCTTTGGTCAAACAATAAAATATAAAAAATAGTCAATGCACAATTCAATGTACAGAAATGGTCCTTTTAGAGATTTATTATATGTATAGATAAACTACTAATTATAGTCAAGGGGATAAGTGGCGATTTTTCCAAATTTCATAAAATTTCGGTTCACTGGATTTTGCCTAATTGTCTCCAAAATAGACAGACAGACACCATCAAAAAATTTTATATTTAGGTCTTTCTTTTTGTCGATCCCATTAGTTTATACTATGTATGGATGTCTAAAAATAGAGTTCTAGATTACTACATAGCCGGTACTTACTAAGTTTTTGTTTATGGGTAATAAAAATAACACGACCGCCTTATTTATAATATTGCTATCGCTATTTTGATAGAGTGATGAAAGAAAAAAATTTAGAGATAAAAATTTGGTCACCTCTACTTGATAGCTGTAGGTATTGCAGTATGTATATGGCTATAGGTATTTATATTCTTTGGTTTAAAAAATATTCAATGTACAGAAATTAAAGATTTACCAATGAATGTACCAATAAATTTTAGAAAATTAATAGTTTAATGTAATAAAATGGGGGGGGGGGTTACTGTATCGCCACTGCGTATTGTAGGTAAGTAACATTAATATTATTAACATCGGTTGGTCAGGGGATGGGGACATAGGTAAATATAATACCTTCTTCATTTTATTTTATTGCCAACATCGACTGTATGCTTTTCCACGAAATTACTCTCATGCTTAACGTTGGGGTATTTATGCCATCTCTTTCATACGCGCCCGGAAATATCTACGTATCTCTGTGTAAGTTTTTTTCACTAAATTATTTGATATAATTTTTCCATGCAAGCGAAGTAATGCTAAAAGTAAGCGCTTTTTGTCATTTAGAAAAAGGCTCGAATATCTTCGCAATTATAATAAACCAGAATGATTAATCAGCGGATCACATATAACTAGTATAGTAGCTTGTTAATTTATCGCTAATACCACTGAACACACTATTGATTGTATGTATGTATGCGAATACAAAATTACCACATTTTTTTTTTATTTAGTTTTATTTTGTCCATCTTTGGTACCCAATCAACCCTAATTTTAAAACTAAAGCATTTTTGAACTTATATTAAGAGAAAACGGAACTTTCTCGTTTAACACAAAAGAAATATGTAAGGTTGATCTTTTAACATGTTCAAAAATTTTGCAAGAGTGTCTATTATCACCAATATTTGTTAAAAACATTAAACAAGGTAAATTATATTAAAAGTGTGTACCAACTATTTATCTGCAAAATATCCTGTTTTGCATTATCTATGGAAAAAAACTCACTACAGCTGCAATGCAACGTCGACTACACTACCACAGTTTAACTGCACCTTCAGAGACGTCTTAAAGACGTCTTTAAGAGGGCTGATAAAGACCGTGGTTGTCGTCTACAAATAATGTAACGTGAAATTACGAACTGTCATAGTTGAAATAATTGTCAAGTGAGCTCAGTCGAAACCCAAACAAAGATATTTGAGCTTAAAACCTATTAATTATGAAATATAGACCATTACCCTCTCCACATAGGCCGATCAGCTCTTATCGTTTTAGTGTCCTTTTATCCACCTTCGCCGCCATTTTGACAGAAAACTAATGGATTATCTGTCACTTTTGAGTGAAAATGGATAAAAGGACACTAAATCGGTATGAGTTGATCGGCCTATCTGGAGAGGGTACTGTATAGACTTGTTGTAATAAGAACGAAAGTGATACCTCTTAGAAAATTTTGGAGTGTGAATAAAGGGACTTTTGGTATAGTTAGTTGTTCTTAGAGTTTTGGTTTGTTTTCGATTGTGTTGGCACTGTTCTTCTTGTCATATTGAACATTTCGGAGCTGAGGGCGCATGTTAGAAGTGGTAACATAACTGTACTCTGTTATGTGAAGTTCATTCATGTCAGTAGTTCAAGTAAAGTTTACCAGAAACTGCTAAATGTTAGAATGTGCTTATATAACAAACTTAATCTGTTATGTGAGGCTTAAACATGTTAGCAGTTCAAGTAAAAGGCACCATAATGTGTAGAATGAACCGATTTCAATATTTGGAAGAATATGGTTTACATGGTTTGGACTCTAACGTCAAGGGCAACGTGAAAACAGGACGAAATATTTGGAGGATAGTCGACTGTCATAGTTGAAATAATTGTATCAAGTGGGCTCAGTCGAAACCCAAACAAGGTAAAGATATTGGAGCCTAAAACCTATTAATTATCAAATATAGACTTGTTGTGTTAAGAACGAGACTGATACCTCTTAGAAAAGTGTGTAGTATGAATAAAGGGACTTTTGGTATAGTTAGTTGCTCTTAGAGCTTTGGTTGGAAGACGGCATTGTAAAATATTTAACGTGCCAATAAAGTAATGTATTTAATCCTAACACATCATCAAAAAAATGCCTTTTACTTCCCAGTTAAAGGTAATTAGCCAGAAACAGTACAACAAGGTTAAAAATTGATATTTATCATTGTCTATAACACTTTTGACTTTATTCATAAATTGTTAATTAATTGAAACAAATCAACATAAAAATTCAATGTAACAATTTTATGGATTACAAACTTAACTACATAATTGATATTGTGCAAAATCGTTGGTGTGTTTTTATGTTATTTGAGGTCAGGCTCCGATATCATAACATTTTTTTCGGTTATATAATAAATTAATAAATATTTATCCATAAAAAATATTGGAGCAGAAAAGTATAGGTGGGTACTTATTTATGAATTACAATAGAGGGTAATGATTGTTATTTAGTATTTTAAATTACATACAATTGATGATTTGAAGATAACGTAATTTTTCCCGGGTCAATATCCGCAAAATTTGATGAAAAAACTCTCTCTTCAATTTGGTTATTCAATATTCAAAAAAAGATTTGATTTTTATGATTTCACTTTGTTTTTATTGGTAAATCTCTATCTCTACATGTTATAAGAACTACTTTACCTAATGATTAGTCTAATGTTACATATAATTGACTTATAGCTAATTAAAATAATGACAAATTAAACTAACCACCTTTAAGTTTCTCTTATACACAGCCTCTGGTTCCTCTCGAAAAATCGTCTCACAGTAATACGCTAACATTCAAACATTGCACTTCCCTTGGTATCTTTTTTCCATATTTGCAATTTCTTGATGGAATCATTCTCCATACCGAGAAAATGAGGCCAGCTAAAATTCCTGGGCTAAACGTTTGGGGCTGGAAAAACTCATTTTTGTGGGTTATTCCAGCTATTTCATTGAATTACTTCCTTAATTTTGATCTGGAACAGTTCTATGTTAGGAATTTGGAACCTTTGGTTGCACTAAAACAAAATTATGATTGTTTTCCACAAACCAAAACTACACTTTTTTGCACTCGACACGCGTTTCGCTAACAATGTTAGCATCATCAGGAGACGACAAACAATGAACTAAATTAATCTACGCTCTATCTTATATACAATCCTTTAGTGGGCGAAGATAAGACTAATAATTTGTGATTGATCACGATTTTTAATCCTTTCTCCCCTCGACCAAAGAATAAAGTGTACTAAACGGGATGGGTCCTCTATCTTTATTTAAACTATTTCTGGATTTAATGATTTCCATACTTTCATATGCATTCAGAAGTCTTTTGTTTGGTACACTTTTTAGAAGTTTTAGGTTATCTAATGTGAATCTATGATTGTTTTCAAAAGCATGCTCGGCCACACTTGACTTTTCTGTTCTTCCGTATTTTAAGTGTGCTAAGTGTTCTTTAAAACGTGTTTGAATAGAGCGTCTCGTTTGGCCAACATATTTTTTGTCACAATCCATGCAACTAATTTCGTAAATTCCACTTTTTTCTAGAACTGTAGTTTTATCCTTGGGATTTCCTAGTAAGCTTCTTATTGTGTTACCGGATTGATATACTAATTTAAGACCGGTGTTATTAAATACTTTGTGTAATCCTTTCGTATAATTAGGATTATAAGGAATTGATACAAATTTTGAGTCGCAGGTATCTTTTTGTCTGAAAAAGGTAGAATTCCGAAAGGTCTTTTGAAAAGAATGTCTATTTATCAGCTTATTTATTAAGCCTTCGTCGTAACCGTTTTCGCCAGCTATATTCCTAATCCTATTCTTTTCTGCTTCAAATCTTTCTTTGTTTAAGGGGAAATTTACTAATCTATATGTTAAAAAGTGCAAACTTGCAAGCTTATGTTGTAAGCAATGAAAAGAGTCATTTGGAATATACCTGTTGGTGGCCGTGCCTTTTCTGTATAGGTCAAAGTCCAATTTATTTTTATTTCTTATAACTAAAGTGTCTAGAAATGGCAGTGTACCGTTGTTCTCTGTTTCATAAGTAAATTTAATAGTGGGAAATTTGTTATTTATTTTTTCCATAAAATTTTCAACACTAGTTACTTTAGTGTTGAATACTGCAAACACATCGTCTACATACCTGAACCATACTCTGGGGAAATACTCAAATTCTTTACTTATATCTGATTCAAATTTGCTCATAAATAGGTTTGCGATAAAAGGTGATAAACTATTACCCATTGTGGTTCCTTCTAACATATAGATTAGTAAATTTCCCCTTAAACAAAGAAAGATTTGAAGCAGAAAAGAATAGGATTAGGAATATAGCTGGCGAAAACGGTTACGACGAAGGCTTAATAAATAAGCTGATATATAGACATTCTTTTCAAAAGACCTTTCGGAATTCTACCTTTTTCAGACAAAAAGATACCTGCGACTCAAAATTTGTATCAATTCCTTATAGTCCTAATTATACGAAAGGATTACACAAAGTATTTAATAACACCGGTCTTAAATTAGTATATCAATCCGGTAACACAATAAGAAGCTTACTAGGAAATCCCAAGGATAAAACTACAGTTCTAGAAAAAAGTGGAATTTACGAAATTAGTTGCATGGATTGTGACAAAAAATATGTTGGCCAAACGAGACGCTCTATTCAAACACGTTTTAAAGAACACTTAGCACACTTAAAATACGGAAGAACAGAAAAGTCAAGTGTGGCCGAGCATGCTTTTGAAAACAATCATAGATTCACATTAGATAACCTAAAACTTCTAAAAAGTGTACCAAACAAAAGACTTCTGAATGCATATGAAAGTATGGAAATCATTAAATCCAGAAATAGTTTAAATAAAGATAGAGGACCCATCCCGTTTAGTACACTTTATTCTTTGGTCGAGGGGAGAAAGGATTAAAAATCGTGATCAATCACAAATTATTAGTCTTATCTCCGCCCACTAAAGGATTGTATATAAGATAGAGCGTAGATTAATTTAGTTCATTGTTTATCGTCTCCTGATGATGCTAACATTGTTAGCGAAACGCGCGTCGAGTGCAAAAAAGTGTAGTTTTGGTTTGTGGAAAACAATCATAATTTTGTTTTGGAACAGTTCTGGTTAAGGAAACCCACAAAATTGGGCGAAATTTGTTTTTTTAAATTAAAATGCTGGCCTAGACCAACCATCTTGGTTTTAGTAAATTACGTAGTTCCCGCAAACCAGTTATTGGGTTGTGGGAAACAGTAACCATGGGTAAACATTTTATGGACTGTTGCAAACCCATCGGAGGTAAAAACTGTTAGTTACAAACCAAACGTGAATTGTTTTAGCTACTTCGCGGGGCTGCTTAAACCTCTATTAAGGATTGTTCCAGCTCAACTATACGGTTTTATAAGATTTATTGCTTAAATTTGGCCCTGTTCAGTTCATTATCGTTTAAGCACCCGAAAGGTGCACATCTTTTTGCCCCGCACCGGGTTTGTTCTGTTCCGGGACCCAGTCGTTTGACGCGAAACCTTCGTTTGACGCCGTCGTCGGGCGGTAAGACCGCGAAAATTTCCTTTATGTCAAAGTTTTTCGCTGAAACTGTTTACAAATTTAGATTATGTGGCACGTTATAATACTATTTCTCATATATTCTTTATCTTATCTACTTTTTGAGATATTAAAATTTCAGTTTTTGAAAGTGATTATATAACAAACTAAATAAGATACCCTATGATGTTGGGTGTCATTTAAAATGATTTTTTAAAGGGAATTTATTTATTTACTTAATTTGTCTTTTGGAGATTACACACATACGCATAATATGCTGTTTATCCATTTTTGGTAATTTTCAATCAATTTATTAAAAAGTGTTGATGCAAACGCTTTATTTAAAAAATTTTGCTATTTGTAATTGCTTTCATAAATTTAAATTTTAAAACTTTTATTGCATCAGACCTCTTGAAAACTAGATATGCATAAAAGCAAACTTTATGAGAAAAAAAATAGGATTTCCTCAAAAATGCCCTCCAAAAAAAAACTACGTCAATAGAACTTTTAATTTTTCTATTAAATTTTGTTTGTATATTTGTTTCTTCAATATGTATCAGTTTAGGCCAACTGTGTCCGAAATAATAAACTTTTAATTGCCGCCCTAAAATATGTGCTGGTCCAGTACAGCTAACGAGGCTAACCAACCCAGTCGACGGGGCGCCAAAAAAAATTAACTCTTTATTCCCGCCCAAAACTTGTGCTGTTACAGCCCACCTAACTGGGCTGGACCAACATAATCCGCAGGGTACCGAAAAAATAAACTTCTTATTCCAGCTCCAAACTTGTGCTGTTGCAGCCCACCTAACTGGGCTGGACCAACATAATCGACCGGGTACCAAAAAAATAAACTCCTTATTCCAGCCCCAACCTTGTACTGTTCCAGCCCACCCAACTGGGTGTACCAACCCAATTGACGGGGCACCAAAAAATAAGGTCTTCATTCCAGCTCCAACTTCAGGCTGTTCCAGCCCAGCAAGTAGGACTGTCCCAACTATAGCTACTGATATTCACAGTCTCTCATAGTGGGTTGCTGTGACCCATTAATTAGGATTAAAAAAATAACCCACGCATGTGGGTTGCTTTAAATCAAAAACTGTGGGTTGCGACAATTCAAAAAAAATAGTTGGAGTAATTCAAGCTGTGGGCTGTCCAGTATTTTACCCACGGCCCTGGGCTGATTTAACCCATATTTTGGGCTATGGCTACCATTTGTTTTCTCAGTGATGTTAGTCACTCAAAACTTCACAGTTTTAGGGGAAGTAGTCTAAGTGAGAGTGTAGACAGTGTTTACAATCCCAGGATAAGTTTCTGCTCTTTTATTTTCTAACAATTTGTTCACCTCCATTCTAAAGGCTTCCTATGCCTCTTTTTTTTCACTCTATTCATAGTTTTAACGAAGTTTTTAGATAAGCCAAGTTTGATAGATAACGGAGGAAGTAATATTTTATTTGAACTAAACTAACTTAAAAGTACAAAGTACTGCGTCATGAAGCTTCAAACTAATAGTTTGAAGTAAATTTGCAATTTTCCAGGTCATTTAAGGTCGGATGACCTTGAAAGTGAATTTTTTGGAAGTTGTATTTTTATGATTTTTGGGCGCTATCTTGAAAGATGACTTCATATAAACCCCTTCTACACTAACGTTACTAAAGTCACAAAACTCCTTCATTGAAAATCTCACGGGATAGAAATTATCGACATATGTCCCTATACTACTAGTAACTAAACATAAATGAACAATACCCCTCTTTTCCTAAATTCAAATACACATACAAAAATCACTCTCTCAGTCTAATCCGTGACAATACTTTAGCAGCATGCGCCAGCGTAAAATATTTATGGTTCGTAGACAGGTATTATACTGCCCGTATCATGTAAACCATACTTCGAAAAATATTTTAAGCGACAGATTTGTGACGAACAGGTCAAAATCTATAAAACTTGTGGAAAATTTGCCACTTTCTACACTTTTAGTGAGCTCCTACCCTCTGCCTGTATCCCACTATTTTTAAAAATTGTAAAAGCAAAAAATATATAAAAAATTTTGCACAGATAGCTATCTGGCAATCAACCTGTAGGTACTTAAAGTTTCCAAAAAATGTTACATGGAGTAATGAGTTTTAAGCTACTGTCAGAGTCGTCGCTTTGTAAAAAGTAAACTTTTAAAAATTGTAAAAGCAAAAAAAAATAACAAAAATTTTGCATAGACAGGTTTTTATACTAGTTCTTTCAAAATATTAACAACATGAAATATAATTAGCTATCTGGCAATCAACCTATAGGTACTTATACAGGGTTCCTAAGATTTTCCTTAGGGATAGGATTTCAATAAATCAAACAGAAATGGCATAGAAAGTTCTGCGCGCACAAAAGAAACAGGTATATTGAGCAATGGTGCCAGTTTGTTATTATCTCCGGACTGCTTTCATGAGAAAAAATTGTCGCCACTCTTTCATTGTGAGCATAAATCATAGTTGCAATAATAACCGTTGACAAGATGTCTGCAAATTCCGCTAGATGGCGGCCACACATCTACTCTAATTAAAAATTAGATGTTTTCAGGTCCAAACCACAGCTTTTTCTTGCTTAAAGGAGGCGGCAGGGTCCATTATTTACGATACTGAGCGATAAACTCGTGACGTTGTTAACATTAGAAAGAAATATCTTCGCTTTTAATTAAATTTCTTTCCATTCTGTTCTACTAGTGTCATTTATCCGGAAACGGCCAAACCGTGCAGCTAGCACTAGCAGCCAAAGAAATCAATAAACGGCGCTGTTTTTCCTGCAGAGCTTTTTGCTTGCGATATTATTGATTTTAAAAAAAGCTGGCCCTACACTACATTTGATATTTTCGATGTGTTTTATGACATGATCTCGAAACATGTAGCGAACCTATTCTTCAAAACTAGTGGGAGGGCAAAAGCGAAAAATAAGAGGCTGCCAATATTTGTAACACCCAAAAAGGGGTGAAAAGATTTATTTTGCTCTGTTTCTTTACAAAAAATGTTTTTTTTAGGAAAAACTTGAGCTCTGCCACTTGTTTTATTTTTTTCTTCAAATTTTCGTCATACAGTAGAAAAAAATTATTTCCCCCATGGCCATACTCTACTTTTATTCGAAAAAATTTAGAAACAGAGACGGGATCAGTTTTCCTAAAACGGGGGATCTTGGTTTCGAGTGAGAAGATAAAGGGCGCCGCAGGCAAAAATTTTTCAATTAAATTAGCCGAACGCAAAAATGTTAGAAAAACAAAGCACGAAATAAAAATGGCGCCGCTTACAATTTTTTTTTCAAAAATTACGTAGTTTCGCAAACGCAAAGAAATAGGTCTAAAGAGTATAATTTTTAAGAAAAAAATATCAATTTTCTCGCCCTCCTCCACTGGGACTACAGGGGTCGTGCACAAATTACGTAATAGTCATAGGGGGGAGGGGGATTACAAAACGTTCCGTAGGGGGGAGGGGGGTTTTCGACAGCGTTTGCATTTGTGTGAAACTAAGAAAATTTGGAATGAAAATAAGTGAAAAGTATTTTTTTTTTTGGGGGGGGGGGGGTAGTGGTCTTGAAATCGTTACGTAATATTAGGGGAGTAGCGTGCCAAA
Source organism: Oxystoma pomonae (assembly GCA_963921995.1). NCBI lineage: Eukaryota > Metazoa > Arthropoda > Insecta > Coleoptera > Brentidae > Oxystoma > Oxystoma pomonae. The sequence continues at coordinate 87,055,711 of OY998168.1, read as the reverse complement.
CCGTTACAAAACATTACATAGGGAGGGGGTCAAAAATTGGTAAAATCACCGTTACGTAATTTGTGCACGGCCCCACATCTGACTGTTCCTCCTTTTTGATTTCGAATCAAAGTGCAAAACCCGGGTTGGACGTTCGAAGGCGTCAACCTGTCCTATTTGTGTGTATGAACGCTTTAGGTTAGGCATTTGCATGTATCTCAGTCCCCAACCTGTAAACAGTGCGTAAGAACAATGGTTACAAAATGAAAAGCCGAAAAATATTTTTTCTTATGATATCTTTCATCAGTTTGGTATTAAAGTCGAGCAAAAACAATTTTTATTCCAGTCCTAAAGGTATGAAAATGGAAAACATTAGAAAACAACAACCTGGAATTGATTTACTACGTGTAACATGTAGTGACAACATCGCCCCATACCCATCCTTTTCTGCCTAATGTGCTTTTCCGTTTGTCTGCGTCTTATACACGGCTGCTTGGCCCCCTAAGGATTTGCTTAGGAACCCTGTATATAAATCCTTTATTTAGTCAAGACTAATTTTGGAGTAATGAGTTTTAAGCTACTGTCAGAGACGTCGCTCCGTACAGACGCAATAAAAATAAACTATGGGTTATCAATGGTGATATTCATAGTTCACGCTAAGAAGTATTTCTTGTTGCTTACGGCTTAAGGGTGAATTTTTACGGTACGGCAACTCTAAATGCAGCTTTAAGCTCACAGGGCTTACCGATCGTTATTTTAAACTTTTGTCTGCATAATAATACCTTCTTGTCTCAATTTGTAATCTCGTATTAAATCTAAACCAAATACGGCCTAATGATCTCTAAACTGATAAGTATTCCTATGCAAGATCCGCTTGAATAGACTCACCAAACAAGCCATAAGGCTTAAGACAAATTAGCTTTTGTGACAATACACTTCTTGGATCACTATACGTTTTACCTTTGTCTCTCTTCATCTTGTTAAAGCTTTATCACGTTGTCTTGCTTCCAAACTGGTTATAAACAAAGTAATGTTATTCCGAGCAGAGCCAAATCAGGTTATATTGACCTAGTGACTGAGTGTAGTATGTCTGCAAATGAGTAAATTTCGAGACGTGTCTCGATCAGTATGCGCAGTGATGTTTACGTAACCTAAAATTTGATTTGATTTTGCGGTTTTGGTTGCGGTATTGTGCGATTGCTTTTATTTTAGAAAATTTCATAAAATATCCGTTTCTGCGAGCTTAATATAGTTACTATTGTTCTCTTTTTCTAAATGCATTCCTCTGAGAGAGATCCAGCATACAAGGGAAATAGCCGCCTGTACACCATTCGATCCCGCAATCTAACTATCTTCTTGTTACCTCTGACAATTATGCGGGGTTGAAGGATGTGCAGGCAGGTATTTTTTCTGGTTTGAGTAGTGTGCTGGATCTCTCTTAGTCGAATGCATTTAGAGAAAGAGAACAAAGGCGGATTAACAATTAAGCAAGCAAGCACGCAAGCAAGCGGACAAATGTCAATGTCAAATTTCCCGACTTTTCCAATTTTCTCGAAAAGTACAAATTATTTTCGAAATAGAATGCGTTTAAAACATTTCTAGGTGTTTAGATGTTCGAAAACATCAAATTTTTTGGATTTTCATGGGAGAATTTTAAGAAATTTAAAATAAAGAAAACCTAACCTTGCAAGTCGACATCTTGAATTTTTTTAAATTATCAATTTTAGATCAAATTCTGAAATTTTAGAGTCTTTCCAAAATGGTTAAAATTTTTGAAATCGCCAGAAAAAAGCTTTTTAGGTAATGGGCAGTCAAAAACCCCACATTAGGCATGTAATTTTTATTTACTTATAAAATCCGTCTTGTTATGTTCCATAAAGGTGGTGCGAAAATGAGAGCATTTGAAAACGTTGACACGGCCATTTAAGTAACAGATTGCGTGATGAGATAAATACCTGCTGCAATGTCTGTAACACATTATACTGAAGTTTTCTAGCTAAAATTAATTTTTTTTTTAATGATTTACAATGTAAACCGTTTTTTAATTTGGTATAATGTGCATTTGATTAGCGCAAAAACAAATTAACTAACAAGAAATCACTAAACATCCAGCGGCGTAGCGTGACTTAAAGGGCGGGGGGGGGGGGAGGGCGAAGGCTCAAAAGAGCACCACAATTATTGGTACCTTGGTATATAATAGTATATTCACAACTTAATATACTTATGTGTAAAAAATATATTAAGTAAGTACTACAGTTGTTATGCATAAGAAAATTTTTTACATTTTATATTAACTTTACACTAAAAATTAAGTTTGCGAGTCTTTATTGTCTTCATGTAGTCCAGTATCACATCGAAATGAATAATTTGGATATATTCCCGCTTAATACTAATTCTAGAAAACGCATTCAGGTTGTTTTCCGTCATTTGTAAACTTTCACAATTTTTATTTTTTTTTGGTTTGTTAAAAGGGCGCTCAGCTTCTGCACAGCTAGAAGTAATAATTGTATATATTATTTGGTATAATTTTAAAATGTTTGGGAAGCTGTTCTCAAAACTGTTTTATTAATTATTTCGGATATTAACAACCTAAACGATTTATATTCATCTGAAGTAGTACTTTCTAGATCTGAACTATGTCAGCGAGACATTTTATTATTTATTTTAAAGTCTAGATCTATGCTTGGGTGAACTTAGTATAGCATAAACATTGCTGAGTACTAAAAATAGTAGGTACCTACCTACCTATCTTAACTAGTGGGCCGGTCTTCACTGCAGACGATCGGCAGAAGATCGGTGGCGGTGCTTCCCCTCGTTCCAATCAACGTAAAACAGATCAAACTTTTTAACCAATTTTCTCCATTCTATTCTCAAAATCGTCTTGTAACAAAATAGAACAAAAGTTCATCGGAAACTAGCAGAACTTATGGAATAAAAAAAAATGTTACAACTTTTTAGTAGCTAATTTCAGAGCTGTAAAAATTGAATAAAGTTAAAAAAATACTAGTACTAACTACTGATGAGCCCACGCTGGTTACCCAGGGCGAAACATCGTTTATTCATTTCTCTTTTCGCTTTGATCTTTTGTGTGTTAGGAGCATAATCCTACTGGAAATATTAACACGCCAGGACGAATTCGTATTAGGTAACTTGGATCAGTAAGTACCAGTGCGGAACGATGCCTATTTGTGAGTGGTTCAAGGGTGGAAATCTAAGTGTATGATGGTGTTTAATGATGTATAGTAGAGGGTGACCAGTGAAACTACTGATGAGCCCACGCTGGTTACCCATGGCGAAACATCGTTTATTCATTTCTCTTTTCGCTTTGATCTTTTGTGTGTTCCTTGTGGAATACTCATCCAAGTTTGAATTTTCGTTATTTCCACCCAAGATCTTTTGATCTTTTGTTTTACATAAGATCTTATTTTAGTTAATGATAATCAGAAATGTTGGATACCAAAAAAATTAAATTTGTTTTCACTAAACCTACACCTGCTTAGAAATGAAAAACATATTGTATGGTATTTATATTTAATGCATGCACAGAGTTTTCAATGGTAATCTTTTAAATTTTATAAAAAAGTACACCAAGGAGTCTAACAAAAATTGAGTAAAAATTTAAGTTTTTGATTTAAATCTCATTTTTAAATTCACTTTTATTACCATTCGCATAATTTAATAATTTTTGAATTAAATTAACGCATGTTATGGAAATAGGTAGGTATTTCGCAAGCTTTGTTATTTAACAAAAATGTTAACGTTTAAATACTAATTTAAAATCTATTAAAATTAACTTCAAACATTCACATTGTAGAATCTGACCCTTACTCTGTCACACACTGTGTTTGAGTAATATTCGATTTCTTATCTTCTCTATTTTTTAAAATTTCATCTCTATTTTTAAATTGAAAAGACAGTTAATACAAATTGTATGTTCATATCCGACGATTTCTTTCTATTGTCTCTTTTTTAACCTTTTTCTAATGTTGATTAAAGTGCACGAGACACAACTGTAGAATAACAGTATATTTGCGGTATGCCTACTGTTTAAGGCGCTTCCGCTGAATTTAAGGGGGTCTACATTTTAAAATCCACATTTCAAATCGGCTTAGGTTTTATTACATTGAATCCCAAAAACTAAAGAATTTTTTTATTTAGAAAAATTTTTGAAACTATTTCTTAAACGGTCCTGCTGCGTCTTTCGAAAACAAAAGGCTTAGCGATAATTACTTTCCTAATCAAGTGAGCCTGAAAAAAATGCGGAGCCAAAAACTCTAGAGTGTGTCAGGCATGCGCAGAAGATCTTTAGGCTTGCCCAGCTAGAGCCAGCTGCGTCATTATAGTATCTCACTGGCGCACCGAGGTGAGGGGGGGGGGTTAACTCCAACCCCCCCCCACCGAAGTCAATTCTTGGGTGCGCCACTGGTATCTCATAGTTATATGAATTGAACTCATCAAAAAGCGTGTTTATTGTGAAAGTTAAAGTTATCTGTTTATACAGGGTACCTTATTGTAAAGACTAATTTTTTAAAGTTATAAAGTTATCCTCCAAAAACTCTTAAACCTGACTTTAATGATTTTTATGGACGACCCTCTTAAATAAGATGTACTTTTTATTTAAATGAGCTTGGTCGTTGACATTTTTTTAATTATTATTATTGTATCTACCTGGGTCAATGTTAATGTTCTGTCTGTAATTATAGTGATATAATAGAATTTTTATTGAGAAAAAAGCCAAGCTGGTTGCACAGTGCATTTATTTAAAATCAATTTAACATTAATAAATTTAATTTATTTTAAATTAAACAGAATGATGTACTAGACACCCGGTTCCCACTTACGGCTTTTTCGTGGGTGCCTGCTCACGAGAAAGTCGTAGGTGGGAACCGAGTGTAAGAGTGAATTTGAATAAAAAATGTGCTTATTCCATTTACTTAATCTAAAAAACTGTTAATCAAATTTCTATCAAATTTTGTGCGGTGAAAGTTTATTTTGCATAATTTTAAGTTTTTTACATAATTTTACTTTTTTATTATTATTTTAAAAATCTAAATAAAAATTATTAATGGATGCGGGGTGGGACTGCACATGCAGCTACACACCGCATTTTAAACTTTAAAAAAATTAGATAAGGAGATGAGCCCAATTTTTTTTTGCGGTAGATAATTAGGTCAGCGTAATTGTTAATATATGTCGCCAAAAAAAGGCTTAGATTTACTTTACTAGTTTTTCAGAAGTATGATGCCAGTGTCAATTTGGATTAGGTTATATCTCAGAAAATAAATAAAATACTGTTGTGAGATTGATGTCATTTTAAAGGATATTTTAATGAAAATCTAGAAATTCCATCTCAAAATCACATTCTTAAAAGTTAATATATTTTTTTAACATGTATTTTTTGTAAACTGTGTTGTCATTTTACATTACCTTGTAAATAATAATATTTTACACTATACCTCAGTGTAATATAAAGGATTAAGTTAGACTGTGACTATACACACAAATGTCCCCTAGATATATTCGTTCATGAAAATAATTAACAAAATTGCTAATTATCAGAAACTTTCTTCTTATTTGTGAAGGAAAAGTTATTATCAGAAAAAACAAAAGAATTACTCATTATTTTAATATGATTCCTGATTCTTTTCGTGTTTGCGCTTTGGTGTATTCAATGCTTTATACTTTTTTTTTCCCATAGTTACGCCTTAGAAGAATATGTGTTATCGGGTCAGGAATTAATACATTGAAATTGTTTTTTAGTTTATTGATTAAAAGGGAAGATATATATATTAATTAACTACCAACTATCTATTTGAAAAAAATAAGGTCAAAAGGATTACAAACAAAAATTGAGTACTTACCCAGAATGATAGTATTTTTTTCTTTTATTTTCAGGTAAACAATTTACGTTTATTGGTCAAAAAGTGGTAAGCATAGATTTAAGGTCATAGATTTTAAAGAAGAAAAAGTAGAACCGGCAACGACTTTTTCCATAAGGGTAATTCCATTTTAACGGGTGTTACGTTTTATGTTTTTGACATCCAATTTTATGTTTGATGTTGATAAGTTATTACAACAAAACTCGAATTAACTCATGTGATCTTGACAGATGAAAATCTTTATGCAAAAAAACTCACTAGGAATCACCAGAATAATGTATTTTAGGGAATCGAATACATGTAACGGGTGTTATTTTGTTTTTTACGTTTTTTCGACATTGTTATGGTTAGGTTTAGTTTTCATAAAAGTTAGCATAGCAACTAATATATTTTTTGATCTTAGTGTCTAGCAGAAAAGGCCTCCAAAGAGGTTTAATATATTTTGAGTTTTATAAATTTTTACTTCTTTTATTTTCTTTATCCTCAATTTGTAACGGGTGTTATGATTGAGTGTAACGGGTGTTACATAGTAAATTCATTTTTCTATTGATTTTTTTTTAAAGACTGTTTCGGCCTAGAATGGTAAAAATCAATTGCAGTTGAAGACGTATGCTCTATATAATACACCAAAACTACTTTTATACATTGTTATGGTAGTAAAAAAAATAAATAACTACATGGAAGGGTTAACATATTAATTTTAGTATTAATTAACGAAAAAAAAAAGCAAGTACTAACATAGTACTAAAAAAGGTAATTATGCAGTATACGGTTTTCTGCCATTTTTGTTTTTTTTTGAAAAATTCTTTATGGGGGCGCCTTCCAGGGTCCCTAGGACCCCAAATCCGTCTGCGCCCGTTGGTTTTTTTTTTATTTTTTTTAAATTTTTTTTCACTAAAACAACCCAAACCAACACAGTCCAACCCAACCTAATTCAAACCAACCCAAAACAATCAAAAAAACACATTACAACCCCCCCTGGGGACCCTTTTTTCTCGTAAAAAAAAAATCGGGCGCAGGCGGATTTGGGGTCCTAGGGACCCTAGAAGGTGCCCCCATAAAGAATTTTTCAAAAAAATCAAAAATGGCAGAAAACCGTATACTGCATAATTACCCTAAAAAATGGTTACAATACCTTAATTTGGGTTCTTTGAAGTTCAGATTTGATAAGATAACATTGGGCCCATCATTTTCAAAATAATGCTTGGATTGTATGTTATCTATGGCTCTGAGACCGTGCCATCATCTCGTTTCTAAAACCTGGGTGATTTCTTTTATTTGGCTCTCTGGTATATGGAATACCAAAAGTCCCCCAGTATTCACTGAGAGGAACTCAAAGCACTCTTTAGGAGTATTTAATATTACTTTGTAAAAATACACCAAAAAATATTGTTGAAGAAATTGTGAAGTACTTTTAGAATTATCAAAACGTCAATCAAATTATTTACTTACTCAAGCAATTGTTTTATATTATGTCAAACACTGAAGATACCTACTATGACTACTTTATTAAAATTTACCTGTAACGGGTGCGACAGTATTTAAATACTGTATTTTTTCAAATTTCCTTGTGGTGACTAACATTTTTTTTGATATTGTCGAAGCGTATTTCATACTTGTTGTAATGATATAGTTTCGTATAATTTTTGTATTTGCGTGTTTAGTTAGAAACACTTTTTGTATTTTTTTGTAACAGATGTGACATATAAATAATGATGAGTTCTTACAGTTACAGATGCTAAATGACGTCTTGCATGAATGAAATTTTATATTTATATTTTAGGCACTAACCACTAGTTCCTTTCAATAAATAATTCAAAATGATATATCTTAACGTGTAAGCTAGAACTTAAAATTTTGTGCATTATGAGCCTTAAAGCTTTTTTAAAAGATTAAAGTAGAATGCTGAAGGAAACTGCATAAATATAGGCAAAGTTTTGGTTGAACCTATCATTATAAGTATTCCTTTCTTTATTGTGGTAGATTTTATAAAGACACGACACGATTGAGTTTTGTGAAAATAAGGTACATTTCTGTGGAAATACCCACAATGGTTTAAATCCTTTTTTCCATTTTACATTTCCATCTGAAGTAGGTATATTTCAAACATATGGCGTATAATAACTATAAAAATAAAACTAAATGAATACAAAAAAAATCGAGTAACCAAACAGAAACCACTATCTCCTCCAAACCAAGATCCTCCGTTTGGTTCACATCTCCAGATTTTATTATTAGCTGCTATCTTTCAGGGTTGTTCTTTTAGAAATTCGATATTTTTAAATGTATTTTACTTTATAAAGAAAGGGCGAGTTTGTAAATTCATCAGATTTTTTTCAGCGATGTCATCGGATTTTTGACAAATGAAATATGACGTTTCCTGTCGTTGAGTTCGATGAGCAAACGAAAATTAAAAAAACGCGATAAAAATCAGTCAGAATTTAGCTATAGTCTAGAAATCCCATTTATTACAATAAAGACGAACGAAAAGTCCTCGTAGGGCTTCGGGAGGATATTATACCAGCCCAAATTGAAGATTTATTTATCTCCTTATGCTGGGTTTATACAGCAAATAAAATAAAACAAGAAATAAGAATTAGCCCTGCGATTGGTCAAACGTGATCATGTGATCACAAATATGTTTTTTTTTTATTGGGTGTTCTTGTTCTTATATTATTTTATTTTGCTGTATAAACCCAGCATTAGTCCTTGAAAACTGTCTTTCAAATAGTTTTAACACAAGTTCTTATCAAGTCGCCAATCAAGAAAAACATCAAAAAATTTGAAACAAACAATAACAACATAAAACAGCTGATTAAATGACGTTAATGACATTTATTGGGGAGGCTCACCGGCCCCCAAAATCGATGAGCATCGATGCCATCAATTGGTGAATTGGTGGAATCAATTGGGTAATTTAAGGACCCGATGAATTTCGCCAAGAATCAAAGATGAACTTACAAACTCAATTGTTTTCATCGGTGAGCTCATCAGTGGATTTACAAACTCGCCCAAAGCAGTTTATACATAAACGCTCTCTGAGAGCTAGAATATCATAAATGCACTTACGAAAAAAAAAACGTTCGCCAATAGTATAGTCGAAAGTTACGGAATACGTTCTAAAATCTGACAGTATGGTCGCGATTCTTCAAACACCGTCAAAAACTCTCCCCTCACAAAAAAATCTGACCATTTTTAAACTAAAGTCTACACTAACTGGTTTTTGGTTAGGATTTATTTCCTAATATTCCCTAAAATTTAGTTTCTTAATACTGTTCCACTAAATAAAAAATATGTCTTTAATTTTTGCAGGCAGTTTTTGTGAAAAACCCTTTCTAGTCCATCATAACAATATGGTATGGGGGACTATTAAAATCGTAAAATTTTGACAACACCTTGAAAAAAAAAGTTATAATAATATATAACTATAATATTTAATATATTAACTCAAGAACGCCTTAATCGATTTTAACGAAATTTGGTAGAAAAATCCTCTATCGGCTGACCATAAACTGGTTAAGTTTTGGGTAGGGTGATGGGGGGTTGAAGGGGGAAAAGGGAGATAAAAAAAATTGTAACTTTGGAACAAAAGCAAATTTTGTTATAACGTCCCAATTCGTGGCAGTTTTAGTTTCCAAGTTATTTGCAAAAACGTTAAAATATATTAAAGAAATCATAACTTTAGAAGTAAAGCAGCTATGGCCAAAGCAGTTATATGTTCTTGTTATAAGGCTCATTCAAATCTATAGTTTTTGAGATATTTTCATTTCCTTTCAACATAAAATAATTGATGGACTATCCGTGCTTTCTGTCACCAATTTTTTTATTTATAAATATATTTTATTGAGCTTATTTTTGTGTGTAACCTTTAAAACTTTTAACATATAAAACCATAGCTAGCCATGGAATATGTCGTTGTTACTGTTTAGAAAAGTCACACAAATTCTGTCTTGCCTTTTGCATGGTGAGAATTTTCGACACTTTTTGACGTTTATTGGTACGCGTAGTAGCAATTTAGCTTCGCCGTAAAACTAGTCCCGCAGAATTTTCTAAAAGTATTAAATTTACAAAATGTTATTAAAAAATTGGTGCTAGAAGCACGTGTCCACCATACAATCAATTATTTTATCTTGAAAGGAAATGAAAATATCTCGAAAACTGTAGCTTTGAAAGATTTGAGCCTTGTAACAAAATTTTTGGGTAATATTTACGCTGCTTTACTTCTAAAGTTATGATTTTTTTGATATATTTTAACGTTTTTTTCAAATAAGTCGGAAACTAAAGCTCCCACGAATTTGGACTTTATTACAAAATTTGTAGTCCATATTCATGGAAACTTATGTCTGAAAAATGTATATCGCTACTTGCTTTTGTTCCAAAGTTACAATTTTTTTAAATATTTTGTCCCCATTTTCACCCCTTCAAGGCCCCACCACCCTACCCAAAAGTTAATCAGTTCATGGTCAGCCGATAGACGATTTTTGCGCCAAATTTTGTTAAAATCGATTAAGGCGTTCTTGAGTTATCGTGTATACAAACAGACACCAGACCGACAGACCGAGAGACAACTTTTTTTTTTCGTCGATTAAGATGTTTTAGAACCTTAGTAACTCATTTTTGAAAAAAATTAAGAAAAGTAAAAATTTCACTATTTTAATAGTCCCCCATACCATATTGTTATGGTGGACTAAAAAATCATAACTTTAGAAGTAAAGCAGCTATTGATATGCGGTTTTCAGATTTTGGTTTTCGTAAATATTACCCAAAAATTGTTACATGTTATTGTTATAAGGATCAAATCTTTAAAAGATACAGTTTTTGAGATATATTCATATCCTTTCAACATAAAATAATTGATGGGTTATCCGTGCTTCCTAGCACCAATTGTTTTCCCCACAAACAATGCCGGCATGGCAAAGTACCTTACAAATATTGGCATCTATTGGCAATGAGAATTTGACGCACGGCAATCTGTGCGTTATAAATAAATTAAACACTCCTGTTTGAGCCACCGGCCGAGCGACGGCAACGAATACGTTTAAAATGATGGCAAATACACACTTAGCATGGTTTAAATGTAGAGAAGCACTGCAAACTAAATACCGGCATTGCAGGCAATATTGGCAAAAAATGTATGGGGTGATTCACCATATTTTTCCCACTACATAGCTCATTTATTATTAGAGATAGAAAAATAGTTTAAATACAAAAGTTGATTAGTTCTTCACAAATTTTAAGAAAATTCAATAAACATTTTTAAACAGTCAAATTTAGACATCAACTTTCTTATTTTAAATTGAACACCCTGTATATTTTTTAAAATTCCGCTAGATCTTTTTTTGATTCTTAAAATATACCATATGTAGGGTTTATCTTTTTTGTGTTAGCCAAGGAAAAATAGTCTAGATGGTTCTTTGTTCAACACATTGCTCTTAAGGCAACGTTTTTCTTGATAAATATATAGAGTGTTCTATTTGAAATAAGAAAGTTGATGTCGAAATTGGACATTTTGAAAATTTAGATTAAATTTTCTTAATACTTGTGAAAAACTAAGCAACTTTTGTATTAATTTTTTTTTTGTATCTTTAAGAATAAATGAGTTATGTAGTTGGAAAAATATGGTGAATCACGCTGTATCACTAAGTGCCAAAACCACACAAAAATTAAAAGTTTAAAAGTGCACCTCCTTGATTGGCTCAATAGGGATACAGATGCAAATTCCGATACCCCTGATAATTGGCTTTTTCTCTCTATTTAAAGAATTTATGCATAAAATAAAAATTGTCATGATTGTGGATTAAAAATAAAATAATGCACATAATTTACGAATGCACATTTATTTTATTTTATCCTTAAACGAACAAAAATTCTTAGAAAAACCAATATGTAATAAATAAATGTTACTATAAACAAAAACTTATACACTTATATTTATATCCTAGCATGAAGACAGGAATGGAAACCATATGAATAATATTTGTCGTCTTGGTCATGCCAAAGATAGGGGAAAATTCTTTCATAAATTGTTTTAAATATTTATTAAGAGGAGGTTTTCCATACCACAGTAAATTGCAACAGGGAAAATTTTATTTAGAATCTCTTCTTCTTGTTATAAGATAAGATGAAGATCTATTCAGCATCTTTTTTCCTGGATGTTCTGCCCCCTTTCCGGTCACAGGCACTCCTTAACCAAGCCTTAATAGCATTTTCAACGACAGAATGAGGAAAAGTTGGTTTACGGAATCTAAAAAAGTTTAAATTGTGGTATGTGTAGCTGTAATTTTTTTTTTGGATAAACCAGTATTTTGTTTTAGGAAAAAGTACCCTTTTTGCGTAGAAAGTGACAAAATATTAGTTTCTCAAAAAAAAAAAATTAAAAACTTTAATCTAGTTGTTTTATTGGCAAGTTTACATTAAAATAAAATAATAGTACCACAGACCAGTTTTTCAAATTAATTAAAAAAAAATCTCAATATATAATAAAAGCGGCTCCATTAGACTATTAACTAAAGACGGCTCGGTTTCACAAGAAATTTGAGGGTCATCAGTCTCTGTGTCACCAAGAGAAATTTGATGACTTGATTCAACACTTCAACTAAAAAGCCAGTTAACTCTTTTTTGATACAGTATCCTTTAGCCTACTATAGAGGCCATAGTAACACCAAACTGAAAGAAAATTCATGTTTTATCTGTCAATTTGGTTATAAAAATGGCGGCAACAGTAGGCTAAACGGCACTGAACAGGTAGGAGTTAACTGGCTTTTTAGTTAAGAACGGTTTTGCTTGATTACAAAAGAAATTTGTAAATTATCAGTCTCAGTATTGCTTAAGCATTGTAGATCATGATGTGAACTTTGATTGATTCTTGTAAAGTGGTGTCTAGATCACGATTTAATGCTGGGTTCATACAGGAAAATCAAAATTAAAATTAAAAAAAAATAATTAAAATTAAAGTTGAATGAGCTTATGGGAAACAGTGTAGGCATTTATACAGCAGAAATAAAAAGATGGGTAACTTTTAAATTTTATTTTTACCTTAAAACTGATTTGAGCATGCCCCTTTGTCGCACATAACCTCACTTTCATTTGTTGTTGTAATTTAAATGGGGATTTTTTGTATTTTTTGGTTTGTTTTTAACAGATATTATTAAGGAAAACAGCATGATGGAGTTAAGTTTAATTATTTCAACTATTGGTGACATTCACTTTTGTATACATGTGCAGAAGCTGTGTGCTGATCGGTTCAAAGTTATTTTTATTTGGCTGTATAAACCAGAATTATTAATTATTATTATATTATTTTTTATTTTAATTTTTATATGCCTGTATAAACCCAGCATAAATGACGATTTTTGGTCGCTTTAGTGGTAGTTCTGAACATGTTTAAGTCTACTCTAAGCCGATCTTATTTAAGAACAAAAGAATATGAGTACTTACACAGTATCGGCTTCAACATCCATGGTGACTTGAAACTCAAACTAAATTTAAGCCAATTTTAAAAGAAAACTTGCAAAACACAAAAAACAAACCACGAAAAGCAACTCACATAGGAAGAATCCGGAGAATATTATTAAAATGGCGTCGGCAAGTACGTCAAGTTGTCAACCGCACGTCAGATGTCATTCGCGCGGGAAATTTAAAAAATATTGCGTTTCACTTGGTATGTAAAACACGTTTTTCAGTTATTGGCAAAAAAACATAAATTTGCCAATACATCAGCACTAGTAAATAATCATTGGAAAAATAGTGCAATTTTGCCAATAATACTACTGTAGTAAATAACTAATGGCATTCACTTGCCAATAATGCCAATAATGAAAATACACCTTATCACCTTTCATTGTTTGTGGGGTTATTTATAATTTACATATATATTTTATTGAGCTTATTTTTCTGTGTAAACAAACCTTTAAAACTTTTAACATACAAAACCATAGATAGCCATGGAATATATCGCTGTCACTGTTCAGAAAAGTCACACAAATTCTTTTTGACGTTTATTGGTACGCGCAGTAGCAATTTAGCTCCGCCGTGAAACTAGTCCTGGAGAATTTTTTTAAAAATATTAAATTTACAAAATGTTAATAACAAAATGTCGCAGTTTTTTTACAAAGTTAGAATAATTATTTAGGTAAAAATCGCCACTTTTCAGAATTGTGACGGAGGAAATTTTCTGTCGTTTTTGAAAAATCGCGACTTACCTTCGATATTTTTTTAAAAAGGATAGTTACGATAAAATCGCATTTTCGCCAAATCGATACTTACGATATTTTTGCAAATAAGAGAATGTTTACGTTGCCTTAACCGCAAAACTTACCGAATTCGTGGCCAGATTTAACAAACAGGAGAAAACTATGCAAATGATTGCCGATTCAGCTAATTTAAATTTTAGATGCACTTTTAAGTGCACTTGACAAAATTTACAATAAAACGCGGAATAGTTTTGCTATTGACCTCTAAATAAAATTAAGGTTGAGGGCTTGGTTGTGTCAACAAAAGTAAAAGGAAACGAATAAAGGCGGATTTACAATCAAGCAAGCAAGCAAGCAAGCAGACAAATGACAATGTCAAATTTCCCGGCTTTTCCAATTTTCTCGAAAAGTACAAATTATTTTCGAAATAGAGTGCGGTTTAAAACATTTCTAGGTGTTTAGAAGTTCGAAAATATCAATTTTTTTTTGATTTTCTTGGGAGAATTTCAAGAAATTTAAAATTAAAAATAAAGAAAAGCTAACCTCGCAAGTGGCGCCTCACGCAGCCTGCGAAGAAAATAAAATTTTTTTGATGTTTTAGAACTTCTAAACACCTGGAATAATTTTATCTTGAAAAAATTTGTACTTTTCCAGAAAATTGGAAAATCCGGGAAATTTGACATTGACATTTGTCCGCTTGCTTGCTTGCGTGCTTGCTTGCCTAATTGTATATCCTTAAGCTTATAGTCAGTGGATGGTCTATTTTTGCCCGCCAAGTAAATCTGTGATACTGTCAAAGTTAATAAAGATACCAAGGTGCTTTTGGTCCGTTTTGCTGCAGCTCTCTTAACGTTGTCTTCATTCGGGGCAATCCTTTGAAACGATAACCATGCACGGTAAAAAAGTTTTACGAGATTTTACAATTTTTATCAGGTTTTATAAAAAAAATAGATTTCTTGTCCGTGAAAAATGAATAAAAAGGAAGGTTCGTGGCTATTGGACACACATCTTGCTTTTCCATTCATTACGACCAGGCCTCCAAGATCTAATGGATAATCCAGAAACCTAAAGGCCTGTTTCATCCTTGTTAGGAATCATCAGGGTAACATAGGAATATATCTGGGGTATGAAGCATAACATGAGAAAACACATCCAGCGATTTTAAACAACTTTCGTCGTCAAATACCGCGGGATCTAGCATGGCTATATGCAGGGCGCCGTCGGAATAAAGTGAAAAACTAAATTTTAAAGGATGCAATTATCAGTAAGAATGAAATTTACGAGCAGAATATAAAAAACCGGTTACTGAAAGAAGACCGTTCAAAATACAATTAGGTTTTATATAGTTTCTTGTAAAAACCAATAGAAATCTCGTAGCCATGCGCTTTTGACGAGATGTCCGGTACTCATTTTTCCCGCCTGTTGACCAAAGAACAAAAAATATATTTTTTTAAACAATAAATTAGTTCTATCGAATTCAATGCAATATGTTTTTGATTGCAGATAATATTCAAAGTCCAGTGGATTTGTGGACAAGGATTTTCAAAGTGCGCTTTAGTCTGAAAATTATCTTATTATTATTTCAGTTCGTAGCCTCCATGCATGTTTTGAATGCCAGTTTTAGACGTGAATTTTTACTTTCTGAAAACGCTTGGAGTGACAATAAAAGTTAACTTCAAAGAAAATTGTTTATTAAAAAACTAAAAATTACTTTCCGCGGTAAATTCCCAAAATAAATAATAATTTATTAATAAAACTTGAGTCATAGTAATCGCAGTTTAAAATATTGCTTACTTACTTACTTACTGTACTTTATTGTTTCCAAAAATATACAGTTCCTAGAGTCCAGTAAAAATCTTAAAACTAAAAGTAAAAACTAAAAGTTTTGCAATAAAAATAAATTTGAAAGAACAGAGGATGGTTTCTCTAGCCTAAACATTTTTGACTAAATCGGTAATCAAAAACACAAATATTATAAAACAAACACCGTGAAAAATAGTAAGCTTAGAATAATCATAGACTTTTGCAAATTTAACTAAAACACATGGAAACAAGAAGTAGTAAAAAATATATTCATTTCTTAGGAAAGAAGGTATACTTCTAATATTCTAAAAAAGTTTGAAATATTGCTTATTACATGTACGTATATTTATGTACCTACTTGTATGATATTTTTTATTCTCACTTTTTAAATTAAAAACCAATTTCAAAAAAGTCCTGCTTTTTTTCTCTAAATCCCGCTTTTTTCTCCCAAAAATCTCGCCAAACGATAAAAAAATACTTGTCAGCACATCATTACGACGTTTTCGTTATTTTACGCAAACGCTGTAGCGACCTGTCATCCCTTTATCAACGATATCCACGCACGCTAATTACGGCCGTACAAAAGTAACTGGCCTCAATTCTAGGGTTGCACTTAAATGCACCGCAGGCAAAACTTTTGTAGAAAATTACAGAAAAAATTAAAACACTACAAATGTAATAAAAAGGGGGAGGGGGGTGTTAACCAAATTTAATAGTGTTTATTTATCCAAAATTTGATGTCAAAATCATTGGACAAAATTTTTTGAATTATTATCACTTAAAATGAAATTTTTTACAGTTTATTTACCTTTAATTTGTTTGTAAAATTGCTCAAATGCGCCGCAGGCGAAAACTCTTGCGAAAATGACACTTAAAATTCCATTTTTTAAAACAAATTGCAGGCAAAAGGTTTTGATAAAATTACTTTAAATCAAACATTTTTATTATGTTTTTTTTTAAAGATTTTTGTTAAAAATTATATTGGATTCCCTATTTGTTTTATATCTGCTTTTATTTGATTGTGCCAATTGTATATAACCAAGCTTTTCGGGGGGTGGGTTCAACCCCAACCCTCCCCCCCCACCGCCTTGGTGCGCCACTGTTATAGCGCCGCAGGCGAAAATTTTTGCAATTTATTACTTCTGTCATTGGACCCAAGCTTACCTAAATTTAACTGTCTTCTTATAATTTTAATGTGTACGACCTATATTTTTTAAGTGTTTGTAAAAAGTCCTGTGACAGGAGACATGTTCACAATTTAAAATAATTTAATTAAATTGCACAATGTACAAAATTTCTTCCGATTTTTTACATAAATAGTAGTCTGTGCAGATGGGGGTAAGTAGCTGAATTGCAGTGATAAATGTTTTGGACACCAATTGGTTATAAATGTACAGGCAACAAAAATCTAAAACAAAAGAGCTCGCGCATATTTGCACAAGAAGAAATTCATCACCAGCATTTCCTCATTCACGATTATCAAGCAAAATTAAAATTTCTAATTTTGCCACACAATACAAATAATTTTTCTCACGTAACATATATTTGCTCTTGTTTATTAATTTGATGCGGCATTTAAAAATCTATGGTTTCTAATAAACATAGTCTAAGTAGCTAGATTTTTTGTATTATAGGTAAGGTAGACTGTCTAAAGTTAAATAAAATAAAATCAAATTAAGTTGGCCTTGCAAACGTATGCATTGAAAGTATAAATATCTTTTGCAATTGCGTTACTGTAATCAACTGATATTTTTGACTGTGACAGTTGAAGTTTAATATAATTTTTTATTTCTAAAAATGCAATAAAAATTATACATTTGTTATTATTTGTCAAAAATTGCATTTTAAGTACCCGCGCCGGCGTAATGGGTCCAAAAAATTAAATTTCACCAAGTGTTTACTAGGTTGGCAGTACAAAAATAGTTGGCTGTGAAAAACAAAAATAACGGGCTCTCACAGCAGGGCGTCATAAGTTACTTAGGTTTTATTATAATACAATAATACGAGTTAATTAATATCTAATTTCAATTGAAATATCTCGAAAACGGTTGCATGCAGACCTATACTAAGTATATTGTATTTTTATAAAGCTAATTTTCTGGAGAACTCAACAGTGTCAAAATAAAAATTAACTCTGTGTTTCGGACTTCCATTGTCTATTCTTTATTATACACGACGTTTCGATCAGTACAATCTCCGATCGTCTTCAGGTGCAAACTACAATCGATCACGGAAACCTATGACCAAAAAGTTGGAGAGGTACTTGCTAAAGGAAACTATAAACTTCTCTCAAAAGATCCGACGCAATCAATCGAAAGTAAGGTTTATAGAATTTTGAAAAGGTATTCCAGATATATTCCGGACAATACAAGGTCTTAACTTACACCACATTACAGCAAACCTCCTCATCTATACGGACTTCCCAAAATTCACAAAGATGCAATGCCCTTACGCCCAATTACAAGTTCCAGAAATTCTCCAACAAGCAATTTGTCTAAATTCCTTTTGAAAATTATTCAACCTCTTGCAGGCAGGACCGCTTCATTTGTAGAAAATTCCAACCATTTTGTTAATATTCTTAAATCTTTTGTTTTAGGAACCGAGGATAGACTTGTCAGTTTTGATGTTGAAAGTCTATACACCAATGTCCCGATAAAGGAATCGCTAGATATTATTAGAAAGAGACTGGTTGATGACGAATCCCTTTATGAACGTACCAGCCTACCCCTGGAGGGAGTGATGGAGTTGTTGGAGTGTTGCCTACATAACTCTTATTTTCAAGTGAAAGATAGGTTTTATGCTCAGGATGACGGTCTGCCAGTGGGTTCATCGCTTTCCCCAGTGGTGGCCAATATTTACATGGAGTGGTTCAAATCACACGCGGTGGATACCGCAACATATAAACCTATGCTCTGGCTGAGATATGTTGATGATACTTTTATTGTCTGGACCGGAAATGACCAACAACTTTCAGAATTTCTTCACCACCTAAATAACATAAGACCCACCATTAAATTCACAATAGAGTTGGAGCAAAATTGACAAATTCCTTTTCTTGATGTACTTGTCACACGAGTAGAAAACGACATCAGAACAACAATCTATCGTAAACCCACTCACACAGGACAATATTTAAATCAAGGTTCAAATCATTCTGCTACAACCAAACGAGGCATAATCAAAACTTTGTATAACAGAGCCGTTCAAATTTGTAACAATTCTCATGACTTGAAAATCGAAATAAGAAGCAATAAGAAGTATCTGCAGCAGAATGGTTACAGCCTTAAACTTATAACAGATACTATTTCTAAATTTCAACAAACAGAACAGAGATTACAAGACCAAAACCAGGCAAATGCATTCCTTACAATTCCATACGTTAAAGGAGTATCAGAGAAAATTCGAAGAATAGCGAAAAACTTTAATATTAAAACAGCTTTTAAATCTAGTAATACAATTCGAAGCCTTCTTAGTAAAACAAAACCGGAGAACAAACAAAATAAGGAATGCATTTACTAAGTTCCTTGTGAGTGTGGTGAATCATACATAGGCGAAACTAAAAGACCACTATCTGTTAGGCTTAAAGAACATTAGACGAATACCCAAAAAGGTGAAACAACGAAATCAGGAAGCGCCGAACATGCATGGCCAAAACAACACCGAATGAAGTGGGCAGAAGCAAAGGTTTTGCACAAGGAGTCACACTGGAAGAAACAAAAATTCCTTGAAGCTGCCTTTATTGGGCAGAATCAGGATGTTTTCAGTAAACCAAGTGTTGAAATCCCAAATATTTGGAAGCCCCTCCTTGGGCGGAGCCAACTTCTTAAACTTCAAGGTTGAATGATTTCTCACAGTATATAAGTACGTAGCCTTAGGAATTGATTGTAGTTTGTACCTGAAGACGATCAGAGATTGTACTGATCGAAACGTCGTGTATAAATAAAATATATACAATGGATGTCCGAAACACAGAGTTAATTTCAAACACATCATTTTCTCAAACTTTCAAACAGTGTCAAGATATATAAGGTGTTTCATAAGAAAAAAAAATAACTTTTTGGCACACCCTGTATACTATTTGAACTAAATAATTTTTATTAGTGATCTTGAGGTCCCTATAAAATACCCTTTCACCGATCACCCTGTACACTGGCTGTCAAAAGATTTTGTTAAGGGTACTTTAACCAATAACCAAATGTCTAAAATTTTTACTCCAAGCTTTACGCGCTCAATCGTTTTATTCGATCTGCTGAATCATCCCATTTATAAATCAACTTTTTAGCCTTAGACATTTCAAACTTTCATCAGAATCACGATTGGTGTTTTTTCTTACTGTATAACGACGAAAAACAACTTAATCAGAAGATTAACTGAATACATGCATGAATGGTTTGATTCAGTTTACTAAAACGGCTTCAAAGAAAACTCCACGTTTTGAAGGTTAACTTTTTTCTACAAAAAAGGCTTACTAAACTTTTATGTCACTATTTTATTTGTTTTTCCTTAATTTTTTACTTTTAAATAATTATTTTATTAAACATTTCATAATAAACAACGGAAAATATTATTACGTGAGCTCAAAATGAGGGGGGTGCCGGCTCCAGCAAAATCTTTCAAAGTGTAATTTTCAATAAAGGGAGTGGGCTTAATAAAAATCGCACGTACTAATTTTTATTGAAAAATATATCATACTGTAACAGATAATTATATTTCCTCTTTTATGCCACAAAAAATGTTTGTGTTTTGCTCTCTGTGCTAGTGACAATAGGGATATTTTAGAACGCTTATTTGACCCTTCGTAGTGGTTGTGGTAATTACCGCGTCTGCGCAATAGCTAAACGTCATTCCGTAATGGTAATTAACCACTACCACTGCCGTAAGCTACGAATCCATTTCATTGTGGTTGTGGTTATTTTTCGGGTTAGTTTTAGAGGATGTTGGCGTAGTTAATTTTAAAAATAATAAAATATTATCAGGTTCCAACATATAAAACACTTATTTTACACTTTTTTACATGTGTTTTTGATATGTTCCAAAAACTCTGGTAAAATCGATGAGTGGTAGTGATAGTGGTTGTTGAACACGACCACAGCGGCTGTCAAAATTGTCAAAATTTTAAGCGTTCCCAAATATCCCTAATATGTGCTAGGTACTTAAATGTGAGGCTCTAGTAGAAAGGGGTGGCTCATTGCCTGGGTCTTCAGATGAAGAGGTGTCTCTTTATAGGAGTCGTTCTTCACACACTTTCATGGAAGGTGTTTTCTTAACCAGTTACATCCGGTTAGTGTTTATTCACAATCTAGATCTTTGGCACGCCTTCCCAGAAGATATCTACGTGTGTCTTAGACGTCTACAAAATTTACTGGGCTGTCTTCAACTTTATTCATGGCTCAATAAGATTCTACCACCATGAATCCTCCTGTGCCCCGAAATGACAAAGCCCACATAAGCGTCCCCCTTATTGTGGGATTCTGGCCAGTACTGTCTAAAGTGCGTCGGGACTGTCTTTCATTCAGACACTCAAATTAACCTGATCTTCTAACTCTCTCGAATGCATCTAGAAGCAAATGACTGCTTGGAAAAACCGGCAAATACATAGGACTGCTCCAAGCACATACTAACAAGTCACAACCGGTTAAGGAAAACATCTCTCCCGCATTGATATTGATTGATTGATTTGATACAACAAAATTCCATTTTTAAACCTGATGTTTATTAATCAAAAATCTGACAGTGACAAATTTATTTATTGTCAGGGGTTACCAACCATCATTGCCAACACACAATTTCAAACATTTCCTTAACAAACTTTCAAATCCAGTTGCTCACCTCTGGTAAAACAATAACTGTCAAAAGTCGTATACCTGGGCTCTAGATTGCCCCAGCACTCAAGGTGAAGAACATGTATTTCTCCAAATCTCCAACGGTGACACGGAGACGTTTACCTTCCTGATATCGATCAAAGCTTTGAAGCTATCACGAGTTGAGTTATGCGAGAATTAGCCGACCACGGGCGAACCTCTCCCGATTACCGTGTATCGAAGGAATCTTCCTACACTTTCTTACACCCAATTTTAAGCAGGTGAACGTACGCTTTTGAAAAATGACAAACTTGGCAGCTTCTGAGTCTTCTTATTTGCCGAAATGAAAGACGTGAACGTTCCCGTGCGACCAGGGTACCGATTCAGTGATCGTTCGCCCGAGAAAAGAAAAGTAGTTTCAACCAATAAACGCGCTTAAAAGCAGTGAGGGGACGATCGAATAATCACCAAACTATTATGGGCACGCGCAGAGCTGCCTCGAACAACAATTTTTCAGCGACTAGACTCAGTAGTTGGGAGTTGTAGGAAAGCTCGTGTGAAAAACGTTACTCGTATTATTTCAGAGCACACTATTGGATGAAACCATCACGTGACCGAACTCGCCAATGCGCAAACTACGGCAAACTTGACCGTCTTTTAGATTAGGACTCGCACAGTGGTCGATTTTTGTAAAAACGTACGCAAAATTTATTCTTGTTTAGCTGATACTCAGGATGATCGTGTGAATTTTCACATTTTTAAGAGTTAAAAGATATATATTTATTATTTAGCTAAATTTGGGATGGTGGTGTGAGGGGGATCTACGAAGAACATGTAGATTGAAAGACGATTGGAGCTTGAATGGGTTTTATTTAACCAAAAATGTTGGGATGTCAAATACAGTTTGAATATAGCACTGATGTTCACGTGACTATTTCAAAGTGTCCAGTCACGTAATAATTTTGGTTACAGTTAAAGTCACATGATATTTTAATTTTAAGCTCACTTCACAAAACTAAACTAAAAATTTTAGTTTAGAACAATCAAATTTACTTTAAAGTAATTGACACAATATATAAATGTTACAGTATACTAGAATATTTTTATGTATATAGGGTATATTAAAAAGAATGCCAACTGAAACTTTCAAATGAAACACCCAGTATATTATTATATAACATTTCGATTAACGTCGATTCCAACTGTTTTCGTGATATTATACTGTCATACTTTGGATCTTCTATTTGAAAATTGATGATTGATAGTTTATTCTTTGTCCAACTATGACTATTTAGATACATTATGAATTTTTGAATTTTTCCATTTATGTCCGCGTTTTCCGAAAAATCGACCACCGTGCGTCGTCGAATGACTTTTGTGCGATTGATCACTTCTCAGGGTATGATCGTTCTCTTACGCCCAGAATAGAGCCCCAGGACGTGTTTTCTTGAACAGGGAGCGGCATAGATCTATGACGACTGATCACATGGGACAAAAAATAATATGATCCCGATCGCATGGTCCGAAACCGAAGAACAGCGTCGATTCCAGTGACGCTTGCGCAAGAAAGAGTTTTTTTTTAAATGTTTTGCTTCCCAAACTACTTTTTATTTGTGCACGAGAGAAAGACCGGATCGTATGACTTTCAACTTTGCGCGTCCAGGGGTCTGATTTTCGAATCCATACAAAAAAAATATCCGCATACGTGTATTAAATAATAGCCAATTTTTATGTAAGTCTCTTCCTATACCGTGTGAAATGAGAGGAGAAAGATAAGCCAGTATGTGTGAACCGCGTTCGAATTCGACTGGTTTAAATCAATATTGCACGAGTGGGTGAAGAGTATTCGTGTTGTTTCGCATGAAAAACCGGTTATTCTTTCACGTACTACCCATGAATCAGCATATCGGCATATGTTTTGACTTCTCTTCTATAAGGTATAGGAAGAGACGGAAGTAGTCGCATGCGAATAATTTCGTATGATTTCAAAAATAGGACCTCAGGAGAGGATGAATGCAAGAGGTCGCGAAGTCGTGCTCGATAGGTGAAAGCGCGGGGTAGGGTAAAACGGGACCATGGATTCCTACTAGTTGCCAAACAATGAGCTATTCCATTTCTACTACTAGGTATTACTATGCTTAGTTTATCTGCTGGTTAGATTTAAATACGCTGTGGCAAATCAGTAAAGATAGCATTTTGCTGGTCGATTGGCAAGAAGCGCCAACTTTCACTGTGACCTTTTCGAAACGGGTACTTTGTTTGCCTGAGGCCTTTCGAATAATTATTTCGCTAATTTGGGGAATAAATGTTTTACCATAAATGCAAACAGCATAAACATACATTTTCATAATGGGCTCCTTTCATGCGGCTATATAAAATGCATTTTATACCTACTAATATCATTTTTACCACTTTTTTATACTTAAACTTTAAAAAACAAAAGATCAAAAGATCTTGGGTTGAAATAACGAAAATTCAATTGGATGAGGATGAGCATCCCACAAGGAACACACAAAGGACCAAAGCGAAAAGAGAAATGATGTTTCGCCCTGGGTAACCAGCGTGAGCTCATCAGTGGTTTCACTGGTCACCCTCCCCATACATCATTAAACACCATCATACACTTTGATTTCCAATCTTAGGCATCGTTCCGCACTGGTACTTATCCAAGTTATCTGATACGGATTCGTCCTGGCGTGTTAATATTTCCAGTATAGGATTATGCTCCTAAAGCAATTAAAACAAAAAAGAAGTTGAAAAAACCTCCAAATCAACTACTTCAAACGAAAAAAAAAATAAAAAACAAAAGATCAAAAGATCTTGGGTGGAAATAACGAAAATTCAAACTTGAATGAACATCCCACTTGTGGGATGCTCATCCAAGTTTGAATTTTCGTTATTTTTTGTTATTTACACCCAAGATCTTTTGATATTTTGTTTTTTAGTTTCTTTTCGGTTGAAGTAACTGATTTTGAGGTTTTTTAACTTTTTTTTGTTTTAATTGCCTTAGGAGCACAATCCTATTGGAAATATTAACACGCCAGGACGAATCCGTATCAGGTAACTTGGATAAGTACCAGTGCGGAACGATGCCTATTTGTGAGTGATTTAAAGTTTGAAATCAAAGCTTAATGATGTATGGGGAGGATGATCAGTGAAACCACTGATGAGCTCACGCTGGTTACCCAGGACGAAATATCATTTCTCTTTTCGCTTTGGTCCTTTGTGTGTTCCTTGTGGGATGCTCATCCAAGTTTGAATTTTCGTAATTTCAACCCAAGATCTTTTTATCTTTTGTTTTTTAGTTTCTTTTCGGTTGAAGTAACTTTATTAGACACGCCCTTTGTGCTTATTTCTAACCTTAAATTTAAATGTGTTATTTCGATTTTGACAATGTTTTTGAAAATATGTGGTACCATTAGTGTTCAAAAGAAGAAATAAAGCACACTATCATCAGTTAAATGAATTCCAGATAACAGACCGTTATTTTTAACTGCCCAAACCATCTGAAAAGCGTGTCTAATATTATCCTTATCTTTAATAAAAATAAGCATAACTACTGTCAAATTTGGTCTTATTTTCACTGGCCGAAAAACTCCCTATTATCGGTACGCATTTTTCTTGCGACATGCAAGGACAGAACTGTTATATCATCTCATAGTTATGTGATATTAAATATTTATCTATAATTTACACATTCACAAAAAAAAACATATCTATTTTTTTGTTTTCGACTTTTTTATGCAGGCTGTTGATTTATCATTTCTATACCATGTGTACGTTAGAATACAGTGTACGTACATGCAGGGACACCGCACACCTATCAGTAACCCTCAGGCTTCCGATCGCCGTTCGCCGCCGTTCGTGCGTTCGCGGCTTGTATTTAGTACGCCATTAGGTTAAGGAGCTACAATAGATACGACAGTTACGTGTTAAACGGTTCGGAACTATTTGGAGTTTGGCGAGTCTGCGCAGATATGCACGCGACCAATAACCATACTTTTATATTGATTTTTCTTTTTTAATTTGTAATACGACCACTAGATGACTCACGGTTAAATTCGCGATAATGGTACTATTGATTTTTTGTTAGTTTGTAATATGACCACTAGATGGTGATCGCTTAAATTTCCGCTTTTTTTTAAGGACCCTGCACAAATTACATTTAAAATGGCTGTCGGCTAAATGTCATAATTTTTTTTATATTTTGTAGTACTTGATCAACAAAGCACAAAAATAAAAGAAAAACGAGATAGGGAGCAGGATTACTTTCTGAGATATGTAGCTTTAAAGTTGACGTGTGATAGCCTTAAAACACGTCAACTTTAAAGCTCCATATCTCAGAAAGTAATCCTGCTCCGTAACTTGGTTTTTTTTGTTTTTGTGCTTTGTTTATTGAATACTCAACATATAAAAAAATTATGACATTTAGCCAATAGCCATTTCCAATTTGTGTAGGGTTCTTTCTTTGCAAACAAAGACACAAAACAAAATTGTTACTTATGTTAAGTTAAAATAAAAAAGCATATTTAAAAAAAATAAATACAAATTACCCATAATAATGCACTTGTAGTACAAAACCTCTGGTTGTTTTATTATAAAAGATTATGGCATATTTCAAAACATGTTAGTTTATATTTTTGACAATAAAGAAAATATTACAATATGATCTTGTCTGTGCTTTTTTCAATATTAAATAATTTTATTTAAAATGTTTATATCTAGTTTTTAGTACACAAAAAACAATAAATGCCACTCTTTTGTATTCTAAACTAAATTTGTGAAACAGAAAAAAATAATTTTAATCTCAAAAAAATTTTACTGTATATGTGAAATTAGAAAAAGTCTTGGTGTAAATAATATTAATACCCCTGGTTTGGAATACACAAGTGTCGCATTTTCTAACTTATTATTGATATCCACAAAAATTAGCCATACTAAACTTGATGAAATAAGGAAAGGGAGTTTTAACACTATATATATATATATATATATATATATATATATATATATATAAAAATCGTCAATGGAGTCCAAATGCAAGTGTGGGACATCACTCTCTAAGACCTCTGCGTCCAGTCTGCAAAATGTCCTCTGGAGCAAAATATTTATCACACACGTAAAATCTGTTATATATTTCATCAGCACTTAGTTTATTCGCGTTTAACGGCTTCACTATACTTCAGAAAAATTACAGGATTGCGTTTGGGGAAACGATGTCTTCCCGTTTTTTTATTGGGATCATGGCACGGTCTCCGCAGCTTTGAATACAACACACTCAAACTCTTTGTTTCTCAGCCATTGTAATCGACGGAAAAAATCACAATTTTTTGAACAGAAATAATCACAAAATCACTTTTTAAAAACTTTGGCAAACCTCAGTTATCAAAATGGAACTCATAGGTTATGAGTCATAACCGACATTCTGTCACTTTTGTCATAATGTGCCCTCTGACGGACAACCCTAGAAGGGGTAAGAGGAAGAGCTGCAGATTTCTAGAAAGAATATTGCCAACCTAAATATTATTATGTTGGCAGTTCCTTTGCACGCGGAAACATAACCGCACTTTTCGCGAAAAATAATTATTGGCGGGAAGGGTGAAGTGACGGATCTATAGTTCCTTAATCTATGAGTACGCCTCTAACCACGGTTCTATGTGGAGCGTAGTCAATGAAACCGGAATTTGTTTAATAAATACGCAAATTTTTATAACGTAATTTTCTTGTTTTTTGTCACTGATAAATTAGAACGTTTTATTTTCAACTGCTCAGATTTATCACTAACAACGTGTTACAATGAAAATAATAAGGAGAAACAAAATAAAAACAAGTTCTCAAAATAAAATAATACAACTTAAAAACCGAAAAGATTCTCCCAGTCAAAAAAAATTTAGAGCAAATGTTCGAAAAGTCCCCCTTGCTCGGCTAGACAATATCCGAACCTATTATAAAAACCTCTTCTAACATTTCCAAGCATGTTAGTAGTAGTAGATCCAAGTATCTAGGACCATTCAAATTGCCGTAAATAAAAAATGGCCCAATTACGTGTTCCTCTACAATACCCCCCCAAAAATAAAAAAAAATACAAATGCAAATTTTCCCTCGACCAATATCGAACGTGTGTTGGGTTATGACGATTCAATAATGGAAAAGTGCTTTCATCTGTGAAAAGAATAGATCTCAGAAAGTTTTCAGCATGATTAGCCCTTTCCATCATTGTTTCGCAAAATTCCATACGACGATAGTTGTCCTCAACGGTCTGCCTTGATAGTACCATTTGACTATCTGTACTTATTCAGCAACTTCGTAGACATCCATTTTTAGTTTTAAAAATGTATTATTTCACTTAAGAACTTATCAATCTGTTTCTCGAGCAAGGCAGAAATAAAACAAAATAATAAAAACAAAATAAATTTCCAAAAGATAACACTGCAGCGTGTTTCGAATCCACCTCGGTCGTACGGCACGGAGAGTAAATTGGACTTGATTCCCCGTATGTTCGCAGTAGCCTGAAGCTCATTGTAAAATAATAATAAAATAAATAATGGTATACACATTAATATACACGTCAAAATATCGTTGAATAACCATTTGTCGATCGCACAATGCAGCTAAACGTGATTAGAGACCTCGACACTCCTCATCTTAATAATTAATTGCTTTATCTACTGGGTGTTTAGGGTGTTGTACAAGTAGTAAGTAGTTACTTTACATATTTATAAGATACAAAATGCGGTAATATCAACCTCTTCTTTTTTTCTATAAGTTCTTTAACTTATTACAGTACCCTTTAGTGTGTAAAAGTCGCTGGAATTATGACCAATTTTATTGATGTAGATGTTAAGTATGGGTGATCTTTAAAATGAATCGCTTTATATATTATGGTGTTCTCTAAGTAGTTAGTTACTTTTCCGACATATTTAAAATATGAAGGAACAACAAACTCTTCTTTTTTTCTGTTTGTCCGATAATTCATTACCAGAGCATTTAGTAACCTAAAAGTTACTTGAATTATGACAATTTTGTATTGTCACAGTACTGGGTGTTTAGGGTGTTCTACAAGTAGGTAGTTACTTTTTTTAACATATTTATAGGATACAGTTGCAGCAAAAACAACTTTTCCTTTGTTTTAGTATCTAAAAGTTTATTAAATTATGGCAATTTTTAATCGACAAAAATGGCAAAAATACACCAAGAACAAAGTTGCACTGTTAATTCTTTTAAGTGATACATTTTCCTGTTCGGTGAAACGTCATCTTTCAGAAAGAAATATTGTTTTTGTGCCAGCGGCAATGTCATTGGTGAGTATATTCTTTCCAGATATGTAAATTTTTTTGAATCGGGTAACTATTATTAATGTCACTTTGTAGCTTAAAAAATGTTTGCTTACTAACTCACTCAAAAATAGTTAATTATCGAATATCGTTTTTTAGTTAACCATACCAATCATCATCATAGGCAATCACTCGATACCGAGTATGATTTTCCTCTATTCTGTATCGTCGCTATCTGTTGTGCGTTTTTTGATGGCTATGTAAGCCAATTCTCTAGCCGCACACCCTTCCACAGTCCTGGCACACACAGTCTCCGGCAGCAGCCGGATGTTGTTGGTAATCCGTTCTCCCATTTCTACGGTCCCTCTTTTCCGTCTCTAGTCTACTTCGTTGCTCTTCAGAAGTTTGTGGTCCCTCATGAACTTTTCGGCGCCATGAAAAAATATTACCCAAAACTTTTGTTATTAGGTTCAGATCTTTTAAAGCTACAATTTTCGAGATATTTTCATTTCCTTTCAACATAAAATAATTGATTACATGGTGGACTATCCGTGCTTTCTAGCACGAATTTTTTAAACTTCAATTAAAATTTTTTACTGATCCTGTACAGGGTTCCGAATTCGAGGGGATAGTAAGGTTTTAGGTATTTCTAAGGGAGAAAAATACCAACTTACTGTTATATCTCCAAAACTAAACGTTTAGTTATTACATTTTACTAGAAATTATCTATAAAAAAGCAATTTACACCATATTTTTGAAAAAGCCCCCGTAGCTCAAAAATAAGTTAACATACTGAATTTCCTAAAATCGAGTCAGTAACACGTATATTAGTTTTTCGCTCCTTTGGAAATACCCATAAACCTAACCCCTCAAATTTGGATCACACTGTACATATCAGGAGATTTGTCTTGAACAAAAAATTGTGTGTTTTTACCGCACTCACTTATAATACATTCCAATTTTATTGAAATCTATAGACATATTTTTTTCGTTTAAAAATGTGTGCAAAATTTCTAAATGTCATCATATGAGCTTTCGAGCCTTTTTTTATTATAAAAATTAAGCACAATTAAAAAAATGTTTATATAACTTTCCCTAAACTTTTTTAAGGACACGCTGGATACACGTAAAAACTCATTCTTTTAGCCACTTGTTATATAAACCACTATTTCTTTCTTTGACAATAACTTTTCACAGCTTTTCACTAACACTGTTAAAATTGCGTAACAAAATTAAATTAGCAATTTCTTTAACCACGCGTCTATCTTACAGTACACCAATAAATTTTCCTTTACAAAGGTACTGATAAATTCTTGCTTAGGGCTCTAATGTGTGTGTACAGCAGATAGGCATTTATAAGCTTATACCTCTAATACGTGGTTACGTCATCATGGTTCTTTTAAGTAGTAGGTAGCGATACGCAACTACTGGTACCGATGCACTTGTGCGGTTGATAAAAAGAAGAGAAATAGTAAATTATACGAGTGGTACCTTAAGTACTTACCTACTACAGCGAATTCACGAGCTGGCTTTATTTAGACTTCCTGGTAGTTGGTGTGATGATTTTTTCGTTACCCTGGGTTTTATCGCTGTACTAGTGGGGTAATAATGAGGGGCGGCCAATGATTTAGGGGAGAGGGGGAAAGGGACCGAAAATCAGAAACCAGGTCACGTAATAATATTTTCTGGATTCTATAAGAACAAGTAAG
The DNA here is from genome assembly GCA_963921995.1 of Oxystoma pomonae. Lineage (NCBI taxonomy): Eukaryota > Metazoa > Arthropoda > Insecta > Coleoptera > Brentidae > Oxystoma > Oxystoma pomonae. Next base: position 87,025,074 of record OY998168.1, on the reverse strand, counting down.
TAATCGTATCATAAAAAAGAATAAAGTAAACAACTATCTTAAAGTAAAATAAGTCAACGAAATATTCCGAAAAAATGGTTTTTTTACTTTAATGTAGCTATTGCTTTAGTGCATATGAAGACATTTTGGTTTCTCTTGGTTTGAGTCTTTGGAGAAAAAATGAGAAATTGCAGAACGTTCCTTTAAAGACATTCTAGAATCACTAGCGACACTCTAAGTATTTTTGACATGTACACATTTATACCAAGCTTTATACAATGTGAAGCCAAAATCAAGGCAAAATTAACTAATGTAGTTTCCAAATGAAGAGTCCACGGGAGATTTCACATTTTTTCAGTTTTGAGTTAAACACGGCAACAAGTCTGCTATTAGTAGTAGATTTATATGCTGAATTGAAAAAGAGAAGGAACGCGAAGCACCACAGCCTAAACGTGATCTGAAAATAACCTGTACAGTGAAAAAAGGAGTAGAGTCCATGCAAAAAGTGGAATTTTATCAAAACAATGTCGGATGGACATATCACCTTTCTCCCGTGGACTCGTCAAATAGTATAAACTGTTTCAGTAATCCAAAAAAAGGAAATAATAGGGGTCAGAAGTAGGCAAAAGCTTAAATCAAAACATATATGATAACGTTTTTGAAGCAATGAACAAGTGTGACAATATTTTTCCGACCTTTAATAAAGGACGGCATTAACTTTAATTATGTCAACTTTATAGGTGGCACCTTGTGAGCATATTTAGATGAGAACAATGTCAGAGATAGTAGTAAGAACTAAGAAGTAAGAAGTTTAGGTAAATTGTCATAAATAAGAGGGGTATCTCAAAAAAAATTCGGGGAAGCTAAAATTTTTATATGTTTTTTGGAGAGATCCCCAAGTTTGTGTTTCGCCCACTCCTCGGGAACCATCCGCCATTTTGAAAAAACTTTGTACCGACTTTTCTCAATTTCTATTAGTCGGAGGCGAAAAGGTCTGAGAACAAAAATATTCGGCATAAAATTTTCAACATTTTTGTTCAAGTGCTCAACTTTATGTAGTTTTTTAAAAATCAGTTTTAACGTATTTTAACCAATAAAAAGTGATTTTTTTAAAATTAAGTTTGAAATAAAAAGTTTTGGATCTCGAAAAAATCCTATAGGAATATGTATATTGTTTATAATTAATTAAACTGTCTCTGAGCTACAGCAACTAAAAGTTGGTAAAATTCGCGTGTTGTGGATTTTATATTAGCAATGGTAATGGGATATAGGACTAACAGGTTGTCGTTACCGCATCTTGTATCCTAAAAATATGTAAAAATATAACAACCTACTTATGGAACACCCGAAATATCAAGCAGGTATCAATCAATTTTTCTCTATCAAACTAGACCAATAGTCTACTGTATTTTAATTCATTGATTTTTTTAGGTAAACCATCCAGGGTTACATATACATACGTGTTCCCCTATATTTTTTATATTTTAATTTAATTTATTCGAAGTGTGTGGCGATTTTGTATCACAGTTTATTAAAAACATAACCATTTTAAATTGAAACATGTATTTTGTTTCTTTCCACCCTCTAGGTACTTCATGTAATTGAAAAAATTTTAAGAAATTTTATTTATTTATTAAAATTTAAAACTAAAACTTGTATCTTATTTTTACGTGTTTCATTTCCCTCTAAATTAATTTACAATTTTTTCGAAAAGACCCTGTATATGCGGACGTGTTGTTGTTGTTTTTTTTAGATTACGTTTGTGTGTGACACTCTGTACAATTATAGTGCAATAATAGTACATTCCGCAAAGAAAATTCCTTGCGTGTCGAGTGTTTTGCCTTTTTTGGATTAAAAACTATCAATCTGATAAAACTCCTTTGTCGCACTAGTTATTATGTATTAGAAAAATTAAGAAATATTTGCTTTTTATAAAATTTCTTTAAATTGTGTTTTAAAGGATCATCGTTTAACCAGTGGTGCACCCAGTATAGGAGTTCTGGGTAATTGTCCTTTGCAATTATGGGGTAGACCATAAAATATAATTTTATGCACAACCGGGCGCAAAAGTGCACTTTAACACCCGTATACTTTATCGCCCTAGGGTGCCTTTTAGGCCCGCGGTCCTTAAAGATTTAAAAAGGCTAGTTGTTTCGTGCAATGGTGTTCGTAGGAAAAATAGCGTACACAACTCGATATAAAGTTACTTTCCTCCTTTGTTATGTAATATACTATTCATTATTCAGAAAAATATTTTTATTATAGTTTTTAGATACAAATAATATCAAAAAATTAAATGGCCAACAGAGGAATATTTGAAATCTCAGTTCTGTCATCGCACCCATCAAAAAAACCTGGCATCGTTCGAAACATCGCATAAAGCAATCATAAATGTAGTGTATTTTGGCTTTATTTCGAACGCACTGGGTATATCCATACCGATGCGTTAAAATATTTAAGTGTCTAATAAAAATGCAAAAAAAATGCTGCGCCGTCATTAAAGAGACAAGACCTACCCCTTCACTGTGCAAAAGTGCCACGTAAAAAAAACAAGTTTGAATTTGAAGTGATATCCAAAAGGGTTATAATAAAAAATTAATAATAAATTTCAAAGGAAAAGTGCGCATAAAAATTCGCAACAATTATATGCAGTTTTTATAACCTTTATGTAATAGGGCTATTGTTTTATTTTTAAACCACTTATTGTACTACTTTTTATAAATAGATGTTTACATTACGTTTTATAAAACAAATTTTTTCATACCGTCATCAAAAACACGGTTTTAGTTACTGTCTGAAGTTTACAAACCAATGATTTTTTTGATCACCTTTTTTTTTAGTTGTTATAAAAACTGCCATCTTTTTATCCAAAACAAAACTATCCTGTCATAGTTTATTTTTTGATTTTTCACAGTATATTGCAACGTCATTATCAAAAAAAACATCGCAGTTATATTTATCAACCGGATATTGCAATCGCATTGTTATAATAGTTGGAAATCCACTGAGTTGCACTTAGTTCCACAGAATATGGACCTCTAGGTTTGGTCTGTTAAGACGGAAGGAGAGGGCGTGTAAAACGAGTTCAGTGAGTCAAAGCCGACTGTGCTGAAGACACGAAATTGTGCAGTGCACACTTATTTAAAATCCCTTAACACCTCCCCGACCTCTCCCTCTCCTAAACCCTTCCATCCAGTCGGATTCCCGCTTTGGCTAATAACCCAGCAAACACAAATCGTCGGCATTGAATCGGGCCAATGTCGACAACGCAGTGTGTCGGCATCGGCGACTACACGCTGGCCCGATGTTGGACAGATTGCGATTTTCAGTTTTCGGTCAATAATCGGCAACTGACGGAGGTCTACATTACTACAGTCGACTTTATGCCGACACCACTTTAGGACCGACGATGGTCCGATTGGAACTTTGTTTAATCGGTCGAAAATCGCCAACTGACGAAGGCCCGATTTACTATAGTCGACATTATGCCAACGCAAACCTTATCTGCTTTAGGGCCGATGATGGTCCGATTGAAACTTTGTTTAATCGGTCGAAAATCGCCAACTGACGATGGCCCGATTTACTATAGTCGCCGAAACGCACTCTATCTGCTTTAGGACCGACGATGGTCTGATCAGATTTTTGTTCGATTGGTCGATAACCGGCAACAGACGATGGTACATCAAAAATTTTAAACTGCTTAATAGTTTCTTCCTAGTATGTAGAGATGACGCTAATGTTCGAGGGAACCGTGTTTGCCTGGAAGGGTTCGTGAATAAATTTTGATAGCAAATTATAATAAAGTGTTAATAGACCATAAAAATTGCTGATAATATAGGCAAAATCGGTTATTTTTCTCCCGTATCCAAAAATAACCGAACCGAAATACTTTCCTTACGGAGGCTTAACGGGACCCGCTCGGTTATTTTTTGCAACCAACCAGATTTATTTATGTGCAAAAGCTGCAGCATTTGCAGTTTGTATGTGGGCAAAATGATACGGTTACGGCAATTTCTGTTCGTAGTTTAAAAATTATTTTTAGCATCTCAATTACGGTAATACGGTAAGCAAAAAAAGTGACGATAAATTAGTGGTCTATTAACTCTCTAATGATGCAAATATGTACGTTACTTATTTTTTTAATATTCATTTATGATTTTTTGTATTTTTTTTAACTTAAAAATAACGGTACTAGGCTGAAAACTCAAAATCAACTTGCAACTAATGCAAATTATTATTAGGATAGGTCCACGTAGTTTCGAAATACAAAAGCAAAAAAGGCAAAACACCAAGACTGAATTTACTGAGAGCTGACTAGTGCGTCAAGCTAGATATAAGAAAAATTCATGTTTATCTAGAATTCCTCGCTAATAAGATGGATCATCATCCTTGGGCCAGATTCTTCGAACGTTATTATTGTGTGTTAAGCCATACATTCGAGATTTTTTTGCAGTTTTACAATGCAATTCTTGCGTAGAATATCTCTATAGTTATTTTTTTACATTTACGAGGCTTGAAAGAACGAGGGCAGCGAATAAAAAATACACAGTTTAGCCGCACTAAGATCTAAAATAGTACCCCCAATATTTAGACGTGCTAAATATTTAGAGCTGGCCGGGGGGCGGGTGAGGTACTAAATGTTAAAACCAATTTTCAAAAACTAATTACTCATACAGAAGGGTCCCTATAAAAAACTCGAAATGAAATTTGGCAGAAACCTAATTTGTCAGAATTTAAAAGAAAAGAAAATAATTGGTCCGAAAAAAATTGTCTCGATAATGAAATGACGTGAAAATCAAATCGCTACAAAATATAGAATTAAATTTAAACGAAACATATTTTTATAGAAACACAAAATGTTGGAAAATATTTTTAAAGAAGATAATTTGATAGAACATAATAATGCCTAACCACAAAATTCAAGAACCCCAATCTGGCCGAAAATGATTTGAACCGATAGCCACGAATTCATTTGCTGCGTTGCCAGGCTTACGGCAGGGAAAAGTCGATGTAAGTTGTGATATTAGAGACATAAAGCTATTTGTAACTCATCGCGATATACGTATCCGCATCTAGCGAGAAACCAAGCACATTAATTGGTTAGAAACTTGTACCACGTTCGAAAAGAGCAGATATATGTGTTGAGATGCGTTAGGTATCACGTATCGTTACGGCATACGTATCGTATCTCAGCACCTATTGCGTTAAGAAACACCTTAAATCAGCATATATCTGCTCTTTTCGAACATGCTACAAGTTTCTGACCAATCAATGTGCTTGGTTCTCGCTAGATGCGGATACGTATACCGCGATGAGTTGCAAATAGCTTTATGTCTCTATTGTATTAATTCACTGGCACACCGAGAGTGGGGTTTCGGGATTAACCCCCCCCCCCCGAGATGCCTGGTTATGGTCACATGTTGACTTCAAATTATGTTTTTTTTATTATTTATCCTTCAACCCTACCCCCCTCCTCCCGAAGTCAATTCCTGAGTGCGCTAGTGATTAATTTAACCTCTTTACATTGCTCAACCACCCCTTACCCCCAAATTTCTTCCAAATATGGTATTTTCGCCGGACCTACATTACAAAAATCGAAAGATTTGATAGACAGTTTGTTTGTTTTGAGTGCAAACTTCCTTATTTTAAGTCAACCGACTACTGTCCCAATTTCAGTCTAACAAAAAAAGAGAAAATATTTGTAAAAAACAAACTAACATACAAACCAATATACATATTAAAAATGTGTTTACATATAGTAAAAATAAAAATTTTCCAAATTATAATTCCAAAAATGTAGAACATATTTTGTACTTACTCGATGACTAATGAGTTTTCAACCTTTAAGAAGAGTTGTGAGTTTTTAATTAACAACATTTTATGAAATAAAAACTTGAAAATTTTAAGAATTTTCGTGAAAAATTTATATCAAAAATCACCGGAACAAGAGAAACGTTGAGGTTATGTAAAACGTTCACCTACTTTTCTGAAGGTTTACTAAACAAAGAGCTTATGGCAAAGACGGATTATATGGGGATTCGCAAAAAGCAAAGACGGTATTGCTTTTAAGAAAAGTGGATTAACAAACAAATATTAAACGTGTATTAAACCAAAACTAAAGTTGAAAATGTTCGTAAAGGGGATAAAGGAGGGATATTTTAATGGAAAAAGAATGTTTGAAAGTATTACCTGTTGTTATGGTAGAAATCAAGTCAATGTTGCATAGTCTATTAAAAGTGGATAGAAAATCTCGTTCACTGAGGTTTGTTTGCCTTGAACATGAAATTTTGGAATTTCGTTTGAGCTAGGTAATTATTTTTGAATTTGATATTTTCAGCACTTTTGAAATTCAATAAATTGAAAACTGTAGGAGATAAAGCCTTTGTCTTTGGTAAAAATAACACACTATAGATGGTCTCATATTTAAAATAACAAAACATTTTTATGCAACTATTTTAATTATTTTTGTTTAAACTACCTTACTTATTAACAGTAAAAAGTTTTTATGGAGGGTGTATAAAAAATGACCTTATGCATAACGATATATTACTAACTAACTATAAAACCACCAAAATGTCGAACTAAAAACAATAACAGTGAGATTTACTAAAACGGTTTGGTCTATTTTAAGTTTAAGTGAAATTTTTTGTTTTCAACATTTTATACGAACCCTCCTTGAGTTTTGAACGTAGTTTGATTTATAAGAAAAATTTTAATAAATTTGTTTATTGAATAATCATCTTAACACAATCTTTTGTTGGATTTAAGAGGAAATTTTTAATTTAGAAGAAAATAAAATTAAGAAATTTAAACCCATGCGGGGTTTAAATAGTAAACACTCTGTAGAATAAATTAACATTGGGGTTATATGTCACTCTAATTAAAACTTACCCTTGTTAATTAATTTTTCCAATTAATACTTGATGTCACACGATTAGACGAGTAATTATAAAATAAGGAGTGGATTAATTTTGTATTTATTTAAAAGGTGTTTTTATTTATGAAATGTATTAAAAAACTTAAATGCAAGGTTTTTTTTACATTTCTGTCACTGTCGAAATGTCAGTTTAAAAATAATAGCGCTGCGTTCAATCACAAACAGCGAGTTCGGATCTGTTACCTTTGCTTGCACTTTGGCTTGCACCAACCTCTACCGATGAAAGCTACAGCTTTAAAATGAGTGGGCTTTGAGTGAGGAAAGTTTGTTTGACTGAGCTTTTATATAACCTCAATGTTTTTCTTTCAGTTTGTAAATAAATTAATATGGTTGTTTTGGGTTTTTTTTTGTTTGGCATATTTTTCGTGTATAATCAGTGACCTTCACTTATGTTTGTTTTGCCTCGTAGTGCCCTCATAAATATATTTTGTGTGCTGAAAACAGGTTCAAAATATGGCGTTTTTCTGGACAAAATAGGAGGTGTTTTATTGAGTAATGAACAACTTGGAATATTAAATAATGTAAATTAATCCTTGTAAAAACGATTACTTAGGGAAATTATAAACGAACTTATTACCAAATGCAACAAAACAATCGTTTCTGGGGGCTATAAATTTAAACCAACCCCCTGAGGTGGTCTAAAAAAATCATCAACTTTATAACCTCAAACACAAATAATGAAACTATTATGTGCCAAATTTTTGGGTATTCGCCATTTGCCATTTTGAAACCTGACAAAAAAAATAGTTTTAGGGCATTTTTTTCTAAAATATGGTGTATTTTGAGAAAAAAAGCAGTTTTTAAGTGATATTTTACAATAACAATACAAAATATTCAATAACTTTGTGTCTTTTCTGTATGGGTAAGTGTTGTTTGACAATGGGTTTTAAAATTTAGTACCCCCACAGGTGTAAATATTTAGACCTGTGGGTGGTACTATTTTAGATCTTAGTAAGTCCCACTGTAAAATTGTAAATGCACCAACAATTCTTCAAATGAAATATGCCAACGGGAAGTAAGTAGGTAAATACCAACTTGTTGTTCGTTTTAAATTTAAATTAATTTAATTTATCACAGAATCGTAAGAGATTTCTCCAACAGTTATCCGTTAGATTCGACATATTTTATTTTCTCAAGATGTTAATTTCATCGCTAGTATGCAGACTTTATGACATTTTTTAGAGAAAAGATCATTAATATAATAATCAGTTTAATATTTATTCAAATGATGAATACGACGTTAAGCAGTGTGAGAACTGACGTGAAATATTCTGATGTTTGACTTAACTGGCTCTATTTTTAAATGACTGAAAATTACGCTACATTTTGTAGCCCTTTTATAGCTGTTTTGTTACGGTTAAATTAACATTATTTTTAAAACTTTTTATGTGTCATTCCGTCAAACAAGCCTATAGCTACAACATGTAGTGTTTATTTAATCTTCCTAGCTTCAAAGAACTAAAGTTATTGGGTGGGCCTTTAATGATTAAGTTGAGGAGGTCGCGTTTTCTCGAAAACGGCTGCAGCTACAAAATTAATTTAACCGTAATAGAATAGCTACAAAAAGGCTGCAAAATGTAGTGTTGAAAATATTTGGACCCCTTATGATGGTCCCAGGTTAATCGTTAATTTTCCCTCTTTTCAACATTCGATTTCGGCTATACCTAACTGAATTTGTCGTTTTTGGCAATCGACGCAGAATGTAGTCCTCTGCATCTTTTTAATACAACATCATTTTCCGTCCGAGGCACCGTTTTCCAGCTACATGCAAAAAAACTAAAAAAAGTGCAAAAATTATAGTCGATCCTTAAGACCTTCCTTCGGTGAGGATTCTTTGAGGGCTCCTCATTGAGTCCGTTTTGAGAAAGGCTTGCTGAAAGCCAATCATGCAGAAAAATTGCTGTTGTAATATTTGGTTATTTCTTCCCATTCCCTTTGTTTTCTTTTCCAATATCGAAAATGTTGCCACGAGTGAACACAAGTACTTCTTTTCCTCATTGGAAAAAGGAGTTGTGTTCTTCTTTCGTTTTTCCATGGTTTATACAGCTTTAAAAACTACAACATACAATTTAACAAAATCAGTAAAGTCACACAAACTAAAAAATAACCTAACATTCTTGACAACCACCACAGTTCACCACACAAAAGTCTGTTTGGCTCAAACCAACAAAAAAATAAACAGCAAAAATGCAACGTTGCCACATATTGCGTGACCTCCGACTGACCTTCAGCAAGCCTTTCTCGAGGAAGACTTTATAAAACGGACTCAATGAGGAGGCCTCAAGCAATCCTCAACGAAGGAAGGCCTTAAGGATGGACTATAAATTCCAGCCTAAAGTGCCCCTCTCCCCAAGAAGCACTTCGCAAGCGCTCCTCCTTTTAAATCTTCTTGAGTTCGTTTAGTTAACCCCTGTTTATGTTTGATTAGTCTATATACTGTTAAAAAGTGTAGGTTAATACAGTCTAGGCATCTAGGCCAACAAAAAAAAAACAGCAAAAATGCAACGTTGCCACATATTGAGTGACCTCAGAGTGGCCTTCAGCAAGTCTTTCTCAAAACGGACTCAATGAGGAGCCCTCAAAGAATCCTCACCGAAGGAAATTCCAGCGTACTCCGTTTAAGTCTTTTTGAGTTCATTTTATTAACCCCTGTTTATGTTTGATTAGTCTATATACTGTAGGTTAATACAGTCTAAGCTTCTAAAAAAACAGGGGTTTTTGTACAGGGTGGCCATTCATAAAGTTTCAGTTGGAAAAACTTTTTTTTTATTTGTTACAAAAAGATAAATCAAAAACTGAGTCACTTATGAAATTATGTAGATTTTTATTATAGTTCCACTTTTTTAAAATCACACCTTACACGCAGGATGGTCATTTTTTTTTTAATGGAACGCCCTGTATATTTTTTAAAATTTCGGTAGATCTTTTCTTACCATTAGATCATAAAACTAATGGGTTGAATCAAGACCTAAACTATTTTTCCTTAGCTAATACATTGCCCATATCGGAAATTATTTTTGATTTTAATCGAGATTTACCCGCCAAAGGTAAACCTTACATATAATATATTTTTTTGCATTTCAGGGACTAAAAATGTATTTTACTCCCTCAGGGACTAAAATGGTACTTTTTTTTATCCCCGGGACTAAAAAATTTAGTTAGTATTTTAGTTAGCTCCTTAATATCCGGTTATAACATCCACAATATGAAAAAGAACTAACCTAACCTATAAATTTTTAAACTATTTGATATTATTGTGCTTCACATTAATATTTAGAATAGCCCCACATATATTGGAGTTTGAAAGATTGCCGATTGGGTATGTTCAGTGCCGCAATCTGCAGTGATTGCAGTGCATATGGTACCTGATGTATCTTCGCTTTAATAAAAACGGTGCCAAAAATATGTATATATATATATATATATATACCATGTGACTAAAGTGTCTTTTTATCCTCTCTCCGGTCGGGCTGCAAATATTTCGTCTCTGGATAAAAAGTACCACTTTAGTCCCTAGGTATATAATGTACTATTTGAAATCAGAAAGAAAAGAGGGACTTACATAAAGTCGGCATAATTTTTGACATTTTATGAGAAAGGATTCACATGTCAAAAATATCACACGTCAAAAATAGTGCCGAATTTATTAACGACTTTATGTACCGATAAGTCCCTAAGGTATAATTAAATTTAAAAAAATATACCGGGTATTTCATTCAAAAAAGTGTGTGTGTGCTACTGCCGTCCATCTAATAAAGAAGGATGTAGAAGTTTACCTAACTGTATACGTTAATATATGTAAGATATTACATAAAAGTAAAATATGCTTGGTGTTTTAAGAACCGTGCGAAATAAAACCATATGGATATTTATATTTATTATATTTATATTTATATTTATATTTGCAGTTTTGGGCACCGTTTTTATTAAATTTTTATTATTTTTTTTTTCAAAAAAAAACTATCTTCATTATACTGGCCTATAAAAATGTGACAACCAAACTACCATTCACTATCTGACGTTAAGTCAAGTCATATTTATCTGATAATACTTAGTTGCCAGGGTGTAGCTAAAGTACTAGAAAACAAATGGTAAGATACAAACAAAGCCTATAGCTGTCAAGATTTTTGTGAGTGTATCCAAAAGTGGAAAAAATGGACATCGACGAAGCTGCCGCAGAGGCAATGAAAGCGCTGCTGCCCGCCAAAAAAGAAAAAATATACGAAAAACAGTACAACCATTTCCTTTATTAGAGTAAACCTCAAGATGTTGCTGATGTATCCCAAGAAAAAGTGCTTCTGGCATATTTCTTTCATCATGCCCAAAAACCTCAAGGCTTCAAGAGTTTGTTCTCATTATTCAATGATTAAATCGAAGCTGATTGCGGAAAAGTTAACTTATATAGCCTGAAAATAAGGAGCGGCACTAAAATATTTTAGTCCCGGGGACTAAAAAGTACCATTTTAGTCCCTGAGATGAGGGAGTAAAATAAGTTTTTAGTCCCTGAAATGCAAAAAATGTTTTTTTTTAAACTGTTGGAGTTGGCTTTTAACCAAACGATAACAATTACTAAAATCGATTTTGATAAGAGTTTCACCGCCGCCGCAGCATTCCTTGGATTTCTAGGCTTTATTACATTAAAATCGGTTTAAGGAAACAAAAGTTATTTAACCAATTTTAAAGTTTTCAGAAAAAAGACGCATACCCACAAGGCTTAGCCAGCTCAGCTAGTCTATGGCTGGAATTTATTGTCGATCCTTAAGGACTCCTCAAGGCTGAGTGGTATTTGAGGATCTCTTAAGGTCGGAAATGCATTTTATAGTCGCTGAATGAGGCCTTTAATTTGAGTCAAGGCCAAGGTAGCTCGGAAGCTACCTTAAGGAGGCTTGGGTCGTGTTTTTCAGGCTAGGTTCAGGTTTTATGTGTTGTTGTTGATGTGATTTTTGGAGAGTAGTTTTTTTGTGTTCTTTTTTGGTGAATAATGTATGAACTTCAAGATTTCTTGGACTACTTGCAGTATCAGGATATGGCAGAAGTAGAAGAACCCCTCCTACCATATCAGCGAGTTTCATATTGTTGCAGAGTTTTTTCAGCTGTTTTATTGTTCTTTGGGTATTCCTTCCCATGCCATTTGTTTCTCTTGAAATATTATAGCATGTGTTTTTCTTTTCATTCCAATATGAAAAATTTTACCTCCAGTGACTCAAGTACTCCTTTTCTCATTGGAAAAAGAAGTTCGGTTCTCCTTTCGTTTTTCCATAGCTTATAAAATTAAAAACTACAACATTCAATTTAACAAAATCAGTAAAATCACACAAACTAAAAAATAACCTAACATTCGGGACAACCACCACAGTTCACCACACAAAATCCTGTTTGGGCTCAAACCTGACACCGGCCAAGAAAAAAAAAATCGCGAAAATACGACGTTGACACATATTGCGTGATCTCAGAGTGGCCTTCAGCAAGTTTTCCTCGATTAAGGCTTTATAAAATGGACTCAATTAGGGGCCCTCAAGGAATAAAGGCCTTAAAAGGACCGACTATAAATTCCATTCTTTTCATTGGATGTATTTTTCAAATTTTGGGTGTTGGATTTTAATCAAACTTCATTTTTAAAATTTTTGTCCATTGGTTTTGTTTTTTCTAGGATCACGCAAAAACTAGTGAACCGTTTTTGCGATAAAAGTTTAACTTTTGTCGCGTAGTTCAATAAAAACTGATCGCGTATATAGTCTGCTCCATTTTTATTAAGACAAAACCTAACCTCAATGAACCACAGAAAAAAACCAGATTTGAAATTGTAATATTACAATCATTTGTAAATATACAGGGTGTTTCAAATTCAATGCTCACCATGGGGATCTCCTAAACGGTAGGAGATACGAAAAGGTTTAAATTAGGGCAAAGTTGCGCAATTTCATGCTTTGCTCAAAACTAAAAAAAAGTTTACAAATTCCGGATAGTTCCGGAGATAGGCGGAAAAAACCGAAATCTTCATTTTTAGTTTTTATTTTTCTGCGCCCTTACTTTTAAAGCTGTCAAAAAACGCTTAAAACTTTCTACAGGCATTTTTTAAAATCTACCTAGTGAGAGGTCCGTCTTTGAGACTTGACATTTCAGTGTGACAGGAGCACTGTCAAGTTAATTTTTTCTTATGGACACATCCTTTTTTTCTCCTGCCGTTTGGCTCATAAAGGATGACAGATAACATTTTGCAACCTTGTTTTTACAAGTCACCTGACGTTTTGGGTTTATTGACCATCATCAGATCAAATTTAAGTTTTGCTTTTAACTTACTCTAGATATTTTGGAAACCCGATTGCAGTACTTTTTACAACATTTTAAAAATGACAGTTTTTTGACATTTTGTTATAACAAAATAATTTTACCTAATATTTATTAAAAAATCTTTGTTTTTTATTCTTTGAATTTGGGCTGATGATGGTCAATTAACTCAAAACGTCAGGTACTTGTCAAAATGAGGTTGAAAATATCTGTCATACTTTATGAACCAAACGGCAGGATAAAAAAACATGTGTCCATAAGAAAAAATGATCTTGACAGTGCTCCTGTCACACTGAAATGTCAAATCTCGAAAACGGACCTCTCATTAGGTAGATCTTAAAAAAGTTCCTGTAGAAAGTTTAAAGCGTTTTTTGACAGCTTTTTAGAATAAGGGCGTAGAAAAATAAAAGCTAAAAATAAAGATTTCGGTTTTTTTCGCCTAGCCCCGGAACTACCCGGAATTTTGCCCTAATTTAAACCTTTTCGTATCCCCTACCGTTTAGGAGATCCCCATGGTGCGTATCGAATTTGGAACACCCTGTATACACTATTCTATTCTATTCTTTCACTAAAGTGATGCTTTTATCCCTAAAATTTTAGGTAAAAAAGTGATGTGCATAAAAAGTTTCATGACATCTTTATAGCAATATTATAAGCACGCATAATAAAACTAAAATTAAAGAAGAACTTCTTTTTAAGGAGAAACAAAATTACCAAACGTCAAATCGAAAATTCTCGCTGACAGTTCAATTAAATCTGTATAAATTTACGGGTGAAAAATACTGTAAAAATCATTTCTCATAGTTAGCCTCGGTCCTGGCAGTCAGCCCAATAAGTTACCCATCCCGTGACATAAGCATTATCAAAAATCGTCTTTAAACTGTTAAATTAAATAAAGAATTATTCAAATTGCCAGGTTTTAGGCACTAATTGTTGGGATCGCGGTTTTTCAGTCTCAAAATCTTTTATTTTTCCGCTCTGGTTCTTATTTTTTTTAATATTGTTTAGTTAAATAATAACGCTCATTTCCTTAACAAAGAAAATATTGTATACCTTAAAACGGTAAAGGCAACAGACTTGAGGATGGTTTAACAAAAATTATGTTAAGACAAATTTGGCAACGCATGGTTAAGCGCTCGCCATGTAGAACTAATTTTTGTGAGAAAAAAAATTGTTTTAACATGTAGAAAATAGCAGTTTTAGTGGCTAAAATAGTGCTTTTTATGCGCGAGTAAAAAAAAGCTCCAAGTTGTAAACACTATTTTTAAAATAGTAGTTTTCACAATTAGTGGCTAAAATAGTGCTTTTTTACAAGCGTTGGTTTAAATAACGAGCAACAGCGAGGTATTTAAAAACGCGAGTAAAAAAAGCACAGTTTTTCCACGAGTTGTTAACACTATTTTTTTAATATCTTTATGAAAAAATCGAAGAAAAACAGGAAAACTCTTTTAAAAATCTCGGACAAAGAGCACTTCTCGCAACACACCATCTTTACACTATAAATCAAGGTGGCTTTTTACTCGGTGACGTTCATTGTTGCGACATTTTAATCTTTAACACCTTGATGTTTTGACGATGTTTTTAAATGATTTTTTCGTAAATACTTGGCGAAAACTGGCGGAAATCGCTTAATTTTTATTTTTTTTTTAATTTTACTATTTTCGGCTATTTTGCTTTGAATCTGGGAAAAAAACGGACAGAAATCTTTTTTTGTACTCTTAACCAAAAAAGCCATGCTTTAGTTATCTGCAGACAATTACTAAAATCATATTTTCGATGAAGGTATAAAAAAAATATATTTATAAAAAAACATAATACACAAATACTATATAGGTCCCAAAAATTTTATTTTTAAGAAGTAGTCCATTGGTAAAGAGGTTTCAAATAAACGAAAAGACTAAGGCAAGCAAAAAAGATTCTTTTTGTTCGATATACCACGAGTGTTACTTTAATTTTTATTTGCGGACACCAGATATTTTTAAATTTTACTGAAAATAGAAACTTATCGGCTGACTTTAAAGAAGACGGCAGTATTTGTGACAGTTCCGCATGACTCTTACATATTTAAGCCCCTTTACACATCTGTTATGAGACGGCGCTCTTCTTGGTCGCCGAAGCTATCTGAAAAAACTCTACGTTCGCACTATCCGACCAAAGCTTTTTGGTCGCGGTGCTGTCAAAATAATGTTGACTTTCATAATGTTTGTGCCGAAATTTAAAAAACGGCATTAACTTTCATTATGTCAACTTTATAGGTTTATATGTTTAGATAACAACAATGCCAGAAATAGTAGTAAGAACGTTACGAAGCAAGGTAGGGGGGAGAGGGGTAGCTGAAAGTATTATTAAGTGTTACAAGGGAGGCAGGGGATATTCACTTCATAACAGATGGGTAAAGTGCCTAAAAATATGTAGTAGTTGTATAACCTTCGTGCCAAACTATCAAAAATAGTGCCGACTTTATTTAAGTCGGGTTATGTCAAGTTTCCCAAGTAGCACACATTGTATACATTAGAATTTGGGACCAAAGTAAAGCTGGGAAAACGTTTTGTCAGCACCTTTTTGGTTGTAAATTAGCTTGTTTAGTTTTTGTAATACTTTTTGCTTTCATAATGTAAGCGCAACCCATTTATTTATTTTATTAAACTTTGCTCAAAAATACTATTCTTTGGGCAGAAAAATATGCAGAATGTTGGCTATACATTAAAGCCAAACTTTGTAGCTTTTTTAAATCAGTTCTGATACCAATAAAAAGCAAATTGGAGCAATAAAGTTGTAAAAACAGAAAATAATATTTTTGGATATAATACAGCAAGTGTAGCTGTCGAGTTTTTTCGGGTCGTTTCCACAATAATGCGCTTTCTGTGCAGGAAGTTGTAAAAACAGTTAGAGAAAAACATGTTCAGCTAAAACAAAGTAACTTTAGCCGTCGGGTTCTCTCGGCTTGCCTCGCGAAAAAAGCCCCGCCCCTTATTCATATTAAGTAGAAAAAATAGTGGAAAAAACATTATTTGCTAAAGTACAGTAATATTAGCTGTCGAGTTAGGTCGCGTTGTTAGTTTCAAAGGCGACCATTACACGAAAACAACCTTAAAAAAACATAATTTTTTACGAAATAAAATAAAAAATTCTATGAAAAGAGTAGATTTTTGTAAGAAGTCAGTTTTTTCCGTCGAACTAGACTAATAAATTGGTAACAAGTACAAATGCTAAAGTACAGTAATATTAGCTGTCGAGTTAGGTCGCGTTGTTAGTTTCAAAGGCGACCATTACACGAAAACAACCTTAAAAAAACATAATTTTTTACGAAATAAAATAAAAAATTCTATGAAAAGAGTAGATTTTTGTAAGAAGTCAGTTTTTTCCGTCGAACTAGACTAATAAATTTACCCTGTTTTGGAAAGGCGACACAGCTCATTTTAAGATAAAGAAAGATTATATTCACAAAAAGCCAGGCATAATTTATATTTATATATATTTATGGGTCTGTTACATAAACAAGAGCCTGTGACCCACACTTTACTAGCGTTGGGTGTTTCAGAACGTTTTAAAACTGTGGGGTGAAAAGTGTTAAGAAATAAATATTAACTGTGCTTGTGTGTGTAATTGGTCTTGGATTACATTTTCAAAAGGTGAGTTTTCTCACGGAGTAATTCGATTTTCCTTATTTTATATTTATTTTGATGTTCTTTTTGTCAATTTTACATCCTAAAGCATTTATTCGCCAATATATAAAAATACAGGAATTTGGATATTTTTGTGGTTAAGCTATTAATTTAAAATATTAAAAGGAATGGATATTGCACCTATGAATATTGCAAAGTGCTTGAGTTGCATATTACCTTACCTCTTTTGTGCAAAACGGCCGTCTAGCGTGTATTTTAGTTGCCGATGTGGAGTGCTTGAGCCACTAGGCATTGTCCGAGTCCTTACATTTTTTTTGCACTGTTATAACGACGGATGTGTTCCGTCGGGTGCGCTGCAGATATGCAGATATTTTGTTTTGTACTACTGAAGTAGACGAGCCACGTAGTACGTTCCTCTAATACCTTTTCCCAATCTCCTAGTACTTCTAACGAAGTACTGCCCTTGACCTAGCGCGTCTTTGTACCAGTGTGCACAGTGCAAAATAGACAGTGCTAGAGTCTTTTTCACCTGAATCTATTACTGATGTGGAGTGCTTGAGCCACTAGGTAAAATATTCTTATCCTACCTGTATTGTGGAGTGCTTGAGCCACTTGCAGATGACCTTTTTCCGTACTATTGGTATAGTACATAGCCTAACCTTAACCACTATCCCATTATTACTCCATATAGGAGTATTTCAGCACTAGCACAATTTTGTTACGCTTGTGGGTGACAGACACAATGCGGTTTGGTTTAATTGAATTAAATAGAAGTATCAATAATAGTCATTAATTAATTGTCTGACTTCAGTACTATTTTAGTATTTTCATGTATACAACCAGTTTATGACTGTTTAATCTTAAAAATTTATATTAACACTTGTTTATTAGCGTTATACTGAATAAATTCATAATAAAGGTAAATTGAATGCTCAGGTTACTCTTTTAATTTCAGGTATGTCACCTCTCATGTCACACATCACCCAGACACAACAGTAGTTTTTATAATTTTGCTTATACAAATAATTTAGTAAGTACAAGTACATTATCTTGGAATTTATTTAAATTGGTCAGTCCTGATTATTTTTAATAGACGCCCTATATATAAAAATTATTGTTACCGCCATTTAATTTAATATGTCCTTCTTCAAGTTTGTAGAAAAAAAAATGGGTCACATTTTTTAAAGTTAAACTAGTTTTAAGTTAGAGATAAATCTTTTTTGGCTATTTTGGCTCCAATCCAAAAATAAAAAAATGTAACCTAAATATTAAATTTAAAAAAAACTAAATATATTTAATATGTGAAGGGCGCGTGTTTTGGTGAGGTTTCGTGATAAATATTATCAGTAAACTGGCTTTCGCATGTCAATTTGGTCCATGGATGAAGCCAAAAATCTGATATTAAGTGTGTTTATAAATAAATATTCCCATCATTCATACATCTATACTTGTGTTTTTAAAAACGCATCAACCATTTATTTGTGTAAAAATGTAGTTTTGTTTTTTGCCATTTTTTCTCTGGGTTTTTAAAGAAATGTTTTTTTTTTTTAAATTAAGTTAACTGAAAAAGCTATATCGGTGCAAAAAGTGCTGCAATGGTCATTGCAGGGACCAAAAAATGATTCCCAAATTGGGCTAGGCGATGTTTTATCAACACTTTCAAGTCGTTGTGGCAGACAACAGCAAAAACCCAATAGTAGAGGAGTTTTGCTAAGTTTTTCCGCATCTTGTGATACCTAAGGTATGTACCGATAAGTCCGTAATAAATGCTGGCATTATCTTTAATTATGTCAACTTTATGGGTGGCACAACACAAGCATGTCTAGATGAGATGTTTAGATGACAACAATGTCAGAAACCTTTTAAACTCCATGCGGAACTGTGAAAAATAGTGCCGACTTTATGTACCGATAAGTCCCTAATGCACGTACTTTATAATTCGTCAAGCACATGATCGTTATGATCTAAATACTAAATCAGAAAATTGTTGCTGGTTATCTGAAAATTACCACTTACCTCAACTTCATATGTAATTTAATATTGAGTCTAATATTCTTGATTAGGTTGTTATACGCGTGTTTAATTGGTTTATATTATATAAGATTGGGTCAACGTATCTGCCAGATGCAAAAGTTAATTTTAAATTTGGTTTTTATTGCTGTGTACCTATTAACTACTTGATGAGATAGCCAGTCTACTAAAAACTACTTGAGAATATATTACTTAGTTTGTTTATACTGGCCTCTTAAAACACTTTTATATATAATAGGGCGGTTTAAACATTTTGTCGTATAAACAACAATAAAACCGTTTTAGGAACTAAATCAATTTTATTTTAAAGCGGATAAGCTGTTAAATTAGCCGTTTTTATTATTTTAATATTAAACTGACATTTACTGAAATTTAATAAAGAACGTATAAACTCTGAAAAAAGCATTTTTATCTAAAACCGTCTTTATATAAAACCAGTTTTAGGAGCGTATAAACGTAGGTAGTAAATGATTCTAATGCAATAACACATCGAATAATACTCGGAGGCATATTTAGAGGGAGTTAGAAAAACTTTTTCTCAAAACCTCCCCAAAGCCGACCACATAAGCCGCTGGTAACAAGTACAAATGAAAGTATGATTTCATCAATTTTTGCGCAATTACTTAAAGATATTCAAGTGAATCCCAACTTATAAATACAAAAAATAAGTGCTCCATCCATATCAGAAGGTCAAAGGTTTGTTATGAGTGGTGCAATATTGCTTCCTCCATTGCGACCTAAGAGGTCTATTGTGACTCATACCTGTCTACAAGTCAGTCTGCCCAACTTCCCTGATAAAGGAAATCAGTCTGTTTGGTGAGACTTCCTCAAAGTCCTGGGGCACTTTCAACCCAAGGCCAAATATTTTCGCCCTTGTTCTCATTAGTACCTAGTGGTATAGGATATGTCCCAGACAACCAAAACACGTCTATGTCACGTCGAGAAGACGTCAAAAATTCGACCAATCACGTAATTTTTGCGACGTCTCCTCGACGTCTGTATCACGTGGGTTTGACCCGCTTTTTGACGTGACTTAAGTCACGTGAACTTGACAATATATTAATTACCGCAAGTCAAAGCGTAAAACGATAATTAAGAGCCTTTCCTTACGCGATTTCGTGCCACTCTTACACATCCTGGAAATTGGGTTAATCTCTTTGCCTGGGCAACAGATGCAAAAGGGTTTTCTTCCATAAAGGCGATAAGTTCATAATCTTGATCATCAGTTGAAAGTTTCAATAAAACAGTCCCTTGTTTTCTGTCTATTGTCTGATCTTCTTCCCATCGTTTTTTAATTTTTATAATCGTGGTTTTACTGCATCCATAATGTCTAGCCACGTCCTTAATTGACCATCCTGGTTGTAGTTTTGCCAGGAGTTGGGCTTTATCAAATAAAGAAATTTGTGGAGGCATTTTTTATTTATTTATCAGACTGAAATACAGAATTAAATACTTTGACAGTTTAAGAAAAATACAATAATGGGTGACGTGTACCATTTTTTTGATGCCGATAGTGTACCTAATGTTATAAAATAACATTAAAAACTTCACATACCGTAACTGAAGTATCTACTAACCGTTAGTAAATCTATAGGAGCGCAAAATCTGTATAACTCTTAAAATATTCCTTTAAATAAAATAAAAAATATATTTTTGAGCAAAAGCAAATAATAAAAAAAGTGCGACGCGCCGACAGGGTTCGAACCGACAACCTACGGGTTGATAGACCAAGGCTTTATCCACTGTACAGGGTAATTCACTATATTTGAAACCCCTGGTTAGCGCCGTTATTGTTGATGATAGAAAAAAAAGTTTAAATGGAAAAGTAATTTTTTAAAAGCCTTCTAATCTATATGACAGATGTTGTCAAATGTCATTCTATATGTCAAATTTAGACATCAAAGGCGTTTTCTCGCGTTGAAATTATTTTGAAATATTATTTGAAACTATTTAGATGTGACGTCATCATTTAGAACCGAGAAAAAATGAGTAGTTCAAAACGCTGACGTAGTTTAGTGTAACCCCACATTTTTTCGTTTTTCTGTTTATTTTTTTGGTGTTTAAAATTAAAATGGATCAACTACTGGTTTATCTAACAAAACCTTCGAGTGTACGGCCCGTTTTAGTAGCATGGACGGCAAGCAATGGAAGCTACATGGATAGTGAAGTTTTTTTTATTTACTGTTCTTTTAAGCCCAGAAAATCATATAAGACCACAGGGATACCATGAAGAATGGCTAACAAGATATCTAGAATACGATTTTTCATACATTTTTACGCAAAAACAAAAAAAAATCGGTTAAAACAAGAATGTAGAAATTTGACGTATCTTCTACGCACGCGTCAGTTTTGAAACTAGAGTGGATTCCGTTTCAAAATATTTTTAATCCGTTTCGATTTGACGTCACCGTTGCAACGCGAGAAAACGAATGTTTCAAACTTTTTAAAAACATTTTAAACAATTTCAACGCGAGAAAACGCCTCAGAACTACTTTTCCTTGGCTAACACATTGTCCTTTGGCAAATTATTTTTTATTTCAATCGAGAACTGCTAGAGATAAACCCTACATATGGTATATTTTTGGAATCAGGAAGAAAAGATCTATCGAAGTTTTAAAAAATATACAGAGTGTTCCATTTATTATAAGAAAGTTGATGTCTGAATTTGACATATGGAATGATATTTGACAATATCTGTCATATGGGCTAGAAGGCTCTTAACAATTATAAAACTTTTCTATTTAGACTTTTTTTTCTATCATCAATAATAAAGGCGCTAACCAGGGGTTCAAAATACAGTGAATCACCCTGTACCATGCGCTTAAAAAGAATAGGTTGAAACCGCGGAATAAGCGTTTTGGCGGATTCTTATTGGTCAACTGAAAAGTGTTATTAAAAAATTAAAGCTCAATCAGAGAATTTTCGCATTTGGTGAGTTTATATGGAAAAGCATCTCTAAACTAAGGGTTACCGGGTTCGTTTCCGGTCATCGATTTTTTTTTCGAGTTCTTTTAACTTATTTCCAACAAACCACAAAGGTCTTGTGGATAATAAGGCCCCACATCGACCTCTCAAAGCGGCCCGACGTCGGTGATTGTCGAAGATCCGTCGGTGGTTGCTTGACACGATCCGACATTGGCAAACTACAAAGTTCGTTAATGCGGGTGCTTAACGAGTCGGTGATTCTTGTAGAGAAGTACCATCATCTTGTCAAGTCCGCATTCTAGTTTTTAAATATCTTTGCTCATTATATATATAATGTTATCTTCCACTGTACAGGAAACATAGTGACATTAGCGCCATCTCTACATACTGGGAAGAAACTATTAAGCAGTTTAAAAATTTTAATGTGACGTACCATCGTCTGGTCGTCGGCATAAAGTGAGGGTGAGCCTCAAGATATTTCCAATCAAATTAACAGCTTTGTGGCAAATGCTGCCACAAAAGCAGTTAAAAAAATTAGCTGGTAGAAAACTTTAAAACAAATATTAATTCAGTCCCAGAAAGTATGTATCATTTTCTCACTTCTTAGGAAGAAATCATAAAAATAATACAAAACTTTAAAAATAAACATAGCTCAGGACACGGTTAAATTTCTAGTAACCTCATTAAATTTGTAGCATTAGAACTAAGCTCTCCACTTTCTTTTATCATAAATAACTCTTTCACCTATGGTTATTTTCCACAAAATCTTAAGTTAGCTTTGATAAAACCGCTAAATAAAAAGAGTAATTCTACTAAAATGGAAAATTATCGACCAATAAGTCTCCTGTCCTCCTTCTCCAAGATTTTCGAAAAAGCTATGTGCAGTAGGCTGGAAGGTTATTTTATGTCAAAAAAATTGTTTAAAAACTCACAGCATCGTTTTCTTAAGGGCAGATCCACTTTAAAATCTAGAACTTAAAAACAAAACGCTAGGGGCCTTTCTGGACCTATCCAAAGCTTTTGATAGTCTAGATCACAAATGTTTATTGACAAAGCTTGAAAAATATGGCGTAAGAGGCCCAACTTTGGATTGGATAAAGTCATTTATTACTGGTAGGTCTCAGAGGGTCTGTCTGGAGACAGATGGCGAGAAAACATTTCCTGAAGCACTAGGCATTGAGCTTGGAATTGGCCAGCGAAGCGTTCTTGGTCCATTTCTCTTCCTTGTTTACATTAATGACCTTGCAGAGTCTGTGACAGATGAATCATCTAGTCTTCTCAATTTTGCAGATGACACAAACTGTCTAATTTGGGCCAAAACACTGGAACAGCTGATTTTAAAAGCAAATACAAATTTGGCGAGGCAGACAAGTGGTTTTGCGGAAATAAGTTGAACTGTGATAAATCTGTTTTTCTTTGCTTCAAAACTGCACAATCTCGAGAACTTTCCACTCTGTTAAATTCTTATCTCATGTACATAAAAAAATAAATTCAGCATGTTTTTCTCTTCGAGCACTTAAAGATTATTTACAACAAGATACCCTTCTCACAGTCTAGTATGCCAACTTTTATTCCACACTTCGCTACGGCATCATATTCTGGGGAAATGCAGTCGGGTCACCTGAAATCTTAACTATACAGAAAAAAACAGTCCGAATCTTACTTGGGATGAAAACAAGAGAATCGTGTAGGGAAAAATTTAAAAGCCTAAACATCCTTACTTTTCCAGCCATATATATTTATGAATGTATATGTTCCTCTTTAAAAAAATTTCTTTATTTAATCAACTTATTCCAGACCATGAACATAATACTAGGAATTTAAATTTAACATTTCCTATTCATAGACTTAATAGGGACTTATCGGTACATAAAGTCGGCATAGCCAGACTCGGCACTATTTCTGACAGTTCCGCACGGTTTCTGACATTTTTGTCATTTGTCATTGTCATTCTTAAAGCTGACAAATTAAAGGCAGGCAAATGCATTATGAAAGTCGAAATTATTTTGTCAGAATCCCTTTAAACTTCGAGCGGAATTGTCAAAAATAGTGCCGTCTTTATTAAAGATAGGCTATGCCGACTTTATGTACCGATAAGTCCCTAATCTGACAGAAAGGAGTCCTTTCTATGCGTGTGTCAGGTTTTACAACAGACTTCCTGTGTTTTTAAAGCAGGAAAATCAATTAATTGAATTTAAAAAAAGAGTAATTTAAATATCTTGTTCACATACCTGGAATACTTACCTCCTCATATACTTTCTTAATCTATCTTATCTCTTAGACACATTGTATTTTTTTAAAGTGTTTTACACATGTTTACTCTTATCATGACGTTATTTGCTTAATTATTCGTCAGTTGCCGATTCTCGACCGATTAAACAAAGTTCCAATCGGACCATTATCGGCCCTAAAGCAGATAAGGTTTGCGTTGGCATAATGTCGACTACAGTGAATCGCGCCATCGTCAGTTGCCGATTCTCGACCGATTAAACAAAGTTCCAATCGGACCATTATCGACCCTAAAGCAGATAAGGTTTGCGTTGGCATAATGTCGACTACAGTGAATCGCGCCATCGTCAGTTGCCGATTCTCGACCGATTAAACAAAGTTCCAATCGGACCATCATCGGCCCTAAAGCAGATAAGGTTTGCGTTGGTATAATGTCGACTACAGTAAATCGGGCCATCGTCAGTTGCCGATTCTCGACCGATTAAACAAAGTTCCAATCGGACCATCATCGGCCCTAAAGCAGATAAGGTTTGCGTTGGCATAATGTCGACTATAGTAAATCGGGCCATCGTCAGTTGCCGATTATCGTCCGATTAAACAAAGTTTCAATCGGACCATCGTCGGTCTTAGAGTGCTGTCGGCATAAAGTCGACTGTAGTAATGTGGACCTCCGTCAGTTGCCGATTATTGACCGAAAACTGAAAATCGCAATCTGTCCAACATCGGGCCAGCGTGTAGTCGCCGATGCCGACACACTACCGACGTTGTCGACATTGGCCCGATTCAATGCCGACGATTTGCGTTTGCTGGGTTCCATTCTATTCTTGTGTTGGTTGAGTCGGCACTGAATTGTATACAGACTTGTGATTAGTGATTATTTTCAGGCTGTTCCTTGTTAGTTGCAGGATCTGCTTTGCTCTACGTTTCTCTGGCTTATTCAGAAAGGCTTTGAAGTGGTGCTGTTTCGGAGTTGAGCGACAGTGCTGCAACCCTTTTCTTTCAACTCACTAGGATATTTCCCTATTCACGGTGACTTTAGTTAGTCCAATGCAGGGCCCTGGCCCTAAGAATGCAGATTCGCCTCAGGAAGAGAGCCGACTTTTTGGTTTCCTTTAATTCCTGTGTAGCCCGAGACCCATACAAGAGTAATTTTGTTGGTTTCACAGATCTTTGGCAGAGTTTGAGGGAAGTTCCAAAAGTGGATCTTATTTGAGCTTATTGCTTTCAGAGCAGCTTGGCTATCTGATATGATTTTACTTATTAGAGATGCCTTTGTCGACTATTTCTTTTGCACAGAGTTCCATGGCGTAAACCTCGGCTTGGAAGATGGTAACAAGGTTACCGAATTCACCCGCTCCCATGCCCTCCTTGGTTTTTGATCCGTCTGTGTACCAGGTAAGTTGATTTATATTTCCCTCCCATTCTTCCCTCGTTGGAAACAGAACCTTCAAGCAAGCAATTTCGAGCTACGGAGGAATTTGGAAAGTCTGCATTTTGGGATGGGGTCTAAAACTTTTTATTGTGTCAAATTTCTGTTTATAAATGACTATTTTGTAGACTTTTTAAAGCAAAATATTACTGCTAAACTAGATTTTATCGGTCACTTTTAGTTTCGGAGATATAACACAAAGTTGATATTTTTCTTATGCAATGACCCTTTTTTTATATATAATTTTTTATTTCTTTCATATATTTTTTTTATTTTCTATAAAAAGTGGGTAAAAAAAGTAAATAAGATAGTACAAAAAATAAAAATATATAAAGCATTAAAAAAATAAAACACAAAGTATGATACATTATTTTAGAAGGAATTTTAAGCTGATTTTAAAAATCAAATATTATAAAAGGTTTTCTAAAAGAAAAATACAATATACAAAAAAACTAAAAGTGACAAATAAAATCCAGTTTGACGTCAGATTCTGCTTTAAAAAAATCTACAAATAAAAAAGTTAAAGAACCTATCCCAAAATGCCGAATTTTCAAAAATCCCCAGTTTGACATATAAAAACGCAGTTTTCACCTTTAATTTTCTCTTAAAAATTTAGCTACGCAAGTGGGTGTCAGTTTTTTCCAACTTCTCTGAAGTACCCGAAACCTTCCAAAACCATCGAATTTTGGACATCCTGGACACGTTTTTTGGTTTTGTGTTTCTAATGACAAATGTTCCTTAAATTAGTAAGGACCAAACTGTAGGTATTAAATAGAAAAACTTATCTAACTCACTGGCGCACCGAGGGGGGTTTCTTCTTCAAATTAAGTTTTTTTTTATTATTTATTCTTAAAAACACCCTCGAAGTCAACTCCTGGGTGCGCTAGTGTCTAACTTAATTTGCGATACAAGATTTTTAAAGCAGAATAACGAAGTGATATGTTATTTTTTGCCAGTTTAATAAAGTTAAGGACGTTGTTAGAATCTGAGAAATTGTTTTTAGCAACACTGTATGGGAAATCAAATTTTACGTCATTGAATTTGTTTTCCGTGGCAACGCGGAGACTTTATTTATGTTTATCCACAGTGGGACACCAGAGATTTTTTAGCACCGGGTCAAAAATTTGGGGTTAGGTTACTTATTTTGACTTTTCGCGTTCTGCGCCGCTAAAGAACCAAGTAAAATACTAAAATAAAAGAAAACCATTTATTGCAGAATTACCTGCTAAAGAAACGCTACCCAACTACGTATTAAAGTAACTGGGTGTAATGTTTAGGGTTGCATTTACAGGTGCATTTATAATTGAATTAGAAACACTCCCGCTAGCTGATACCGACAACAGGTTAACTTAAAAGCATGCAGATTTAAAAATCGGCTACTGGCGCTAGACGAAATAATCGTATTCTATTTTAAACAGGAGCGTCAACGACTAGCAAGAGTCTTTCTAACCTCTAAATGGAGCTTTACTGACCTGTTTTGTTATTACTCAAGTATCCGTGTGTTTTTGACATTGATGTTCTAAAACCTATCCTTAGCACTCCAAGATTTCACTAGTACAATTGCACATATCTATGCCGGAATAATTTAAATTTTTAAAAAAATGGTTGAATCGAAGAAAAAACAAAATTATGTGGGGTTACGGGCGCCGAATATTTCTATGCGAATTCCTAGTAATCCCAGCGAGCCAGTAAAGTTCTCTTGGTTCTTTGATAGACTCGGGGTAATGCCCGCGCAGCGCTAGGCCTTTTTAGGCAGGCGACCACACACGCGGAGTGGTTTCATCTTTGTTTTAGAACAATGTTTTTGAAAACACATTTTTGAAAGATAAAATAACCTCGAATGGTTTTCTGTCAGGAAACGTAAAAATACTCTTCTGTCCCACTGCGGCCCGATTTAAAGTTTGTTGACAAAACACCTGCAGTTACCATGGAATCGTCTAAATTCTGCGGTCTATCGACCAACACTTGAACTGCGTGTGTCTCCCAAATTCAATAAAGTGTGACTGATTGATCGGTTTTCTTTTCCGGAGTGCACAGGCTCTTAGAAAAAAGGAAACTTAGTTTTTATTTTGGCTAAAGCAAGAAAATATAAAAAGGAAAAATGTAATCCAGAGGAAACTGTGAGTATTTCTCAATTTTTTTGTAAATCGGGTTTGTTCTTAACCGCAATTATTTTGAGGTTTTTGGGTAGATGACAGCACCAGAGCTTTTATTTTGAAGAAAAAATAATTAAGAATTTAGAAAAATCCTTCAGATATTTTTGTTAAACATTTAAAAATGATCACCCCTGCAAAATTTCAGCTAATTCTGATGTTTAGTTTTCTCTGTGCACTCTGGCAAAAGATTAAAAAATTAAAGAACAAGGCGTTACCATTAGTACTCTTTTTTACTTAAAATCTGGGGAGAAACTATAGTCTTAATTAAGAGGTATACAATTAAATCAGCGATGCCAAATGTCAAGAATATTAGCAACTGAATATTTTTCAGTACAATTTACTCATATATTTTTGGCTGTTAATTAGCTTCAAAAACTAAAAACAAATCAAGTGACCTATGCTTTGCATGCACCATACACACATGTCCTTAATAAATTAAACTGAATAAGTTCACCTTGATATTCGGTTGCGTGCGTTTTTTTACTTAATCGCATATTTCTTGCAGGCAGTTGATTTAATTAAGTGCACCAATAATATCGTAATTTTAGGGAGTGTCTATTTTCTTTGTTGTTATTTCTTTATTTAATTTTATATTACTTAAGTGTTGGGGAGTAGATACTTGAGGGTCATAGTAGCTCCTAGGAAACTATTTTCTAATATGCCTCAGTAACTTCATAGTCGTCTATTGCTCTGCCTATTATGCCTTTATACAGGTAATATTATACTGGCCAGAATTGCAACAACTATTATAATTGTTGTTTGTAGGTCTTAGGTAGGTAGTCTTAGACTTTGGTTTAATTTTTGTTACAGTCTTAATCATAAAAAACTTAAAACCACTGTTTCTTATGAAAGTGTTCATGCAATGCTTTTGATCATGCTTTGTCATAGGTTTAGTCACAGTCCTAGGAAAAAGCTGGCAACTTTCAACTTTTATAACTAAAATAACGAGTATTACTATAATAAATATAAGTGCGCATACGCGAGTTCCAAATTTTAAGTATGGCGCCCAAGTATGTTGACAAGAATTACATCAACATCTTCAAACATTTTATACAGGCAAAATTAAAAGCAAAAAAGTGTTTTGTAGGTTCCAAAAAAAATTGTTTCTATTAAACCTTATTTTCTTTAAAAACAAACTACAAAAAAATAAAAGTAAACAAAACAAACATCAAAAAAGTGAGGTTAAATGCACTTGCTCGGTGATTGTTATGACTATAATAAAGACAAGTAAGCACGGTGAGCAATTTTTAAGACTAAAACTATAACTAACACTATAACAAAACCAAATACTAATCAAGTATAGCCACTTAAAGTTAATTTTGAGTTTTATCAGCATTTGTATCCTTATCTTTATCGAGTCGACTAATCAAGTAGGTGCACTTTTAAAATAATGGCGAATGCGTGACAGCTCCAGCTGATTAAATGCACGCAAACCTCGTTAGGTACAATAAGGGAGTCCTAACGTTACGACCACCCCTGCATACGAAACGATGTTTTGACGCATTTGATCAGCTGGAGCTGTCACGCATTCGCCATTAGTTTAAAAGTTCACCTGCCGATAAACCCGAAAATTAACTTTGTGTCTATTATTTCATTGTTATATGATGTATACCAAAACGTGTAACTATTTTTATATATTTTATTTTCTATGGCGCCTATTATCGGATATAGTATATTTCCTAACAAGTGCGAGAAGTGATACATTGCCGCACGCAAAAGCAGTTAGACGAACAACGCGGAGCGGAGTTCGGATAAACTTTAAGTGCGGGAATGACGCTTCTCGCACGTGTTAGGAACAAATTTTTTCTACTGGGGTAAAATTCTTACATAAATTTTATTTTTTAAAAATTAAAGAAAAAATGCGACGTCGAAATTGGTTTTGACAAGGTAGTGTTTTTGACTGACACTGAGAGGCTTATTTTTATTTGTTGTTATGAAGATTCAGGCTGCCAAATAAAAAGTAAGTGCGGGAATACCTCGGGGTAAATTCATTCTCGCACTCGGTGCGGGAATGAGACACTTTGCGAAGCAGTGGCGTAGCTATCATCGAGCAACTCGAGCCAAAGCCTCGGGGCCCGGCGATGCAAGGGGGCCCACTGCACAGTCAGTATTTCCAGTAAACAAAATTGTTAATTTATTTTACCAAACCATCTAAAACTTGATGTTAATTTTATTAGGCCTGCACTTTTCCCCCTCTCTAACCCAACCTAATATAAGGTGACCAACCGTCCCGGTTTGGCCGGGACAGTCCCGATTTTTAACCATTTGTCCCGGGGAAAAAATCCGTCCCGGATAGTCCCGATTTTTCAGCAAAAGTTCCGGTTCGCCCCGGTTTTAATACCACTGTATCTTTTAACTTTCAAATCACTTCAATTAAAAAAGCGGATGTTCCCTGACATCTATAAATTTGAATTGAAACCTTACTTAAATTATTTTTTTTTAAGTATTTTGGAAAATACATGTTAATATTATTAGGGGTGCATATAAGAAAAAATACATGATAAGTATAAAATACATTGAATGGCCGGAGTGTCACGGTTTTGCCCCTTTAGGAGTTGGTCACCTTACCTAATATCACAACTCTCATACCCAATTTTTATGGAATTGATTAGGTGACAGGTCAAATTGAGAATCGATTCAGAGGTATGATGACGGTATGCGATCCTTTTACATACATTACAAGTTCTAGTGAAAAAATTCTTCTACAAAAGTGTAAATGCTTTCGTAACAAATATTCTGAAATTATTGTAAAAAACTATCTAAATAATAATATGTAGATTAGCTTAGCTTTTGAGTTAATTATTAAACAATACGGAGTTC
Source organism: Oxystoma pomonae (assembly GCA_963921995.1). Lineage (NCBI taxonomy): Eukaryota > Metazoa > Arthropoda > Insecta > Coleoptera > Brentidae > Oxystoma > Oxystoma pomonae. The sequence continues at coordinate 86,994,654 of OY998168.1, read as the reverse complement.
TAGAAAGTAACTTTGTTCAAATATTTACCGCATTTTTATTGTTTTGAACATTGCCGGGAACAGTGGCCAAGCAACAATTTTCTGACCAATGACTACATACTTCACCTAAATGGACGTTAATTTGGGTGTCTAAATAAGTGATCTTCAGACGGTCGTACATATTACGACAAAATTCCGTTGCTTTAACGTTAGATAATACTGCAGTAACATTGTTACCGTCTACCCAACCTTTAGCCGACTTGTCACGCGTTGGTGCATTTTCTAGTAAACCAGTGACGTCGTGTGGACGTTTTTATGATACTCTAGTTACGTCCTGCCGACGTATCAACGTCTAAACAAACTTTCACATTATGTGAACTTGCGACGTTTCTGGCCGGTCTGGCGACGTTTTCCGGCCGGAGTTTTGACGGACTTAAGTGCCCTTTTCTTGTGAAGAAGAAAAGTTTCCAAAGAAACTAAACATTATATTCTCCTTCTTTGCCGTACTTATATACGGCAGATCGCCCTATCTCTCTCTAGATTTTAAATAACTGGCTCAACTGATCAGGAGCCTAATTCTTGAATCTCGAGAGAAGGATCGATCCCTCAAGAGAAGGGATCAATCCCGGGGAATGATCCCATCCCTAGAAAAAATAAGCTTTTCCTTGAAACCTTTTCAAAAAATTAGATTGAAAATTATACATTTGGGATTGATATACAATGGTACTGATCCCTGGCTTTGGAGTCGGGAGCGGGAACACCCAATTTTTGATAGAATGGAATGAGCGATCACCGCTCAAGAATACCAAATGCGTTCGACGTTGGATCATTCGACAGAAATCTATGTCGTTCCCTGCTCAAGAATTGGGGTCCTGAAAGAGAGATGATATTATCCTACAAGTATATGGGCGAAAGAGAAAGACTGGTGCTCTTTAAACGGTAATGTCTGATCCACAGCTTTACTTCTTGCCGCTCACTAAAAATGCTTTTTGCTTTTTCTTCCAAGAAGTAGGATCTTTGAAGTGTCCTGCCATATTTAAAAAAACTAAATTTAATTTCACAGTTCACCGACCATTTATTTAGAAAAAATCGAATAAAAAGTAAGGTTATGTTAACTGTCATCGGCGGAATTGTTGCTGCGTTTTTCAGTCGCACTGTAGTCCATTTACGTGTATTTTTTGGAATTCTCATAATATTCGCCATTTTTGATGCCGTCCTTTATGTTCGAAGTGGCCGCCATTGTTTATATTTACTAAACACGCAAAAAATTTTGGAGACGTTTTCTGTTTTGGGCGAGATAGGTATTGGACCATGGAATCATAAAAAGAGGGCTTTAGTAGCATCCATTTTTTTTACATTAAAAAAAGCAATATTTTTCGTTTAAACACAAACAAATCAAGGGCGCTCGTGTTGTTTCCTTCTTTTTCTAAGCATATTTGTCAGTAAATCGAATTGCCTTTTTAAATTTTGCTCCCATAGGGGCCATATAAATACTATTTAATAAACCGTAATTATCAAATTATAATTTTTTGCTTGCCATTTTCTAAAGTGTATAAAAGTAAATTCATTTTAGTAACCGAAAATCCCAAAGTTTGAGATGGGCAACATTTTGGGTAGTGAAACACCACCAAAAAATCAATAACAAACAGGGCGCTAGTGTAGTAATTTTGGGTCGCATTTTACGACGTAACAAGAACGATTACTATGTCGACTCCAGTCACTGCACAACGACGCAAGGACTCAAAAATCATCCACCATTTCGGTGTAAATTCGAGTCGGCATGTTGGCTAAAACGACGTCGCATTATAACGTCGGGTCGCATTTAACAACGTCGCTACGCCGTTAAATTACTGCTGGGGTGAAAACTCTTCAGAGGACGTTTGGTAAATTAAAACTATTTAAAGATTACTTAAGAATGAGTCAAAGTGGATTAAGCAGCTCAGCTTTACTTTTAATTAAAACGAAAGTTGCTTACGAAATGGACTTAACCACTCTAATAAAAGAATTTGCCGATGAAAAAGCAAGAAAAAGGAACTTTTAAATTATTTACCTCTCAAGACTTGCCTTTGTTACAGATAATGTTAACAATAAAAATGCGGTAAATAAAATAAATAACAATATTATATATCTAATAATATTTTGAGGTGGTAAATTGTTGCCAAACTAAAATAAATATTTGTTTTTTTACAATAAAGAAAAATACCAACCTTTGGTAGTATTTTATTTACTTGAGTAAAATACAACTTTAGGTACCTAGCACGTATTTAGTTTTTATAAAAAAATTTACATTTATACATTTATTAGTTGGGGGGGGGCATAAATTGTTGCGAAGAAGTAGGTACTTCTCGCACGGAAATAGAAAAAATATCTTTCGTAATCCCAATGCCTTAGTCTTCACTGGAATTATAGGAATCTAGCGCACATCAGCAATTTTTCCGGTAAACGTCAGACAAACTAGTATTTATCTCGGCTAGCAGTAAAAACCACAGAAATCAGTAAGCATCGGCCAGTAAATTAATTATAGATTTTTCTCCTCCGTTATTTCAAGAAGTGAAGCAATAGAGAATCAGTTGACTGTTACATGACCTTCACACATTTAAAATGTATACAAATTCAATCTAACATAGTGATGTGCTTGTAAGATAATAGGGACTTGTCGGTATATATAAAAGGGACTTACCGGTACATAAAGTCGGCATAGCCTGACTCGCCACTATTTCTGACAGTTCCGCACAAAGCTTGAAAGGTTTCTGACATTTTTTTCATGTTAACATTTCATCTAAACATGCTCATATTGTGACATTCTTGAAGTTGACAAATTAAAGTTAATGGGCAGGCACAAACATTATGAAAGTCGACATTATTTTGATAGCAAAGATGATATATTTAGACAACAAAAATGCCAGAATCCCTTTAAACTTCGTGCGGAATTGTCAAAAATAGTGCCATTTTTATTAAAGTCAGGCTATGCCAACTTTATGTACCGATAAATCCTTAAAGTTTGCATAGCCTGACTTTAATAAAGTCTTTAGGGATTTATCGGTAAATAAAGTTGGCATAGCCTGACTTTAATAAAGTCAGCACTATTTTTGACAGTTCCGCATGAAGGTTAAACAACTACTACGTACTTTTATGAAATTACTGGAACAAATCCTCGCATTTTTCGGGAAAACACAGATATTTTTATCAGGACTGACTATTATGACAAACTTCAGATTAGACCGCGCTCTTCTTGGTTGCCAAGCCTATCCGAAACCTACGTTCGGACTATCCGGCCAGAGATTTTTTTGAGCGCCTTACTGTCAAAATAATGTAGACTTTTATAATGTCTGTGCCAAGGTTTCTGCCGACCTTTAATAAAGAACGCCATTAACTTTAATTATGCTAAACTTTATAGGCGGCACAATATGAGTATGTTTAGATGACAAAAATGTCCCTATTAGACATAGTAGCAAGAACGTTAGGTAAACTTGAGGGCCATCCATAAATTACGTAACGAAGCATTTAGGGGGGAGAGGGGTAGCTGGAAGTGTCATAAAGTGTCACAAGGAGGTCACTATGTGCCTATACGTAGTCCCTAATCATACACCAATAAATCTATACTAATAAAAGAACGGTAGTCAACATCAACTATAAACGCACAGGTCAAACCACTTGACTTACAGTTATAAAAATTTAAGGACATATTGCATTTAATTGTGACGTAGGCGCTCGCTAAGAATTGGAGATTAGAAACTGGAGATTCAGAAATAGATGGAATCCTGTTTCAGCGTTTTTTTACCAACTCCCTCTCATATTTGATAAAAATTTTGATCGGTTAAAACATCGGTTGTTGGGTATCAAACTCAAGGAAATGAAGCCCGGAATCGAAAAAAGTTTTCTATTAACTTTTGCAATTTTTTAATACCCGTCCCCCCTCCCAACCTCATATTTAATGAAAATATTGACCGACTAAAATATGACTTGTGTGGTATCAAACTAAAGGAAATAAAGTCCAGAATCGAGGAAAGTGCTCTATAATTTTGCCTCCACGTCACCACCATGTTCGATAAAAACAATCAACTGTTAAAAAAATAAGTTACCTATAAAACCGGAATCCAAGAAAGTGATTTTTTTTTTGCAAAAAAAAAATTCTTGGAGAATTTTGCTGAATTTGGATTTCTGGGGAATACATAGGCTTTCTTTCATCAAAATCGGTTCACAAGAACAAAAGTTAGCAAAAAAAAAACTTCAGGCAAAGTATATACTCGAGTAGATGGAAGGGTTTAAGAGGCTAAAGGTTTGAGGGCATGAAAGTGGGGTAAGAAGTTGAAGGAGGGGGAATCTACAATTTTAAAAACGCGAACGAAGTCGCGGGCGGCCAGCTAGTGAATTATAATTCACCTACGTTTGTACAGGGTGGTCCAAAATCGAGGGGCCTCTATAGCTTTGGGCTTTTGCAGCATAGTTAGCCCAAAACTAATATACATGTTACGAGCTCGATTTTCAAGAGAAGTCGAAAACTAAAAACCGCATTGCGATATGTCAAAGCATTTCTGAGCTACAGGGTGATTCTCAAAAATGTGCGTTTCTAAAAACCCTCTACAACTTTTTTATTTGTAAAGATAGAGATTTTCATTAAAAACATTTTTTGAAGATTTTTTAAATCTACCTGTTTCACCGATTTTGTCTTAAAGCCTGTAGTTCACGAGATATAACACAAAGTTACATTTTTTTGAATGGAATACCCCAATTTAAAAAAAAATAGTTTTGTAATAAAATTTCCTATTAAACGATGCCACTTCAGCAAAATAATGCGCTATACTTTCAACATGACGGTCCAACTCCTCACAATGCACGAGACTACTAATTTGGTAAATATTGGATCGGAAATAAAGGTCCTATATATTGGCTCCCCAGCTCTCCAGACCTGACCCCTTGCGACTTCTTTTTGTGGTGGGAGAGTCAAAGACCTTGTATTTCGAAATCGCTCAACTACTAGAAGGGAATTGGAAGAGGCACTTCGTACTGCATTCAGGCAGCTTCGTGCGGTAGAACTTCTTAATGCAGAAAATAACGTCAAGAGAAGATGAAGGATACGTTTACAAGAAAACGGCCTTCAATTTGAGCATTTGTTTTAGAATTAAAGAAAATTGTTAGATGTAGATTTTAGGTGTTACCTATTTTAATTAATAAAAATTTTAAGTAAAAACTTTTAATAATTTTATTTTTGTTTATTATTTTAGGGTTGGTAATTATAGTGAACTAGAGGTTAAAGTTCGAGGTTGCTGTATCCCCTCGTGTCGTAGCCAACTTGATTTTGTATGAAAAAAAAACAATAAAATTTTATTTACACATTTAGGGCGCGCATAGCGCCTACTATGGTAAATATCAAAATATGCAAATATCTTTTAAACTATTTAATAAAAATAGGTATGGCACATTGTTCGACAGGAAATTTAATTAGAAAACTGATTTTTTAGAAAAATTGGGGGTATCCCATTTAAAGAAATATAACTTTGTGTGATATCTCGGGAACTAAAGGCTTTAAGAGAAAATCGGTGAAACAGGTAGATTTGTCTTTAAAAAATCTTCAAAAATTGTTTCAATGAAAATCTCTATTTTTACAAATAAAAAAGTTGTAGAGCGTTTTTAGAAACGCACATTTTTGAGAATCACCCTGTAGCTCAGAAACGCTTTGACATATCGCAATGCGGTTTTTAGTTTTCGACTTCTCTTGAAAATCGAGCCCGTAACATGTATATTAGTTTTGGGCTAACTATGCTGCAAAAGCTCAAAGCTATAGAGGCCCCTCTGTACAGAGCATAATCGGCTAATCGGTCATAAACTATTTAATTGTTTACTAGACTGGAAGCAAACCAACGACCATCATTGATTGTTGCGTACAAAAAATTGTATTTTATAAAGGGGTAAAAAATGTTCTTCCGGATAAGATACTCTCTAGTCCAAAAGTAACACTTGATAAAATTTTCTTTGGCATAAAATAAGTGCAACTTTTATCAACTTTGGTATGTAAGAAAATTTGTGGCGAAAATAATACTGCAGTAACGAGGTTTTAACCAAATTATTATTTGTGTTCATTGTTCATACATGCTATTGCAAAAACGGTACCATATTATATTATTTTGTTGGTCGCAAACAAATTAGAATTTAATTCCAAACAATGAACGCATTAATTTTCTTGCATACTTGTGTTAGAAAAAGGAAAAGAATTCCATAAAATATGATTCCATTCTAACGTTCAAATGTTCTAAAGTGCCTCCTCTCAACATTGCTATATGTTTTTCTTACCTTTGATAATGCGTTCTTTAAAGGTATAATTACACAGAAGAACATGCTGAAACAAAAGCTCGGGCAAAAGATCTGAAATTTTTGGCGCGAACATTTTTGTAAGCATTTCTTTGAACATTTTGTTCGGGTAAATTTTTGAGCTAATGTTATTGCTCCAACATTCTCTCGAAAATTTCCTTGAGCCTTTTTATACGAGCTTTTGCTCGAACTTTTCTTTGAACATTTTGCTCATAAGGCTCGCGTAAATGTTTGTCGGCATTTCAACATCAAAGGAAAGCTCGTCTGTGTAATTGCGCCGTAAGCCCCAATAAAATACCCAATAATATTAATCATATCGACTTTGAACTGCGACGTAAGAAGTGACAAAAACTGGCTTTGCGGAGGGGAGGGTGGTTGAGCAAGTGACGTGAGAGGATTAATTTCAAAACCGACCCAACCTCCCTCTTCGCTACGCCACTGCCTTAAGGGAAATTCCAATAAAATGCGAAAAAGTAAAAACTTTTGTTAAAATTGGACTTTCGCTTCTTCCAATTAGTTAATCTAAAAAACTGTTGATCAAATTTGTATCAAATTTTGTACGGCGAAAATTTAAAGCATTAGAGACCTTTTGCACCTATAATGTTGATGCCCTTTTACTTTATCGCTTATTTCGGGCATGCGCAGTTTCGAGGTAATAACGGAATCCCTTACTAACCGATAAAGTTTGACGTTACCTGCGGAAGAATACCGTATCCCTTATAATTGAAGTAGAAAAACAAAATATTTAAATTAATTTTTGAATACAAATACATTCTCTATTCTTTTTAATTGTAAAGATAAGTGTCAATTTTTGTTTAATCATTTTCTTTGGCTAGAATTTCGTAAGAAATGTAAAACAATGATTTGCACTGGCAACTATGACAAGTGATTCCGATCTGTTTATCATAACCTCCCTTTTCTGTGTTGTTTTTAAGTTTTTAAAGATTAATAATAGTTAAAATTCACCGTAAAAAACACAAGAATAAGATATTATAAATGAAAAATATTATTGGACAAACTCTTTTTGTAAATCTTTGTAATAATAGAGACATAAAGCTGCTTGTAACTCATCGCGGTATACGTATCCGCATCTAGCGAGAACCAAGCACATTGATTAGTCAGAAACTTGTAGCACGTTCGAAAAGAGCAGATATATGCTAATTTAAGGTGTTTCTAAACGCAATAGGTGCTGAGATACGATACGTGTGCCGTACCGATACGTGATACCTAACGCATCTCAACACCTATCGCGTTCAAGAACACCTTAGATTAGCATATATCTGTTCTTTTCGAACGTGGTACAAGTTTCTAACCAATTAATGTGCTTGGTTCTCGCTAGATGCGGATACGTATACGGCGATAAGTTAGAAATAGCTTTATGTCGTATATGTATATATATATATATATATATATATATATATATATATATATATATATATATATGTCGTATAAAGTCGGCCATAAACAAAGCAAAGGCGGCGTGCAAAAGATAAAAATGCTGTCTTAAAAATAACGTGAAGTTAGCTACGTCACAATGCGTTATTAAGCGATGAAGTCACCTAACGGGAATTTTTTATAAGAGGTGCAAAAGGTCTCTATTATCCCGAAACCATTCACGTGATTTTGCATCATTTAAAATTTTTTCATAATTTTACAAATCCTTAAAATGTTTAATTCACGGTAAAAATTATCGATTATTTTATAAAGCTAAATCAAAACAAGATATATATATTTTTTAAAAAACCACGCGAATGGTCTGTGGGAGATACCAGAAGCCTCCGCTGTGCAAAATTTTGATAATTTTTGACGTGCGGTTTATCTGTTTAACTAAACGAACTGTTTTTAGAATTCAAAGTCACTCTTATAATATGTGTTCTGGCTGACGATAGTTACCAAACCAAATAAACTTTCTAAATGCTGCCATTTTATAAGATAAAGCTAGCGTAGATATAAATTTCTGTGTTAATTTTTTTTTAGAAAAAGTATTTTGTTAGTGTAAATACATTTTGACGATCGTTAACCGCCCCCCTACTTATACTACTAACACTACTACAGCAGCTAAAAAGTATACTTAACTGTAGCATGTCCCTTTCTAATAAACATTCACTAGACCCAAATAAAAATTTAATAATGGTCAAACAAATATTTATTTGGCATGTTTTATGAGATGTTCTTTTGGCCCGGAATTTCAATGACAAGTGTGTTAATAGTATACCTGATTCCTAAGGAATTTGAAAAGTTACGCAGTTAAATGGCCACAAAACCTTAAAAAAATATATGAAAATAAGGCCACTTTTTGCAGAATTTTTCTAGACGATACCGAAAGAAAACAGATTAATGGGTTAGAACTTTATAGGGCTATTTTGTTTGATTGAAAAGTGTTTTTACTTACCGCCAGCTCATAATACTAGTTTAACGAGCGTACTAACACGACTGTAATGGACCATTTACGATCCTAGGATAATAATGAAGCTTAGACGTAAATCGTAAGAGAGCGCCAAGCGACGAAACTTTCTTTCATAAGGGCACTGATTGACGCAAAACTGAAAATTTGTAAAATTTTTTTAAGTTTTCAAAAATTTGTAAAATTTACGAAATTTTCAAAAATTTGCAAAATTTACGAAATTTTCAAAAATTTAAAAAAAAATAAAATTTTCAAAATTCCAAAAGAAACCACAAAATTTCCAAAAATTTTTAAAACTTAGAAAAGAAAATTCTTAAAATTTTAAAAAATTTAAACATTTTCAAAATTCAAATTTTAAAATTTTATGAAATTTTCAAAAACTTGAACGTCACAATTATGTCTTAATTCTCTAAGAAACAGTAATGTTGCATAAATTATGTATGTACTTAGAAGTGAATGAACACTCAGATGAATTAATACACTCACTTTCGACTCGCGTCTCAAACTTCATCTTCGCGTGTAATGACAATCATAACATGCTTGCTATGTAAACTACTGTTAACGTGCAAAATGCAGTCTTTAACGTGATAGTATCAATTTATAACTTGATACGGGAACTAGGGCGAATTGTTGCATATAGGCACTCTAATATTGATATGCCTCTAGGTTTGATCAGATAACACTATACAGCACACGATTTGCGAATAAAATTCGCCTTGAACAAAGTCTTTGTTCCGAATTCGCATAAATCGTTCCGGAAATATACATGGCAGTGTGAATAGCTTTCGAGAATTTCAGGATTTTTAAGTTTTTAATGCAATTCCTTCGGCAATTCCCGGAAATAAACTTGTTTTAAGGACTTTTTCTTTAATTTATCTTCAAATAGTCCAGGTCCCATCGTATACCCCCGCAAAAAATCTAGGTCCGGAGATTTTGACTTTTGATTCATGTTTTTGGATCATTGTAGATGTAATTTATCTTCGGTAGACATTGATCACCCGGGCCAAACTACTTTAGTAATTACCCTGTATTTTTGTATTAAGAAGTTTAAAATTTGAATTTTTTGGTGTGTTTCCCTTGTGCAAAAAGACTAAGTATCAAAAAGTACTTGGCCAATCGAAAAAAGAAAACCACTGATCGAAAGACGATTTCTTTCTGCGTTTTATGTATTATATTCTATGTCTATTAAAGATAGAGGTTGCCATGGAAACCGAGATAAACAGAATGGTTACGCCAAATTATGTACGTTTTCAAAAAAAATTCGCGGATTCAATATATCTTTTCTGATTTTATTTATTTTTAGGGATTTTATTCGTTAAGCAAAGATAAACTATATTTAAATAAACGTTTTTTATATATTATACTATTATTATTATATTTTTGATAAACCAAGGCCCTTCATTGCTGGCTCACCTTGTACACTTACAGGAAAATAGTAGTGACAAAAAATGTTTGTTAGGACCTTCTCTATCACATATTAAAAAAATTACAAAAATTGAACAATATTTTAAAAACTTTCATTTAAAGTCGTTTTTTGGAGACTGTATAATATTGAAAATTACAAATAACCTCCCTAAAAATAAATAAAATCCGAAATTTTTTTTTGGAAACGTACATAATTTGATGTAAACATCCTGTTTATCTCGGTTTTCATGGCAACCCTTACCTTTATTAGACATAAAGCATAATACATGAAACGCAGAAAAAAAATTATCTTGCGATCCGTGTTTTTCTTTTTTCGATTGGCCAAGTACTTTTTGATATTTAGCCTTTTTCCACAAGGGAACACACAAAAAAATTCAAATTTTATACTTTTTAATACAAAAATACAGGGTGGTCCCTAAAATAGTTTGGCCCGGGTGATCAATGTCTACCCAAGACAAATTACTGCTACAATGATCCAAATACATGAATCAAAAGTCAAAATCTCCGGACCTAGATTTTTTTGCGGGGGTATATTGCCAGGACTAAAATAAATTGAGTAACATAATTATGTATGCGGGGTGCACATTTAAGGGTGGATATTGAAGGGGAGGAGGGGGCGGGAAAGTAATTATCTCTTCTGGACTCCAAAAATGTTCAAGAATTTCCTCCAATTGTGCAAAAAATTGCATTTTTAGTCTTATTTTCTCAAAATTTTCCAGGCACGCCCTTCACACCGTACGTACTAATCAATATTTATCTCAGTCAAGCCATTTCGAACCAATTTCGAAGTAATTTTGAACCACTTTTAAAAATTTTTAACCACACTCCTTTCTGTTTTTTTTATATTCAAAATGAGGGGTGCAGCCGGACGCTACCCCCTCCCTCCCTATCCCAAAATTAAGAACTAATTTTGAACTCTTCGTATCACCAAAAAGAATTTTGAAAAATCCACTATTGATTTGGATGCGCAATAAAGACATCTCTGCTCATATAGTCCGCATCGGCTAAGAAGCGCCATTGGAAAAATCACATGCACATATTAGGTCCCAAAAAAGATTGAAATAGTTTTCTTACGTGATTTCTAGTCGTTTCTAGTATATTTCTATTGTCTGTGTGCATCACTTCCCCTTACTTCTTCCACTTGTTCAAGTGCCGCTTGAACTGAGGGTGACCCTTGAGATTTACTTGGTTTGCAAAAGTTCCGAATATGTTCCACTTGGAAAACGTAAGGAAATTATTGGCAACGTGGCAGTTATCTGCATTTTTTTGTGTTTTTTGTGTGATGATCATGATTATTACCTGTCAGCTATCAAAAAACCACGTAAAATTTGAGGTTGTTTTAAAAAAAAAATTATTGATGAATTATGATTGTATAGAGGAAAAGGCAAATAAAACTACTATAATTGGTTAACTATAAAACCTGACTATTTATTTAGTATGTTTTCACATCGTACTAAATACGTATTGAAAAGATTGTCTACTTTTTCTTTCATAGAGCATGTTCTCTGTTCCGACAAAGAGCGTGACGTATGAAGAACAAGATGCTTGATTTTCGATACGTATTGAATACGATGTGAAAACATACTAGTTATTACACCACCAGACCAACCCAACCCATTTTTTAGTTTCTTTGCAACGAATTTGCGAAAAAAAAGTGCATTATTCACTTAGCGAAAAAAAACATGATTTTTTTGGATATTGTAAACCTTTTATAAAAGGTATCTTCATCTCATTCTTTGAAAAATCCTTCTTGGTAGGTATTCCATTAATTAAAAAGTTAATTCTTCATCTTCTTCGGCATCCCAAAGAAGTTCGATTTTAAGCACAGACTACTATTATATTCACAGAAAAATTTTAAGGAAACGGAACGGTTTTATAATCTGTTTAAATTAATGGCTTTTGTTTAAAAACATAATCAAAAAATACCTCACATAAATCCAAAATGCGCTTAAGCTGAAGTAATTCTACGGCTTATCTTAACTGCAGCTTAAGTGCCACTTACATGATATTCCACACCATTGCACACCAAAATTAAAGCTTAAGCTCGGCTTACATGTCAAGCCAAACCCGTGCATACGGGCATATGTCTTCCAAACTGACTGGATTTTAGTTGGCTAAAGCCCTTATTTTGAATAATTATAAAAAAATCACAGAAATTAGGGTGGTTAAATTTTTTTAAAGTTGTACAAAATTGGTTCGAAATTAGATGAAAATTAAAAGCATATCAAAGTTTGAAATTTTTTAAGGGGGGGGGGGGTGTGGCTTGACGTCAACCTGTACCCCCCACCATATTTAAAAAAAAACAGGGTTACTAGTGGATTTTTCGAAATTCTTTTTGGTGATATTAGGAGTTCGAAATTAGTTCTTAATTTTGGGATAGTTGTTTTTCATTTTTCCCTATACTTTAAATGAGGAGGGTGTAGCTTGACTTCCGGCTGCACCCCCCATTTTGAGTATAAAAAAAAAAGGAAGGAGTTGTCGTAGGCTGTACCTCCGAGTACATTAATTTTAAATATTATTGTACATTTGGAAAGGTTAATGTCAATAAGAAGTTTGGGAAGTCAGTCGCGACATCTGTCTCTCAACGAGATTTTTGAACAGTATTTTAAATTATGATTCTAGCTCTATCCGAGTTGCGCAAAAGTAATAGAAGCCTTACGGGTTTTCGCGATGATGTTGCGATAGATACGCCAACGTCTTCCCGGCGATATGGCGCCCAACGTGGGGCTCGAACTCACCGACTACCGACTGAGCTAGCCGGGCACTGATTTGGTTAGACAAATGTAAAGATGAAAAAGCAAAATTCACTAGATGGTCACTTTTATTGCAAGAATTTAAGTTCACTGTCAAACATTGCCCTGGAAAAGAGAACCAGTTCGCAGATTTTTTATCTAGATACCCTTGTGAAGACCTGAATGAAGCAGAACGTGAAGTATTTGAGGAGATATTATTACCACCAAATTTTCAAATTACTAATCAAGGAAGTCAGAAGACTCATGTGAAATTAAATGTTCTTGAAACACCAGTTGACAATCTTTATACAGAAATTATGAACAATCAAAAATATGATCTTGATATAAAAGACAAAATACTTCGTTATGAAAGACTGAATAAAGAAACAAAAGAAAAATTTAACAATAATAACGAAAATTTTTTGAATACTTATTTTGTTCAAAATGGAATTTTAATGTACAAAAATGGTGATGACATAGCAACTGAAGTTCCTAAAGATTATATTGACAGAGTTTTACACGAATACCAAGATTCAACCATAGCTTGTCACCCCGGCAGAGACAAAACTACCGCTTCAATAAAAGACATTTTTCATTGGACTGGTATGTGGCAAGAAGTATGTTCGTATGTGTCTCATTTGCTCATCGACGAAGTCAGAAAAAGCACAGAAAGATATACCAGTTAAGCCAAAACCACCTACAAGACCATGGCAAAGTATCAGTTTGGATGTTATGTATCCGTATGAAAGAAGTTCTTTGGGGAAAAAATATTTAGTAGTAGCCACGGATTTATGTACTAAATGGGTTGAAGTCGTTGCTGTGTTTTCTGCTACAAACAACATAATTTTAAGATTTCTCCAAACAGTTTTTGGTCGTTTCGGTTACCCGGAGCAAATAATTACAGACAACGGTCCACAATTCAAAAGTCATAGTTGGCATGATTTTTTTAAATAATGTACACATTTCACATTATACTACACTAATTTTTCATCGACAAGCTAATTCAGTTGAAAGAAGAAATCAAGAAATAAAAAAAGTATTAAGAGCACAAGTTATGGAACATGGAATGGCAAAGTGGGATGGCAATATCAACGATATGCTGTTCTCTTTTAATAACAGAACAAACAAAGCTACAGGTTTCGCACCAAGTGTTTTATTATTTGGCCACAAGCTGATGAAACCAGGTGAATGGGCTACTTCTTCACTTATAACTCCAACCAACAGAGCTAACGATGACCGATACGCTATAATCAATGTTACAATTCCGAAGTAAAAACTGCTCCAAAATTTAGAGAAGGTGATTACTGCATGATTAGGGAATTCCGAAATACAAATTCTGGATCATTATCAAAAACTTGGACGGGTCCTCATGTTGTTCAGTTAGTAATAGGAAACAGTACCTTCAAGATTAAAAGAGACAATCAAATTATCAAAGTTCATATCAAGGACCCGAAACCTTACATTGCTATTCTGGATCATCCATCCCATAGGGGTTAAGAGAGTGTGGAGAATAGTAAAAATAGAAGACAAGACATAGAATCCCTTGTTGCTGTATGTAACGGTCCGTCGACTACGTGTGATAGTGGAAATCATCACGAAGAAAATTATGAGGATTTGGATAACCCAATACCAAGACCAATGACAAGATATTTTTTCAGAAAAAGACATAGTTGATTCATATGTATTTGTATTCGTTTTTGATTTTCTTCAATAAATTTGCAGAGGGGGGAGATGTCGTAGGCTGTACCTCCGAGTACATTAATTTTAAATAGTATTGTACATTTGGAAAGGTTAATGTCAATAAGAAGTTTGGGAAGTCAGTCGCGACATCTGTCTCTCAACGAGATTTTTGAACAGTATTTTAAATTATGATTCCAGCTCTATCCGAGTTGCGCAAAAGTAATAGAAGCCTTATGGGTTTTCGCGATGATGTTGCGATAGATACGCCAACGTCTTCCCGGCGCTAGAGTGTCGTTCAAAATTTTTAAAAGTGGTTCAAAATTAGTTCGAAATTCATTCGAAATTATAAGCATATCAAAACTTGAATATCCTTCGGGGGGGGGGGGGCTGAGGGTCTGGCTTGGCTGACCTCAATATTTGAACATAACTCACTAAAAATTTAGAGCCACAGCAACGTTGATTTAGTTTTCCACGGCTATATTTTTAGGGTGACGTCCATTAATTAAATCTCATTTAAAGGAAGAGAGCTCAAAATCTTACGTCACTTAGATAATAATAGGGACTTATCGGTACATAAAGTCGGCATAGCCTGACTTTAGTAAAGACGGCACTATTTTTGACAATTCCGCAAGAAGTGTAAAAGAATTCTGACATTTTTGTTGTCTAAATATGTCATCTTTGCTATCAAAATAATGTCGACTTTCATAATGTTTGTGCCTGCCTTTAATAGAGACTTATCGGTACATAAAGTCGGCCAACACCGTTCTTAACTAAAAAGCCGGTTAACTCATTTTCGTTTTAGTATCCTTTGGCCTATGATCGGTGACATATTGACACCAAACTGACAGAAAATCCATGTTTTACTTGTCAATTTGGTTATAAAAATGGCAACCACAATAGGCTAAAGGGCACTGAGGGGGTAGGAGTTAATAGGCTTTTTAGTTGTTGAGTCGGCATAGCCTGACTCGGCACTATTTCTGACTGATAGTTCCGCACGAAGGTTGAAAGGTTTCTGAAATTTTTGTCATATATAAGCATGTCATCTAAACCAACACCATTCTGAACTAAAAAGCCTGTTAACTCCTACCACCTCAGTGCCCTTTAGCCTATTGTGGTTGCCATTTTTATAACCAAATTGACAAGTAAAACATGGATTTTCTGTCAGTTTGGTGTCAGGCTATGCCGACATTAACTTTACTTTGTCAACTTTATGAATGGCACAATTTGAGCATGTTTAAATGACGTGTTTATGTGACAAAAATGTCAGAAACCTTTCAACCTTCGTGTGGAACTATCAGAAATAGTGCCGAGTCAGGCTATATCGACTTTATGTACCGATAAGTCCCTAATATATTAATATAACAGATATAATTAATTTTCAAGTCTTTTTTCACGAAGAATTTCATTCATCTGATAAAATAAAGCTCTCAGCACTAAAATGACAAGGTTTAATTGTTGAAATACCAATCAGAGTAAAATTACGTGATAATAATGTACTAGTACGATTAACGGCTAATCGCTCTATTGCATGATTGTCGATCAGGTCAAAATGACCTAATTAAAAAGGCAGCCCATCAAACACGGTTCCCCCGTGCCTTCGTAGGCCCGATGTCGATTGCCGTCATCGGCATGACGTCGATTTACGACATCGGACCAGCAGTATTTTTTGTCCGCTTTGCGATGTAGGCCCAATGTATATTTGCCGACGCATAACGTCGCCGTACGATTAAAGTCCTATATGGTTTAGCTACATGGTACCGACCATGCGCCCATATAGCTGTTTAATTTAGTCGGTCTAACGTAGGCAAGTTGATTTCGGCCCGACATCGGTAAACTATTCAAGTCCGACATTGGTTTCCTAAAGCGGTCCAACGTCGGCGATTGAAGAAGATCCGTCGGTGGTAGCTTAAAGCGGCCCGACAATGGCAAACCACAAAGTTCCGATAATGGGAGGATAATAAAGCCCCACATCGGCCTCTCAAAGCGGGCCGACGTCGGTGATTGACGAAGGTCTGTCGGTGGTTGCTTGAGATGGATCCGACATTGGCAAACTACAAAGTTTCGATAATGCGGGTGCTTAACCAGTCGGGGTGGTTTAAGTGGCGGAAGAGGTGATTCTTGTAGAGAATTAAGTACCACCACCTTGTCAAGTCCGCATTCTAGTTTTGAAATATCTTTGCTCATTATATATATAATATTATCTTCCACTGTGCAAGGAACAGAGTGACATTAGCGCCATCTCTACATATTAGGAAGAAACTATGCTTTTGCGGCATTAAGTCGAGTGCGTTTCGGCATAAAGTCGACTACAGTAAATCGGACCATCGTCAGTTGCCGATTCTCGACCAATCAAATAAAGTTTCAATCGGACCATCGTCGGCCTTAAAGCAGATAAAGTGGGGCCATCAACAGTTACCGATTCTCGACCGATTAAAGTTTTGATCGGACCGTCGTCGGCCCTAAAGCAGAAAAAGTCCAAAGTTCCAATAGGACCATCGTCGGTCCTAAAGTGGTGTCGGCATAAAGTCGACTGTAGTAATGTGGACCTCCGTCAGTTGCCGACGTTGTCGACATTGGCCCGATTCAATGCCGACGATTTATTTGGCAAAATAAGTAGAGTTTTTTATATTATTACTGAAAATTTCTTCCCCCCCCCCTCTGCCAAAGTAAGTTAAGTGGTACACTGTTTCAAATTTCAAATGCCTGTACAAACATATAAAAATTTTGAAAATCTGTCGAAAAGCTTTCAAAATATTGTTTGCAATGTTTTATGGAGGCTCTAAATAACACAAGAGAAAGAAGAAAAGAATGAAAAACAAAAGCCTATATCGAGATGGAGTATTCGAATTAGGATTTAAAACAAAATTCTTATAGAATTTTAGGGATAGGATTTCAATAAATCAAACAGAAATGGCATAGAAAGTTCTGCGCGCACAAAAGAAATACGTATATTGAGCAATGGTGCCAGTTTGTTATTATCTCCGGACTGCTTTCATGAGAAAAAATTATCGCCACTCTTGCATTGTGAGCATAAATCATAGTTGCAATAATAACCGTTGCCAAGATGTCTGTAAATTCCGCTAGATGGCGGCCACACCATGAGATGATGGAGGAAAAAATTAGATGTTTTCAGGTCCAAACCACAGCTTTTTCTTGCTTAAAGGAGGCGGCAGGGTCCATTATTTACGATACTGAGCGATAAACTCGTGAGGTTGTTAACATTAGAAAGAAATATCTTCGCTTTTAATTAAATTTCTTTCCATTCTGTTCTACTAGTGACATCTATCCGGAAACGGCCAAACCATGCAGCTAACAGTAGCAGCCAAAGAAATCAATAAACGGCGCTGTTTTTCCTGCACAGCTTTTTGCTTGCAATATTATTGATTTTAAATAAAGCTGGCCCTACACTACATTTGATATTTTCGAGGTGTTTTATGACATGATCTCGAAACATGTAGCGAACCAATTCTTCAAAACTAGCGGGAGGGTAAAAGCGAAAAATAAGGGGCTGCCAATATTTGTAACACCCAAAAAGGGGTGAAAAGATTTATTTTGCTCTGTTTCTTTACAAAAAACGTTTTTTTTACGAAAAACTTGAGCTCTGCCACTTTCTTAATTTTTTTCTTCAACTTTCTCGAAATTTTCATCATACCGTAGAAAAAAATTATTTCCCCTATGGTCATATTCTACTTTTATTCGAAAAAATTTAGAAACAGAGACGGGATCGGTTTTCCTAAAACGGGGGATCTTGGTTTCGAGTGAGAAGATAAAGGGCGCCGCAGGCAAAAATTTTTCAATTAAATTAGCCGAACGCAAAAATGTTAGAAAAATAAAGCAAGAAATAAAAATGGCGCCGCTTACAATTTTTTTTCAAAAATTACGTAATTTTGGGGAACGCTAAGAAATAGGTCTAAAGAGTATAATTTTTAAGAGAAAAATATTAATTTTCTCGCCCTCCTCCACTGGGACTACAAGGGCCGTGCACAAATTACGTAATGGTCATAGGGGGGAGGGGGGTTACAAAACGTTACGTAGGGGGGAGGGGGGTTTCGACAGCGTTTGCATTTGTGTAAAACTAAGAAAATATGGAATGAAAATAAGTGAAAAGTTTTTTTTTTTTTTGGGGGGGGGGGGGTAGTGGTCTTGAAATCGTTACGTAATATTAGGGGAGTGGCGTGCCAAACCGTTACAAAACATTACATAGGGAGGGGGTCAAAAATTGGTGCAAGTGCAAAACCCGGGCTGGACGTTCGAAGACGTCAACCCGTCCTATTTGCTTGATAAAGTTTCTACGGAAATATCTCAGTCGATTTCTCCGGCCGTGTATGAACGCTTTAGGTTAGGCATTTGCATGTATCTCAGTCCCTAAACAGTGCGTAAGGACAATGGTTATAAAATGAAAAGCCGAAAAATATTTTTTTTACGATATCTTTCATCACTTTGGTATTAAAATCGAGCAACAACAATTTTTATTCCAGTCCTAAAGGTATGAAAATGGAAAACATTAGAAAACAACAACCTGGAATGGATTTACTACGTGTAAGATGTAGTGACAACATCGCCCCATGCCCATCCTTTTCTGCCTAATGTGCTTTTCCGTTTGTCTGCGTCTTATACACGGTTGCTTGGCCCCCTAAGGATTTGCTTAGGAACCCTGTATATTAAAAGATATATACGTTTGAATTTAAAGACGTCTTTTCACGACCGATGTTTTCGAAAGCACATTTTGAAAACATACGTCACTGTTTCAACCGCAACGTTACCGTTTCAAACCATCGCCACTGATCGCCAAAATGACAATTATTGGATGACATTAATCAGCTGTGTTTGTGTGGCTTCACCTTTTTTGGATTTGGAAGTTTGTTTTTGTGATTTTTCGAAATAGATGTCCTAGATCCACAAGTGAGCCTTTTTTTTGTCGCCGCTAGAGAACATTGGTCTATTTTCATTATTGCTAAAAATTGACAAGTACCGCCATATTGAACCGTGTTCGAAACGGTGGCCGAGGCGCTTTCGAAATCCTTTGAAATGTTTTGAACCGCCAAAATAACATTTTACACATGTTTTCAAAGCGGTTTCGAAATTATCGGTCGCGAAACGACGTCGTAAATTACTCCTGTTGGTTTTTAAAATAAATCATAAATTTGTGTTTATATTATTCATTTTATAAATCGACGTGCTTTATTTGTGCAATTAAATTTGTTTAAAAAAAAACATTTTCTTACATAAATCAAACATTTTACAGCGTTTTGCTTTCAATGTGCATATTTGCAAAATCAGGTTACCCATCATTTCATCTATCTAAAGGAAAAGTAAAAACAGTGCGCGGCTAAAACGTTACTTTTCATTGTCCAAGTTTAGCGATTTTACCTACTCGTTAGATTCCATAGGATTCAATCTCTTATGATTAAGCTAAAGAAAGTTTGTTGGCGATATCAACTTGTGAAAGTCACAGTAAAACGTAACTTTACACTCACTTTTATCATTTATCTTTAAATTCCAATCTTTTTGTCTAAAAACAGGCTATTTAAATACCTGGTTTATTGAGACCCGCACACAGTCCGACAGAAAGGAAAAAAACTTCAATGCAAATGTTCACAAATAAAATAAAATCGTAGCTGATCAATTTAAGATTATTTTCTTAGTTTTTACCCTTAAACCTACTTTTTATTTAAAGACTCGTAATATAGCCAAATAAAATTATAAAATATCAAATGTCAAAGCAGATTTGACGAGATCTAAACTGCCTTTTAATTAATTCTAGGGCAGTTTTTATTAGTTTTATATTATTAATACTATATTTCAAAATCATTTATAAAGAAAGTTAACTACATACTAACAAATTCTCAATTAACGAAATGAAATGAAAACATAAAGTACCTACTTATTTACTTACCAATGTTTTGAAGAAAATTCAATTACTTATACATCTTAGTAGTTGTTGGCCTTAGCGGCTGTCATTTATATTGGTTAATTTTATATTTTTGTCAATATTTTAAAAATCCTCTGTGGACCGATTCTACTAGCTGTTCTGACCATTAAACAATAAAATAATTTTTTTTAAAAGGTTGACTAAAAAAATGAGTAGAGAATTTCCTATTTTTCGAAAAGAAAAAAAAATATTTTATGCACTTCAGCGATTAAATAGGTACTTTTAATCCCTATTTTATGGACTAAAGTGACACTTTTAATCCCTAAGGGATTCAAAGAAAATTTAATCCCTTAGGGATTAAAAATAAATTTAATCCCTCAGCTTAGGTATTAGAAGTAAATTTAATCTCTCAGGGATTAAAAAAAAACTAATTCCTGGAAAATTATAATTAAATTTATGGCAAGTCAAGCCAAACAGCACTTGCTCTTGACCAAGATTTCATTCTTAGCATCATTTCTTGTAGTTGACGAACCATTTAGCGTAGAAATAATGTAATTTTAACAAAGATCCTTTCCTAAAGTGCATAAAATAGTATATAAACTTCGGGATTAAACGACACTTTACAAACCTTTCGCCGCAGGATTAAATGTGGTACTTTAGTTCCTAGCTTGGATTTAAATTTTCAGGGACTAAAACGCATTTTACTCCCTCATTTCAGGGACTAAAATGGTACATTTTATCCCCGGGACTAAAATATTTTAGTCCCGCTCCTTATTATCAGGCTAGATAAATTAACTTTTCCGCAATCAGCTTCGATTTAATCATTGAATAATGAGACCAAACTGTTGAAGCCTTCAGGTTTTTGGCATGATGAAAGAAATATGCCAGAAGCACAATGAAGGAAATGGTTGTACTGTTTTTCGTATATTTTTTCTGATTTGGCGGGCAGCAGCGCTTTCATTGCCTCTGCGGCAGCTTCGTCGATGACCATTTTTTCCACTTTTGGATACACTCGCAAAAATCTTGACAGCTATAGGCTTTGTTTGTGTCTTACCATTTGTTTTCTAGTACCTTGGCTACACCCTGGCAACTGAGTATTATCAGATAAATATGAATTGAGTTAAAGTCAGAGAGTGAATGGTAATTTGGTTGTCACATTTTTATAGGACAGTATAATGAAGATCTAATTTAAAAAAATATATAAAAATTTAATAAAAACGGTGCCCAAAAGTGCAAAAAATAGTATATATACCATGTGACTAAAGTGTCTTTTTATTCCTCAGCGAACATTTCACCTCGAGATGAAAAGTACCACTTTAGTCCCTAGGTATATAATGTACTATTGTGACCTTTTAATCTAGCTTTTTCTCCCTTCTGCCGCACTGTGCGCAGCTTACCTAGCTAAGGAAAACTAAAGATATATTTTCACAAGCAAGGTTTTACTTTTTTGTGTTTTAAATTTGTTTTTGCAGTTTAGGGACTAAAAACGCATTTTAGTTCCTTAAATTTGGTACTAAAATTATGCTTTTCGTCCCTAGGGACTAAAAATTACACGTTTGGTCCATAGGGACTAAAATGGAAAAAGTACTTTCTTCCACCACTTTTTGCATAAAATTAATAGTTTTTCCCCTTTTTTGAGGAGCTTTAAAGACGTAATAGTTATAAACTCGACTCTCTGTTCGGTTTTTTTTTCAAAAAATATGTCTCAACGTTTAAAAATAAGAAAGTAAGGTTCTATTGTTTTGCTCCAACTTCTTAATTTGTCAAAACTGACGGGGCAGGAAAAAGCGGTCCGCCAGAGATTTGGGGCAGCGGGTTCCTATAAGAAAAAACCCGAAAACAAATTTGGCACGAGCATAATTTGTCATAATTTAAAAGAAAAGAAAATAATTCGGAAAAAAAATTGTCTCAAAAATAAAACGGCGGGAAAATCAAATCGCTAGAGAATATATTTCTTCTTCTTCAAATTTCTTCATAATATTGTATTGTCATCGGACTTACATTACAAAAATGAATCGCAAGACTTCATAGACAGTTAGGAACTTGTCAATGCCGCAATCTAGGGCCTACGGCGTTCTAGAGATGACTCATGCCCTCAGACTAATAACTAAAGAGAGACCAAACATTCCCTATTGAAATCCTCTAATGTTTACAATCCAACGCCCTTCTGGACGATTATATGAACAGAAAAGAGATAGAGCAATAAAACGGCAACACTGTCAAAAATTGCTTTTTCCCATTACCAGTGGCGGCGTTAATTTTAATTTAAATATATAAATGTGAAAACGAGATATAAGGTAGGGTTGGTCGGATTTTATTATTCAAAAGAATTAACTGCCAGAACTTGCATAACCACAAAAAATAGATTTATTCAAGGATAAAGTTTAGTTTGAGGAATGTAGGTATTTACGAACAAATCAAAAGTTTACCAAAGAGCACTTGAAATGATTTTTAGGTCAATTATTCAAGATGGCTGTTATATATTTTTTTTAATTGTGCAGTATCCCACAAAAAAAAAAGTAAAAAAAATATTTTCATAGCAAAAAAAAAACGGTTAATAACCCGTTTTATAACGATTTTGTCCAAAAAAAAAACACGCTAATAAACGTCTTATTAAGCGTTTTTTTCACTATGATAATAATGTCTCTTTTAGTTTTCTTTAGTGGAATATAAACTTTATTTATCAAATTAAGAGAACTTTTTGTGATGTTAATTATGAAAATTTTAAGGCCAACAAATTTTATTCTTTACACATTGGCTGCATGTTCATTTCTGAATACAGAACACAAGGAAAATTTAAGGAAGAGGTAAAAAATTAATTACTAGTAGTTTTTCAGGAAACAGGAGTCAAAAGGCAAAAAAATAAATAATAAATATTAATGAAAATAAAAATAAGATTGGCTCAGAGTAAATATCTCCAAAACGGTTTTATTTACATTACAGAAAGTACCCAGGTACCCATTAAAATACAAAAAATACCTGCCCCAGTACCTGACTATCAGCACTTGGTCTTATTGTCTTCTCTTGTTATGTATAAATTATAATAAATAAATATTTTACATGCTGCAAAAGGAGCAAAATTATCTGGTACTTTTGTTTCTTAAAAAAGATTAGTATTAGTCTTAGATTTTTGATGTATTAATAGTATAATCATAAGCTTTTTACGCAGTTTTTTACCTCATACTACGCCCATGACTAACGTAAAATGACAGGATCTTTCTTACCTCCGAAATATTAGTTCTGGGCTGGAATATCCGCTGTTATTGCATACCAGGCAATGGTAAACCATTTTGTTGGTCCTCAAAATAGCTTGATACAGTTCTTTTTTCACAAATAGTCCCAATAAAATTCAAAAATCACCGAACAACACAAACCCCCGTTAACAACAACGCCGTCAGCTGCAACCAAACATGTCGGCATTTATTCGCGGCTCGTCGAAAAAACGTTGCCGGCTTGTGTTCTTTTTTATAAATCTCGAAATTCTACTTATTAAAAATTAAGAAAAGTTAATTATTGAGACTAAAAATTAGGACTAAGAATTAAGTTATTAGCATAAGAAAAATTATCCTATATAAAAATATGTCAAATAATCAATAATATTATCAAAAGAGCTTCAAGAAGTTTATGAATTGTTTTGTTTCTAGGGAAACCCCGCGGTAAATTGGCAACCATGTATTTTTTGGGAAATAAACATTGTGGCTGGTTGATCGGGGTAATATTGTTTACTGTTATATCTCATTTTTTTTATTAATCTGAGCTCATGCCCAATAGCCATTCGGCTGGATTGTGGTTCTGCTCATTTAAGGATCGGGCATATTATTTTCTATCAATTTGTGGGTAGGGTGTTTTTCGTTTCTAGACAATTATTTTCGATACTTTTGTAATTCTGATATTTTAAGGTTCGGGAAAATTATAATCGGTTAAATGATATTCGTGTTTTTTAAGGATCGAGTAAATTAAAATTCTATAAAATTATTGAATTGACTCTGGCTTTTTTCTTGGTGGAACTCCATAATCAATACGGAAAATTAAACAAGTGTTTACTAAATTCCACTATATTGAAACAAATAAAGATTAACAATATTTCGACAAGGTTTCGATAACACTGTAGCTTTATCAAGAGTAATATCAAATTCTAACATGCAATTTTTTTTAGGATTAATCTCGGATGGGTGTGTCTAAAACATTGGCCGGTCAATTGACCACTGACCAGACCCTTCTGGTGGTCCAATTTTAACCAAATTTGGCAGAGACAATTCAACTGCATAAAAAAACACATCCAGTAACATTTTACCCCCCTCACCAACCCAAATAAGGGTGCTAGAGCGAAAAAACACGATTGACCAGCGTAAAAGTTGTTGACCGGGTCCTTATATTTATCAGATTTTGATCAAACTTGGCAGAAATGTAAAAATACCTAAAGTACAGGCGCTGTAAAGATTTTGTCCCCCTAACCCCTTATATAAGGGTGTTAGAGCAAAAAAACACGATTGGCCAGCGAAAAAGTTGTTGACCGGGCTCTTATATTTATCCGATTTTGATCAAATTTGTCAGAAATATAAAAGTACCTAAATTACATGCGTTGTAAAGATTTTACCCCCTAACCCCTCAAATAAGGGTAGTAGAGCGAAAAAAAAACGATTGTCCAGCGAAAAAGCTGTTGACCGGGCTCTTATCTTCATCCGATTTTGATCAAACTTGGTAGATATATAAACGTACCTAAAGTACATGCGCAGCCAATTTTATCTGCCTCACCCCTTAAATAAGGGTGTTAGAGCGAAAAAACACTATTGACCAGCGAAAAAGTTCTTTATCTGATTTTGATCAAATTAGGCCGAAATGGAAAGGTATCGAAAGTACACGTGCTATAAACATTTTAACTCCCTCACCCCCCAGATAAGGGTGGTAGATCGAAAAAACACAATTGACCAGCGAAAAAGTTGTTGACCGGGCCTTTATCCTTATCTAATTTTGATCAAATTTGGTAAAAATGTAAAAGTACCTCAAATACATTTGCTGTTAAAGTTTTACCCCACTCACCCCCTAAATAAGAGGGTAGAGTGGAAAAACACGATTGACCAGCGAAAAAGCTGTTGACCGGACCCTTATCTTTATCTGATTTTGATCAAACTTGGCAAAAATGTAAACGTACCTAAAGTACACGTGCTGTTAAGGGTTTACCCCCCTATCCTCCCAAATAAGTGTGGTAGAGCGAAAAAAGACGATTGACCTTATGTTTATCCGATTTTTTATCGATTAAACTTGGCAGTAATGTAAATGTACTTAAAGTACACGTGCTGTAAAAGTTTTACCTCCCTCACCCCCCAAATAATATCCATCTTTATCCAATTTGGATCAAATTTGGCAGAAATATAAAAGTACCTAAAGTACATTTGTTGTTAAAGTTTTACTCCCCTCACCCCCAAATAAGAGTGGTAGAGCGAAAAAACACGATTGTCCAGCAAAAAAGCTGTTGACCGGGCCCTTATATTTATCCAATTTTGGGCAAACTTGGCAGAAATGTAAACGTACCTAAAGTACCTGCGCTGCTAAAATTTTACCCCCCGCACCCCTTTTTTCGCTCTAACTCCCTTATTTAAAAGGCGAGGGAGGTAAAACTTTTACAGCCTGTGTACTTTAGATACGTTTACATTTCTGCCAAATTTGATCAAAATCGGATAAAGATAAAGGCCCAGTCAACAACTTTTTCGCTGGTCAATCCTGTTTTTTTAATCTATCACCCTTACTTGGAGGTTGAGGGGGGTTAAATTTTTAAAGCAAATGTGCTTCAGGTACCTTTCCATTTCTGCCAAATTTAATCAAAATCGGATAAAGATAAAGGCCCGGTCAACAAATTTTTTCTGGTCAATCGTGTTTTTTCGATCTAACACCCTTATTTAAAGGGTGAGAGGGGTAAAACTTTTATGGCATGTGTACTTTCGGTACGTTTATATTTCCGCCAAATTTTATCAAAATCAGATAAAGATAAAGGCTCGGTAAACATCTTTTTCGCTGGTCAATCGTGCTTTTTCGCTCTAACACCCTTATTTAAGTGATGAGGGGGGTAAAATCTTTACATCGCGTGTAGTTTAGGTACGTTTACATTTCTGCCAAGTTTGATCAAAATTCGATAAAGATAAGGGCTCGGTCAACAACTTTTTCGCTGGTTAATCGTGTTTTTTCGATCTGCCACCCTTATTTAAAGGGTGAGGGGGGTAAAACTTTACAGCAAGTGTACTTTAGGTGCATTTATATTTCTGCCAAATTGGATCAAAATCGGATAAAGATAAAGTCCCGGTCAACAACTTTTTCGCTGGTCAATCGTGTTTTTTCGATCTACCACCCTTATCTTTGGGCTGAGGGGGATAAAATTTGTACAGCAAGTGTACTTTAGGTACGTTTACATTTCTGCCAAATTTGATCAAAATCGGATAAAGATAAAGGCCCGGTCAACAACTTTTTCGCTGGTCAATCGTGTTTTTTTGCTCTAACACCCTTATTTAAGTGATGAGGGGGGTAAAATCTTTACATCGCGTGTAGTTTAGGTACGTTTAAATTTTTGTCAAGGTTGATCAAAATTGGACAAAAATAAGGGTTCGGTCAACAACTTTTTCACTGGGCAATCGTGTTTTTTCGCTCTAACAACCTTATTTAAGGGGTGAGGGGGGTAAAATCTTTATAGCTCGTGTTCTTTAGGTACGTTTACATTTCTGCCAAGTTTGATCAAAATTGATTAAAGGTAAGGGCTCGGTCAACAACTTTTTTGCTGGTCAATCGTGTTTTTTCGCTCTAGCACCCTTATTTGGGGGGTGAGGAGGGTAAAATGTTACTGGATGTGTTTGTTTATGCAGTTGAATTGTCTCTGCCAAATTTGGTTAAAATCGGAACACCAGAAGGGTCTGGTCAGTGGTCAATTGACCGGTCAATATTTTAGAACGATCCATCTCGGATCGGTCGGGAACAGTTTTTTAATGTAGATCGAAAATGCTATAAATGATTGCCAAAAATAGGAAAAAAAAAAACGTGGCCAGTACTTTTTTCTTTGCTTAAAATATATGGCCTTAATTAAATACCGAAGAAAATAACACACATTACTCAAGAAACAGGTTAAATCGGCGCGGAATTTGTGTTTCTGGGTGGAAGTTCACGATGCCGACTGGTTGGGTGTGGCAGCGTGCCTCTTACTTT
The DNA here is from genome assembly GCA_963921995.1 of Oxystoma pomonae. NCBI lineage: Eukaryota > Metazoa > Arthropoda > Insecta > Coleoptera > Brentidae > Oxystoma > Oxystoma pomonae. Next base: position 86,967,065 of record OY998168.1, on the reverse strand, counting down.
CATATCGCCGACAAAACAATCATAATTGCCTATATTCACTGTTTGCCTTTAGGCTAGTTCGCACGATCTGGTACTTTACCAGCAGGTCGTACTTACGTAGGTTCTGCCGTAGGTTTTGGTCTACTGGCTCCGAAGTGAAATTGAAATGAGCCTTGTAGCGAAAGGACAATTTCTTACAAATGCATATGCCTGTATACCTCAGATAAGAGATATTTTAAACTCATATTCGAAAATTGAATTGAATTGAAAAACCCCGACAATTCTAAACACTACCCCCATTTGTTCCTCTCTAAAGTGATTTTTTACATAACGGAACTGAGTCCAAGCGTTCGCAGTAAAAATTATGATTTTTTTGATAAGATGTGCATTTTCCCGTCCTGAATACGAAATGGACAATCCTGTACCTCTAAATTGTGGATAAGGGCTCGGCACACCAATCCAAATCCAAATTTTTAGAGATCACCTGATGGATAGGGTAACCCCCACCATTTTTACATATATGATGTACCAACAAACCAAAAATCACCTGATGTGCGGAACCCTTATCCATGAATGAGATCCGGCACACCACAATTTTGAGGTACCGGATTGTCCATTTCATATTCAGGACGAAAAAATGCACATATTATCAAAAAATGGCGAGGGTTACCTATCCATTATAATTTATACCTTGAACTCTTGCTCTACTACATCTACATTGTCATCAGTGTTTTATTTCTCTGAAACGCACAGATCCTACAGGTCGAGGCCGCAAATTCTTCCGAAAATGAAACTATTAGATAGTTTTTGGTCGTACCCAAAACGCCCGACGACTAACGCTATTTGACACTTTTGACATTTAAACGTCATATATGGTTAAGAGCTCCCGTGAAACGCCGTAAACGTACGGACGGTTCGCTTAAGAATTTTGACGTACGAAGGATATGCGGATATGTGTTTTGGCGATCTTCAATTAAATTCCGCGCCAATTTCCGACAGGGTTATCGTTGCGCTCAGTATACGCAAGACACACCCAAGCATGTTTTTCTGTTTGGGCGTTCTTTCGTGAATAATTAAATAGGTACCTACTTTAGTTTGGTTTAGTAATGTTTTTATTGTCGCAATTTGTTCTTAATTAATACAATACATGTTCTACAAAATATCTGTTGAAAAGAAAATACAAATGCGACAAAAAGCAGAGTGCACACACACTCCACTTAACTTTTTGTAAATAAATTAATAATTAAATAGTAAAAAGAAGAATAGAAAACAAAATAGAAAAAAATCAAACAAACTAAATAATTATTCCAAAAAATGCCTTTTAAGGCGACCATTTAATTGCTTTTTAAAACTAAATAGGTCTAGATTTTTATATTTGTCTGGTATTTTATTATAAATTGATGAAACAGGGTGGAAAAACGAACCACGATACGCTGTGGTTTTATAGGAAGGAACACTCAATTTATTTATATATCTAGTATTCAAGGAATGAATTTCATGTCTGAAGTTAATTTTTTTAATCAAATAGGACAGCTTTCTGGTTTTGATCATTTTATGAAAAAATAAGGAACTGTGAAGCAAATGTCTTTCTGACATGTTAAACCAACCTAAGGATTTTAACGACTCTGAAACCTGGTTCCCAACAAACACAAGAGTGTATTCTTGCTTTGTTATCCTCTATTATATATATATATATATATATATATATATATATATTTTTTTCTCTTTAAGGAAATTTAAGGTGAATTTCTAGTTTTAATTTTGTTTTCTAGTTCTATAACCCTAGCAGAAATTTGTGGAAATTTATGTAATTTCCCAGAAGCAATAAATAAATTGAATTGAATTCAATATTTTTTTTCTTGAATAAGTAGTTTAGGCGAACTATGCCTGAAAAATAAGCTCTCCTAGCTGAAATCGGTTTACTAGTTCGAGAGCTACATGTGCCCACACACACAAGCATTGGGGTCAAACTTTATAACACCCCTCTTTTTCGAATTCGAATTGGGGGTTAAAAATACAAAACAGCAAAAATTTTAAAAATGCCTTTCGGGAACTTTTTATTTCCTGAAAATGTCTCTAACCTCGAAGTTTTAATTTATTATTTAATTTAAATTAATTATTGCCACTGGGCTCGAATTTCTGAGAAGGATAAGATATAGATTTGTGCCTAATGAGCCCATGACAAAGGTAGTTTGTATTCTTTAGTGATGATCGCATTTCAAAAACACACATGTGCGTAAAGAATATTATTTCTAAACTAAAATTGTAAAAAGGCTTAAAAAAAGCAATTTCTTTGAGGGATCGTTTCTTCCCTTGAGATTTAAGAATTAAGCCACTGGATCGCTTATATAGTTATCTAAAAGGAACAACTTAAAACATTCAGCAAGCAGGCAAGCAGGGCTGCCCTGCTAATAAGCTTCAAAGTTTTTATATTGGTTTTTAGCCTATAACTTTTTTTCTGAAGGTGGTACAATTTTTTTTTTTTTTAATTAGAAGCACTGCAAAAAGCCTTTTTCAAAAAATTATTAAAAAATGTTCTCAAGATTTTGTAAATAACAAAAAACAAAAGCGTATATGTATTTGGTTTGTCTTTTTGCCAACTTCCTTAAGAAAAAGAGCATTGTCACGTATGCTATTTTCTTAAAGTATTACAGGATATCAAAAAACTTCAACAAACTAGGAAAAAATAGCACATACCCGCACCAACATCACAAAACTAAAGCAAATGGTAAATAAAACACGTGCGCGACCTTTAACTTGCGCTTAGAAGAGCTTGTATCCACCAAGAAAGTGGACTCGAGCGTATGTTGAAAAGAAATTGAAGGTATAAGAAATTGAAGGTAAAACAACACATGTGCAAATTCCAAATTATGAAAGGGAAAGTGTGATATATGCAATTTTTTGTTACCTATGCTCTTCTTTCTTCAAAAGCTTTATATAAAAAAAATATAAGGGTTAAAATTTAAATTTTTACCCCAAACCTTCTTTAAATGTTTATTGGGTCCAAGTAGTTAGGAAAATGAAAATAAGTAAATTTCGAAAAAAGTGGAGTTAAAGAAAAGTACCATGTTTATTGCTTTGATCCTACTGGTTCCGTCAAAATAGACAAAGCAAAAAAGAGCGACGTTATATTTTTTTTATTGATCTGTGATCAGTTGGAAGCGGGTTTTGGGCCTAAATCAAAAACGCTAAAAAATTAATTAGGTAAATCGTTATTAACAAACGTAGAAAGTAAAACAATAATGAACAGGTTAGTAAAAAGTATAATGACATTAGTTTATTAATTAAAATTGCTGTTGACATCAAGGTTATTTGCTACAGTTTTTTTATGGTTTTGTTATAGTTATAAATATAACTTAGTGTTTTGTTCCGGGAAGTTATTCTACAATAATATGAAAATGACATTAATTTTCTCGTTCGCTTTTGTTGTTCGAAATTTGCGGCTTAATTATGGATTTTAAACTACCATTTTTTTTGCTTTCAGGTTTAGAATATTCAAATTCTCCAAGAAAAAGAAGAGAAGATAGTGGTAAGTTATTTAGAAATCAGTGGTTTAAAGTAAAATAGAATATTTACATATTAATAAATAATTACTACCTTTTGATTCATTTCCTATGAAAGCTTATACAAAGGATATTACGGATATTCTAAAACGCCTACGATTTTGACAACTTTGACAACAGCTTTTTTTTCGTTACTTTCTGCTAAGATTAGATTTTAGTTAGATTTTTGTCTGGTTACAAAAGTATCTACGAAAATTACGTGACTAGTGTCACTGAAGCTGCCTAATTTAGTATGTTTTCACATCGTTCTCAATACGTATTGAAAAGATTGTCTTCTTTTTCTTTCATATATTATGTTCTCAGTTCCGACAAAGATCGTGATATATGAAAGAACAAGATGCTTGATATTCGATACGTATTGAATACGATGTGAAAACATACTAATTAATTTTCATTACCAGATTTTCATAAGGAACTTAATGCTTATCCTTTAGGAACCAAAACTTTAAAATAGATAGAAGTAATTTAAACAATTTGGTTAGTAAATTATTCTCTTAAAGGAATAATAACCCTATAATTGTCCTATAAATAAATTTACTTTTTTACAAAAATGTCAATACCCATTTACCTAAGTGACACTTTCTTTTAATATACAGAATGTTGTATCATAAATGTAAATATTTTATATCTTTCCTGTTTGGTACTATTTCATTTCCTACTAATCCTTTTTATACAAACAAATTCGGGACTAAAATTCTCAATAATTTATGAAAGCAAAACTATTTAACCTTACTTTTTATAAATTATCTAGAAAGAAAATGAAGAAACAGGAGCTCCTAACTACTTACTTACCAAGGAAATGTCAAGGATACCACAGTAATATATGATAATAAATTGCTGAATAGTTATTAGGAATGCACATGATTGTGTAACAAAAGTATTTGATGAAATCTTATAAAATATTTAATAAAAAAACGCTAATACCCACAGCACTTTGTAATAATACCGCACCTTAAAATAATCTGTCATATTCTCACGATAGCTCCACCATAACATAAATTGACAACAGTGTTTTCTGACCAAATTTCATTAATTATTTACAGGGTGCCAGTTCAATAATTCCCCAAAAAGTTGACTTCTGTTGCAAACGTTTATTAGCAAAAAACTGACTACCTAGTAAACAGTTATGCCTGTATGGACCATTTTCACTTATTTTCAATCACTGCTAATTATGAAACCCGGCCTAATAGTCAGTACTATACACCAAAGGATTTTGCTTTCAAATTAGCTAATTGTGATTTGGTACTCACCGAGACAGCACAACTCTGTCCCAAGGATGTTTAGTGGAGAGAGCTTTCTGGACAATGCAGCAGTCCATTGAACAACCAAATCTGTAAGAAATTTTGTCCAAGGCATATCCACTGGGTAATACAATTGTCAAAACGTTGGACGGCTCTGGGACATTCCAAAAATGTCCAAAAGTTTCAATATTTTGACTATTGTACCACTATACAGGGGCGTGTCAGAGATATTGGAGGCCTCTTAACATCCTTGCTTTAAAAAAAGCCAAAAAGAAAGAATATAATACATAAAAACAAATACTCACACAAATACCTTTCGGCTCCTTTACAGTTTGAATACTAATATACAGATGGTACATGAAACCCATTAGTTTGGTAGTTTTCTTTATAGTTAGTTTTATTATATAAGTATTATAAATATTTGTAAGACTAAAATATAGGCTAAGATGGCCACCGGCGATCCGAAGGCATTTGATTCGGGGATAAAGGCCATGTTCCCAACTAATATCAAAAGCTATTCCCAAATTACCTGAAACATTGAGATTTTTTTCATAGTTGTTTGAAGAAATTAGAAATACAAAATGTTTTGTAAAATGTACTTAAATTTTCCAACTAAACCTTCATATTTCCTAACTGCAAGCAACTGAAGCCAACATTGGGGAGAGGCTCTTCCCCCCAAGGGATTGCCGGTGAAGATGGCCTCCGCATAAATGCATTAACTTTCTTGTTATCGAAAAAAAAAATATCGAGTAGTACAGGGGGGGCCTCTAAAAAATTTTGCAAGGAGGCCTCAGAAAAATCTGACACGCTTCTGCCACTATACTAAATCCAATGGTTTTCCAGTGGAACGAAATTTTGTCCAAAAGTTATCCATTGGCTATCCAAAAAGTATCTTTATGGTTCACTGTTGGAGAAAATGAATAATTACAATGGTTGGTGTAATTTTCCTAAGTCACTGGATATATTTGTTCCAATGGGTATCCAGTGGACAGTTTTGTAGAAACCACTCCAACATCATAAGTCTGATTGTCGATCCTAGAGGATGGAGTTCCTAGCAAAGCAAGCAAATACTAAAATACCAATTAGTCTAAAATAATGAAAAATACTTACCTATAATATACAAATGCTTCGTAGATATGAGAGAAATGTTATTTTTGGTAATGAATAAGAAAAAACATGATCCATTGGATATCCAAAACAGTTCGGACAAAAGACATATTTATTAGTGTGCCAACTAGGCCAAGGCCGATTGACATAGATTTTTTGATAAATATTTACAGTGGGATTTACTAAAACGGTTTAGTCTATTTTAAAACGGTCCTAAGTTTAAGTGAAATTTTTGGTTTTCAGCATTTTAAACGAAACCTCCTTGAGTTTTGAACGTAGTTTGATTTATGAGAAGAATTTTAATCAATTTGTTTATTGAATAATTATATTAGCACAATCTTTTGTTGGATTTAAGAGGAAATTTTCAATTTAGAAGAAAAGAAAATTAAAAAATTTAAATCCACGCGGGGTTTAAAAAATAAAAGCTCTGTAGAATAAATTAACATTGGGGTTATATGTCACTCTAATTAAAACTTACCCTTGTTAATTAACTTTTCCAATTAATACTTGATGTCACACAACGATTTAGATGAGTAATAATAAAATAAGGAGTAGATTAATTTTGTATTTTTTTAAAAGGTGTTTTTATCTATGAAATGTATTAAAAAAGTTAAATGCAAGTTTTTTTACATTTCTGTCACTGTCGAAATGTCAGTTTAAAAATATTAGCGCTGCGTTCAATCACAAACAGCGAGTTCGGATCTTTCACCTCCGCTTGCACCTTGGAAAGGTGCAAGGAAAGTTTTTTTCCTGAACTTTTAGATAACCTCATTGCTTTACTTTCAGTTTGTAAATAAATTAATATAGTTGTTTTGGGTTTTTTTGTTTGGAATATTTTTCATGCATAATCAGTGATAAATAGATTTTGTGTGCTGAAAACGGGTTCAAAATATGGCGCTTTTCTGGACAAAATAGGGGATGTTTTATCGAGTAATAATCCTTGTAAAAACGGTTAGTTAGGGAAATTATAAACGAACTTATTACCAAATGCCACAAAGCAATCCTTTCTGAGGGCTATAAATTTAAACCACCCCCCTGAGGTGGTCTAAAAAATCACCAACTTTATAACCTCAAACACAAATAATGAAGCTACTATGTGCCAAATTTTTGTCGTATTCGATATTTGCCATTTTGAAACCTGTAAAAAAAATAGTTTTAGGGCATTTTCTTCTAAACTATGATGTATTTTGAGAAAAAAGCAGTGTTTCAGTGATATTTTGCAATACCAATACAAAATAGTCAATAACTCTGAGTCTTTTCTGTATGGGTAAGTGTTTATACACCCCACAGGTGTAAATATTTAGACCTGTGGGGGGGTACTATTTTAGATCTTAGTAAATCCCATTGTTAATGTTTAGTCAATGTATAAATTACATTACTTTTGCAGGACACAAAATAGATGTCCTCCGGATATAGTTTATTTTTGGTCCGATGGACCAAGAAACATCGTTATCCTTTGGATATCCAAAAACTAACTGAAAAAAAAGCAGTTTTTTTATGGATCAAAATTGGAAGGCCTTCGGACACAGTTTTTTTGTCATCCACTGTATCAGGAAAAACCTTTGTCCAACGGATATTCATAAATGGTCCATGGACAATGCAGGCAGTTTTGGACAAAAAATGGTTGTCCGATGAACAATTTGTGCTGTCTGGGAATCAGGGCCAAGAAAAGCAAAATTTGTTGTCCATTAGAGTCATAAAACCTTAACGCCAACAACTGATTTATAGGGGTTACTGGATTGTTTCTGAAAAACGACAAAAAATGCCCCTAAATATACAAATACAGTTTAGTAGTGTATTAGTATTTAGCTTGTAAAAGTCTTTACCAAGGAAAACTGCCATGCCATAGAACATGTTAGTAGGTGCGCGATAATAATATACTGTGAATTTCAAATAAACTGCGTACAATGTTAAAGTTATAAATGTGACTATAAGATGACTGACTGTTTTCCAAGCTGATTTCCAATAATGACTTTTATGCTGGGTTTATACAGCAAGATAAAATATAAGATAACGAATAAGAACACCCAATAAAAACCCGTATTTGTAATGACATGATCACATTTGACCAATCACAGATTCTCATTTTCTTTTTTTATTTTTTACGGTATAAACCCAGCATTAGCTAAAATCAGTCAAGGTCATTCAGGGCATGTAGGCATTTTATTATTATAGTAGTAGGGAAAGTATAAATCATCGTCATATAATATGTCTTCCATAGAACATGTTAGTAGGTGCGCGATACCAATATACTGTGAATTTGAAATACACTGCGTACAATGTTAAAGTTATAAATGTGACTATAAGATGACTGACTGTTTTTCAAGCTGATTTCCAATAATGACTTTTATGCTGGGTTTATACAGCAAGATAAAATATAAGATAACGAATAAGAACACCCAATAAAAACCCGTATTTGTAATGACATGATCACATTTGACCAATCACAGATTCTCAGTTCCTGTTTTATTTTTTACGGTATAAACCCAGCATTAGCTAAAATCAGTCAAGGTCATTCAGGGCATGTAGGCATTTTATTATTATAGTAGTAGGGAAAGTATAAATCATCGTCATATAATATGTCTTCCATAGAACATGTTAGTAGGTGCGCGATACTAATATACTGTGAATTTGAAATACACTGCGTACAATGTTAAAGTTAAAAATGTGACTATAAGATGACTGACTGTTTTCCAAGCTGATTTCCAATAATTACTTTTATGCTGGGTTTATACAGCAAGATAAAATATAAGATAACGAATAAGTACACCCAATAAAAACCCGTATTTGTAATGACATGATCACATTTGACCAATCACAGATTCTCATTTTCTTTTTTTATTTTTTACGGCATAAACCCAGCATTAGCTAAAATCAGTCAAGGTCATTCAGGGCATGTAGGCATTTTATTATTATAGTAGTAGGGAAAGTATAAATCATCGTCATATAATATGTCTTCCATAGAACATGTTAGTAGGTGCGCGATACCAATATACTGTGAATTTGAAATACACTGCGTACAATGTTAAAGTTATAAATGTGACTATAAGAAGACTGACTGTTTTCCAAGCTGATTTCCAATAATGACTTTTATGCTGGGTTTATACAGCAAGATAAAATATAAGATAACGAATAAGAACACCCAATAAAAACCCGTATTTGTAATGACATGATCACATTTGACCAATCACAGATTCTCATTTTCTTTTTTTATTTTTTACGGTATAAACCCAGCATTAGCTAAAATCAGTCAAGGTCATCCAGGGCATGTAGGCATTTTATTATTATAGTAGTAGGGAAAGTATAAATCATCTTCATATAATATGTCTTTCACCTCCATATTATTATTATTTCTCACACACTATTTTTTTCAGTTTTTTGACAAAAATTTGTAAACATAAAACAAAATATAACCTCGCTAATTAACTGGCCGCGGTTATCTGGTCCTTAACTCTAGGCCATCGGGCGATTAAAGTTAGAAGACAAAAACCCTTGGTGCATAAGAAAAATATTATGAAATCACCGCTAAAGTCTTAATCAGAGAAATTGTACAGGTTGATCCAATATAAGTCTCCCCCCATCTAGAGACTATACTAAGCGTGATAGAATGTTCAAACAAAAACTGGCTAAAAGAACTATTTTTTAAAGTTTTTCTTGATAGTTTACTTAAAATTTCTCATAAGCCATATGCAGGGTGTAACAAAAAACAAGTATTCTTTAAATGAGACACTCTATATATTTTGAAATTTTTGAATTCTCCAGAAAATCTACTTTTCAAAAATACTGCATACTACTATTTTATCTGTTTCGGTTTTCCAGATATTCGCGTTTAAAATGTTAATTTATATTAATAGCAAATACTAATAAATAATACGCAAGTAGTTGGCTGTGAAATACAGGATATTAATAACCAGGAGGGCAATGGATACAGGAGTCCATGGATTTATGATGTCGTGTGTTTACATTTTTTTCGCTATACTCTGATATAAACCGGTATATTTTATAGCCTACTGGCTTTGCCCAAAAATTGATCTTTTTAAATTTTAACCGCGAATATCTCCAAAACCGTAAGAGATAGGATCGTAGTGTACGTAGTAAGAAAATTTATAGGGAGTCTCATTTAAAGAATACATGTTTTTTGTTATACGCTGTATATGAATTAAGGAAAATTTTAACCTTCTATCACGTTTAGTTTAGCCTCTAGATGGAGGGAAACTTATAATGGATCACCCTGTATAATGGTCCATACCAGTATTAGTGAAATTTGGTTGAAAACGTCTGACAACACTTTTACGCCAACCAGCATGGCTGGCCAGAATATTGACAATTGACGGATTAATACTATATTGAGTTGATTTATTGTCATTAGAATATTAGTCATACAAACGCGGTATTTAGAGGATTAGGAAGTAATTACCCCCTCTTAAATTGTTTACAAATGACATAAAAGTCTAAACAAAAGACAGCAAAAATTTTTAAAAGGAAATCAGATTGAATGTAATTGGATCTATTAAACAGTTGGGTTTTACATCACCTTCGCATCGCAATCAATATTGTTTGTTTTTCCACAAAATTTTGTTTTGCAACGCTGTTTTTTTTTAAGAAAAAACCTCCCAAAATAGTTCATTTTTCCGCTTTATGAAATAGGCATTAACGATTTGGCGTTTTCTTGAAAAATTGTATGATATATAACTATGATATACTATACAGAGAGCTTTACACTACTGTGAACATAGGCCGGAAGAAGTCCAATTTGCCGGTGTACGTACACGCAGGGACACCGCACACCTATCAGTGGAGCAACTAACACTCAGGATTGCGATCACTTTCGCGGCTTGCGTTTAGTACGCCTCTAACCACGGTGTAAGGTGAAGTGTAGTTCATGAAACCGGAATTTGGTCAATAAATTTATTTTCAACTGCTCAGATTTATCACCAACAACGTGTTACAATAAAAATAATAAGGAGAGGAGAAAAAGATTCTCCCAGTCAAAATAAATTAGAGCAAATGTTCGAAAAGTCCTCCTTGATCGGCTAGACAATATCCGAGCCTATTATAAAAGCCCCTTCTAACGTTTCCAAGCATGTTAGGGGTGATAGTCTGAAAAGCTTCTTTAATTTTAATCCACAGTTCTTCCAAATTATTAGATCTTTCATGCCCGTAAACTTTATTTTTGATATAACTCCACAGATAGAAGTCATTAGGAGCAAGATCGGGTGATCGAGCTAGCCATAAAATAGTGCCCCGTGTACTTATAACCCGATTAGGAAATACATTATCAAGATATTCCCTAACAAGGCCAACATTGTGAGCGGGACAACCATGTTTCACAAAGTCTCACACCTAACAACTAGCTAGCAGTTGGACTAATATGCTGCTGCAGTAGATCCAAGGACCATTCAAATTGCCGTCAATAAAAAATGGCCCAATTACGTGTTCCCCTACAATACCCCCCCCCCAAACATTTAATTTTTGGGGATACTGTTCTTACGTCAAAATACAAATGCAAATTTTCCCTCGACCAATATCGAACGTGTGTTGGTTATGACAATTCAATAAAGGAAAAGTGCTTTCATCTGTGGAAAGAATAGATCTCAGAAAGTTTTCGTCACGATTAGCCCTTTCCATCATTGTTTCCCAAAATTCCATATGATGATAGTTGTCCTCCGGAAAAATTTAATGCGTTTTTGATGCTTTGTAAGAATGATAACCAAACTTTTCAAAAGTCTGCACAAACCTATGAATCGTTGATAAACTAGGTTCTGGGCGATTTACAAAATTCTCCAAAAAAAGTTCTTGAGTAAGTCTCAATGGTCTGCCTTAATAGTACCATTTGACCATCTGCACTTTTTCGGCAACTTCGTAGACATCCATTTTTAATTTGAAAAATATATTATTTCACTTAAGAACTTACCAATCTGTTTCTCGAGCAAGGCAGAAATAAAACAAAATAATAAAAACAAAATAAATTTCAAAAAGATAACACTGCGGCGTGCTTCGAATCCATCTCGGTCGTACGGCACGGAGAGTAAATTGGACTTGATTCCCTCTATGTTCGCACTAGCCTGAAGCTCATTGTATATAATGGCCCAAGTGCCGTAAAATGTGTAACAATAATAAAAAAATCAGGGTTGCCCTGGAAGGCGAAAAATCTACTGCGCATGCCTGACGCAGTTTACTCTTCCAGGCTAACTTGATTGGAAAGGTTTTTATATGGCTTTTTTTCGGAAAATGCACGGGCAGGGCGGTTATAGTATCTCATAGTTATATAATCGCAATTATATCGTTCCCTGTTTGCAAGAATATTGTAAGTTAAAAAAAAAACACTTTAGGATTGCGGAGCACTTAAGGGCCTCCAGAACACCGGACAATAACAATTCTCACTTTGGACTACATCTAATAGAAGAAAACCATAATTTCCTCATTGACAAAAATTTTTCTATCCTTCACCAACAAACAAAAGGTCAAAAACTTAATATCCTAGAAGATATAGAAAGCATTAGATCAAAACTTAACCCCCTTTCTAACAACCTAAATAAACCCATAGAAAATGTTGGCCTTATTGAATTGGTTAAACTCATTGATTTATTTTAATAACAATAATTGAAAACCTACATTGGCCTAAAACTAAAATTGAACCTCAGCCTGCATCTCTCTTTCTACTTTGCTTTTATTAATATTTTTTGCTTTTATAACTACAATTCCCCCCGTTCTTTAATTTCCTTCTCTTTCCTCTCCACGTCCCCTTTATTCCTGCATTCCTATATTACACATGGGAATGTTTGCCTCAATGTACGAGATTTTCTATCCACTTTTAATAGACTATGCAACATTGAGTTGATTTTTACCATAACAACAGTTAATATTTTCAAACATTCTTTTTCCCTTAAAAATATCCCTCCTTTATCCCCTTTACCAACATTTCCAACTTTGGTTTTGTTTTAATATTTGTTTATTAATCCAATTTTGTTAAAAGCAATACCATCTTTGCTTTTTGTCTTTGTCATAAGCTCTTTGTTTAGTAAACTTTTAGAAAAGTAGGTGAACGTTCTACATAACCACACTTTGCCCTCAACGTTTTTCTTGTTCCTGTAGTTTTTGATAAAAATTTTTCACGAAAATTTTTAAAATTTTCAAGTTTTTATTTCATAAAATGTTGTTAAATAAAAACTCACAACTCTTCTTGAAAGGTTGAAAACTCATTAGTCATCCAGTAAGTACAAAATATGTTCTACATTTTTGGAATTATAATTTGGAAAATTTTTATTTTGACTATATGTAAACACATTTTTAATATGTATATTAGTTTGTATATATTGTTAGTTTGTTTTTTACAAATATTTTCTCATTTTTTGTTAGGCGTTTGACTTTCAAACCTTGAAAAATAAAGAAGTGTTGCACTCAAAACAAATCACTTTCTTTCCTCAAACTTTAGGAAAGCCTTTTCTCTTTCCTGGTGTAGTTTTTAAGGAAATTATATGATTCTTGGTAGGTATATAGGAGTAAAAAAAAATAAAATAAAAACAATACCTATGTAGGCCTGGGTGGAAGAGCGCGCTCCCTATTAGGTAACTAATAGGCAATGCGAACCCTGACCTTTGCTACTATTGTATTTTTTTTGTTTTTGTTTGGCAATAAAAGCATTAGTTATACCATACGCGAATATTTTTAAATTTTATCCACCATTTCATCATAAGTAGGTACTGTTTGTTCCAAATTCTCGGGAACCATTTCAATATTGACATTTAAACACATAAATTAGATGGGACTGTCATTATCACAAAGCAACCTCTTTCTACATAAAGGCTCTGACAGTGACAGTTCCATTTAGTTTCTGTGTTTAAATGTCAGTCGCCATATTGAAATTGGTCCGAAGAATTTAAATATGGAGCGGCGCCTGATATTTACACACCGAAACTAAGGTGTTTGACCCGAATTCGGTCACCTTAAGACCCTTAACCTAATGGGTCTTGCCTTGTAAGACCAATAATACACAGAATATGTATTTTTACAACCCAACTCAGAAAACGTATAATTAATGAACTTTTGTGATGTTAAAAAAAGAGTTTATAATTTTTTATTATACAGAAAAGATTTTTTTTTAATATTATTTTATATAGGTATGTGCCGAATTCGGTCACCCTCAAAAAATTCACATTAAAACAAAATAAATAATTTTTTAGGAACCTAATTAAGCAAATGATTAAAGAAACATTAATATTTTAACCTAAAATTGCACTTAAGGCAGAAAAATCCAACAAGTATTCAAAACTAAAATGCTTTTCTGCAAACAATCACAATATACTTACTTATGTACCCTTTTTTATTATAACTCTTTTTTATATTATTTTTTATATTAAAAAAAATAAGATGTCTATAATTCTGTCACCCTCCATTTAACGATAAAAAATTTGACTTACGTCCTTTAATGAAAAAATCTAATTAAAAACTTAATTTAAAAAATTCTTGTTTTTGCCTCCAATTCGGTCACCGCTGGCCGAATTCCTGACAAGGCATTTTTTTGTCAGTAATTCGGTCACCCCCATTTTTTTGCTAAATTTTTCAAATAAATATATTTTTTTTATAAAATTCACATCTTTAAATATTAAACTAATGATACATAGCAAATTTTAATCTAATAATAATTTTAGCAAGCTGTAGTTGCTAATTAAAACTATATGTGCAGCAGCCTTACCTTATAATATTTGATACCCACTCGCGTTCAAAGCTGAGACACGACTAAACCTGAATATCCTGTCGCGCATCTATTTCTGCGAGACTGTTGCAATTTTTAGGCGATATTGGCAAAGTGTTCAAGAAAGTCGTTAAAATATTTTTTTTTTAATTTGATGGTAAAATTTATTAAAAATTTAGAAAGAGTCTGAAAAGTGACCGAATTCGGGACAGTGACCGAATTCGGGTCAACCACCCTACATGGAATTAATTTTTTTTTACTATTTTGCTAGAAACATTATTTTTGCAAATAGGGAATGGTATAAGGTATAACATAATAACATGTTATTTAATGGTGTTGGTAGGTGGAGGTGTGTACATTTTTTGTGCCAAATAAAAAAAAATGTTATTAAAATATCTAATAGCAACTTTTCTTATTCTAAATTTTGCCTTCTCAATGGTTAAGTTACCAGCTGTCCAATCACACAACTTGTTGAAATAATTTTAAAAAAGGACATGTGTGTCTTATTTAATGAAAAGGTAAAATTTTAAACAGGGTAATGTATGCGTTTTTGGCAAAAAAATTTACCTTAGTCTGGGGGAAGTGAGATCGTAGCTAGAGAATACCCTCCAAGATAATCAAGCTTACGGACGAAAATGTTTTAATACAAATTATAACTCCCCAGTGTGCGTATTGTCGCTGTTGGATAACCCTCCTGAAATCTGCAAGCAAAGAAGTTGTAATCGATTTACGTTGCAATGTGCAATAAATTGCTCTAACGTTTCACTCGATCTCGCAGAGGCAGCGCTATCAAATGAACACATTCCTACTATTGGAATTTGATGGAAGTTGAATCGTATATAGAGACGACCTTAACCACACCTTGCTTGTTTTATACTTCTAGGCAAGTGAAGAAGTAATTTAAAACTTGTTATACTTCTTTAAGTTGTATACTTATACAATAATAATGAATGTAGAAAAAAATTAGGGAGGGAGCGTCCAAAATATTCACACAGAAACAAGAAATTTTAATTATTTTCTCAGCTGTCGGTTTTATACCGAGTATTTTGTGTACTCGTGATTTTTAAATTTACCTCCAGATTTTATGTTTGCGCACGCTTTTTTAAGAGCACTTTCAAAGACTAAAACAAAGTTATGATTGTTTTCCACAAACCAAAACTACACTTTTTTTGCACTCGACGCGCGTTTCGCTAACAACGTTAGCATCATCAGGAGACGATAACCAATGATCATCATTGTTTTGGTTTGTGGAAAACAATCATAACATTGTTTTAGTGCAACCAAAGGTTCCAAATTCCCAACATACACTTTCAAAGACTGATCATATAATCCTTTAATTAAGAGTGTATCCTGTTATCCTTTTTCCTGGTCATACTTATTTCTAAAAATATTGAACGTAGCATTTGATCATTTAAATAAATTTTGTGTAAACTAAACGTGTAGGTTTTTCCTTGTGTATTGCTTTGTTTAGATATTTTTAAGCGTTCCTTATGACATGAAATTGACAGTCGCCTTCTTACGTGGCCATATTAAACTGCTGAGTTATTTTTGTCTGATTTAAATGAAACTTTTATTCCACACAAAGGTCTTTTAATGTCCAATTGTGATTCAAAATTCTTTGTCCGATTTAAAGAAAACTTGTTCTACATTATAAAGAAGTTTTAACATATTCAATTAACACCTCGATTAACACACGACATATGTTATTCGCCATCTTAAGTGGGTCCTATTGAACTTCGTTGGTTTTTGTCCGATTTAAACAAAACTTTTTTCGCATTATTAACTATATATTGACATATGATATCGAGTGACATCTGCCATTTAAATCGAACAAGAAATAACAAAGTACAATATGACCGACACAAGATAAAAAGATGATAAAATATTGGTTGAAGTGTCCTATAATCTAAAAAAAATTGGTTTGTTTAAATCTGACAAGCAATATCAAAGTTCAATATGACGGACGCAAGATGGAAACTGACAACTATCAATTTCGAGTCATAAATAAATGTTGTTAAAAACGTTATAACTTGACAAACTTTATTTAACTCTAATGACAAATAAAACAGTTTAATATGGCGGGTCCAATATGACGCCGATATTTTTTACATTTTAAAACCGAAAATAACTTTGGGATAAATTTACAAGTAAGTCCAGTAGATACAATAAATCAAAAATCCTAAAAACTTTGTTTTGGACAATTTTGATGTTATTTTTCGGGCACTCCTGTACCGGTATTCTCGTAATATGTAACGTTTTGTAGTCGCTAAGCGAAACGAATAGCGAACAGCGCGCTCAGCGGCACGCTGACCGACGACTTTTCGTATTCTCTCTGCCGAACGCGCTGCCCTGCGAGCAGACAGAATCAAATTCGCTTAGCACATCTTGACATCACCGAATTATGCATTTTTATTTCTTGTTAGCCTTGTCGCTCCTTTTCTTTTTCTATGTGTAAGAAAGAGGCCATTATGTGAACGATTTCCATCCGTAGTTCAGAAAGGGTAAATCAAATGGTGACTGTGATATAAACTAGTAGCACGTTCCCGCCCAGTGTGCGGGAAAAAGTTTACCCCGAGACTTAACCGCACACTTACAGAAAAATTCCGCACTCAGTGCGGGAAAGTTTAAATTTATTCCGGCACTCAGTCAGAGAAAGTGGTGTTTCCGGCACGGTCATATATTGATATTGATACTTTATTATATAGCATTTATTGTTAAAGATATATAATAAAGATATACAAGGTTCCTAACATTTTCCTTAGGGATAGGATTTCAATAAATCAAACAGAAATGGCATAGAAAGTTCTGCGCGCACAAAAGAAACAGGTATATTGAGCAATGGTGCCAGTTTGTTATTATTTCCGGACTGCTTTCATGAGAAAAAATTGTCGCCACTCTTTCATTGTGAGCATAAATCATATGATTTGCAATAATAACTGTTGACAAGATGTCTGCAAATTCCGCTAGATAGCGACCACACCATGAGATGAACGCAACATCCTCAAAAATTAAATGTTTGGAGCGGTATTGTCGGGGATCACATTATTGGACCCTTTTTCATTGAAGGGAATTTGAATAGCCAAAAATATGTTGATCTTCTCCAACACCAGGTTTTACTACGGTTGAGGGAACTCAACATAAATTTGGACGAATTGTAGTTTCAGCAAGATGACTGTTCATCCCACAATTCACGCCAGGCTACAAATTACCTTCGTCAGGTATTTGGTGATAGAATTATTTCCACGTATGGAAATATCCGATGGCCGCCTCGATCACCAGATCTTGCGCCAAATGACTTTTTTCTATGAGGTTGTTGGCACGACAAAGTTTTCCAACACCCTCACTTACGGCCTACGACTATACAGGAGTTGAGGGCGAAAATTTTGGAGGCGAGCAACTCTATCAACCCTGAAATGTTGGCTGCTACGCGCCAAGAGTTTTACAATAGATTGGGATATTGTGAGGCTCAAGAAGGGGACAGATTTGAACATCTAATCTAATTAAAAATTAGATGTTTTCAGGTCCAAACCACAGCTTTTTCTTGCTTAAAGGAGGCGGCAGGGTCTATTATTTACGATACTGAGCGATAAACTCGTGAGGTTGTTAACATTAGAAAGAAATATCTTCGCTTTTAATTAAATTTCTTTCCATTCTGTTCTACTAGTGACATCTATCCGGAAACGGACAAACCATGCAGCTAGCACTAGCAGCCAAAGAAATCAATAAACGGCGCTGTTTTTCCTGCAGAGATTTTTGCTTGCGATATTATTGATTTTAAATAAAGCTGGCCCTACACTACATTGACTACTACTACATCTTGAAACATGTAGCGAACCAATTCTTCAAAACTAGCGGGAGGGTAAAAGCGAAAAATAAGGGGCTACCAATATTTGTAACACCCAAAAAGGGGTGAAAAGATTTATTTTGCTCTGTTTCTTTACAAAAAATGTTTTTTTTACGAAAAACTTGAGCTCTGCCACTTTTTTTATTTTTTTCTTTAACTTTCTCGAAATTTTCGTCATACCGTACTCTACTTTTATTCGAAAAAATTTAGAAACAGAGACGGGATCAGTTTTCCTAAAACGCGGGATCTTGGTTTCGAGTTAGAAGATAAAGGGCGCCGCAGGCAAAAATTTTTCAATTAAATTAGCCGAACGCAAAAATGTTAGAAAAACAAAGCACGAAATAAAAATGGCGCCGCTTACAATCTTTTTTCAAAAATTACGTAATTTCGGGAACGCAAAGAAATAGGTCTAAAGAGTATAATTTTTAAGAAAAAAATATCAATTTTCTCGCCCTCCTCCACTGGGACTACAGGGGCCGTGCACAAATTACGTAATGGTCATAGGGGGGAGGGGGGGTTACAAAACGTTACGTAGGGGGGAGGGGGGTTTTCGACACCGTTTGCATTTGTGTGAAACTAAGAAAATTTGGAATGAAAATAAGTGAAAAGTTTTTTTTTTGAGGGGGGGTAGTGGTCTTGAAATCGTTACGTAATATTAGGGGAGTGGCGTGCTAAACCGTTACAAAATATTACATAGGGAGGGGGTCAAAAATTGGTAAAATCACCGTTACGTAATTTGTGCACGGCCCCACATCTGACTGTTCCTCCTTTTTGATTTCGAATCAAAGTGCAAAACTCCGGTTGGACGTTCGAAGGCATCAACCCATCCTATTTGCTTGATAAAGTTTCTACGGAAATATCTCAGTCGATTTCTCCGGCCGTGTATGAACGCTTTAGGCTGGGCATTTGCATGTATCTCAGTCCCCAGCCCGTAAACAGTGCGTAAGGACAATGGTTACAAAATTAAAAGCCGAGAAATATTTTTTTTACGATATCTTTCATCAGTTTGGTATTAAAGTCGAGCAAAAACAATTTTTATTCCAGTTCTAAAGGTATGAAAATGGAAAATATTAGAAAACAACAACCTGGAATGCATTTACTACGTGTAAGATGTAGTGACAACATCGCCCCATGCCAATCCTTTTCTGCCTAATGTGCTTTTTCGTTTGTCTGCGTCTTATACACGGCTGCTTGGCCCCCTAAGGATTTGCTTAGGAACCCTGTATAAGTAAACATTGTTTCACAATATTTACTTATATATCTAGTAAGTTATACCTTATAATTATATTAAACATGCGTATTTTACATTTTAAGAAACCAAACCTAACCAATTCAACAACAAACACAGAATTCATATTTATGAATGAATAAAATGACAAAAGATAAAAAACATAAAATTGGTAATTAGTCTGAAAAATGTGAATTTTTAGAAAAGTAAAGAAAATACAGACCAAAACACATATATAAAGATAGTTACCTATATGGTTTATTAATTATTTTTTTTATATCAATTAAGCTATTTATTTCATGTCTGCTAATTTCATATTTCATGAAAGTTTTTAGTTTATTTTTAAAAGAAAACAATGTGGGCATTTTTTGGTACACAGCTGATGAAAGATACAAAAAGCACCGCTGACCAATGGTTTTTGTTACCCTTGGTTTTACAGAATTTTGATTGCTTCTGTTTCTAGTATTATACGGATGCTCAATTATTTAGATGTCGATTTTATTAACAAAAATTTTTTTTGATATTTTTTGGAAAAAAAGTTGTCTTGCATCGAGCATCAAATAGTAAGGTTGATGGGTAAAGCCGGTCTTAAAAATTACTTTAAGAAGCCTCGTTTGTGAGATTTTGAGAGTCTCTAAGTACCCGTCCCCAAGCTACTAATAAGAGATTTTTATTTTTTTTATTATTAATAAAAACGCAAACTAAAAAAACTTACTATATTTTCTGCAGCACTCTACAAAGTATTGTAGGGTAGGAAAATCGTACGCGCGGAGAGCAAAACAGCAAGCAAATGGTAGGTGTTTCTCAAACGGTCGCCACGCGCTAAGCGCATTTCGTCGACGTCTTGCGTTCAATATACGTAAATACCATTTTTGTTACTTTGGTCACGTGGTATGCGAATATTACGTTATCATACGGTCAGCGAGTACGAAACGCCGAGCGTATTTAGTTACGAGAATACTGGTCCTGGTAGCGATAAAATGCTTGAGCTATAAAATAAAAATCTTTTTAGGGCGAGTACTCCAACATATAAATAAATCAGCCAATTCTACTGAATATAGTTTAAAAATAAAATATACAACTTTTAAATTAAAAGCTATCAGAGAGGCCTTAAATGTAATTTAGATGCTCTCAGCTTTCATGTAGGAAAGGGTTCACCTAAAAGTCTTACTTATCCCCCAGACTACATGTTGTTGTATTTACAGTCAAAGTTTATATTTCGGATTATTAAAGGGAAATAGTACATCCTGTACTCTGTATATATGTGGTAAATTGGCTTTATATTTTTGCTGAAACAACTACTGGTTTTCATGCAAAAAATTATAAAATTTAAAATATTTTGTTAAGCCATCTTATAGTCAACTAAAGTATAATAACTGTTGATTTTAGAATTTCAATTGTAGATATTTTTTTTCTTCTGTGCTTTTAATTTGTATTTTATGCAACTTTTATGATACTTAATTACATTGATCCATTTACAACAAAGATAAAAATAAAAAACTAGTTTTTAATTAACGTCAGAAATGCGAATTATTCGACTTTAGTCGACTATAGTGTAATTATGTAATTATTTATATTGTAATTATATTTTGTAAATCTTATAAATAATCAAATTATTTTTTCAGATATTTTGTACTATAATTTTCTTATAAAACTATCTTCTATTGTAGATCTCACCACGGTCCTTCTAGTGGACAATAATGGGAAATCGTCCATTGGCCGCTATCTAAACGTCAAACCTGACCTCGGACTACTTACGTCGACAGCACGTACTTTTATTAAAGACGGCGTCAGAACAGAGTACGCGACACAAGTTCTCGGAACGACTTTAGACAATGGGCAGTTATACGCTCACTTACTGACAAAAACATCCAGAGTCATATACGACGAACCTAGTTATACAAAAATTTACGAATCCAGCGAACAAAAGAAGTACGGTTCCGAAGATAAAGTATCGAACCCCAAATACATAAAGAACCTTGACTTTATATCCCCTAATGCCCCAGACGCTATATATGTCTTTCCAACCATTACCCACAGCATTCCAAGTTTTATTTCCTCAAACCAAAATAATGAAAATCAAAAATCACCCCAAGAAATTATCCAAGAAGAAATTCTTAAGGAATCGCCATCAAACAATGTTCGAGTATCTTTAGAAGATAACAAATTTAATAAAGTTTTAAAAATTAACGCACAACGAGACTCGGACAACCTAATCTTACATAAAGAAAACGATCAACCAAACTTAAATCCTTCAAAAGTTACGGCATGGGAAAATCTGCCAACATTTACCGTACGGAATGAATTCTCACCATCAGGATTTTCTTACCTGGGAAGTGAATTATCCCAATTTGACTCCAAGACCGAAAGATCAAAACATACCGCTCCTTTAAAAGACCGTAAAGCAAAACTTTTGTTTAAAGCTGGTTTAATTAAACCCAACCCAAAAGATCTAGAAACGGTTACATATAAAGGATTTGCTGATTTCACGACAACTGTAGCTAATACTGTAATTATTTTTACGCCAAATACACCTGAAAATTCATTAAATACAGCAGAAATTACCAAAATATCTGTTGAACCAACCATCAAACCAACGAACGTACGAGAACAACAACTTTTTACTGAAAGGCCAGCATATTCTACCACCGAAGAATCTACATCTCCAATTATTACCACCGAAGAAGAAAAAGAATTATTAGTTAACATATCTAAGCCTGATCAAAAAGGTATTTTACCTTCAATGGTAATTGACAAAAACGATCGGAAAAAAACTCAAATCGTGGATGAACCCATTGATTTAGATGCCAAACACTCAGTTTTAGCTAACGAACAAAAAAGCGCAGAAAATATTCCGCAAAACACGAAATCTACACTTGCGTTCACCGAAGATATAATTCAACCGTCTGAAACAACGCCAGTAATGCTATCAACACCATCCGACGAAGATATAGCAAAAATCTTAGCGTCTTTGCAAGCTCAGGCAAACAATCAAGCAACGGAACCATTATCTTCCGCGTCTACATTCTTATTTGACACGGAACTTGTTGACCAATTTACCATGGAACCCAAACAGACAGGTGGAGCTACTACTATTTTCTTTGAAGAAGATCCGTTTTCATTTGAACCAACGGTTACACAAAAAATCCCTGAAGCTAGTGAAGTTACTTCTGAGCAACCGAACTTAACATCAACGGAAAAAGTAAGCACAACTACGGAGAAACCTACGACTACTACCGAAAAATTGACAACTACTACAGAAGAAGAAGAAGAGGAAACAACTACGCAAGAATTGCCAGTAACTACTGAACAACCAACAACTACTTCAGAATTAACTCAAAACGAAATAGAAACTGATATTCCTCCAATTCAACATCTTGAGCCGGAATGCAAAGATGGCAAAAAGATCGTGCCATCTAGTGTGTACAAAACTTTGACCTATTTGACAACTTTCTATATTCCACTTGAAGGATCTACATCGACTTCCATTAGATCCAATAAAGTACTTTCCACTGAAATCAACATGCATACCCTTGATTGTGATGTGGATTCTAGCAAAGTTGAAACTACTACCGAGGCTACTCAGATATCTGTTACAGAACCTATAGAAACCACTACAGAAGCTATATTAACTACAACTAAAGAAAAGAAAGAAAGTCAAGAAGATTATGAAAAACAAGATATTCCGACTGTTGATGAAACCGCCACATTGTCTGAAGAAATAACCACCGAAAAGCGTCACGTAACCGAGAGCGAGCCGGAAACTACAGAGGCCACAACAGAAGAAGGTGATGAAGTGGAACTTATCTTTAAAACATTGTACACCACTTACACATACCTAACTACATATTTCCAAGAGAGTACAAGTTCTGTCGCAAGTCGAATCGTTGTTACAACTAATGTAATAACATCCACATTGGATCCGTCCAGTGAGGCCAGTGATGATGCTATTTCTGGTCTTTTGGATGATGACGAAACTCCTCTTTATAAATCTAAGAGTGTGTCTTTTGAAGATATTGCTGATATTTCTCCCACAAATGTAGTTAATGTACTGAAAACGGAAACTCCAGGAAACAATTATCAAGATACTGATTCTGATGAGGATGACGAACATGTAAAAGCTACCCCTGCTTTAAATAATAAGCATTTAAATAGTGCCGGCCTTAAAACATTCTACACAACTTATACTTACTTTACAACTATATTTGTTGGTGATGAAACAAAAATCTCAAGTAGAACAGAAGTTTATACCAATTTTGTTACACCAACCGTCGTAAATGAGACAATTAAACCAACAGATTTAGCTGAAACTTCTGAACTATCAGGAACGCATTTAGCAAGAGACGATGACGAACTTCTTTTGCAAAATAGGCTTAGAAATCTGAAATTTGATGGCGCAAATAAATTTAACAGTATTGACAGGCAAAAGGCCAAAGTAAATAATGTTGCACCGGATGAAATTACAACTACGGAAAACAACGATGTATTAGATCTAAGTGACTATGAGGCCATTTCTACAATGGTAACAGACGTCAGAAGTTCTACTTCAAAAGGCGAGAGAAGGATTCTTAATAGCGGTGAATTGGACAAGCGCAACGTTTTGCTTGATGATCAAATTGTATCTGAATCTAATAATGATTCTGAAATCATTCCGTCACCAACTCTTTTACTACAAACAAGCTTCACAACATTTACCTATTACACTACTTTGTACCATGGCACGACAGCTAGTGACGTAGTTAGTCGACTAGAAACTTTGACAAATGTTGTTACTCAAACCTTGGAACCCACTCAGAGATTATCTACTGAAGATCAAACTTTGCCAGTTACTTATTTTACTACATTTACTTATTGGACAACATTGTACAAAGAGGGTTTGACGAGAGTTACTAGTAGAGAAGAAACAGTTTCAAATGTAGTAACGCCTAGCTTGGAAGCAACTTCTGTCCCTGAAATTGGGGTAATACCATTATTTACCAAGAGTATTGGGTTAGACGAGATTATACCAAGCAACGTTGCTACCCAAGAATTAGCAACTTCTACCATAGATTCGCTTACACCTGTAGAAGAACCGACAACCCCAGTAGTACCAAGTCAAGTTGGAGATGATGATTTAACTACTTTCTTTACGACCTATACTTATTATACAACATCCTATGTAGGTGACGAGACCGTTTTAAATAGTAGATTAGAAACTGTAACAAACGTTCTTAACAAATCAAATGAAATTGAAGACAATCAGATAGGTAGATCTTTGAAGGACAGCTCACTGCAAAATCAAATTATTGACTCAGATAACAAAGAAAAAGAAAAAGAGAAAATTGATCCAACCAGTCTTAAACCAACGGGTCTATTGTCAACAATTGTAAAAACTGTTGAAAATAATAGTACATTTACCGTACTATCGACTGATGTTTATGGAACTTATATTAATGGTTTATACGCCAAAGTACTGGAAAGTACTTCGTCCATCCTGGAAAAAACTATCCAACCATCTAAAATAGAGGAGGAAAACCTAAAACCAACTGGAGTTGTTAGCATTAACCAAGGCAAAATAGTTGACGCTGATGGCATAAGTACTCTGCTTTATACAACTCAAGCAGTAGGTGCCATTATAGATGGTCATTATGCACAAGTAATAGAAAGTACCAGCTCCTTAGCTGTAGATCAAGAAAAGAAATCATCATTGGGTACTGACCTGTTACCAATCGCTCAAAGAACAGGTTTAGTACGACTTATTGAAGGCAGTATAATTGCCAATCAAACTACAACCGTTTATCAATCTAAAGTACTTGGTACATTTATTGACGGCAGATACGCACAAATCATAGAAAGTACATCAAGCTTCTTACTACCCTCAATTAAACCTACTAACGTTAATGAAATTGTACCAACTTCTACACAAGCTCCAGATGATAAAGTAGAAGCTACCACGACTATTTCACCTTCTCCGGTAGTAATTGAAGGATCACTTAGCGATGCCAGCACAAAAACTGAGGAAAATTCAACCAAAGAAACCGAGAGTGAAGAAGAAGACGACGAAAAAGATAAATCTAGATCCGGCTTTCAACCAAAAAAGAATAACTTTATACCTGCAATAAGACCCTTTTCTTCAAGATCAAGACCAGCGTTTGCACCTAAGCGTACTAGACCGGGTGCCGCCACCGCTGCTACTATTACAAGATCCGATTTTACTCCAACTGTGACAGCTGTACCCGCATCAAAGACAGGAAGATTCGGAGCTAGACGTTCATCTGCTAACGTTAATCAAATTCAACCGACAGCTACTGGTGCAAGAAGATTCTCTAGACCTAAAGCAACAACCACTTTGGGTGGAAGAAGAAGTAGTGCTTCTTCTGGCAGACTTAATCCAAGTTCTACTAGTGGAGCGAGAAGATCAGGTTTTAGGACATCTTCCATTGCAAATAACATAAGACCATCTGCTTCAAATAGGTTTGGTTTAAATAGAATTCGACCAACAGGTGTCACTGGATTAAATAGGTCACCAAGTTCTAAAATTACAACAGAAGTTCCTTTAGACCAGGAAAATGATTTAACCACAGTAATCACCGAAGGGTCTAATACTGAAAACACCAATGAGAGTAGTGATACTACACTTCCCATACAAACAACTACAGAATCAGCTAGAAGAAACAACCCATTACTAAGATTAAGGAGACCCCCACTTTCCAGAGCACCACCTTCTCCTCGTTCGACCACAGCACGTCCCGCTGTTAGTCGAGGTGGAAATCTAGCAAGAGCTACATCTAAGCCTCTTACTACAACAACGCCCAAACCAAGAACTACCAGGCCCAATTCCTTGTTAAACAGATCCAGGAATACCAATTTGTTCCCGAAAAGAAACCTGTTTACCACAAGTACTACACCGGCTCCAGAAGAAGAACAAGAAAATGAAGCAGAAACAGAAGACGAAGAAAGTCTTGAAGAAGAGGATACTGATTATGATACCTCGTTGTTTAATACGCAGACAGAAAAAGCTCCGACCACACCAAGCAGTAGAGGAAGGAGTTATAATCAAGTTGCAATTAAGCCATTCGGTTTTCGCAGAAGGTCAAAAAGAGATACCTATTCTAGATTTCGTAGGCCAACAAGTCGAACCACTTTAGCACCTGTAATAGAATACGATTATATAGAGGAAATGACCACCAAGTCTTCATTTAGAAACAGATATCAATCAAAATATCAAAGAACTACGGCTGCTCCAAGCACGACTGCAGCACCTCAGACCAGAAAAAGAATATCTCCGACTAAACCAACATCTAGTCGTACTCAATTTACTTTAAGAGAAAAAGATACAAGCCTTAGCAGACAAAATTATAAAAGAAGAAACGATGTTAGTAACAAAAGAACTACAGCCAATCCGAGATCTAATGCTCGGTACAGAAATTCCTACAACTCATATCAAACTGAACCAACAGTTCGTAGAACTACAGCGACCTCAAGAACTAGAAGTAGAGGAAGAGTTAACACTCGAGGTCGTGGAAACTATCAAAACGACAACTTTGATGACATCAATGTCATTCCAAAATTTGATGGAACTCTTACAATAACCTATCAAATTCCAACCGAGGCAACTATTCCAGTAGTCAATGGGAAAGTAACTGAATACAAAAATATTGTCACTGCCAAACTTAGTACCGATGTGATTGGCCCAAGAGAATACTCCACCACTATAGGGCCTTTTGGTAAAGAGCAAAAAGTTTTGCTAACTGAAAATACTAGTATTAATCCTGCTGGTGCTACATTGATAACACAATACGTCCTAAATGAACAACCAACTTCTGGTGTAATTTTTACTCCAACTTATATAAGAGGGAGAAAAACTTCTTACTCGCACATAGTCCCAAGTACAGTGTATGAAGTAGAGGAAGTAGTCAACACTATCCAACCAGCATTAGCTGCCCAAGCTCCTTTAGCCAATATTTTATTGTCTCAGTTACTTTTAGGAGGAGGAGTGGCTCAAAATCCTTTACTAGCTTTGCAAAACCAGAATCCTCCACAGCCAGCAACACCAGTAACTGAGTTTAAGACAAGAACGACGATGTATGTTACTACTTTGACAAACACTTTGGAAACTGTTATTCCTTTAACTTTTAGAGGACAACAGATATTAACTACAATTGTCGACAGTAGCCTTAAAGTTGTAACTGCAACTGAGTTTATTACAGATACCATAGTTGTAACACCAACGTTTAATTCCCAACCTCAACTGAACACATTACTTCTACCTTTGTTGCAACAACAACTTCAACAACAACCAAATCAACTTTTGCAGCAACAAACCCTGCAAAACTTGCAAACCGGCCAAACTCCCTCTAATGTTTTTAATTTAAACGATGCCCAACAATTACTTACGAACGAACCTGATGTTGAATCCGAAGAATTTAACCTAGCCATTGATGAATCAGAGGAGAATAAGTCAAAAGAGGCAAGCAAAGAAGAGTCCCCCATAGTTTCTAAACGTAAAAATACCGGTAAAAAAGTAAATAAACCTGCTCGTGTAATTGATGAAATCCCAATGGAAACAAGCGTTATTACATTGTACGTTTCGGGTAGAACACCAGGTGAATTTACTACAGTTTTGTCTACAATCACTCTTGGTCAAGATGGTAGAAATAAAAGAGAAATTGAAATAAAAGCTTCCGGAGTCATCAACCAAGAACTAAAAACCACTGTAGATTTCGTTGATAAGTTTTTGACAGCAGGAACTAAAGACACACCCGTTGAACTAGTTGAAACAGTATTTAGAGAAACCGAAAGCTTGGAAAGTATCATTGGAGATGTTTCCAAACATCTTAAGACAAAAAGTAAAGTCTTTGAAGAAATAAAGCCATCTAAATCTACTAAGAAGTACAAAATTAAATACGTTAAAGCATCGGACCAAAAGGAAAAACCTTTTTCCGATGATTTTTTAGTCTAAATGACCTTAGCAGCTTTACAGCCCCAAAAGATGCCAAGGTCGAAACGTCACAAGAAGCAAGGGGCAACTTTGACGACATAAAGTTAAAAACCAACAAAATTAACGTTTCGAAATTACAATTAATTGGCAGCAAATTTACCACCAAAATTTTAAATTTAGGTCATAAACAAAATTCTGATTTAAAACTAATTATCTTAGATCGTAGAAAAAGAGATGTAAATAGTAATGATAATAGTAGTAGCACTAGTAAATTGAACGATAAGCCTAAAAGGAAAGTTATAAAAAAATTAGTAAGGAAAAATCTGACGAACCAAAATGAAACAACGAGCACGACAGTAAAATCTATACAAAATGGTGAAGTTAGTACTAACTCTCAACGCAAAAGGAGAAGGAGGGTTAAAATTAAAAAGAAAAAAAAACGCATTATACCAAACAACAATGACAATTTTACGGATATCTCAGATTTTGAGGATCACGAACAGCAAGCAACAAAGCCTAGAAGAAAAGTGGTTGTTACTCGAAAACGAGTTTTGCCCAATAAAACCAAAAATACTCAAATCGACATTGAGCCAAGTTCTGTCCAAGATATAATTTTGCCTACAACGTTTCGCAGAATTGGATATATTAGGAAATTAAAAGTAAAAGAACCCAAGATGATGACAAATTACTCCACAGAATTTGTAAATTTTAATAATGACGAAATTTTTGGTAGTAAAGATGAAGGTAATGAAGAGCTTGAAAATGATGAATATGATAATGATCAAGATGATGAGAATAATGATGAATATAATAATGATGAAGAAGAAGATAATGAAGAAAATGAATACGATGATGAAGATGAACGAACAGATTTTGAAGACGATGAAGAAGAAGAAGAAGAATCTACCATACCAACTTTCCAATACCTTCCTGAATATGAACCATCCTTCCCTGACTTGAACCAACCGTTTAATAAAGCTCCCATTTTACCCTTAATAACCACTGTCCTTTCGTCAATAGAATTGCAAACAAAAACTTTAGAAAGTACTCAATTTAAAACTTACAGCTTCTTGATTACACAGAAATCAGAAAACAAAGATATTGAGACTCTTACTACTGAAGTGAGACCTGATGTAAAAACACTGACGACTGTTGAATCGGTGACTTTCTACACAACTTTGACATTATTAAATTTTGAAGACGATACGACTGAAACTCCGATAGAGAAGACAGAGACAGACATAGGTGACGAATTTACTGGTCTACTGTCAAATAGCATTTCTTCTACTTTGGACATAACACCTACTTCTTCATTACTTAACACTGAAGGTGAGTTTCTCCCTTGCTGAGTTACACTATATTATGTTGTTGTCTAATTTATTTTTAAAACATAATCTTTTTTTGCAAAAAAGCCAATTAATGGATGTCGGAGGATTGGTTTTAAAAATTTGTTAGACCAACTATTAACAAGTGTCTTGGCAATTGAATTGTTTATTTCAGACACCAATCATGATTTTTTTGATTGAGTTTAGGTAAATGGTATTTCTATATATATCTTCAGAACTAAGCCAATGGTTTAGCAAATTAAAATAAAAAGATATTGATTTTATTTCTCATTTAAGAGTTCCAAACTCTACGTGTTCGGTTTCTGAAATAATCAGTCTTAACTATTGTACGATATTTTTCAATTGAGTCATACAAGTTTTCATCATATTTTGTTGTAATTTTAAGCACATTTTCAAATCATAAATGGTTTCATACAAACTTCTTTATCTTTACTATCCTTTTACTTGTTTGAAAAAGTATTTGTATATATAAATAAAAACTTTGTACAAAAATAATTCGTTGTAAAAAGATTTTTTCAGCTAAAGAAAGTTCTTTTACCACTTTAAACCTATATACTTATAGGAGCAGGATTTAAACTCGTAAAGCAGGCCATGCAAATAGGATACCCATTGAGATCTATATAAAAATGCGTACTGGCTAAAATTTCATGAATATGTTAGATTTTGTTTTGAAACGTGAAAAAGAGATAGAGACTTTTGAATGAATATATAATATATGTAAGTATGTCTGTGATAATCAAGAGTAAATTGTCAGAGTCTGAGTAAAAAGAGAAACAGTAAAATAAAACTTGATAACCTCTATTTTGTTCAATTTTCTGTAAATTTTTAAAGCCAATACTTTTAACTCAATTTACACAATTTTAGACTTACAAAGGCAGATACCTGCTTTTTCAGAATCTGTAATGCTCAAAATTTAATATATATCTAGGTTTGCAATTCATGAAACATGAAACAAAAACTCGAGTAAATGTTTTACAAAATAATAAATAATGTCAGTAAATAACAAAAAACTCTATAAAACTAAACACCAAGACCGCTAAAAATACCGGTTTAATACGGTGTTTTCAAAACGCAGCTCATATAAAGTCCGAGATATTCGGATGAGTTGGTTAATTTATTTATCAAGTGTCTCTGTCTCTTTTCTTATTTATTATTTATTAGTTAAATAAAACAAATAGATGCAGTCACCATTATTAGTTTCTAAGCTAGCTTATATACACGATGCAAGTAGTTATTAATAAAACGTATTATTAGAACTTTTTTCGTTTTCTTTTTAAACAGAAGAAAAGTGAAAAAGGTTCTCAACTTTATTGAACTTAAATCTTTGTTTTGGGAAATTTTTCAAAAACCTCTATTTTTGATCTGACGGGACCAATCTTTAAAACTTAAACTATCAATTATAAGTAAAATTTACCCGGGATATAAAAATTTTGGGCAAAATCTGTCGTTAAAATTATATTTTTCGTCAAGACGCATGCGCTTCAGACGGTACTCCGCTTGCAAGGCCTACATGATTTTTGCAAGATTTCCGTTACAACACCTGAGTTATACGACAAAACTATAAGCAAGGCCAATATTTTTCTAATATTAGTATGGTTAAACCGTATAAAATACTAAAAATTATGACACATTTATTATTTTTGTAATAACAACAGTTGAAGGTAGTAAAAGAACCTTTCTAATTTAAGTCGTCCTTTTCAACGCAGATATTCTCACAAATCATGAACACGAAGAAGGCAGAAACCTGGCAACCAGGGTAATGTCAAACGGAGTGGAAGTTATAGTCAAAGGTGACAAATCGACAAAACCCGGTGATCCAGAATTTAAAAGAGTATTAACTAGTCCTAACTTTAAGCCAGTCACTTTAAAGCCTAGTACTTTGACGGATCACATCATGTTGGGGGTGCATCCGAAGGAAACGGTTAGTGTAAGTTTTAGCAATATTGGGGAAGTTTATAACAAATGGCTCGGAGATAAACAGTTGCAACTTTATGTCAAGTCAAAACGGAGTTCTCTGACACAGTTTTGTTTCTTTTTGGGTTTAAATATTCAGTTCTTGGAGAAAACGTTCAAACCTACTCATTTAAATGGTGAAATGCAGCTTTGGTTTTGTTTATTATTAGACACTTAAAGTTAATTTCCGGGTTTATCGTCATTCGTATTCTTATCTCTATCGAGTGGACCTATCGAGCAGGTATACTTTTACAACTCCAGATGATTAAATGAGTGTAAACATCGTTTCGTACGCAGGGATGGTCGTAACGTTACGACTCTCTCGACGTACCTAACGAAATTTTCGTGCATTTAATCAGCTGAAGCTGTCACGCATTCGCCATGATTTTAAAAGTGCACCTGCTTGAGTGGTCGACTCGATAGAGATAAGGATACGAATGCTGATAAAACTGAAAATTCACTTCAAGTGTCTAATGTCTTTCATTTGATTTTAACTCACCGACTTTTGAAAATTTTAGTCAGAAAACGAGACCCCATCTCTCTATCCGAACCAATTTATAGTCAAAACTTGTCTTACGACGTTTACTTACCTTACAACTTACCTTGAAAAAGGTCTAACTACAGTTCACAGTCACGAAAAAGTGGTATCCAATGTCGCCACTGAGGACAGGTTAAATACTGGAAAGATACTACCTACACCACAGGTGCAGGTTACCTTAACTCAGGTAAGTCTAATAACAGTTATAAGGTCAATTTTACTTTGGCTACTATTGCGTAGTGTAGTAAGTGTAGGCAAGCGCACTACGTAGGAGTTTTTGACAACCACAAAGCACGATGCGCATGTTCTATAGTACGTTTCAAGAATTCTTTTTTTTAGTATCCAAACCTGAATGTAGGCGTCTTCCATACAACTTACTCGTACCTAAACACCATCCTTGATGGGGAACAGCCCTTAGTTCTATCGTCCAAACACGTAGTGACAAATCACGTGACAGCTCCAGATGATTATTTAGCTTTGTTGCACCCGACTGAAACAGAAAAACCAGTAAGTGAAAAACTAAAACAATATTGCAAAAACAAGTTGTATTAACCACAAAGTTGAATTAAATATTTAAAGATAAAATTATCTTTTAGGTACGAGATACAAACACTTATTTCAGCACCATCAATCTAGAAAAGACGTTGTACGAGGATGGCAGAGAATCAGTAATTAGCACTAGGGAACTCGTCACCCAAGTAGTCATTACAGAAAGCATTAGACCCAAGCAAACTGAAGTAATTCAAATAGATGATCTTAACGATTTGGGCAAAGACACAGATAGTATGTTAACAACTGATGTCGTACGGACTCAATTTGTGACTTATACCTATTACAATACTTTGATGGAGAATGGCACGGCAAAGATGTATACCAATGTGTCTACAGAAAAGAATATAGTAACTGAAAAAATGTACATGAAATCACCTATATCCGATGCTTCCAATGCAATGGAAATCAGTAAAAATAATAAAACCCAAAACGAGGAGGATGACACTTTTGAAATCTTGACAACAAAAACATATTTGACAACATTTACCTACTTTACAACTTTATTACAAGACGATAACCCTGTAAGTCCTACGATAATCCACTCAAGAACAAAAGTTATTGAAAACGTTGCTACGGAAACCTTGGAACACAATATGTTTGACGAAAAATATCTAAAAGCTCTAAAGAATGAGCTACAAAGTGGTAGCAACAATATCAAAAAAATAGCCACATTAAATGATGGGGAAAAAGTAGAAATAACCGCTGTAGCAAATGAAAAACTTGAAATTTTTCCCAGTAAAGTTTTACCTATTGAGAAAACAGAATTGCCTCAAACTATCACGGACAAGATTAAAAATCTAGAAGGGTCTTTTACCAATAAGCCAAATATTATAACTGGTTCTACCATAGTTTTTGGAGATGATGATCCGTTTGCCAATTTTGTACCTACTCCAAATCTAGAAATAAAAAATCCAGAAAAAACAATTATAAAAAATACAAAAACCGTTTTAAACTCTGAGGTAGTTAAAAAAACTAAGATTTCCGTACAAACAAGTAAAGTAAAAAGGCCAGGGAATAAGAATAAGAACAAAACCAAGCCTGGTATCGTTAGCGCAACCAAGGTTCAACATAGCGTCAGTACCGATAAGGTAAAAATCCATAACGAGAAGACTGAGAATAAAAAGAAGACACAAAATCAGAAAATAGTCAAACCAGGTAAGAATAAGTACCGAAATTTTCTAAGAGATTATACTGTTTTGATTACTTGTTTACTGTTATACAGGGTATAAAGCATTCAACGAATTAAATAAACACCAAAGTATTAAACCAAACATTTTTGGACGTCAAAACCAAACTTGATTCTTTTTGTACAGATTAAAAATTATATGATTAAACTCCAAATATTTTCAGGAACACCTGAGGTTTCTGACCTTCTTGGATTGGGATCAATTAACATTAACACATTACAAGCTCTGACTCCAGTTTTGTCAGCTATGGCAGGATATATCAACAAAAATTTGATTGACACTAATAGAAGAAGTGACAATTTTACAAACACAAGCGCTGCACCACAGACAACGACTGAAAGATTAAATAGACCTCAAGCTAAAAAGGGCAAGTACCTAAGCTAAGAAAAGACATAATATTTATTTGTGGACCAAATGATAAACCGTATTCATTATTTTTTGTATTTTAATATTTAAAAGTTTGTTAGAAAGCTAACAAAATTTTCTTATAGCCAAATTAGGCACAAAAAAACCACTAAAAACCAGCTTGTAGGTCGTGTATTTTTTATTTTGGAACAAAAGCGAGACTCAGTTTTTGTAAAATGACGTATTAGCCTCTAAACTCTATTAAGAAAATCAAAGATGTAGGCATGATTTAGCTTTCCATGAATCTTTTAAACATTAAAATCCAGTGATGATGAAACACAAACAAATAAAAAATAACTGTCAGGTTTTTTTAGCCACCCTAAATACATTACATTAATAATTATTTTCAAGTTTAAAATTATCTTTTCAAATTATTAGGAGTACATAATCTCTCGAGATTTGTTAAAATGTACCCACCATACCCACAGCTTCCAAAACTTAGGGTTTCAAGAAAAAAAATATACGTTCTTCAAATTTGCGTTTTTTATAAACTTCACAATAGCCTTGATCAACAAAACTTGTTTTCGAAATTGTCTATGTGGAATTGAATGTACAGTCGGCTGATCACTAAATGAATATAAAAAAATGGTACTTTCTTATTGATTTAGTAATCAGAAAACTTTAAACTACATAATTTTATACAAAAAATTTAATTGTTAGGAAGGGGTACCCTTCGATATTATTCATCAACTATAAATGCTTATTCTTTATGAATTTCAGATGATTTCAGCATATTTATTAAGTGTGGCTTGTCATTGCTTCAAATATTAAAAGCTTACCAAAGTTGGCCATGATTTGAAGTTAAAAAAACAATTGCTCTTACAATGACAGGTTCACTCCTGCACGTTTCATTCTTCTTTGGCAGCGTTTAAATTGGTTTAGACTAACTATTCTAAAAATGGTGAAGCTAAATTCTCACGAAGGGTGCAGAAAATCGATTTGCTTTTGTTGTTTCAATAAAGCCCGTACAAAATCTATAAAATTAGTGGCAAGCTGTTGACGTCATTAGAAAACAACGGCCGTTATATGCAGCGGATGCTATATAAATGTGAAGCCAGGAAGCCTGGATGAAATGGTGTATTATACAGAATTGAAAAATTTCATTTATTTTATACCAACTGAAGCAATGAAGCCTGGATGAAATGGTGGATTATACAAAATTGAAAAATGTCATTTATCGCATTGATCAAAGTTGACACCCTTGTTTTCTTATAACGTCAACAGCTTCCACTAATTTTATATTTTTTTTGACGGGCTTTATTGAAACAACAAAAGCAAACCAATTTTCTTCACTCTTCATGATAATTTATCATTTAACCATTTTTAGAATATTTGGTCTAAACCAATTTGCATGCTGCTAAAGAAGAATGAAACGTGCAGGAGTGAACCTGTTATTGTAAGAGCAATTGTTTTTTAACGTCAAATTATGGCCAACTTTGGTAAGCTTTTTATTTAGGAAGCAATGACAAGCCACGCATAATAGATATGCTAAAATAATCTAAAATTTATAAAGGATAAGCATTTATAGTTGATGAATAGTATTGAGGTTACACTTCCTAACAATTCAGCGGGGTAAAGGGGCGCGTCGGAAGGGAGAAAAAGCCTTTTTTTATTGCAGTAGTTGATATATTTTTTGTATAAAATTATGTAGTTTAAATTTTTTTGATTATTAAATCAATAAGAAAGTACCATATTTTGTAGAGTCATTATTGATGAGCCGACTATATACTCAATTCCACATAGAAGATTTCGAAAGCAAGTTTTGTTGATCAAGGCTATTGGAGAATGTATATTTTTTTTTCATGAAACCCCAAGTTTAAGAAGCTGTGTACCAATTAGATATTGGTTTATTTAAAACATAATTTGTAGATCAACCTCCAGCAGTGGACACCCAAAATAGATCACCAGTTTATATACCAGTTGGGGGAATAGCAGGCGACGATTTTGAAATAGCGGAAAGTCAAAATATTGCAAATTTTGACTGGATTGATCAGATACCATCAAACTCAAAAAGTAGGTGTATGTAGGCATCTAAATGTAAAAAAAAACGAAAAACAACGGTATGCATATGATAAAGTTTTGGTTAGTTTATTTATATTTTTCGTAGTAAAAGATTCTGATTGTATAATTTTCTTACTTAGATAAAGTACCACAAGAAGCACCTTTACTGTCCAACGGAATACCAATAAGTCCAGGAGATATTATAACCGCAAATTCCGATGTCATTGTTGGTAAAATCAAGGGCAGAGTTGGTCCAAGGATACCCAGTAACATACCTTTAAATTCCGATAAGAACGAGATTCCAGTTGGTATGCAAATCTTTTTTTACTGACAAAAATTCTTTGGAATAAATTCAAATAGCCATGTTGATTCTTTTAATTATAACATATCTTTTAGCACACGCAAGGCACAGCTATAAGCTAGAAACACGCTGTGCATTATAACGGTGCAACTTTTTACATAATGCCTTTTTTAAAGTAAAAAAATACATAATAACAAAAAAAAATTGCGCTTATTAACTAGAATCCATTATTTATTTTAGTTATGAAACCTCCACCTTTACCAACCAAAACTTGGCCAAGAAAAAAAGGACATCAACATAATGTAGACAACATAGAAAATCTTGGTAACGTTATACGAAAAGACAAACCTGTTATATCAAACGTCGTACATGCACCAAATAAAGACGATTATGTTGGACCACCCCCACCTCCTCAACAAAAATATGAAAAATATTCCGATGATAAAAAAAAGCACATTCCTTTATTTCCGCCTCAAAGAGAGCAGCAATCCTCAAATAGTCAATATTCCTATAGTTACAAAACACCTCAAGATACGTCAGTCAAAAGAAACCCCAATAAATTTGGAGGGAACTCCCAAGAAATTTACTCTGATCAAAACATCAGAAACAAACAAAATGAACCAAATATTTTCGAGCAACACTCAAGCTTTGGAATACATGAAACAAAACCTCAAAATGTATATTCGTTTAATCAACAAAAACCTTCTGAGGGTATTCAGGGACAGGTGTTCCTTTCTAACGAAATAAACGTTAGGCCAGGCTATCTTCAGAATTACGCCAAAAATCAATATAATATTCAAGGTTCTATGCCAAATCAAAATTTTAAAAACTATGCAACTCATGAGGTGCTGCATGAGTACAACATGCCAAATTTAAAGGATTCAATACAGAAGGATTATGACTTGTCTTCGAAAAAAAATTCGTATCCCCCTGTTTACGCCCAAGCTCAAGAAATTGCACCTTCTGTACCTATAATTCTTCCAGAAGTCATTGAACGTAAAACTGGTCAACCTTTATTGGTACAACTTCAGCCTTCGCAAGTGGCGTTTGTTAACATTCCATTTAATCGTACCACAGCCTTAATCTACGGCGGATCTACAGAAACACATCACAGTGGACAGTACTTTGATGATCCTAGTCCTTACTCACAGCCGGAGTTTAGCGCCATAGAAAATCCACCAAAACCAATTTTTTCATCCGTTTACAAGGAAAATCTTTCACCAAATCAAAAACAAGTTTCTGGTGTTATTACCGTTGGTAACCAACCGATTAAAATTGAGCCTGACGTAAGTGATAACCAGAACGTTCCTGTAAGAATCGAACCTTCAAGATCTAATGAAAATAACAAAATTTATGGCAATCAAGAGATAAATCTTAGCGTGGGAAGACCTTCGCTATCTTTTGGTATGACCGAGAACCATGGCGAGTTTCAAGCTCATATTATACAGCACAAAAATAATCAAAATTATCCTCAAAATAGTTTTAACGTTTATGACAATTCTCGACCAAATGTATGGCGTATACAAAAGCTGCCACATTTGCATCCAAGTAACTTTGCTGCAGGTCAAACAGAAAGTTCCGGCAATTCCCAACATTACACACATTCTCAGGAAAATAATAGGAAGCCACAATTTAGTTTATCTCTGGAAACACATCAAGAGGCACCTGTAAGAAATCAAAATCAATATCCAGACAAGTATACTCAAACAGAAAGTTCTTTAAATTCACAAGAGCTTCAGTATAATGAACAATCATTACAGAATAGCAAGCCGATATTCAATAATCAAGTTCAGTACAATCAACAACCAGCACAGAATTTTAAATCACTTTTGGAAAATCATCAGGATGGTCAGTTTAATCAGAAACAACCACATAACCTCCAGACTCAATTCGGTACTCAACAAAAACTACCATCAAAGGAAAAAGCGCAAGCGTTTAGACCCCCTCATGTCAATAATAAGAAATACCCACACCCACCAAAGAGGACTTTGTTAAGACGAAGACCAAGACCGGGCGTCCAAGAACAACAAATTTCAGAGTTTATGGTGCCACCACCGTTAAATTCTCTTCAGAGTAGACCCCAGTATAGACCACAGGTTCAAATGCCTATGGCGATACCTTTGAGTACCGAACAACCTCAACAAATAGCTATAGTTAGCCAGAATCATCAAGGAGGTTACGAGCAAAGCTTTAGTCAAAATAGGCCACAAGAATCTAATGGAGAAGAGGTTTACCTCCAAGGTAACTTCCAACAACAAACTTATGGTCAAAGAAAACCGGAGGATATACAAACTCAAAATAAGTATTCCCAGAGTAATGTTCAAGAAAATTTCGAACACAACAAGCCACAGAATGGTCATGCAGCACCAAATGTTAACAAATATCATAGTCAAAACATTTACAAAGAAGTAGACCAATTCGAAAGTGAGCTCTATGGTTCAAGTTCCCAAGACGATGATGATCTTATAAGTGAAGGTGACGAGGTAATTCAAGAGTCCAATTCTAGACCTCTTTTACCTGGAGAGGTACCATTTGAAATTCTAAAAGAAAAAACTTCTACACAAAAGCCATTGCCTTATGACTTTGTTAGATTCCCATATGAAAACGAAACGAAGATAGAACTACCAGAAGGTTATGATAGGCCACCGGTTTTGCCGCAGAAAAGACCTCAGTATGTTAGACCATTTAAAGATAAGAACGCCAATGGACATCAACGACCAATCAATATTGAAACACCCTTGCTTCAAGATGAAAAAGTATATGCTAAAAATTCTAACAGACTTCATTATTATACCACACCAAAAGGTCCTACTCTCACTAACGAATTTGTTAAGAATACTTTGCAAGGAGAAATAATTAAGGACGAACCTACATCCCCCAGGCAACAAGAAAGAACCACTCAAAAAACGCGTTATACTCAACTTTATCAATTTGGTACTAGAACAACACCATATGGTCTAAAAACTAAAGCTACACGTAGACCCTTGATCAGTTCTTCAACACATAAACCTGTTTTGATTTATATTGACGAAAACGGTAATCAACAAAATTTCTTAAACCGAAACAAAGATGTTAACCGCCCACAAGTTACATCTCTACCTATAGATCATCATGCTGTAAATTTTTCCCATGTAACTCAAGTCAGTATTGAATCGCAGAATCCCAATTCACAAACAGAAAAAGCATTCGTTGCGCCAAAGAATTCGCAACAACCTACCAACCAAGTAGACATACCAATCAGTGACGCTGTGTCTCTTACTCAAAAAGTGCAAATTACCACCAAGAAATATACCACAACCCAAACCACACCCTTCACTAGCACTGAAAAAAAGATAGTTTCACCTCCTTTAAATACCGGAGAGATTCCTTTGTTTAATCTGTCGGAAAATTTGACCAAAGAAATAAATGATTTGGAAGTAATGAAGCCACCCCCGTTTGTTGAGTTGACGAGGCCAAAACCACATAAGCCAAATACTAAAATGCAGCCACCAAAGATTGAATTTATTTCACCTGGAGATATTCTTAAGGTAATTTTAAATTATAATATACAAATTTTGTATTGTGTTTTAAATAATTAAGATAAATAAGTTTATTAGGCTAGTTGGTGCAGATATTTGGTTTCTAAAATCTTGCAAAAAATTCAAAGTTTTTCCAAACTTTGTTCAAGTAAAGTTGCCGAAATCTACAGTTTCTTCAAAAGTAGCCCTGTTTGCAAAACAGAAATGGTTAGATTTAGAAATCAAAAATTTGTACGCAAAACGAAGTATGTTTGAGCTTGAAGCATACCGACTGTTTAAAAAGTTGACTTTGGTTTGTGGAAAACAATCATAATTTTGTTTTTTATAAATAAGTTTATCAAAAGCATAAATAACTGATAACAAAGTGTAATTTTGCAATTTTGAAAAGGAATTGCAAGTAATTTCAAACATTTTGATTTTAATTATTATATTTATTTATCTAATTTTGAAGAATTCACGAGAACCTCTGTTTTGTATTCTTAAAATTTATCATTTTAACTTAGATGCCCGCGTTGTCTGGCAATCAAGTACCTGACTCTCAACCATCAGCAAGTACCTTAAAACCACAAACACCAAAGGCACCGTCAGAAGAAATGGCTCCTCCTCCATTGGAAACTACCACCGAGATAGTACTTGGTATGACACCACCACCGTTTAGTTCGACTCACAAACCTTTAGTTACTAGGCAACCACCAGTATCTAATATTAGGCCAGTATTTTCAATGGAAGTTGACGTGCCACCGAAAGAGGAGACTACCAAGAGAAGTCGAGGTACTAAGCCTACTAGATTATCATTATCCAGAAGACCCGGGTACAAACGGAGAACCACTACACAAGTGCCATATAGGTAATATTATCTTAATTTATTAAACAGAATTTTAAATGAACCTAAGATTTGAATTTTAACATTGAATACACAATTGGCAACGCTGAGGATTATTTTTATGAATATTTTATTCGCCTAGTATTTACTCTGATATTTTAAAAAAGAAACTTTTTCGGAGTTCAATTAGCTTGGCATATTTTTGTATTAAGTATCAAGCAAGATTCATTTGTTCATATACTACATATTTCTTTAACTACTTTTTCTTGATTTTTATTATTATGTTTGAAATATTTCTGTTATTCTTTTGGTAAAACTCGTATTTTTTTAGCGGAAGCTCTACGGCACAATCGACAATCCGTCCAGTTTTTAACGGCTTTTCAGAGCGAAGTACAACTCCAAGACATAACAAAGACTATTACACTACTTCAGAAATACCTTATGAAATTAAAAATCTTAATAACGAAAACCGTAATATGGAAGTAATTATTGGCCATCCAACTTCAGAATCAAAAGATAGACAGAGTAACGAAATCAATAAAGAAAAAGAATTTGATTCTCAAGAAGCGGACTCTGATTTAAATATTATTAAAGCAACACCAGTACTAAATACAGGTAATTCTATAGATATTATTACAAGTCCTGTTCATCATGCAGGCAACGAGGTCAAGATTGTAGATGATTCAACTGAATCTGTTAAAGTTAATAAGGAAGTCATTTATTCAAAAGATATAAAGAACTTAATATTACCCACAAGATATATTACTCATACAAAAACGCTGACTGTGACCATTACCAAGACTACAGTATTAAAAACTTCTGGTCTACCACCGAGCACAATGACAATTTTGGTTACAAAAACCGAGAAAAGTTATATAATAGACACCGTAACTGAGTTCCACACTGTTGTTAAACCAACTAGTGTTACAGAAACCATTACTCAGACAGTAGAAACTAGTAATTCTTTATACAGCTATGGCAGTGATTACCAAAATGGTCACCAGCAGATTAAACCAAGTATCTTGATACCTGATTTAGTGAATACTGAGGTTATCGAGAGTACGTTTGTGCCCGACAAAGATGAAGAAACCCATGTTGGGTCCATGGAAGATTTCATTATAACTGAGACTGATTCGCCTGAAGTTCTCAAAGAAGATCCTAGCTTAATCGGTACGAATAATAAATTTAAATAAGTCTTTGCATTATTTCATTATAATGAGAAGAATCGCCCGTTCAAAGTTAGAAAAATTTATAAAAAAACGAATAGGTAGCGTGTGC
Organism: Oxystoma pomonae; assembly: GCA_963921995.1. Classification (NCBI taxonomy): domain Eukaryota; kingdom Metazoa; phylum Arthropoda; class Insecta; order Coleoptera; family Brentidae; genus Oxystoma; species Oxystoma pomonae. The sequence goes on along the minus strand of OY998168.1, from coordinate 86,924,586 downwards.
TTTAAATCTAACGAAACATTTTTATGTCAATAAGATATCGTTTTAAAAAATTGTATCTTACGGTTTACCCAAAATCGGCAAAATCAAATTTTTGAATGAAGTTTATTTTATTATTCGGTTTCATTTTTATTATTCGACGGGGTATATTTATTATAAAACACGAGCAAATTTTTTAGTTCTAGAAAAGATAGTTTCACAGGCATTAAACATAATAATATTTACATCAAATTTTTAAAACATTTTTAAGTTAAATTGTGTTGTTTTGAATAATTTTTAAAGAACATACTTAGAGATAACAGCATTTATAACATATATATATTGTAAGAAAGATTTCAATTTTAGATAAGAATTCCATCTTTATTGTTATGACAGACAAGAAAAATAAAGGAGGTGTTTTCAAAATTCCACCAAAAACTAATACCAAAAATGTTATTGAGTCTGTTGAAAGAGATGAAATTTCAGATAACGAAATTCACAACAATATTGTACTTGGTAAGTGTTACAAATACAAGTTTTTACATGGCAAAGATTTAATCTAGTTGAACGCATTTTTCTTTGTAGAAATGCCTCATTTTCTCTAAAAATCTGAGTTGAGGGTTTTTGAATTTGTTTTGAGCAATAGGTAGTATTCTGGTTTTTATTTTCGTTCCGAATATTCTAAAATCGTAAAAATGTACAGAGGTTAATGCAATTTTCGTTAAAGTGGATTTATTTTAACTCGTGTTTTCCTAGGAGGCATTTTATCTGCAAATAATCCTGTACCGGCTCTCTCAGAACCAAATAACTATTTGGATAACGCAAACCCATGCAAGCCTGAATGCAAAGCTTCAAGAAATGAGATTTGCCAGGACATTCAAGGAGTTAGGAGATGCGTCTGCAGACCTGGGTTTGCTCGAATGTTCCCTGACAGACCTTGTAACCGTAAGTATGGCTTATTTAAATATAATAAAATTTATTATTTTTTTTATTAAAAGATTCTGTTTTCATCGTTTGTAACCACAGAATCGCATTTTTAACATTTTAAGGAGTTGGGGGTAATCAGTTTGAAAATCACTGTGCTCGTCAGGCTCCCAACTTAATGCACATTGGAAAACATTTCTCAAAGTGTTGAATTTTATAATTAATTGTTTTTTTTTCCTTAGATGAATGCTTACAGAAGTTTGGGTCATATTATTACCTAAGAAAATGTTTACTTTTACTGGGGGCCTAGTTTTTTAATATGAGAGTAGCATCGAACGCTTGACAACCAATTCAAGTCCCAGCCGAGCAGCGGTTTCTTGTTCGTTTAAGCACGTTACTTGATTCGTCTCGTCGAGGTGTCGCACGTTACAATACAGATATTTCGGTCTCTTTCGGTCTTTAATGTAGGAAGATGTGGAAGTCATAACGAACATATTGTTTTGGTTTTGTCGAGTTTGTGTCTTTAGATACTTCGTCTAGGGCATTTTTTTTGCGAACCTAATGACTTCTTTTTCAGCAACCTACACCTACAGCCTAAACCTCACCATAGACAAAATCGACCAAAAAGATATCAATTTCGACAACAACTTGACCTCCATGAACTCTTCCGATTACATCAACTTGGCGAGGAGAACCCACGAAGGCCTTGACAGGATGGTCATGCAATCGGACTTGAGGGACATTTATCATGGGGTACAAGTGGGATCGTTTGAGCCCAGTGGCGGGGAGAAGGGAGTTGTCAGCAGATTTTATTTGCAGGTACGACTCGTTACCTTTAAGCAGTGGCGTAGCTATCATCTAGCAATCTGAAGCTTAGCCTCGGGGCCCGGCGATGCAAGGTGGCCCACTGCCCAGTCAGTATTTTCATTAAATAAAATTGTTTATTTATTTTACTAAACCATTTAAAACCCAAGAGGACGTTTAGCAAATTAAAACTATTTAAAGATTACTTAAGAATAACAAATGGGTCAAAGTAGATTAAGCAGCTTAGCTTTACTGTCAATTGAAATGAAAGTTGCTTACCAAATGGACTTAATTACTCTAATAAAAGACCAGTGAAAAAGAAATGAAAACGGACTTTCAAAATATTGACCTCTCAACCCTTGCCACTGCCAAATGCGGTAAATAAAACAAATAACAATATTATATATCTAATATATTTTTATAATAAAAAAAATATCATACATACATTACATGTATACATTTATTAGTGGGGGGGGGGCATAAATTTTTCTTGCCTTGGGGCCCCAAATCATGTTGCTTCCCCGCTGGTTTTAAGTAATATAGTCTTCATTTCTGATGAAGAATAGATAATTATATGGACTCACCTAGTGACGTACGTGAGGGAGAAGGGCTTAGAGGCTCAATCCCTTCCTCTGAACCATTGACTTTGTGACTCGTAAAGATTGAATTTTCTCCAAAAATCAGGAGTAAAATTTACTACGTTTTCACGTGGAACTGAATACTTTTTTAATACGATTCACTTTTCAGTTTTACCTCGTTTACTTTTTTAAAATCAATAAGTTTACAGCACAATAATATAATTAAGATAAAGGTACTCTTGTTTAAAAAAAACTTATACATGGATTTTTCCTATCTCGCAAAATTTACTTTTCTTATAGTGTAAACTGATTTTAATAATAACTTTCAAAGTCAAAAATTACAAAATTTCTGAAGCACAAATTATCACTCACGTTGTAGAAGACGGCGGGTCTATAAGAGGAGCGGGCACTCATTTTGGGCTTGATAAAATGACGATAGTACGACGAAAAAAGCGCTGGATACAGAACAATTCGATAGAAAACATGGATCAGGACGAAAGCCTGTAAGTTTTGAGATACAAGATGAAAGGCTTATCGATCACCTCAGACAAAATTCTTTTGCCACGTCCGTTAAAGCATCTAATGTAACGATGTAACAGAAGGATTAAAAAATCCGAAATTTCCTGTCGAGTTGCTGCAAAAAACCTTTTTTTAATAAAAACAGGCCAGGGTTATTTTTGCATTAAAAATTATTCTTCATGATGATGACTTCTGGGAGAGAGTGGTCTTCACAGATGAAAAGCTATTTCAGTCCTCTTCGAGCAGCAGAATAATTTCTAGGTCTACCAAATTCTAGCTTTGATCCAAAATACACCAACCAAATTAAGAAAGCTGGAAATTTTTCAGTTTAGCACTAGAAGTTTGGGTATGTTTTGGTAAATCGAAGGAAGATTCAACAGTCAAAGAAAGGCTGAGATTCTTGAGGATGTTATTGAAAGTCTTCTTTGGCGATCCAATGCCCAGGCGTTTGCAGAGTTAAGCGATGGAATTCATCGCGCATTGGAGGTGCTCTCAGAAAATCGTGAATATTTTCAAAATATAAGTTTTTCAATGCCGAGGCGTTTGCAGAGAAATACTAATTTTTGTTGTTGTTTTAAGTAATATTTAATATTTAGTTGTTTCTATCCCGTTGTGTTATTTTAAATCAATCGTTTTTTTCATTTTCTTATCGTCATTTTATCAACCCCAAAATGAGTGGTCGCTCTCCTTATCGAGTGATAATTACTCATTGGCTATTAATAAATATTGTTTTGTTTTTAAATATACATGTTTCAAATTCGATGCTCACCATGGGGATTTTAGAGAAAAGTTGCGCAATTTGATGCTTTGCTCAAAACTAAAAAAAAAGTTTACAAATTCCGGATAGTTCCGGAGATAGACGGAAAAAACCGAAATCTTCATTTTTAGTTTTTATTTTTCTGCGCCCTTATTCTTAACTCTGTCAAAAAACGCTTAAAACTTTCTACAGGCACTTTTTTAAGATCTACTTAGTGAGAGGTCCGTTTTTGAGATTCGACATTTCAGTGTGACAGGAGCACTGTCAAGTTCATTTTTTCTTATGGACACATCCTTTTTTCTCTGCCGTTTGGTTCATAAAGGATGACAGATAACATTTTGCCACTTTATTTTGACAAGTCACCTGACGTTTTGGATTTATTGACCATCATCAGCCCAAATTTAATTTTTGCTTTTAACTTACTCAAGATATTTTATTAAAACAAAATTATTTTGTTATAACAAAATAACTTTACCTAATATTTTAAAAATCCGTTTTTTTCTTTGTTTTTTAATCTTTGAATTTGGGTTCATGATGATCAATTAACTCAAAACGTCAGGTACTTGTCAAAATGAGGTTCTAAAATATCTGTCATGCTTTATGAACCAAACGGCAGGAGAAAAAAAGCATGTGTCCATAAGAAAAAATGAACTTGACAGTGCTCCCGTGACACATAAATGTCAAATTTCAAAAATTTACCGCTTATTAGGTAGATCTTAAAAAAGTGCTTGTAGAAAGTTTTAAGCGTTTTCTGACAGCTTTAAGAATTCAATCAGTCAAATTGCGCAACTTTGCCCTAATTTAAACCTTTTCGTATCTCCTACCGTTTAGGAGATCCCTATGGTGAGCATCGAATTTCGAACACCCTGTATAGAGTGGATTAAAAAATTTGTCACTCTTTGAACGCGCTATCACTTTGTACCCAATCGACCGATTTTCGAAATTTTTAGCTGTTTTTACACAAAAAATTTGAAACTTTATTGACGCGACTCAAAATTTGCTTAAAAAAATGGGTAAATTTCACCACCCTTCGAAAAATTTGTGTGCCAATCTGGACTTGATTTTTGTCAATGAGACAAAAGCCTCATACATTCTTCGCCTACCGAGGTAATAATTATCTAAATTGGTTATGAGATAAAAAAAAGGTATAAATATTTTAAATCAGGAATATTTAGATCAAAAATCGTACAGTGGGATTTACCAAAAGGGTTTAGTCTATTTTAAAACGGTCCTAAGTTTAAGTGAAATTTTTGGTTTTACGCATTTTAAACCAACCCTCCTTGAGTTTTGGATATGGTTTGATTTATAAGAAGAAGTTGAATAAATTTTTTTATTAAATAACCATCTTAACACAGTTTTTTGTGGGATTTGAGAAGAAAGTTTCAATTTAAAAGAAAAGAAAATTAAAAAATTTAAGCTCACGCGGGGTTTAAATAGTAAACACTCTGTAGAACAGATTAAAATTGGGGTTATATGTCACTCTAAGTAAAACTTACCCTTGTTAATTAATTTTTCCAATTAATACTTGATGTCACACAACGATTTAGATGGGTAATAATAAAATAAGGAGTAGATTAATTTTGTATTTATTTAAAAGGTGGTTTTATGTATGAAATGTATTACAAAACTCAAATGCAAGTTTTGTTTACATTTCTGTCACTGTCGAAATGTCAGTTTCTAAATATTAGCTGCGTTCAAATCATAAACTTGGACCAACCTCTATCGATGAAAGCTACGGCTTTGAAATGAGTGAATGGGCTTTGAGTAAGGAAAGTTTTCTTAACTGAGCTTTTAGATAACCTCAATGTTTTAATTTCAGTCTTTAAATAAATAAATATAGTTGATTTGGATCTTTTTGTTTGGTATATTTTTCGTGCATAATCAGTAAGCTTTACTTATGTTTGTTTTGCCTCGTCGTGAGCTCATAAATATATTTTTTGTGCTGAAAACGGGTTCAAAATACGACGTTTTTCTGGACAAAATTAGAGGTGTTTTATTGGTTAATGCACAACTTGGGATATTAAATAGGGTAAATTAATCCTTGTAAAAACGTTACTTAGGAAAATTATAAACGAACTTATTACCAATTGCCACAAAACAATCCTTTCTGGGGGCTATAAATTTAAACCACCTCCCAGAGGTGGTCTAAAAAATCACCAATTTTAACCTCAAACACAGATAATGAAGTTATTATGTGTAAAATTTTTGGCGTATTCACCTCCCAGAGGTGATTTTTTAATCACCAATTTTAACCTCAAACACAGATAATGAAGCTATTATGTGCAAAATTTTTGACGTATTCACCATTTGCCATTTTGAAACCTGTCAAAAAAAAAAAAATTTTTGGGCATTTTCCCCGAAAATATTATATATTTTGAGAAAAATGCAGTTTTTCAGTGGTATTTTGCAATAACAATACAAAATAATCAACAACTTTGTGTCTTTTCTGTATATGGATAAGTGATTTTTCAAAATTGGCTTTAAAATTTAGTACCCTTCACAGGTGTAAATATTTAGCCCTGTGGGGGTACTATTTTAGATCTTAGTAAATCCCACTGTTAATGTCTTTAGGAAAGTGCACTGTTTAAGGTCAGCATAACTTGCGACCTACTTGTCCGATTTTCAAAATTTTAAGCCCTTTGGTAAAACAAGACATAAATCTTCACCAAGTCTGTTCAAAATTTGATATATGTAAAAAATCTGGCGACTGTGTCAAAAGTTTTTGTGAAAACCATACAATTTTTGGTCTACCCAGCAAACACGAATTAAAAAAATTATACTTTTTAAGTACTGGCTTTCCAAGCTGACAACGGCAAAGTACTAAGTAGGAAGTACTTAGTTAGTATTGATTTGGAACAACGGCTAGCAGGTATATTTTGTACTTTTTTAATAATGGTAAAAACTTAACGTGTAAGTACTAAGTAGAAAGTAGTTTCAGAAAAAAATTTAAAAAAATAAGACAACATAATGTCACACCCTAATAGTACAATAAATTCTAGGGACACCCACGTTTTATTTTAAAACGTTTTATTTTCAAATAAAGAACCGATTTCTAAGAGATGAAATAATCACACTCATCAAACTAAACAGGTTTCAATGATTACACCCATGTTTTTATAATGTATTATGGGTTTGAACAAGCACATTATTATGATTAGCCAGACTACTAAAATATTAAAGGTTTCTATGAAAATTTTGTTTTATTAATAGTTTGCCATGGGTTGGTAAAAACACGAGTTTTTACAAGACTTCCTATTTTATAGGTTTTTATAATAAATTTACTATTCTTTTGTGCTGACGGCCTTTGAAACAGACAAATCTGATAAAAACTCCATTTTTATCGACCACCTGAAAATTAATTAAAAGAGCTATCCTTAGTATACTTACTTAGTTATATATATATATTGTCGTAAATATTTCCACAAAAATATTTTTTACTCAAGAAATCTTGTAAAATATTATAAACAAAGCCTCACAAAATCTCATAGAAACTTATCAAAGTTATAAGATTTTATGTGCCCTTTGAAACAAATATTGAGTTGTAAAAATTGAACTTATAAAATCTTATAAAAAAATATAATCGCATAATCTGTCGTAAATACTTTCACAAAAATAGTAGTTTTAACAACTGGTGGCTAAAAAAGCACAGTTTACCCGCGAGTTGTTAACACTATTTTTTTTAATACCTTTATCAAAAAGTCTAAGAAAAATAGGAAAATACTTTTGAAAATCTCGAACGAAGAGCACTTCTCGCAACACACCATCTTTACACTATAAATCAAGGCGGCTGGTAAATGAACTACAGTGGTTTCCATAGCGATGTGCCTTTTTACTCGGTAACGTGTTCATTTTTTGCGACATTTTAATCTTTGACAGTTTGATATTTTGACGATGTTTTTAAATTATTTTTTCGTAAATACTTGGTGAAAACTGACGGAAATAGCTTAATTTTTAGGAAAAAATAACAAAATTTTTTTCAATATTACTATTTTCCGCTATTTCTCTTTAATTTTGGGTGCAAAACGGACAGAATTTTTTTTTTTTTGCACCCTTGATCAAAAAAAAAAAAAAAATGTTTTCTTTATACCGTCATGAATAACATGATTTTAGTAACTGTCTGCAGATAACTAAAGCATTGCTTTTTTGGTTACCGATGCAAAAAAACTTTTTTTTTTATCACGGTGCAAAAAAAGATTTCTGTCCGTTTCTTACCCAAATTAAAGAGAAATAGCGGAATATAGTAATATTCAGAAAGTCTAATTATTCTTGCCTAAAAATTAAGCCATTTTCTCCAGTTTTCACTAAGTATTTACGAAAAAATCCTTTAAAAACATCGTCAAAATATCAAAGTGTCAAAGATTAAAATGTCGCAACAATGAACGTCACAGAGCATAAAGGCACATCGCAATGGAAACGATTGTTATTTCATTTACCAGCCGCCTATGGTGTAAAGATGGTGAGTTACAAGAAGTGCTCTTCTTTTGAGATTTTTAAAAGTATTTTCCTGGATTTTTCGATAAAGGTATTAAAAAAAATAGTGTTAGTAACTCGCGGCTAAACTGTGCTTTTTTTACTCGCTTGTAAAAAAAGCACTATTTTAGTCACTAGTTCTTAGAACTACTATTTTGCATCGGTAGCTAAAAAAGCCATGCTTTAGTTACCTGCAGACAGTTACTAAAATCATGTTTTTGATGAAGGTATATAAAAAAATTATTTTTGGCTTATGAAATCTTGTAGACTTTTATAAACAATCTCATAGAAACTTATCAAAGTAACATCTCTCCCACATCTTCTGACGAAAAATAAGTACTTATACCAGAAAAATTTTCCATTAGATATGTAAAGCTTGTGCAAACCTAAGGTGTGTTGTGGCTTAGGTCGTCGTAGTTTATAGTTTAGGTTAGGTTATAGTTTAGTTTGTCTGTATTAATCCATATTATATTACTTCTACTACTACTACTGATACTACGACCACTGCTAAAGTTGCGCCGTCATTTATTATGTGCGCCGTTATTTTAGAATGTTATAGGGTCTTTTAAACCTTAATGGGGAATTGTCATATTAAAAATCACAAAATATTGTAATCTTTTATAAACCTACTTGCTGGTGAAATATGAAGAAATTCTATCCGGGATTTGTGTTTCACTTTTACAGTCAAAAATAATAAAATATCATAAATTTATGTGAGCATAGATCATAAAATATTATAATGTTTTATGTGTTATTTTTTTATAATGTTTTATGAGGTTTTTTATCAGGGATGCATCGGCCGCCCATGATTTATAGTATAAAAATGGCGAGCTGCCAGTAGCTGTTGCGTTCAAGTATTTTCTAGTCGCTTTTTAAAGCGATACTTCCGTTTTGTTCTCAATACGTTATGAAAAATAATTAATTATTTTATACTAAATACAATCAAAAATCAATTTTAAAGCTCACAAAAATACCTTCAATCCTTTGTTTTACAGCTTTCTGACAACATCGACGAAACTCGCCTGGAAGACGTCTTCCGCAAATATCTCAGAAATAACAACTACAGTCTCGGAGGAACCGAAGTATACGCCTCTCCGAGGACAGTAGACGGACTCCGCGCTCAAGATTTCAACGAATGCAGCAATCCGACGTTCCACGATTGCTCGGCGAACGCGCGTTGTTTTAACTTGAGAGGAACGTATACTTGCAGTTGCAAGGAAGGGTATTCAGGTAAGCTTATCAGTTTTAACGAGAAAGACAGCCTCCTGGCTCATAAAATCTTATAAAACCCTCTAAAACAACATAAAACTGACCAACATTAATGAGAACCTATGCGGGTTTTTATCTGGGCTGGTTTTATCTTATTGATCGATTTAACCATTTGAAAAAAGCTGAAAGGAACGTCTTGCAGTTGCAAGGAAGGACATTTATGATTCAAGTAAGCTGTTTAAGTTTTTCCTGTCAAAAAGACTTACTCATTTTTTTTTACGTTTTAGGAGATTTTTTAGTGTTTTATCATGTTTTTTATGCGGTATGTCTAGGTTAGCTGAACAGGCTGTTGGATGGTGGCTGCTAACCCAAGCAGTTTATTGTCCAGCTGAATTGAAATTAAAAAAAATGGATACTAAAAAGTCTTTCATTATTATTATTATTATTATTATTACTATTATATGTGAAACAAACTTGTAAAACCCAAGACAAATCTCATAAAACATATTATTTTTTACCAGATTTTACAAGGAAGAATCTTACTAAAATCTTTTTTGAGTTTATTTACTTTCGAGCTGAGGATATAAGTATGTAAAGATAATAATTAAATCTGTCTTCAAATTACTGCGGTCCAGTTTTTTGACACTGACAATGACAGTTCCATTTTCATTCTGTGTCTAATTGTTTAGGCTCCATATTGAAATTAGTGCGGAGAATTTGCAATGAGGTGTAGGCGGAGACAGTATTGAAATTAGTGCGGAGAATTTGCAATGAGGTGTAGCTGCAGACAGTAAAACCCGGTTCCCATCTATGCGTTTCTCATGCATGGCCCGCTTGATTCAGGTAGGCCGCGCATGGACAACGCATAGGTATGAATCGGGTGTAAGGTTTTCTTTTAAAGTGAAGGTGATTCTGCCAATTCTGCAGAATGATAGTTCGTTGTTATTGACCATATACTTATAAACTTAATATACAGCGTGAATTCTTTAAACGGAACGGTGCTTCTAGCGAGTTAGAATTTGGTTGAATAAAAAAATCCAAAAACACGTCAACTGAGATTTTTTTTGTCAATTTGTTTACGAGGTATGGCAAAACAATATTTTTTTAAAATAGGACACCCTGTATGTTTTGCAATTTTTGAAATCTGCAAACAATTCTCTCTTCAGCAATACTACACAGTAGGATCTATCTTTTACGATAATCAAGATATTTTTATGTAAATCTGTATGGAAATATAATATTCAAATATCCCCCGTAAAACAGGGCATAGACAACAATTCCATGTAAGTTTAAATGCCTCTATCTTGGAAACCATAAGAGATAGAGTATTAGTGTGCAGTATTGTTAAAAAGATATTTTTTTTTAGAATTCAAAAAAGTCAAACTATACAGGGTGTCCTATTTAAAAAAATATATTTTTCTGCCATACCTCGTAAACAAAATGACAAAAAAATGCAAGATAGCACGATTAAAGAAAATTAAAAATCTCAGTTGACGTGTTTGTGGATTTTTTTGTAAAACCAAATTCTAACCCGCTAAAGGCACCTTTGGAAATTTTTGTAAGAAAGGTTAATCATCTAAATCCAGGAGGCAATGAAAATTTTTGAAATTTCATGCGCGATGCCCTTCACTTCCATGGCCAAGCATTTTTCGTTTTTTTAATCTCATGGTGTTTTTAATCGCATTTTTATGATCGAAAATCTAATAAGATATGAAAATGTCAAGGCAAATGTTTTCTCTGGATCTGGACAGAGAGCATATAAATCTAAATAGAGAGGACATGTAATGGCCCAAGTAGCACAGGACATCTTCAGGACGTCCCATTTAGATCCAAATGTCCGGGATCCGAAGCAGACGTGCTATGGACGTCCAGTTAAGGACCAGTTGAGGAACAAAATTTTAAAACATCTTTAGCACTTATTTTTTGGTAATTATACACTATATACGGGGTTTTCCGCCAATTATTAGTATTAAGGTTAGAAAATTTTCAGTCAGGTTAGTCCGACTTCTGCACTCCCTTGAAAAAAATTTCTAAAAACTAAAAACAGACAGACAATCGTCTGCATAAATACACTTTTTTAATACAAAAATGGAGTTTATTCGGGATTACTTCATCAGAACTATGTTGCGAAATAAACGTTTTTTTCATTAGTGCTTAGTGGGGAGCTAGTTTTAATATTTTGTATGATTTGACTTATCGGTTTATAAATATGTACTCATAAACTTTTACTATTATAATCATTAGTTTTAATATCCCAAATATGTCCTGGTAACGTACGATTACAAATTTATTAAATACGTCTTAAATCGTTAAACAAAACAAAACAATACCAAAAATGTCCTGGAAATGTCCCAGAAATGTCTCCGATTTGTACCTAGGGACGTCTTAAAACGACATCCTTAAGACGTACTGGAACGTACGTCTTATGAACATCTGTTTTTGTAACAAAAGATGTCCTAAAGACGTCCTTAAGACGTTCTAAAATGGACGTCCAAGAGACGTTCGAATATCCTGAGCGGACATACTATGGATGTCTTTGGTACGTCTTTGTGCTACATGGGGGTAATATCCAACCAGCAAGTCAACGCGATTCACAGTGAGTTTTTTATTGTTAGCTGAATGTGCCAGGATGAACCGGGGTAATATTTATTTAAAATTAAAACGGCAATAATCCCGCGCGTTGAATGAATATCGATTTATCACTGGCGTACATACTTATATTTAATGCAATTTTAAATGAACTTGTTGCTAAGGGAGCCGGCAGAAAGTTTTTATTGTATAAATTTGTCAAGCCTTTATTACTTGTAATAATAAAGGAAAAAGCAGAGAGCATATATTATAGATTTTCTCCGGTAAAAATATATGTGTTTTTTTACCGGTTACTTCAATTTTGCTATAGAAAACAAACATTCGTAGCAAACCACCCAAACTATGCTTCTGTACCCAATTTTAATAACGCCGTCATTTCCGAATGTTTGAAAAATACATAATTAGGAGATCAGAATGGGTGAGAAGATATGTATCTCATATGATAAATTTTCTTGAATATTCCTTCAATGGTTCTCGATAAAAATTCAAAAAAGGCGGTTGTGACATAACCGGGTCAATTTCCATCATAGGGAGTCTCCTCCAAAAGGGAAAGCCAAAGAAATTTTTTTCAGGAACTTAACACCTGATTACGATTTTTTTTTTAAATTTGACCGAAGAAGACGAAACCTTGTGAAAGAGTAATCTTTAATATAAAATATTTTCCTGTGCTCCGCCACTGCTTTGAATCGATAAAAATAAGCAAGAGCGAAAGCGAAAGTGGCGCGCCAAGTTTCCAAACCAAGAACCAAACAAAACGATAGCTGCGCCATTTGGTTTTCAAGTCAGTTGAGCGGGGACGAAAATTTACCATTAGGTGTCCTCTCTATTTAGATTTATATGCTCTCTGATCTGGATAATACCAAAAATTTTACAGGTATCTGTTTTTCTCTGTATAAATAACTTTATTTTGCTTTCGGGTTACCGATTGCAGAAAGCCGCACCGCAAACCAAATAAACACACGGGTGAAAGTATAAATGCCTGGCATAAACATGGAAAATATAGTAAAATTACAGTATAGTATGTGTATTAAAAACCGAAAAAACACACCACTTTCGGAATCAAAAATCAAAACAAACAAAAATGGCGTCAGGAATAACATCAATCCAACGCATTTGCGCAAAATGGTCGTATATCTTTAATTTCATGGCCTACTTTACCATGATATGTTTGCCACTTCCAGAGCGTGTATACAAAGTTTATAAATATCACTTTTAAATATTTTCTGTAATTTTCTAGATCTTTCCGAAAACATGCTCTATCCAGGCCGAGTGTGCAGCGCCGAAAAAGTAGGCTGTGAACGGTGCAATTACCATGGTACTTGCAACGTGAGAAACGGAATGGAGTTTAGATGCGAATGCTTCCATTGGTACGCTGGTGATAGCTGTCATATTAATCTAAAAGGTAAGTGTTTTTTCTAAATTGGACAAAGAATTAGATTACTTTCTTCTAAGGTAATAAAAATAAATAGCGTACATCCAGGGAGAAACCCGCACTTAAGGTTGTGCCGCTCACCATTACTATAACATAATTTTTCAACCAAGTCCCAAATAGCATTTTTTCGTCTTCCGACTAGTTTTATACGGCATCTAACGTCAGAGGGAGTATAAAATAGTCAGTTGACGACTTTAGTGGTTTAAGTGAAGGATTATACTTTATCTTTCGTTGTTACGACGTCTTAGCTTATATAGATGGACGTAAGTTATCGAGATAACGTTTGGAGCCGTTGTGTGTAGTCTAGTGCAGATTCCCGACAACACTTGGACGTCATTAAGATGAACGTTGGCATGTAGTACAGAGTAAGACGTTAACCCAACGTCTGAACTTGTAGTACTTGTATTTGTAAAGTTTTCTGATGACGGTTCAACGTCTGTGCTACCAACGTTGCAATCAGTAATAACTACGACATCCGGCTCACGTCCGGGATGCGACAAATGTACCCAATGTATGTGGTGATGATATTTGATAGACACCTGACGGTTTTTCAGTGTTAGGGTTTGGAATCCAACCCAAAGTATTGAAAATTATACTTCCGTTTTTCATTTTCGTGCGTGAGGTACATTTTTGTGTTATAACTAATAATGCCAAAGAAAAATCAATTCAAATATTCTACCACATTCTATAGGAAAAGAATCAAATTACTCGCGCAAAAATCACGTTTAGCCACTTAGCTGGAGCAGGAGCTAACAGAAGGTATAGATCAAATGTTATTATTAATTTGGGTAGAAGATCAACCTTAAACTTACCTTAACTAGACCTTAAAGTGTTGTGTATCACTTATGTTGATCACTTAGCGTCTTATATAAACGTGGTTGCAAAACATAAAATGGAAGACAAAATGGAAGGCAGTTGGAAAAGGCGCAAATATTGTCACAAAATCTTGCAGGTTAGAATTTTTGGCATTCCGTTAAAACTCACTGCTGCCACCTTTCTGGGTCTTGTTCCGATGACGGACAGACGTAGTGGAGGAATCTTTTTTGGAAGCAAAGTTCCCCAAACAGAATAAGTTAACTAAACACCACCAGAGGTCAGACTGTCAGACTTACCAGATCGTGTCAAACTTACACGGCTGGCGACCTCTAGGATCTTGCAGGCGTTACTGTAGATTAAAACAACGTTTCGCCAAAACGGGCGACCGATTAAGTAAACAAAAATTCACTAGGGGTCAGGCATAGTCAGATTTGAAAAATAAAACTGGAGTTTCAGTAGAAATCGGGCAAGTTTACTGGAATTATTTGACGTAGCCATCTTTTCCTTGTGGTAGTTGTGAATATATAATAAAGCCGAAAAATAAACCATTTAGGCATATTTTTAAAAAAATGGTGAAGTTTTTTTTAATAAAACCTTATTTTTTATTTAAAAAGTGAGAATATTCATGGTGATCATGTATTTTCAGTGAGTAAAGTGAAGTGTGTTGGTAATTTTTGGTGTTTAGCCTGGTTTTCAATCTCGCACTTTGGTTTGTATTTCCAATCAAAGTGTAGGAGTTTCCTAGATTTGGACAAAAAATATTAACTAAGTTTGTTGTCCAGGCGCTAAGCTATTTGCACTAAGCACATTCCCTCTATGGAACCCACGTATGGCGACGTTGGCGTCGGTACAACCCGGATTTGTATTCTCGATTTTGGTATAAATTTGAGTCGGTGCGCGGTCGACCTGACCTAGCTTCCTGACGTCAGGTTGTCTACGGCACCGTCGAAACGACGTCCAAATGCTAATTGGGTTATGACCTATGGTATATTTATCCATTAATTAAGCAGAAATATATCAATATATTTAAATTTAGTGGTAAACGTAATTTTAAATTTAAGCTTAAAATAATTTGCCTGTTTACCCATTCTGTAAACACAAACACAAATTTTTGGAAAATTGGTAGAATAAAATTTGGTTAGTTATCTGTCACAACCAAAATTATTCCATATGTATGGAAACTTTTCCACAATCTCAATGAAAAGCCCTTCTTCATGACTATCCATGTTTTTTTTTAAACTCGACAAAAAAACGCGTCCCTTAAAAAAAAAACAAAATTTTCTTGAGGTTATGTTGACTGCAATTGACAACTAGTGTGGCGCGATATTTGATTTCGATTGACGCATGCGCATCCAACGATTTTGAACAAGCACAATCATAAATGTTGAAAGTTACCAACTTTTCTTAATGATAAATTTGTGCTTGTGTTTGTAATTAACACTAAATTTTGAGTAAACAGGTCCATGTGTTTGTACAAGGTGGTCCAAATTCGAGGGGCCTCTATAGCTTTGGGCTTTTGCAGCAAAGCGTTTCTGAGCTACAGGGTGATTCTCAAAAATGTGCGATTTTAAAGGCCTTCTGCAACTTTTTTATTTGTAAAGATAGAGATTTTCATTAAAAACATTTTTTGAAGATTTTTTAAAGACAAATCTACCTGTTTCACCGATTTTCTCTTAAAGCCTTTAGTTCCTGAGATATCAAACAAAGTTATATTTCTTTAAATGGGATACCCCCAATTTTTCAAAAAAATCAGTTTTCTAATAAAATTTCCTGTCGAACGATGTGCCATATACCTATTTTTATTAAATAGTTTAAAAGATATTTGCATATTTTGATATTTACCATAGTAGGCGCTGTGCGCGCCCTAAATGTGTAAATAAAATTTTATTGTTTTTTTTCTTCATACAAAATCAAGTTGGCTACGACACGAGGGGACACAGCAACCTCGAACTTTAACTTCTGGTTTACTATAATTACCAACCCTAAGATAATAAACAGAAATAAAATTATTAAAATTTTTTATTTAAAATTTTTATTAATTAAACTATGTAACACCTAAAATCTACATCTAACAATTTTCTTTAATTCTAAAACAAATGCTCAAATTGACCGCCGTTTTCTTGCAAACATATCCTACATCTTCTCTTGACGCTATTTTCTGCATTAAGAAGTTCTACCGCACGAAGCTGCCTGAATGCAGTACGAAGTGCCTCTTCCAATTCCCTTCCAGTAGTTGGGCGATTTCGAAATACAAGGTCTCTGACTCTCCTCCACAAAAAGGAGTCGCAAGCTGGGAAAGTCGGGGTCTTCTTGGCTTTTATTTAGGTACCACCTGCAAAATGCACGTCTTGGAGCAAAATCTCATTGCCGTAATTGGTGCACCCGTCGAGGTCGATGGGGCCTAAACTTGTGTTTTTTAAGCACCCGAACGGCATTGCTGCGTGGAATTTCATTGTTTCTCTCCATAGCCCTGGTGGAAGTATTCGGGTTAATCTTTATTTCTCCTAGAACCGTTAGTTCTTCCAACTCTCTATATCTGGGTAGGCTTCTATACGTCCTAGGCCGCGGTTTTGTAAAGGATCCGTATTCTTGTAGATGACGTTTTAACTTCATAAATATTTTTGAGCTAGTTTGCCTTCTTTCCGGATATCTCTGGAAATATAGATTTAACGCCGTCTGTCGATTTACTCTCAATATAACATTTTATCATATCGTTCTTTTAAAAGTTTTCAAACATCTTGATGAAGACGCCACTTTTGACACTTGGGCTCGTTTATCATGGCAATTGTTTTTTTTTATCATAGCTACCTAGATAGATACCCTAAAACTGCATAGGTCAGAGTTAAACACAGCCTACTATGGTAATTATTAAAAATTGCAGATATCTGTTTAACTACTCAATAAAAATAGGTGTATGACACATCGTTTAAAAGGAAATTTTATTACAAAACTAATTTCTTTAAAAAAACTGGGGTATTCCATTTAAAAAAAATGTAACTTTGTGTTATATCTCGTGAACTAAAGGCCTTAAGACAAAATCGGTGAAACAGGTAAATTTGTCCTTAAAAAATCTTCAAAAAATGTTTGACATATCGCAATGCGGTTTTTAGTTTTCGATTTCTCTTAAAAATCGAGCCCGTAACATGTATATCAGTTTTGGGTTAACTATGCTGCAAAAGCCCAAAGCTATAGAGGCCCCTCGCATTTGGACCACCCTGTACATATTGAACTTTTTTGACACTAAATTTAAAGCTACTGATAAATTTATGCTTAATTGATGGGTAAGCCCACCATTAATGTTAAAAGGGTTACAGTAGAAGTTTGTGCTTTGCCTTGCCAAATTATTACAAAACACCAATAAAAACTGTCAAAAAAAACAACATAACTCATAAAAACTGTTAAAAAAAACAAAGCTCACCGTTTCATATCTCAAAGCAGATTAAATTAACACCGTTAGAATTGCTTAAACGGTATCGTCAACTTCAGAATCGACTGTGCGGACTTTTACGCGATGCGAAACTTTTTCTTGATCTATACTAAGTTGCCATAACATTTGTAAAATCTAAAATATAGCTTACATTTGTTAGCTACATAATAGCCAATCTTTCATTCGCTATTACCCTGCGAGAAGACCATATTAAATCTCATAAAAAAACACACCTGTTTTTTTCAGTTTTTATAAGATTTTGTGAAGTAAATTTTGGGTTTATTAAAAAAATTTGTATTTTATAATAACAGGTTCATAATATTTTATAGGTTTCTATAATAAATTTGCTATATTTTTGTAATCTTACCTTTCCTACATGGCTAAGGCCTTGAAACAGATAAATCTTATAAAAACTCTGTTTTTTTCGACCACCTGAAAACTAATTAAAAAGCTTTATATAGCGTACTTACTTACTTAGTTATATATACTATCGTAAATACTTCCAAAAAAAATATTTTTTTGGCTCATGAAATCGTATAAAATATAAACAAAGCCTCACAAAATCTCATAGAAATTTATCAAAGTAATAAGATCTTACCTGCTCTGAACTATATGATCTTTCAAAGAAATATAAAGTCGTAAAAAATTTGTTTCACCCATCTGAATCTTATAAAAAAAAATTTTTCGCTTAAGATATCTTTTATAAACAATGCCTCAAACAATTTAATATAAACTTATCAAAGTGACATCTCTCCCACAGCTTCTGGCGATAAATAAATACTTATACGAGAAAAATGTTGTATTAGATATGAAAATCCTGTGCAAGCCCAAGATGTGAGGGACTTGTTCACCACTAGCCAAAAATTATAAAATATCATAAATTTATGTGAGCATAGATCATAAAATCTTATAAGGTTTTATTTGTTATTTTTTATAATCTTCTATGAGGTTTTTTTGGCAGGGTAACCCAAGCAGCATTTTTCTGACTTCCGACTAATTACAACCTAACATGACGTCGGTTTGGCGCAAATTTAGGTCGGCAATTGGTTTGTCCATCAAACAACGTATTTTTTACTAAGACCTGACGTCGCTAACAACTAGTGCATCAGTTGTGACGTCGATACTTACCAAAACTGACGTAGCCAAATGTTGGTGACTCTCGCTACTTATCAGCGACGTAAATTAACGTTAATTTCGGCGACGTAATTTTTAGAATAAAATTTAAGGTCAGGCCAAAATGAAAATGGACGTCAATAAATTTAGTTGTTGACAAGATTTTCTGTAAATGGCAACACTGCAAATACGAAAGTATTTTATAAATATACTTTACATGGACTTATGTTAGACTAGAAAGTTTAAAAGTTTCTATTGTATAGTTTACAAAATAATCTTATAGGCCAGTCGCCTCGGGACACCCGGTATAACGTCCAATTCATGAGACGTTATATTTAGTATGAGTTTTAAAGTAGAATTGTAATAAAATTGATGTTGCCAAGCTTTTATTTATTAAATGTAACTCTTCCGAGGTCCACCGTCGTGGGTGCGTGACCTACAATTATACTACAATATTCTAGGTCGGGTCGTTCTACAAGGCGACGTCGCAGGAGGTGTTCTTGTCCGAATAGGTAAATAATCATTAGAAATTTGGTCGGCGCCCGAAACGCCATTTTAAACGTTTAGCATCGATGCGCCATTACAACAGTACATTTTATTTTTAAATTTTAAGGGCTTGATATGTAAATTAACTCATTTGTTGGCAACTAAAATGCATTTTTTAAATGCCTATAATGTTTTACTATAAGAAACGGGCTTCCTTATAAAGATTTTATTTTTAGGTTAATTTTTTTCAAAATTAATTTCTTAATATTTTTGAATTATTTTTGTGGGTTTCTGTTTTTTTAATGTCTATTTTAATTATATTTATCAGTAAACTGACCTTTGTTGGAAGATTTGCATCCATAGAATGTGTAAAACTAACTTTTGTCAGTTACCTACAATAACTAAGATAATAATTATTGTCATCCACAGTTCATTGGGATGTGTTTGTTTAGACACATAAAGTTTTTACCTAATAAGTTTAAACTTGGTGTGCACAGTAAAACTTTGGGCCGTGGGTCTACGTAATTTGACGTAATATTTGACCAAAACATTGTGCAGCAACCGACGTCGAAACGACTCGAATTTTGATTCCCCACTTAGGTGCTAAATCGGGTCCTCAGGAAGACTGATGGACGTCGGAGCCGATGTCAGGTATTTCTTGCCCTATGTGACCATAACGTAATATAACGTCCAAATGCTTGTTGGAAAATATGTAAAGTGCAATTTAAAGTAGTAATGTAATTATTTTTTTTTATTTTTAAGCTCTTCTAATAGCCCTAGTAACCCTGGGCCTCATCCTCTTCCTTCTTTTGACAATCTGCCTGATAATGACATGCGTTAAGAAGAAACCCAAACATTCAGCAGCCATGGCCACGGGAATGAGTTTTCTCCCTCAAAAGGCTGGCGGAAAAAGTGGACGACAGGATGGCACGTTGGACAGGAGGGCCATGATTGAGGACACCAGCAGTGAGGACAGTAGAAGTGAGACGAATACTTTGCCACCGTATGTGCAACAGGTTGGTATTTCTTGCTTATTAGGAGATCTACATTCATAAGCTATTAGGTTTTTAATGTCCGAGGAATGTCAATAAAAGGACATTCCAAAAATTGAAAAAATTGATAGAGCTTAATGATTTTTCAATTTATTACAATAGATTGCTAAATACAGGCTGAAAAAAAAATCAGTTGGTAAAAAACACATTTTAATGAATTTTATTAAAAACAAATAATATTGGGCCATTCCATATTGCATTTAAAAATTGACCAACTCAGGTTGCTTCATACTTTCTAAAGCTTACAAAAAAAAATATGTGGTGAATGAACAGTTTTTAGTTTTCTCAGTTGTTGTTACTTGGTGCAGTATAGGTAAACCGAAGTTATTTTAATTTTTGTAATTTTTACAAGCAGTGTCTCACCAAAAAAAAAGACCGCGACTTTTTTTTCTTGATTTATCCTCTTCTATCACCCATTAAAATATATTCGCTAATAAATTTTCTCCCAGTATTTTAGAAACACGTTTGGATCCACCGACCAACACATAAACGTGCACATAATCTTTCCGTAGATACTTCCTAGCCTTAGATAAACGTTTAATAGTACAATTTTTTTTCAGAAACCTCCTGCACCCAAACAAAAACCGCCAGCACCTCCCTCTCAGACCCAAATGAAGCCGGCTCTGAAAAAAACCTCGAAAGTGTCTTTGACCAGTATTGAACAAGGAGAGACCGGCGTTATATTCCCTGATCAAAAGGACCGATCTCTAACTGTGATGATCCCCAGGTAGTTGTGCTTCCTAGATAGAAGGGTCGAATTCACTTAAAAAAGTTTTTTCCTAAAGCTTTACTAGCAACCAATTTTTTTTTCAAATTAATTGACCCGCTGATTTTAAAAATGTTTCAACTTTCTGAATTATTTCGGTATTTAAAAATATTAGAAATGTTCGTTTTTTAGAGATATTAAACCTATAGAATATTTATTTATTTTATTTACTTTTATTGTACCTTAAGCAATAAACTTATTGCAAGAGGTTTGGTATATATAATATAATTAGTACTAATTAAAAGCATTGGTTTAAACAACTACCGTTACAATCCATTTACTAAAACAAAAAGAGATAAAAAGAAAAGAAAATCATTTCAAAAATTCAAAAAATTAAAATACTTTACTCATTACGTAGGAATGACCTAAGTGTCTTTGACCAGTATTGAACAAGGAGAGACCGGCGTTATATTCCCAGATCAAAAGGACCGATCTCTAACTGTGATGATCCCCAGGTAGTTGTGCTTCCTAGATAGAAGGGTCGAATTCACTTAAAAAAGTTTTTTCCTAAAGCTTTACTAGCAACCAATTTTTTTTCAAATTAATTGACCCGCTGATTTTAAAAATATTTTAACTTCCTGAATTATTTCGGTATTTAAAAATATTAGAAATATTCGTTTTTTAGAGATATTAAACCTATAGAATATTTATTTATTTTATTTACTTTTATTGTACCTTAAGCAATAAACTTATTGCAAGAGGTTTGGTATATATAATATAATTAGGACTAATTAAAAGCATTGGTTTAAACAACTACCGTTACAATCCATTTACTAAAACAAAAAGAGATAAAAAGAAAAGAAAATCATTTCAAAAATTCAAAAAATTAAAATACTTTACTCATTACGTAGGAATGACCTAAGGATGGTAAGGATGTAAAATGCAATTTTCGAAATTGTATGCTAATTATTGGAATTTAAAATTTGTACCAAATGATTCAGATCTAAACATACGTCACTTAGAAATTGGTCTCTAAAGCTTTTGTACATTGGGCAGTTAAAAAGTAAACGTTGCAAAGTCTCAGCCACTAACGAGTTGCAAACAGTACATACTTCCTCAGGCTCAATTGAATTAGATATGTCTCTGTTAGAAAACTTGATGTATTTTTTATTAGAGCTTATTAGCTGGGATATACCTCTGGTAATATAAATTGGACCTATAGAATAGAATTAGTACGCAAATCGCTCTGTGATGCCTTGACACAGTTCGTTAATGTCACCGTAGCTACGGCCATTTCTGTACACTTGTTTTTCTAAATCTCCCCAATAATGGCTGTCTACCAGATTCAAATCGGGGCTGTTAGCAGGCCACTCAATGGGCCTAATAAAATCTGCGACATTTTCTTAAATGCAGGAACAAGCAAATTTTGAGCAAAGGGGCATAGTCTATGTCAACATACTTGACGATCAATTTTTAATTTCTTAACCGATTTAATTTAGTGATACCTTCATATATGCAGCAGAGAGGAAACTTTCGTCGCATTAATTTAGATTTTGTTCAGTATAGGTACCAAACTTTTTTTTTCGGGAAAGAGGGGGGGGGGAGAAAATTACCAATTTCAAAAAGGTCCGCGATCATGGATTTTTGAGAATTGTTAAATTTTGAACCACAACTTAAAGGGTGGTCCAAATTCGAGGGGCCTCTATAGCTTTGGGCTTTTGCAGCATAGTTAGCCCAAAACTAATATACATGTTACGGGCTCGAAGTCGAAAACTAAAAACCGCATTGCGATATGTCAAAGCGTTTCTGAGCTACAGGGTGATTCTCAAAAATGTGCGATTTTAAAGGCCTTCTACAACTTTTTTATTTGTAAAGATAGAGATTTTCATTAGAATAATTTTTTGAAGATTTTTTAAAGACAAATCTACCTGTTTCACCGATTTTCTCCTAAAACCTTTAGTTCCCGAGATATCACACAAAGTTATATTTCTTTAAATGGGATACCCCAATTTTTGTAAAAAATCAGTTTTCTAATAAAATTTCCTGTCGAAGGATGTGCCATACACCTATTTTTATTAAATAGTTTAAAAGATATTTGCATATTTTGATATTTACCATAGTAGGCGCTGTGCGCGCCTTAAATGTGTAAATCAAATTTTATTGTGTTTTTTTTCATACAAAATCAAGTTGGCTACGACACGAGGGGACACAGCAACCTCGAACTTTAACTTCTAGTTTACTATAATTACCAACCCTAAAATAATAAACAAAAATAAAATTATTAAAAGTTTTTATTTAAAATTTTTATTAATTTAACTATGTAACACCTAAAATCTATATCTAACAATTTTCTTTAATTCTAAAACAAATCCTCAAATTGACGGCCGTTTTCTTTGTAAACATATCCTACATCTTCTCTTGACGCTATTTTCTGCATTAAGAAGTTCTATCGCACGAAGCTGCAGTATGAAGTGCCTCTTCCAATTCCCTTCTAGTAGTTGGGCGATTTCGAAATACAAGGTCTTTGACTCTCCCCCACAAAAAGAAGTCGCAAGGGGTCAGGTCTGGAGACCTGGGGGGACAATATATAGGACCTTTATTTCCGATCCAGTTTTCGGCAAACACAATATTTAGCAAATTAGTAATGTCTCGTGCATTGTGAGGAGGTGCACCTTCATTTTGAAAGTATAGCTCATTATTTTGCTGAAGTGGCAAATTGTCGATAAACGGAATGACCTGCTCTTCTAAAATTTGTTGGTATCTTTCGGCATTTAAATTTTCATCAAAAATATATAGCCCAATAATTTGTCCGCTGTAGATGCCTACCCATACCTTAAAACTAAACCTTCCCTGATTTGCTTGATCCACCATAACATGGGGATTTTGCTGTTTCCAGTAATAGCAGTTATATCTGGTGAATATTCCATCACTTGAAATCGTTGCCTCATCCGTCCAAATAACTTTTCTGGCAAAATCGGGGTCTTCTTGGCTTTTATTTAGGTACCATCTGCGAAATGCATGTCTTGGAGTAAAATCTCGTTGCCGTAATTGGTGCACCCGTCGATAGGGCCTAAACTTGTGTTTTTAAGCACCCGAACGGCATTACTGCGTGGAATTCCAGTGTTTCTCTCCATAGCCCTGGTGGAAGTATTCGGGTTAATTTCTATTTCTCCTAGAAACGTTAGTTCTTCCAACTCTCTATCTCTGGCTAGGCTTCTATACATCCTAGGCCGCGGTTTTGTAAAGGATCCATATTCTTGTAGATAACGTTTTAACTTCAAAAATATTTTTGAGCTAGGTTGCCTTCTTTCCGAATATCTCTGGAAATATAGATTTAACGCCGTCTGTCGATTTTCGTTACTTTCAATATAACATTTTATCTTGTCGTACTTTTCAAAGTTTTCAAACATTTTTATATCTTGACGAAGACGCCACTTTTGACACTTGGGCTCTTTTATCATGGCAATTGTTTTTATTTGATCATAGCTACCTAGATAGATACCCTAAAACTGCATGGGTCAGAGTTAAGCGCAGCCTACTATGATAATTATTAAAAATTGGTGTGTGACACATCGTTTAATAGGAATGTTTATTACAAAACTATTTTTTTCAAAAAAATTGGGGTATTCCATTTAAAAAAATGTAACTTTGTGTTATATCTCGTGAAGTGAAGGCTTTAAGACAAAATCGGTGAAACAGAAGATTTGTCCTTAAAAAATCTTCAAAAAATGTTTTTAATGAAAATCTCTATCTTTACAAATAAAAAAGTTGTAGAGGGTTTTTGGAAACGCACAATTTTGAGAATCACCCTGTAGCTCAGAAACGCTTTGACATATCGCAATGCGGTTTTTAGTTTTCGACTTCTCTTGAAAATCGAGCCCGCAACATGTGTATTAGTTTTGGGCGAACTATGCTGCAAAAGCCCAAAGCTATAGAGGCCCCTCGAATTTGGACCACCCTACTTCTATCTAAAGTTACAGCAAACAACTCTACTCAATATAAAAGCCTGTAATTTTTTTATTTCTTAACCAATTTAATTAAGTAATGCCTTGTTATACAGAGAATACATAAGGCTTTTGTCACAATGATTTTCTCCAGTGCCTCACATATTTTTTTTCAGAGGGGGTGAAAATTTCCCGTTATTTAAAACGGTCCGCCATCTTGGATTTTTAGGAAATGTCAAATATTGAACCGGATCGGTAGAGTTTCGTGTCTTGTGTTTCCAAAAAGTCAAAACATTTTAAAATCGACCGATTCGATCAAAAGTTAAAACAAATTCAAAAGTGTGCAAGATTTTTTGGCCCACCCTTTATATACAAAAACAGTTTTTTAACGCATCTGTATATTTACACCTAACGCGTTCCAAAAAAAGCCTAAAGGTACTGCATTTTTGTCTTATTTGTGCCATTTTTCGAACAAGGCCTGATTTATTGGTCGATGCGTACGTTGATGTGGTCGCAACGTTACGTTCATCCCAACGTACGCAACGAGTGCAGTCAGTCATTCTACTCTCGCATCCACCATAAAATCAGGCCTTTCGAAACATGGCAGAAACAAGTAAATGCAGTTTTGTTTTTTTTTTTAAATATATTTTAACGTTTTTTCAAATAACTCGGAAACTAAAGCTGCCCCGAATTTGGACTTTATAACAAAATTTGTAGTCCATATTCATGGAAACTTAAATCTAAAAACCGTGTATCGCTACTTGCTTTTGTTCCAAAGTTACAATTTTTTTAAAATATTTTATCCCTCTTTTCCCCGCTTCAACCCCCCCACCACCCTACCCAAAAGTTAATCAGTTCATGGTCAGCCGATAGAGGATTTTTGTACCAAATTTTGTTAAAATCGACTAAGGCGTTCTTGAGTTATCATGTATACAGACAGACAACAGACAACACACCGCCAGACTCATAGACAACGTTTTTTTTTTCGTCGATTAAGGTGTTCTAGAACCTTAGTAACGCATTTTTGATAAAATTAAGAAAAGTCAAAATTTCACGATTTTAATAGTCTCTTATACCATCCCACTAAGCAGAAACATGTTACATTTACATTACCTTAAAGTATTTTTGTGACCTGTTACTTAACACGGCTTGTAACTTTAACGAGAATATTACATTGCCAATACATCAAGTGTCCTAAACATTTACGTAACAGTGTTACATTCGATTTTTTTTAACAAGTATGTGACTTGCATGTAATATGGCTAGTTAATTTTTTTTGATTTACCTCTAACTTGTTAAATATATTGGTTCCAACAACATAAAAAATATATTTTTGTGCTTTAAAATCTCTCATCTTCGTGATTAGATTTTCAACAAACGAAAAAAAAAGTAACAATTAAAAAAAAAGAAAATATGCTCTGTCGGGACTCGAAGCACTATTCTAAAGATGATACATCAGGGTTTCAGCGCCTTAGACCACTAGGCCATCTCGGTTTTGTCAAGAATTGTCACCAGTTCACGGTATATTAATGCAGTGGTGTCATTGGTTAAGAAAATTGGAAATTCTTTTTTTTATTATTAAGTTAATTAATTGTTTTTACTAAGGCTTCAGTTGCAATAAAAAGAAAATATATACAAATATTGAATCACAATAATTTGATAGAATGATAAATTGGCGAAATTTAAAAAAAAAATTAAATATATAATTTCCCCGAACCGTAAAAAAAATTATATTTGTGTGGAAAGTTATCAAAACAGTCGCACGATTTTCATAAAAACAGGAAACTTTTCGATATCATTCCTTACTTTTTCATAAACTTTTGCCTTATTTGGGATAAAAGTTTCATTAATTTTAGAATTTGTGCATAAAACTAATATGCATTCCTAATAAGTAACCAAGTTGACATTAATCATCATCATCATTAATAACCTAAACTTGTTTTAAATTATTATTATTGATGTTTATAACACTTACAATATTGTATTTTGTCATGTCACAATAAAGAACCAAATTGGTTTTAAATTTGACATTTAAAAAACTTAAAATATTATGTAATATCATGTAACTGTAAAGAGGCAAATTTGTTTCCACACTGACATCTAATAAACTTCAAATAATGTTATTTTTCATTTACTTTATCGTATACATTTCTTGTTAAATCCAAGATTATATTAACGTAAAATTAGCGCTTCTTTCGTGTATCAGCGATACTTTCACATTGAATGTTAATTTTGAACTTACATTTTACTTTTTTTAAACATTTTTCTTAGCGTATACAAAGTTACATTAATTCTACATTTTTTCAACGTTGAAAACCTGTAATGTAACCGACCTTGGACAGAGAGTCGATTTATAAACATTACGTCTTTAATGTGCCTCAAAAATGGGCAAAAATTATCAATTTTGTGCAAAAAGTGGTGCCCGAATATACAGACAAAGTGGTAAAGTAAAGAATTACACTACTAAGCACCCTTTGCATAAACTCCCTAAGAGACCCCACAAAAATATGTTCCGAAAAATAAAAAAAAATTGGTGCTAGAAAGCACGGATAGTCCACCATAAAATCAATTATTTTAGGTTGAAAAGATATGAAAATATCTCGAAAACTGTAGCTTTAAAAGATTTGAACCTTATAAAAAAAATTTTGGGTAATATTTACTAAAACCAAAATCTGAAAACCGCATATCAATAGCTGCTTTTCTTGCAAAGTTATGATTTTTTTTTATATATTTTAATGTTTTTCCAAATAACTTGGAAACTAAAGTTCCCGCAATTTTGGACTTCATAACAAAATTTGTAGTACATATTCCTGGAAACTTAAATCTAAAAACCGTATATCGCTACTTACTTTTGTTCCAAAGTTACAATTTTTTAAAATATATTATCCTTTTTTTCCCCCCTTCAACCCCCCACCACCCTACCCAAAAGTTAGTCAGTTCATGGTCAACCGATAGAGGATATTTGTACCAAATTTCGTTAAAATCGATTAAGACGTTCTAGAGTTATCGTGTATACAGACAGAAGAAGGTGTTTTAGAACCTTAGTAACTCATTTTTGATAAAATTAAGAAAAGTCAAAATGTCACGATTTTAATAGTCCCCCATACCATATTGATATGGTGGACTAAAAATAAACAAAATCTGGGGTTATGTAATGAATTGAGTGTAAACGCGTTCGATTTAGAATCGCAAGTTGTTTACTCGTACTCGTGTTCGGAATTTCCCTCAGGTCACTCCCGAACAGATTTGTCACGTCACTGCTCTGGCTGGCGGTGATCTGAGAGCAGTGTAGATCGAAAACTCTATTAATTTTTAGGGCAAAATATCACCCCGCACCGCCCACCTCACCCTTGATGAACTACACGACTTTTGACGCCAGAAAACCAAGTGTACCGAACGGCAACGAGGCTAAACTTCTTGCTTATCTGGATGCAGGACCATCACCGAGTAAAGTAAGTAATTAAAATTCAGTTTAACGTTATCACCTTGTGTTTTTTTTTAAGCTGAAGTTGACGGTATTTGTATTGTCTTTCATATCGCACGACACACGAAAACTGCACCCCTAATAAGACATGACGTCCTGGGGACGTTCTTTTTAGGTCCCCATAGGTCGCGAACGTCCCAGATTAAAAAAGTACGTCCCTGGAACGTTCCAAGAAAAAGGTCTAAAAACAGTTCCAATTAAACGTTCAGAGGACGTCCTTTTTAGATCCCCGTAGGTCCCGAAAGTCACGGCCCTAAAAAGTACGCCCCTGGAACTTTCCAAGAAAAAGGTCTAAAAACAGTTTCAATTAAACGTTCAGAGGACGCCTTTTTTAGATCCCCATAGGTCGCGAAAGTCACAGACCTAAAAACTACGTCCCTGGAACGTTCCAAGAAAAAGGTCTAAAAACAATTCTAATTGAACGTTCGGGGTACGTCTTTTTTAGCTCCCCGTAGTTCCCGAAAGTCACGGCCCTAAAAAGTACGCCCCTGGAACGTTCCAAGAAAAAGGTCTAAAAACAGTTCCAATGGAACGTTTAGGGGACGTCCTAAACAGAGACACATGTAGTGCAGTTTTAATTAGCTACTCATTTAGCAACTAGATGGCGTACTTTGTACCAGGAACATTCAAAAGAACGGCCAAAGGTTAAAAGTTCCCGAGACGTTACAATTGGTAATATTTATCGTTCCGGGTACGCTCCCGGAACGTTTATCGACGTCTGTAGATGTTTCCAGAACGTATGCCAAGAATATACCGTGGACATTTAAATAAGAACGGCCAAGAATCGTCCACGGAAACGTTCCAGGAACGTCCAAAGAAACGTTCCTGAGACGTTACAATTGACGACATTGTTCGTTCCGAGAACGTTTCACGACGTCTACGGACGTTCCTGGAACGTACCATTGGTCGCGCCAGAACGTTTCAGAGACGTTTTTGTGTTATTAGGGGCACACACTGATAGCTGTTTAAAACTGCAAATAACGTACTGCAATGATAGCTTCCACGTCCCCCTAAAGCAGGCGACCGCGACTTGATGCATTCAGCAGGTTCAATGACGCTCTCGACGCCCACGAAAACATGCATACTGCTGCAGCCTGCGTATTATAGCTGCAGGCTACAGAGAACCTAGCAGCGGGGATAGCTTGTATTGAATTTTTCTAGAGTAGTGATAAGCCGCGTGCACACGATACGCGTGCAGACTTTCTGCTGTGAATCGGTTTGAATTTTTAGCATTTTTAATACAATCTAAAGTAATTGTTTCCTATTTCAAAAATTACATTTCAGAAGATGAAGGGGAAGCGCTTGCTTCCATATATATAAATTTAAAAATATTTGTTACTCCTACACTATAGATTTCACCCCAAGTCAATCACAAGTGTGGTTGCAATTTCTTTATTGTATTGATATTCACAATAAACTTATACCGGTTGTCCCAAGGTGAGTAACCTAATAGAATATTTCGGAAACTATACAATGGAAATTTTTCATACTTTCTATTCTAACATAAGTCCATGTAAACCATCTTTATGAAATACTTTCATATTTGTAGTGTTGCCATTTGCAGTAAAACTTGGCAACAACCTTCTTATTTTAAATTGAACACACTGTATATTTTTGCATTTTTGGATTCTACAAAATATTTTAGGTACATTTTATGTATAATGTCCTATACCTATGTTCTACTGTTTTTAAAATATTGACAGGTGAAAATTGACATTTTTTTTACTTTGACAACCCGTAACAACGAAACGGTTAGGTTAAGGATAGAGCAAAACGGTTTTTACATTCCTATCTTGGTTTTTCACAAGCTATCGTTTTATATCTACACCCAGGGTTAAAATATCCCAAAATTAGTTTAACCCTGGGTTAAAAATAGTATAAAACGATAGCTTGTAAAAAACCAGGTAATGAATGTAAAAACCGTTTTGCTCTATCCTTAACCGTTTCGATGTTACGGGCTATCAAATTTAAAAAATGTCAACTTTCACCTGTCAATATTTTAAAAACAGTTGAACATAGGTATAGGACATTATACATATAATGTACTTAAAATATTTTGCAGAATCCAAAACTGCAAAAATATACAGGGTGTCCAAATATGAGAGTATATCATGAAGATAGTTTCCATGGACTTATGTTAAAATAGAAAGTTTGAAAACTTTCCATTGTATAGTTTCCAAAATATTCTAATAGGTTACTCACCTTGGGACAACCGGTATAAGTTTATTCTGAATATCAATCCAATAAAGAAATTGCAACCACACTTGTGATTGACTTCGGGTGAAATCTATAGTGTAGGAGTAACAAATATTTTTAAATTTATATATATGGAAGCAAGCGGTTCCCCATCATCTTCTTAAATGTAATTTTTGAAATAGGAAACAATTACTTTAGATTGTATTAAAAATGCTAAAAATTTAAACCGATTCACAGCAGAAAGTCTGCCCGCGTATCGTGTGCACGCGGCTTATCACTACTCTAGAAAAATTCAATACAAGCTATCCCCGCTGCTAGGTTCCTTAGATGTGGGGAAAAATTGATTCCCGGAAAGCCACTGGGTAAAGAAATATATCAAAAATGCATACATCAGGGACAGCGGGGAAAAAACGTCGTGCTATTTTATTTGCTTAGCATTTACATAAATAATTGTGGAACTGTTTTATTGAATTCGTAGTCGAACGAACAAAAAAGAAGAGTCAGCAACTCCCTAAGCGAATCCTACATCGAAGAGAAAGTGTCGAACTCGAGGAAAACTTCGGGAGCTTTGGTGTCAGCTGGTTTTGAAGTGTCAGCTACCGTGGTGAATAACATGAATACTTCAGGTATGTCTTATTTATTTATAGTGTGACCCAAAAGCCTGGAATACATAATCCGCCCTTAAAGTGGAAAAATAACAATTTTTCATGTTTTGCCCATTCGGTGTAACTTTTTGCTCTCTTTCGAATAATATTCTGATTGTTTGAATAGTCCCTGTCGTTTTTACATAGATAGCAGATGATGATTATTCTTTTATTAAAAACAAAGCAACTTTTCTTACGGGAAAAAATAAAAAAATTTTTAGTAACTGTCAGCCGATAACTAAAGCATTGCTTTTTTGGTTACCGATGCAATACACTTTTTTTTTGATCACGGGTGCAAAAAAAGATTTCTGTCCGTTTTTTACCGAAAATTAAAGAGAAATAGCGGAAAATAGTAATATTGAAGAAATCTAATTATTCTTGCCTAAAAATTAAGCCATTTCCGTCAGTTTTCGCCAAGTATTTAGGAAAAAATCATTTAACAAACATCCTAAAAATATCAAACTGTCAAAGATTAAAATGTCGCAGCAATGAACGTTACCGACTCGCTAGGCAACCATTGTTATTTCATTTACCAGCCGCTTTGATTTATAGTGTAAAGATGGTGTGTTTTGCGAGAAGTGCTCTTCGTTCGAGATTTTTAAAAGTATTTTCATGTTTTTTTTGGACTTTTTGACAAAGGTATTAAAAAAATAGTGTTCACAACTCGTGGCTAAACTGTGCTTTTTTTTACTCGCGTTTTTAAATACCTCGCTGCGTTCGTTATTTAAACCAACGCTTGTAAAAAAAGCAATATTTTAGCTACTAGTTGTTAAAACTACTATTACCTACGACCAACGAATAATATTAATTTTACGACCACCTCAACATGATTTGAATTTTTATATTTATATTTACGGTCCTAGGACAATAATAAAACTTAGACGTAAACCACAAGATGGCGTAACAAGCGATGAAACTTTATTTTATAAGAGCACTAATTGACGCAAAAATGTGAATTATTTTTCTATATTTTTAAGACAATAAATATTTACGCATTTTTTAGACAACAAAACCTTGTTTTTAAAAAGATATATTTTAGATAAAACGTCATCGAGTGTTGGCGTTTGATATTTTTAATAATTTATGATTTTTATCATGACATTTTCATTGGTCGTAGGTAAAGTGTAGTAAATGTTGTTATGGTCATTACACGCTCAGATAAATTAACACACTCGCCTGCGGCTCGCGTCTTAAACGTCATCTTCGCGTTTAATGACCATCATAACATGCTTGTTATGTAAACTGCTATTGAAAACCCTAACAACATCCAATATAAACCTTGAATGTGTAAATACTCGGGAACTAATTTAGAATTAGTTATATATATATATTTTTTGTCAATATAACATAATATAATAATAAGTACTTACATATCAACTACAAAAATAAAGAATAAATATACAAAAAAAAACAACCAGCTAAAGTCAAAGACTTGTGTGGTTAAATTTTAACCTAGCTATGTTTAAAAATATTCCAATTTAATTCTGCTCAATAATAATAAGAAATTATGC
The DNA here is from genome assembly GCA_963921995.1 of Oxystoma pomonae. Lineage (NCBI taxonomy): Eukaryota > Metazoa > Arthropoda > Insecta > Coleoptera > Brentidae > Oxystoma > Oxystoma pomonae. The sequence continues at coordinate 86,891,949 of OY998168.1, read as the reverse complement.
GACACAATAAAAAAACAGACATGTAGACTCATAAGTTATTTTTTAAGTCAATGATGGAATGGATGTATAATCTAGATTTGCTTTTAGTCCATAATTTTACTTTTTTTTAAATAAAAATTTATTTCTTATTACTTTTATGTCATTTGGGAAAATATTATAGATCTTCGGCCCTAGATATCCGAAACTTCTTTGTAATATAGTTTTGGTGGGTTTAGGAACTTGAACCTGATGTTTGTTAAACCTAGTATTTTTAATTACTGGGTTTATAGACTTCTCAGAGAAATGTTGTTTTTTTATTAAGGCTAGGCAGAAAAGCTGCCGGTCATCAAAAATCTTACTTTCTGCAAAAAGTTGCTCGGTTGGATATCTATAATCTTTTTTAAATATTGTCTTTAGTACCCATTTTTTGACTTTTTCGAGTTGATTAAGATTTGTAGCACCACCCCAAGCGACCAACCCATATGTCATGTGGCTCTGTACCAAAGAGTAATACAAAGTCTTTAATTGCTGTAGGTAAAAGATATTTGAAAACTTTATAAATTTCCCCAAAAGCCATCTTATTTTTCCAGTCACAAAAGATATATGTGCATCCCAGCGCATGTGACAATTCAAGTAGATTCCCAGGTATTTAATTTTTTTAACCTCCTGTATTCGGGTACCATCACATCCGCAGCCTGTGTTTAAAGTAAGGCACTCAAACCCAGGAAGATTTGACGATACGGAAGTAAAGGGAATATAGTTAGTCTTGGAATAGTTAACAGTTAAAATTTTTGACTAAAAATAGTAAAAAAGTTTTTCAAAATTTTTTCAGCTTTTATTTTAACTTCGCCTCCACTTTTGGCCGTAAAAAATATAGCTTTATCATCTGCAAAGATAACAAATTCGCCATCTAGATTAAGATTAAACATATCGTTAATATATAAATTAAACAACAGCGGTCCTAAGACCGTCCCTTGAGGAACACCGCAAGTTACGGTTTTCTTGTTGCTGTAGATGTTTCTTATTTGTACCGTGTGATATCTATCTGTTAAATAGTCTTTCATGATCTTCAAGGCATTTCCTCTAATCCCACATACCTCTAATTCTAAAAGTTTACTGTGGTTTACTGTATCAAAAGCTTTTTTCAAATCAATAAAAACTACCAGAGATGGATCGATATTGTTTAGAGTTGTGTACATTTTTGAAGTCAAAGAGATGAGTTTAAGTTTTCCCAGAAAACCTTCGAGTCTACTTTTTAAAAAATTTTCTAAAAGTTTAGCCAAATTAGTAACCAGAGATATTGGTCTATAGTTGGTCATATCCATCCTATTACTACTTTTAAATGTAGGTTTCACAGTAGTTTCCTTGAAAATCACCGGGAAGACACCTTGTTCAAGACAACCATTAAAGAGTGAAACTAGCGGGTATGAGATTTCTTTTGAAATTTTTAGAATTTACACTTCGTTCCAAATTCACTCAGACCAACTTTTTGACAGTGACAATGACAATGATTTCCATTCACCTGCTGTGTTTAAATGTCGGCTGCCATATTGAAATTGGTTCAGAAATTTGAAATGTTCTCTTGTTTTAAAAAAAGGCATACATGAATTTTTCCTGTCTCAAACTTTGACTTTTTATTAGTGTATACTGAAACACACAGCTTGTAATGTCTGACAGCATTAAATTTAGTATTACGATGGCGTTATATCATATTGATAAAATCAAAAATAAAAAGGCCTCTAAATCAAAAAATGCCTTAATTTAAAACAAATAATCTTATTACCCGACTACCGATTAAAAATATTAATGATCTTCTAAGAGCACCTCCAATGCGCGATGAATTGCATCGCTTAACTCTTCACCAATTTGGTGGACTCCAGTTTCTTTCAAAAATAATTTTGACAAATGGGCCGCACATATTTTCTATTGGGTTGAGATCAGGGCTGTTGGATGACCAATCTTCTTTCGATTTGCCAAAACATACCCAAACCTTTAGCGCTAAACCAGCCTCACATATTCACTAAAAAATGTCTTTCTTAATTTGGTTGGTGTATTTTGGATCAAACCTAGAATTTGCTGCTCGGAGATGACTGAAATATCTTTTTATCTGTGAAGACCACCCTCTCCCAGAAGTAGTCATCATGAAGAACATTATTTAATGCAAAAATAACCCTGGCCTGTTTCTGTTCTTCCTGAGAACATCGTTACATTGGCTGCTTCAACGGATGGGGCAATAGTAGTTTTCACAACTAGCGGTTTGTGTGTTGCGCTCGTTATTTAAACCAACGCTTGTAAAAAAAGCACAGTTTAGCCGCGACTATATTTTTTTAATGCCTCCATCAAAAAATCCGAGAAAAACATGAAAATACTTTTAAAAATCTCAAACGAAGAGCACTTTTCGCAACATAACATCTTTAAACTTTAAATCAAGGCGGCTGGTAAATGGTTTCCATAGCGATGTGCCTTTTTACTCGGTGAAGTTCATTGTTGCGACATTTTAATTTTTGACAGTTTGATATTTTGACGATATTTTTAAATGATTTTTTCCTAAATATTTGGTGAAAACTGGCGGAAATGGCTTAAGAATAATTAGATTTTTTCAATATTAATATTTTTTGCTATTTCTCTTTAATTTTCGGTAACCAAAAAAGCCATTTTTTAGTTATCCGCAGACAGTTATTACAATCATGTTTTTGGTGAAGGTATAAAAAAAGGATTTAGTCTGAGGCGTCTTTCGTCCTGATCCATGTTTTTTATTCATTGAATGATTTTGTATTCACCGCTTTTTCCATCGTACTATCGTCATTTTATCAACCCCAGAATAAGTAGTCGCTCTGCTTATAGACCAGCCGTCTTCTATAACTTCAGTGATAATTTGTACTTTCGTAAATGTTGACACTTAAAGTAAATTTGTACGTATCTGTATCGGTATATAACTAACGCATTCGAAACAAAGCCAAAATACACTACATTTTTGACTTGTTCATGCCATGTTTCGAACGATGCCGCTTTTTTAACGGGTGCTATGACAGAACTGCTGACAGCAATCGATGCGTGCGTTGAGATGGACGTAACGATACGTTCATCACTCCTTACGCATCGATTGCTGTCAGCTTTTCTGTCATCGCACCTGTCAAAAAAGCGGGCATCGTTTGAAACATGGCACCGATCATAGGCCAAAGCCCAGACAGCAAAGTTACGTACCAGGTACGTACCTAGTACCTAAGCCTCGGACGAAAAGTACGTACATAGTACGTACGCTAACTCCAGTCTACGTACTGTACGTCATTTTACGTGCACTTTCCAACGCTATTTACGTATTAGGTACGTCCTTGGGATATGGAAAATATGTACCAAATACGTACTTTGTACGTCCCGCGGAAAATTAATAAAAGACGTGAATTGGACGTAAAATGTACGTATGGGGTACGTAAAAGAGACGTTTTTGTTACGTACCTTGGGGGGCATAAATAAATAAAATACAAAATAATTTTTATGCCTAGAGGGGAGGGCGGCGATTTAAACCCCGAAAACTCCTCTCTGCTAGTTGACTCTCCGGGAAAGAATTCCTGACGGAAGATGGGTACCTATATAATACCAATTACTTATTGAAGAGAATGAAAAATACTTATACAAAAGTTTGCGTTAGAAGTGAGAGAAATGTTACATAAATGAACTACGTCCAAGTTATGACAACTTAAAAACATAGTAATAAAAAAAAAGACCTAAAAATAACTTAAAAATAAGTTTTTGCTGTACGTCCATTTTACGCACACTTTTGTACATACGTCGTACGTACCTAGTATGTCCCTGGACGTAAAATGGATGTAAAATGTGCGTCCCTGGGAAGAATGATGCTGTCTGGAAGGATACTTAAACGAAAATGAGTTAACTGGCTTTTTAGTTGTTTGGCTTTGATTCGAAGGCGTTAGTTATAACCATAAGGATGCGATGAAATATTTACTTTAAGTGTCTATACATGTCAAAATCAGTTTGACGCATACCGTTAGCTATTTTAAACTAGTGAATGAAATACATACACTATTAGAAAAGTGAATTCTGCGGGATAGGAAAAACCATATACTTATAAAGTATACACCGTTCTTAACTAAAATTTTGTATCTACGTCGAATCCAGGTTAGGGTCGATTTTGCCACATATCATCCGGACTACCATAAAGATCTGTAAAATCGATTTTTTTTTAGGGACGATATGTGGCACTGAAGCAGACAGAAGTGAAAATGCCACATTAATTCAAAAAATTAGCGCAGATCTTTTGTCGAGTGTTGATGGAAGGTCTCAGTACACGCAGAGAATAAGAAAAGATTCGTCTACGTAAGTAAATGTGTGATGTTTAACCATTGCGTAAATTACTCAGAAAATAACTTTTTAGTCATTTTTAAAGAAATACTCAAATGTTTTTATTTTTATAAGTTTTCACTAAGCACCAATTACATATTTTCGTTCTTATTATTTTTTAGGCGGTTTTAATAAGTGATATTTTAATGTATGTGTGGACTTTCTACTTGATATTTCTATTTCCTTGCAGTGGTTGCTTTTTTGTCGGCATATTCATGCACGATTTCACTTCTACACTTTATTTCAATTTATCCATTAACGTTTATTTGTAGCTGTCGATTTTAGGGATATAAATTAAAATCTATAAACAAATTACTATTTTTTTTATAAATGACTGGTTGTGTGAATTATTTACTGATGAGGGTTCCGAAAAAACAACAACCTTTCTGTGTTTCCATCTAATCCCAAGTTGTAAGGTTCTTAGTTTATTTTTGATTTGATGAAAAATGACAACAATAAATAAAAAAAAATAAAAATATAAAACAATTAATACATACAAACTCAATCTCACACACACACAAATCTAAACGCAGAAAATTTCCTCCATCCCTGCCTCCTCCCGGATGGTGTCCATCACCGAAGCCGCATTACCCCTCTGGATCGCGAGACTTATTCTCTGGGTTATGAAGCCATAAGACTGGTCAGAAGATATTTTGGAGGGTATGTCTAAGATCAGTCTCTTGGCCTCATCACCACAAGATCCAGAAGTCTTGACCGCAAAGGGCACAAAAATAAAGCGGTCTAATAATTCACCATGTTTCTTGTCCTCCGAAAGAGTAGAAGCTGTACCAGATGATTTTGAAGTATTTTCTAAATAAGATTTTGCTAAAGTGTGTGAACACGTTGCATACCAGACAAGTTGTTTACCGTGTTTCCATGGGATGAAAGTCATCCCATCTGCCCGTTGTTCATCATTGCGACAAACCCCGAGAGGCTCCAATAAGGCAGGGCAACCCGCTAAAATCAGAGCCTTTATGAGGATGTCATTAATCTGCATGTGTCTAGATACACGTCCAGCGCTTTTCCTGCAGCTTAGCCCGTGAGAGCCATAAATATCTGCTGTTTCGCCGCAAACCACTCCTCCACGCCGCACTCCAGACACAGGCAGATCTAATCTTAACGCAGTTGAAATACGAAATGTATTGTTGTCTAAAAGATTTCCTAAATTTGCGGTTGGAAGGGCATTGAACCATGCACTGCTCTCTGGGGCTTGGAGAGCAAGAAGACGTGCTTTTTCTTGGCTGGTTTCAGCTGAAGATATTGAAAAGTTTTTACGTATTTCCATAATTTGATGATCGAAGTATTTTTGAATTTCTTCAGACAGTAAATTTTCAAGCTTGCACAAAATTATCCATTTTTGAAAAACAGTCATTTAAGTCCAAGTCAATTGAAACGGAGACGTAAAATGACCCTAAAAAGGCAGATATTGAAAGAGTAACAGTATCTCGGATTCCAAGACTCCCATTTTTATAGGCAATGTGCCTTGTAACCAAGAATTTGAAGAGATTTGGCAATTAGATATTTCTTGGACTAGACTTTGAGCGACGTTATCAAACTTATGAGAATCTAGTATCTTTAACTTGTTCCCTAAATTATTTAAGACACTAACTTTTTTATTTATACTTGATTCAATTGCAGAGAGTCAATAACTACGACCAAGTAAATTAAACTCATTTATAAATTTGGAGCAAAATTTCAAAATTTAGAAGTTATTGTCGAGGAATGAGTTTGGGACATTACAGATAACTCGCATTTGTCAAAATTTAAATGTAGGCCAAGTTCTTTGCTAGAAGGTACTAATTTTTTAAAGTTATCTAAAACATTATCAGGATCACCTGCAAGAGTTCCATCATCTTCCCGAGTTCAGGGTAGAAATAAGAGATTGAATGGCCAAACAAAAAAGGGGCGATCCAAGAGGATCACCTTGTTGAACGCCTCTTTGAGATACAATGTTCTGTTCGTCGTAACATAGCAGTGAATTTTCGTCAAAGCACTGTGAAACAAAATTGTCAAAATTTGGTAAATAATCTTTGACTCTTGCGAGAATCACATTTCTATGTACCATCTTGAACGCGTTTTGGTAGTCGATATTTAGAATGGACTTATCAGAAGTATGAGGGTATTGCAAGTAGCGTCTCATTGCGTGGGCCGCCGCTTCCGTGGTGTGGTCTGAAAAGATTTCCTAACTTTTCGTAGGGTTTAGAACATACTATTTTCGCAGCGAGTCAAGTTCAAGGCAAAAATGTTTGCACCATAAAAAATGGGTGTGATTTCCTTTGAAACTAGACCTTGAAAATGGTGAATAATAAAAGACTTCAAAGAAGAAATGAGTTTAGAGGACAAGAAACGTACCCCATCGCTTATAAGATCCATTATCCATCTAATCTATTTGTCGACATTTTGCCTTTTTTGGGGTCTTTATTAAAATATCACAAACTAGGGAAGGGGAGAGGGAAACTACATAATTTTATGTTTTCCTCCCCCAGTTTGTGATATTTTAATAAAGCCCCCAAAAGGGGCAAAACGAAATAGATTAGATGAAAAAACTGAAAGCTTGTAGTTTTTTGGAACCCTCATCAGTAAATAAATTACTATTTTGTTTTAATTCTTTTCAGAGACGGCGACTTAGCCAGTCACAGCAACTGGACGGGAATGCCCCGAATAACGTAAGTATAATCTGGTCTAAATATAATATTATTATATATAATGACTGAAGTGTTGCAAATTGTGTAACAATAATAAAGGACATGGGCTAAATAACATAGGTATTGGGCTTTCGTAGAATGCGTTGGTACTGACATATGTTGTAAACAACTTCTTTCTGAACAGTGTTTAAAATGGACAAAAGTGCCGCTGGGCCGTAGGAGCTTCACAATTTCGATTCAAAGTTTGGATTTTGAAAATGTTTTGATGTCAAAAAATGGCTAATTCGGTCAGAATATTTTGACTTTATACTATCAGACTTAATGTTAAAGGTACTAATCATACTTTTGGTACCTAACTCTCTACTTTTGTACGCAAAGTTCAATTTTGCGCCACGATTTTTTTACTTTGCCCAGACTAGTTTCGACGTACATTTGAAAGTTTTTATTGGCGGTCATTTATAACCTCTGCAAATGTTGTTTTTGTGTTTTTTATATACCAATGTAAGTATTATTTTCAAATGGTTTCGAAATGAGTCTTAAAAGGTCAGGTTGCGGAATTGTGAAGTAATAGCTAGGTATCTATGTTATCAATGAGATACAGGGAAACGAAACATTGCTATCTGACGGGTCCACTCGGACACTCGAAACTAGTGAGCCCCGGTAGTCGATTTCATGCACAATTGCTTGTTGAATTCTCAGAGAATGCCTAAGTGCAATCTAGAAGGTCATGTTGTACTGTACCAAAATCTTGACTTTTTTACTACTTTCATTATATTTCCACCCATTTTCCACCTACCTTTATCGCTTAGGTATCCAAATTTGTCCTCAACAGCTCTTTTTCCACTTATTTTTTTATGATTTTTACTTTTTTTTAACTGCTGAAAACATTCACGACAGAACGCGGTCAATCCCTTCTGGCAGTGCCGGTTTCATATCTTTTAGATTTTTTTCACTTACACTACGTATATTTTAACACTGTCTGAATTTTTTTAAACTTTTTAAATAAAACTGGCTTATACGAGTCTCTCATTTATTAAAAAAACTTACGGAAGATGGCTGTGGCACACAAACAACATTTTGCACTGAAATACAAAAAACTCTTGTTTTTTCGGTTTTCTTATTTATTTATTTCTACTTTTCAACAATAATATAAAAAGACTACTGCCTTGAATCAACACGAATGCATTGCATGGTTTATTACCAATCACATTTCGCATGCACCTCTCTTATCACCACCAAAAAAACAAACAGTAGGTAAACAATGAAGATACGTGAATAGATTTTAATTAACGTTTGGTTCTGAGCCAGGTAGTCACATCATTGTGGACAAATTCTGATCACCTTAAAATTACGTTACAAAAAACATATCTTTCCCTGGAATTCTAAAAAAAGAGCGGTTAAAATATTGACAAATTTTTCTTTGCCGCAAGAAATAAAAGACCGAAAAATAATTATGATGCCATTCTACCACCAATCTCCCACTCTAATGATAAAATGGACACCGTTATTTAACATTACCAAAATTGGAATAAAAATAAGGAGGCGTAGATTTTATTTTGGGACGTCACTTTAGTGATGACAGAAACGAAATTTGGCAAAAATTGTGTTTCTAATTTATGGAGTGCACTTAGAGCCATAAATTATTTCACAACATATTTGCCAACTCTTTACTCCCCCCTCCTTTCATAAATAAAATTCTTCCTAAATATACCAAACTTAAGATCTCCAATTTTGGTATTGGGAAATTCCATGATAACAAATCTTATATAATAAATTTTTTTATCTCATTTTTCTCTCTCCTAAGATATACCAGAATGATAATATTTCAATGCATTGTGTAGAGGGTTTATCTGAACAATTTAAAAATAAAATCATATTAATTTTTTATTCAAAGTCCAGGATATTACCAAAAATTGGTACCTCATGGGACATCAAAAACGGAGAGAGAAAAATCATGGATTTAGAAATTGCTTTTTCTCTTAAACTAAAAGTAGTTTAAAATTAAGAGTGGCAAAATATGTTCCTTTTCGCTAGATATAATAAACTGGTATGATATTGCTTTTCTTTACGTGCTTTGATTTTAAGTTAAATGTAATTTTTTGATTTCATTTCTTATGAAACGTTAATATTTTGTTTGCTTATATTTTAGTTATTGGCTATTATTTTATGATTTGGAAAAAAGTTCTTGCGTTCTAATGAAAAAGCCAAAAACCTTCATCACATCAACTAATGTTAGTAGGTAGGTACCTATCGGTGGTAGCACATTTTATTGGACATTTATTTCTCACTCTAGAAAACTAAATGGTTTAAACTTTTTTAGCTCCTTTTTAATAAGGCGGGAGGGGGTGTTTTAATTTTGTGATCTAATTTTGAGCGGATCACCAGAAACGTGACGATTTGTGAAAAGAGGAGGGTGGGGAAAATATGGCCGAAAGAGTCCGTGTAATATAATTTATGGATGGCTTCTTTTAGTTTATTACACCTCTAAATGCCTCATGCAGTATCCAATGTTTATGCTGTTTGTTCGTTTTTTTTTGTTGCCATAAGAGAGGTGTGAAATGCGATTACTAAAACCAACGCTGTCGGGTTGATTTATGCAGCCTACTTCCAATATTACCTATTATTGAAAAGTAGAAATAAAAAAGGATAAAATGTTCAGTTAAAAAACTCTAAAAAAGAAAAGATCAAAAGATCTTGGGAGGAAAGAACGAAATTTCAAAATTGGACGAGTGTCCCACAAGGAACACACAAAAGTCCAAAGCGAAAAGGGAAACAATTAATGTTTCGTCTGGGGTGACTAGCGTCGGCTCGTCAGTGGATTCACTAGTCATCCTCAATCCAGACATCATTTAACACCAGCGCACACTCTGACTTCCAACTCTGAAACACTAACAAATAGGCATCGTTCCGCATGGTACTTATTATAAGTCGCCTGATACGGGTTCGTCCTGTCGTGTTAATCTTTCCAATAGGAATATGCTCCTAAGACAATTAAAACAAGAAGTTAAAACTTCCAAATCAGTTACATCAACCGAAAAGAATCTAAAAAAGAAAAGATCAAAAGATTTTGGGAGGAAAGAACGAAATTTCAAAATTGGACGTGTGTCCCACAAGGAACACACAAAAGTCCAAAGCAAAAAGGGAAACAATTATTATATTTCGTCCGGCTTGACTAGCGTCGGCTCGTCAGTGGATTCACTAGTCACCCTCAATCCAGACATCATTTAACATCATCACACACTCTGACTTCCAACTCTGAAACACTCACAAAGAGGCATCGTTCCGCATGGTACTTATTATAAGTCGCCTGATACGGGTTCGTCCTGTGTGTTCCTTGTGGGACACTCGTCCAATTTTGAAATTTCTTTCTTTCCTCCCAAGATCTTTTGATCTTTTCTTTTTTAGATTCTTTTCGGTTGATGTAACTGATTTGGAAGTTTTAACTAAAAAACTCTAGTTGAAATAAAAAGTTTAAAAAATTATAAATATATATATAGATATAAATATAAGTGTTGAAATACAAAAGTAACAAAATAGGTACTAAAAATAAAGCTGACACCGGCCCTGCCGCCGGTTCTTCAACTAATAACTATACTGGCGCGTAACGTTGGAAAATGGTGAAAATCTTTTAAAATAGTTGCAAAAAGAGACTGCTAAGGATAAATTTGGATACCTAAAGCAATAAAGGTACATGGAAATACTTTCAAAAGTAGTAAAAAGCCATTATTTTGGCTACAGGCCAACTTAATCTGGTAGATTGCACATGAGCATTCTCTGATGAGATTGCCATAAGCAATTGTGCATGAAATCGGCTACCCTGTATCTTTTAATTTGGTGATTTCATAATAATGCACGCATGAAGGCTGTGAGGTTAAACGCGCTGCATTCATTATAAAGTGGAATAAAAGCCGCGGTTGCTGTGAAAAATCCCTAAATATTATTGCCATTGTTGTCTAGACTTCGTCAATTGGTTTTTCATGACGACGAGCAGCATCCAGTATCCTACTAAGAATAAGACGCTGTGAAGGATACCGTACTTCATTCTCTTCGTGCCTTGCATATCCTAGGTACCACAGGATTGATGCAACATGTGCACATACTCCTAATGTCCTTGTTGATGCAACATGTGCACATACTCCTAATGTCCTTGCTCCCAATTTGTGAGCAGCTTATACTATTAAGTTGATATTAAAAATTTTGTAGGCAGCTACAGGATGATCTATGTTTCTTTAAGGGAACTGCTTATACTTCTTACAGTAAGGTCTTCTTTATTTTTTTATTTTGTTTATTTTATTTATAATACTTTTATACCAAAAATAATAAATACATTTTATGTGTGTCTATGTATTTGTTATAATAATAACAAAAAATTACAAAAAAATCAATATATGTCTCCGTTTACGTCGATAACGTTTTGTAATCTGCGAAACATTGATTCATAGATAGACACTGTGAAATTTTCTTGGTCTGCAAGGTCTTCCCATATCGTTGTGATTTCTTCCCAGAAATGTTCCGCATTTTTTGGCAAGAACCTGCGTTGTTGGAGTCTGTATACAATAACACTCCAAACATTTTCTATTGGGTTCATATCTGAGCTGTAACTTGCCCAAGGAAGCAATTGTTTTCTTCTTGTAACCACCTTGTTATGATGTTCGCGGTATGAACCGGACAATTATCTTGTTGTTCCACACTTGGCAGCATGACATTCTCCAATATCTCTAAATAGGTTTGTCCCACAAATCTTCCGTCAATTATCCATATCACCCCCAATCCTCTCGCTGACATCCATCCCCATACATTCACACTAAAATGACCAGCTGCTCGGTAGTGACTCACATACTGTGGATTGAATCTGGCGTTATCTGGCCTATACACTCTAATTTTGCCTTTCTTTGATGACTGAAAGGTTTTTTCATCCGTAAAAATCACGCGGTTCCAAAAATCTTGATCTCTGTTGATATAATTCAAAGCAAAAAGCAAGCGAGCTCAGTTTTAGTAGCTGCAACACGGCAATTTAAGTGTGATCTCTTTATCCTCCTGAAAGCAGTTGTCTTGCAACCTGGGAACTGAGACAAAATCCTTGCTTGTTTTGCTATCAAAAAAGGGTCCTCTTCGAGTCTTTGAATGAGAGCTGCATCTTCATCCTGGTTGGAAACTGCGGGTCTGCCTGATCCTCCTCTCCTCTCTAGCGTTCTTTCTCCCCTACACCTTTTGTTAATCAAGAATACAGTATTCCGGTTGAGATTGAAATGTTCTGCCACAGCTCCAAGAGACCATCCGTCATCCAGCTTCGTTACAATCCGTGCTCTCAATTCCTTCGTCGTCGTGTGTGGGCCATGATCTGAGTTTCTTGACTAAATTTAAAAATTTTATGTGACTGGACGTTGCAAATAAATTCAAGAAAAAACTGCTTTAAGAGTCGTCCTAAAATTTAAAGGACCCAGCTGTACAATAGGTGGATATGATTGGATCTCTTATATTTACTTCTGCATTAAACATTATGAAGGAGCTATGTTGAACAGCCTGAACATGCCTAGAAAATATTTATATTCGTAACAGGCTCGGTTCTGTAAGATGAACCATTTTCAACAAAAAAATAAAAAGGCTACAAACCTAACTGAACAAGTAAACAATATAAAAATAACAAACTAAATTAAATAAAACTTACTAAAAACATTAAAACACTAAGAACGAACGAACTAACAGCAAGGGCACGCCAAAACTTTCTACGTGGCACAACACCGTTCTCAATTAAAAAGCCAGTTAACTCATTTTTGTTTTAGTATCCTTTGTGATCACAAAGCAAAGTCTGAAAGAGAGTCTTTGACTTATTCTTGAAGTTTGATTAAGGCCACTTACCTATAAAGATTTTCTAGCTATTTTAAATTCAATTATTTCTCTACCGACGGAGTCAAACCCGGTACACTTATTCAAATGATTGTGTAAAATCGCCACATTTCTTGGTCAAATTCCTACCTTAAATATCAATGGCTCTATGGCAGAATTACCTAGAGTGAGGTAAGAGAATTTGAGTGCCCTCAGCTATCCAAAAATAAATGAAGTCAAATTCTGCCATTTTTGGACAATTTTCAAAATCCAAACTTTGGACCGAAATTGTGAAGCTCCTAAGGCCCAGCGGCACGCTTGTCCAATTTAAACAGTGTTCAGAAAAAAGTTGTCTACAACATAATTTAAGTACCAAGACATTCCACGGAAGCCCAGTACCTGTGTTATTTGGCTCATGTCCTTTGAAAAAGAAAGAAATTAATGTAAAAATCAGGGTTGGCCCCGGACCTGCTCGCGCTTAGAAGACTTTTCGGCTCTAACTTGATTGAGTGGAATGAAGGAAAAAAAAGATTTTTACAATTGTTTTTTTGTTTCAGGACTGTGTCTGAATCGAGATCTTACGACGAAACGACGATACCACCGCCAATGAAATCGTTCAGAAGCGACTACGATACCAAATCATCGCAACATCACAATGATGTAAGTTTTTATGATGTGTACCCCTAAGTATCTTTAAAACCATTAGTATTATATTTGGCATAAACATCTACAAAAAAATTATTTGAATGTTGTCTATATTTTTGACATATTAGGCGCCATCTTTTTACCCGCTTATAAACTCTATAATTATTTATTGTGAGATCAAGAAGCCAGTCAGTAGCTCTTACGAGACATTAAAAAGGATCATCACTTAAAAAATAAAAAAAAATCAAAGAAAAACTAAATTTTTAAAATCTGGCCGCCATTTTGTTTCGAAGCGACATATGTCAACTTTTTTTTATATTTTTAGGTTAAGCGGGGCCTCCTCACTATCACCCAATTGATTTCCATTTGATTTTTCTGAAAACGTAGAAAACACATTTTTCATAACTTTGACAGCCGCCATCATGGTTTCTGGGGCCGGATAATGTGGGATCCTCAACTGGAATTTGAACTTCTGTTATCATGCTACTATGCCAAATATAAAAAATGTACTCTTTTTGCAGCTTTCTTTTGAAAATCCGTACAAATTTACTCCACTACAGCTACATGCCAAAAGGGCAGAAAGGTCAAATTTCACATACTTAAATGGTTTACAAAAAAGCATCTTTTTTATGCTGGTCATATCGGGTGGCGAAGCTGTGCCGATGTTAATTTTTTTATGGGGAGACCCCGTATAATTTTACAAATTTGAATATCTAGGGTTTTCTTTTCTGATTCAAAAAATACCTTTCTCTCCAACGGTTTTTAAATGAAATGCCAAAAACTTTTTATTAAGAGCAATAAGAATCACCGAATGTCATGGTTTTATACACACGAAAAATTTTGTTTCAAAAAAATTAAAAAAATGCTACTGGTTCCGTTAAGTTTTAAAAGTTGGGCAACCTACAGTAACATTCCGTTACATTTAAATCTTTATAATAAATATAATAAAAGTAAAATCAAAGAAAACTATGCGGCACTGGCATAACACTGACCAACTGTCTTTTTAGTTGGTGCGTTCGTTTATCTGCTCAGAGAGTAGATCGTGCAGAGCGTAGAACTTGATCGAGCGTGGATCGAGCACACGGTGCGATAAACAAAAAACGAACGCCTTTTTCCCGCACAGAGTTTTTTATTTAACCTAACCTTCAACTTAGTTTTTGCAAAGTTTGTGTTTTCATTTTTCGCTCGCAGGCGCTAACGTTTTCCATCACGAAGACCGACTTTGCCACATCAATGAGCCAAAAATAATTTTACTTACCTTTGTTCCACAATAATTTTGTAATATTGTTCGGCGCTTACGCTTATGTTGTATAAAACATTCTTTTCGTCGAAAATTTGAACGAACGGCATTGTAGAAACTAATTAAAAGTTAAAAAAACTAAACTGGACACTACTCGGTAAATAAACAAAATTTCTAGGTTAGAACTTCCACAGTTTGACAGGTCTCGATATACTCGCTTAAAAAGCTAATCGAGGAGCTCTTTTCGCTTGCTCGGTCTAAAAACGAACGCGAAAAAGTGCGCACAGTTTGCTCGATTTTAAATAAAAGAACGGGAATTTGCCATTTTGGAGCGCACGGAGCGCATCGATCAGAAAAAAGAACGCAGCAGCAGAGAAACAAAATAATAAACGTGTAAGATCGAAAATTCTCGCTGATAGTTGACATCAATCAAATCTTTTTGTGATCTTCTTATCCCCCCACCTAAATTTTTCTAAATCTCAAAAAAACATAATTAAATGAAAAAATTGGTTAGACACTATTTCGAGTCGTTCGAAAATTGCAGAAAAGTTCTGAATTTTTGTAAGTTGGCTTTTAAAGGGCTATGTCATGTTCAATATAACTAGATTATTTTTTAAAATAAGTAAAATAATATTTATTAATCCAAGGGCGGATAGAGCCAATTTTTTTTTAATTTTGATTTTTTTTTCGCCCTTTTTATGAAATACTAAAAGTTGGGATTGTCTCAATTCTAGATTTGTTGTCAAATTCACTTTATAAATGCCCTGTATTACTTTGCGTGCTTATTAGGAAATTTAAACTACTATATTAGAACGTAATACTGAAAATAAAAAACCTCAAAAAAAAAATATATTTTCTAAATTCCATTTTTCTCTTGGCAGGAGGCAAACACAATGGCCGAACGTGATTTGGGATCAACCTTTTTACTTCCACACACGCATTTGTATAAACCGGACAGGGTAAGTGTACACTAAAAAAAAACAACCCATTTGGATCTTAAGCATACTGTTTAGTCCCTAACTTTTAAAAAAATTACAACTTTATTAAAAACATGATTTTATAGACATTGTTCTCAACTTACAAAACAATAGCTTTTTCGCTCAACGAGGTGAGAATAAATCTGTCTTACAGGAATTTAGTCAGGGATAAATAAAAACAATAGCATAGGCTATCCTAAGGAGTAAGTACTTCCTCAAAAACTTGACTCTGCGGTTATCATAAATATTCATTTTTATACCTTCATCCCAAACACGATTTTACTCACAATTATGGGAAATTAAAATAAGAAAAGCGCCCTCTAATCTAAGGGCTCCAACTATCCTAAAGCCCCCAATTTCATGATAACTGCTGCAGGTGTTTTGTCAACAAACTTTAAATCAGACCACAGTGGGAAAGAAGAGTATTTTTACGTTTTCTGACAGAAAACCATTCGAGGTTACATCATATTTATGGAAAGAGAAATGTGATTATGAAGACCTATGAAAATTATATCCTCAGACATGGGGTTCAACGACGTTCAATTAAAGAAAAAATGTAAAGAAAGTAACGGTTTAATTTTCAATTGCTTTTTTATTTTATTTTTTTTCCCTTGTAAAAGCTCTTATCAGTGCAAGGAACAACATTGCACATTTTTATTCTTTTTGATTTTCTGTGTAATGGTTGTGGCCAGCTCCGTCTTTGTGACCAAAGATTTTTCAAGATTTTGTACATGTCCATCAACTTGCTAGTTTTAAATTTAACCATATTACCTAAAATATTATCATTAACTTATTTTGGTTATTGGAAAATAGGTGTCAGAAGAGGTGATATACCTATAACATGGTCATTCTCAGTGTACTGAATACAAAACCACTTTATAAAATATATTGTTTGTAAATTTTTTGGTTCAACTTTCATCTTTTAAACATTGTGTAAAATTTATATTTTCTTGCCTCATGTTTGTCTTTATAAGATCTTGGATTATTTTTGGCTTTTTCCATATCCTTATGGAGCTCCATCGTAACATTATTAAACTAAAAAAATATGTACTGTTACATTAATTTTTGTAAGTATTTGAAACGTTTTTTTTTTTTAGATTTTCTTGCATGAAATCAGTATTTTGACAAGTCAACATCAAAACCGCTACAAATTTGTAATTTATAAATTACATTATAATTATAATTTATTATATATATATATATATATATATATATATATATGTAATAATTATATATATTTATTATAAATATTACAAATATTATAATTATTATAATTTTTACGATTATTATTATAATTATATATTATAATTTAACATATTATTATTAACTCAAATGCTCTTCAGTAGCGCTATAGCCGTCTTGGGTCTTGTCAATGGATTTTGTCTTTTCTTATATTTTTTTCTTTATTCCAGGGTTCTGACATATCAGGCTTCGAGTCCCTCTAGCCACACCAACTCTACAAATCTCAAGTCATTAAAATAGTCCCAAAAAATTGCGTTGAACAATTCCAAAAAAAGTGCCTTATTTATTTGCGTGCCTGAAAATTATGAGAGTGACAATGCGTTTTCTAAACGTAAAATTGAAAATATTTATTTTATATTTAGAAAACCCATTTGGAATACACCCCGATTGTGACAATAAACATTTTGCCATAATTTATTAAAAACTGTACATAAATATATATAAATATTAAAATTAATTTCGTACAGAAACGTCCAGAAAAATAGATTTTGATAATTTCTGGATTACTAACAAAATGAGTGAATGAGTGTTTTTGTAAATAAAGTGTGATAGTAGAAATAATCAGTGAACTTAGAAATTAATATATAGTTTTTAAATAGTAATTTACGTTACTATAGACCGAAAAGTGATTTATTGCAACAAGAGTTCAGAGGTTTACTTACTCGCGTGCGATAAAGTGCACTTTACCGTACTCGTTTGTTTGTGCCCATAAAGTTGTACTTTACTGCACTCAGTGAAGCGGTGAAAAATTTAATAAGAACTTTTCGGAGAAGAGTATCGTAAAAAATTTTTATACTGTCTTTTAAGTGTTTGTTTTCTCAAAACCGTCTATTTTTATCAGTTTAATTTAAGTAATGTTTGCCAAATAACGAATTAATTATTAGTCCGGAAAGTAAGACTTTCCGACCTAGTAATATATAGTAATGTAAAATTACTCAAACCAGACAGTATAAAAAAAAAGAAATATATTTTAATACTTGTAAAATATCTAGCGAATTCATGAATGTGTCTGGTCTTAAGAATTAAATGAAAAAATACTTAACTAATTTATTGTTAGCGCCAAAAAGACTATCTAATGCGTTCGAAGTAATTTTAACAAAATTTTTTTGTACTTTTATAATATGTGTTGTCTATAGTAAATCGGTAAAATTGTAGGATTAATTATTTTATTGTACTTACGTATGTTGACGTGACAAAGTATTTTATTGAAATAAATTATGTTACTTAAAAGCTATTTAAAATTTGATTTTTTTTGTTGTGTTGCAACGAGGAGGGGGAGGGGGTGGAAATTTTGACGTTATTCCACCAAACCAACACAAAACGTTGCAAGCGTAGTTAAAAGGTTTAAAAATACATTTATATATGTAGTTTCGCAGCAAGTTGAAAATAGTTTCGAATTTTTATCTAAAAACACAATGATCGATGTAGTTTTTTTTAATTAAAGTTTTTTGCTTTTGTTGTTGCGCCTTTGAAACCCTAAAAGGCAGGTAGCTCGTGACAGTACTTGCGCGATCGAACTTTTTACTCGAACGAATCCAAAAAGGTTTATGCGTTTGTAATAAGTTGTTGATTTCTGTCATATGGAATTATAGTTGGGACGAGTTGTACTAAACGAAAAAAAAAGAAGTTAGAAAACCTCTAAATCAGTTACTTCAACCGAAAAGAAACTAAAAAACAAAAGATCAAAAGATCTTGGGTGGAAATAACGAAAATTCAAACTTGCATGAGCATCCCACAAGGAACACACAAAATATCAAAGCGAAAAGAGAAATGATTAAACGATGTTTCGCCCTGGGTAACCAGCGTTGGCTCATCAGTAGTTTCACTGGTCACCCTCCACTATACATCATTAAACACCATCATACACTTTGATTTCCAACCTTGAACCACTCACAAATAGCCCACGCTGGTTGCCCAAGGCGAAACATCGTTTAATCATTTCTCTTTTCGCTTTGATCTTTTGTGTGTTCCTTGTAGGATGCTCATTCAAGTTTGAATTTTCGTTATTTTCACCCAAGATCTTTTGATCTTTTGTTTTTTAGTTTCTTTTCGGTTGAAGTAACTGATTTGGAGATTTCCTAACTTCTTTTTTGTTTTAATTGCCTTAGCAGCATAATCCTACTGGAAATATTAACACGCCAGGACGAATTCGTATCAGGTAACTTGGATAAGTACGAGTCCAGAACGATGCCTATTTGTGAGTGGTTCAAGGTTGAAAATCAAAGTGTATGATGATGTTTAATGATGTATAATGGAGGGTGACCAGTGAAACTACTGATGAGTCCACGCTGGTTACCTAGGGCAAAACATCGTTTAATCATTTCTCTTTTCGCTTTGATCTTTTGTGTGTTCCTTGTGGGATGCTCACCCAAGTTTGAATTTTCGTTATTTCCACCCAAGATCTTTTGATCTTTTGTTTTTTGAGTTATACTTAGTTAGGATAAGAGGCCCTGTATACGATTTTTGACAGTTATTGTTTTACCAAAGGTGAGCAACTGGATTTGACAGTTGTTGGGTAATTGTTTGAAATTGTGTGTTGGCAACGACAGTGGGCAACCCCTGACAATAAATAACTTTGTCACTGTCAGATTTTTGATTAAGAAACGTCAGGTTTAAAAATGGAATTTCGTTTGTCCAACGCAGAAAGAAACTCAAGAAAAGTGAAAAGAAAACATGTATTTACCAAGCTGGAAAATTAATAAAAATAGCCGAATTTGAATTTGAAAAATATAGATCATAGGAGTCTTTATATTTTACCTATTATAATCCAACTTTTTGATGAGCTCACTGACGTAATTTTTTTGGATCTCTATTTGATACATTGTTATACATATCATTGATTGTTTTTCAGAGGAAAAAATGACGTCAGTCCGCTCATCAAAAAATTGAACTATATTTACATTTTTAATATCTACCGTGTGTATTCACTGTTTGTTTTTGTTTTGTCAAAGCTTGACATATTTTACTAACAAAAAAAAATCAATCTTTCAAAAACTGCCTGGGGAAATTATAAAAAGAGACAACAAAACATCAGTCCATTTCATAAAATCCGTTTTACATTTTAAGAACTAGAAAGAGAGAGCAATATGAGTTGCCCACCTCTGGTAGTCTAATATTAAAAATTGAACAAAAGGTATTTGTTTGTAGACATGAGTTAACTTTATTAAAAAACACCAAAGAATAAAGTAATTTATTTAAATAAAACGAAAATCAACACACACTACAACTTTACAGCTTACTTTTTTAACGTCGACGATTCTTATTGGGCTCCTTTAATAAAAATTCGTTGTCCCATCAGAATGAAAAATCTTCTATCAAAAGCAAGACGACGACGAGTCTTGAACCATTTTGACCATATAATGGCCAAGCCATGATGATAATTTAAGCCTTAAAATATTTTAGCATAATTTAAGGGGTAACGTTTTTGATGAAGCAATTTTTTACTCTGTTTTTCACATTTGTATGCCATGATGTTGCTCACATTTTAAAACTTTCTTGTCTATATTTTATTTATAGACGACGTTTCGATCAGTACAATATCTGATCTTTTTCAGGTGCAAACTACAATCTATTCCTAAGACTACTTACTTATATACTGTGGGAAATCACTCAACCATCACTCATCAAATATTTAGAATTTCAACACTTGGTTTACTGAAAATACCCCGATTCTGCCCAATAAAGACAGCTTCAAGGAGTTTTCGTTTCTTCCAATGTGACTCCTTGTGCAAAACCTTTGCTTCTGTCCACTTCATGTGTGTTAGCCAAGTTTATGCAAAGTTAAAGACAAACACAAAATATCCATGCACCTAGCCGGGATTCGAACCCGGAACCTTCCGTGAGGCAGGCAGATACGCTGCCCACTGCGCTACGGCGGTCGGTTTTGTTTTACTAAGAAGGCTTAGAATTTTTTTATTCGATTTAAAAGCTGTTTCAATATTAAAGTTCTTCTCTACTCTTCGAATTTTCTCTGATACCCCTTTAATGTATGGATTTGTAAGGAATGCATGGTTTTGGTTTGTTAATCTCTTCGGAAATTTATAAATAGTATATGGTATAAGTTTAAGGCTGTAACCATTCTGCTGCAGATCCTTCTTAATGTTTCCTATTTCGATTTCCAAGTCATGAGAATTGTTACAAATTTGAACGGCTCTGTTATACAAAGTTCTTGATTGATTTAAATATTGTCCTGTGTGAGTGGGTTTACGATACACTGTTGTTTTGACGTCGCTTTCTACTCGTGTGACAAGTACATCAATAAAAGGAATTTGAAAATTCTGCTCCAACTTTATTGGGAATTTAATGGTGGACCTTATGTTATTTAGGTGGTAAACAAATTCTGAAAGTTGTTAGTGATTCCCGTTCCGTTGTGATTCAGCCATAGCTTTATATGTGGCGGTATCAACCGCGTGTGATTCGAACCACTCCATGTAAATATTGGCCACCACTGGCGAAAGCGATGAACCCATTGGCAGACCGTCATCCTAAGCATAAAACTTATCTTTTACCTGAAAATAAGTTATGTAAATAGCACTCCTACAACTCCATTACTACCTCCAGCGGCAGGCTGGTACGTTCATAAAGAGATTCATCATCAACCAGTCTCTGTCTAATAATATCTAGCAATTACTTTATCGGGACATTGGTGTAAAGACTTTCGACATCAAAACTGACAAATCTCTCCTCGGGTCCTAAAACAAAAGATTTAAGGATATTAACAAATGTCTTTTATTAATATTCTTAATTATTTTCTACAAATGAAGCAGTCTTGCCTGCTAAAGGTGAAGGAATTTAGACAGATTGCTTGTTAGAGAGCTGCCTTTATTGGGCAGAATCAGGGTATTTTCAGTAAACCAAGTGTTGAAATTCCAAATATTTGGAAGCCCCTCCTTGGGCGGAGACAACTTCTTAAACTTAAGAATAGATTTAGTTTGCACCTGAAGACGATAAGAGATTATACTGATCGAAATATCGTGTATTAATAAACGCTTATCTAAATAAATTGTTCTAATGAAATTGAAATTATTTCACTTATTTAATACATGAAAACGATGAAAATAAATAAAAGTACTATTCTATCACAGCCTCATAAATGATTTTAAAAATACGATTTATAATAGCGTGTAAAGAGATCTTAATTCCACCAAACAAAAGAAACATTCGCGTTGTCCAACGCAACGTTGTGAAAAAATTCAACTTTTATTTTTGTGTTTTTTAGTTGACTGAGTGTGAAAGAAAAGCCGAATTTACAAAAATCGAAACACAATTGAACAGAAAGTAAAACGTCCGAAACGAAATATGAACGAAAGTAAAACACCCAGAAAATAATGGAAACGAATTTAATTTTATAGAGTTTTAATTTAGTCAATCCTTTAGGCCACAAAAACGGCATAGATTTGACAGCACTGCTTTGCTATTTTTTTGAAAGTTCAACAATAGGTTTTTCCCGAAAGTAGGGTTAAAGTAAAAAAATGGCGAATAGTTGTCAAAAACGTCAAATACGGCTAGACACAGCCAAGATGCGGCCCAGTATAATTCCTCCACAAATAAGGGCAGGTCCTAACCTTATTAGGGTCGGCACTAAATATGGTCGTTCTTGCGCATGCGTATCTGTCAACAGCGTCAAAATAGTGCCTGGCCTTATTAGTGCCGGGCCCTGATTGCGTTTCAATAATTCCCTAATGTTCCATTAGACAAGTGGCTGGTGGCTATGCGGAACCTGAATTTCAATACTCCAATTAAACTCACTTCAGTTTCCTTGGGCCTACTAAATTACGTGACCTTGATGTTTCAGAAAGAATATTGCTTACAAAGAAAAAAACCATAACTTTTTTGTTATCAGATAATATCCAAAGAATTTTTCAAAATTTGGTGTATTTTTTTCAAAAAATAGAAAATCTAAAAAATGCTGTTACGGATTTCTGTATTATCGATGAGGCTAAAGAAAAAGCCAGGTAAGATTTTTGACCATTATTAGCCGTGTTTATTTTATTTCGAAAATGAGAGAATCCAGCAACAAACTGTCGGGATACGGTTGTGAGGAATTCAAAAATAAATATTCCTGCCAAATTTCAACAGATTCCGTTTTCTCATTTGCGATATTCTGCCCGGTAAAGATTGACCCAAAAACAGCAAAACAGTGTTGTCAAATCTATGCCGTTTTTGTGGCCTTAAGAAACACGAATATAATTTAACCGCTTTGATTGATTTTCCCGAACCTTAAAATATCAGAATTACAAAAGCATCGAAAATAATTTTCTAGAAACTAAAAATACCCGAACCATAAATTGATAGAAAATAATATGCCCGATTATTAAATGAGCAGAACCACGCCCCATCCGAATCGCTATTGGGCATGCGGCCAATTTAAATCTCTAGAGCGCCGTAGGACCTGGATTGCGGCGTTGACCAGTTTCTCTATTTGGAAGATGAGACGGGGATTTTTTTTATCAAACGATTTTATTGAACTTAACAGTTTCTGGCTTTCTAACTTTCTATCAAATCTTGCGATTGATATTTGATACACTGCCCATGAACCGATTTTAATATTATGAAATAATTTGGGGGATTAAAAGATGTAAAAGGGGTAAATTAATACAATATCACAACTTACTTCGACTCTTCCCTGCTGTAAGCCTGGCAACGTAGCAATTGAATTCGTGGCTATCGGATTAAATCATTTTCGGACAGATTGGGTTCTTGAATTTTGTGGTTTGGCATTATTATGTAGTTTCTATTAAATTATTTTCGTTAAAAAATTTTCGATCATTTTGTGTTTCTAGAAAAATATGTTTCGTTTCAATTTAATTCTATGCATATATTTTCTAGCGATTTGATTTTCCCGAACCGTTTTAAGCACTAAATCGATTTTTTTTAAAGTGATTTAAGAAAGTGTTTTATCGCTTTAAAACCCATTTTAGAGTCGTTATAAATACTTTAAAAAAGCTTCCGCGCATTTCTTCCAAACTAGAGAAATACTCAAACCCGGTTTTCCGAAAAATCTGTTGTTAACTAAATTGTTTTTTCTTTAAACTGACATATTTAATGACATTTAATGAAGGACTTATAAACTCTCGGAAAAAGCGATTTTATTTAAAACCGTCTTTATATGAAAGTGCTTTTACAACCTCTGATCGTCTTCAGGAGCAAAATGGTCAGCCGCTAGAGGTTTTTTGTACCAAACTTCATTAAAATCGATTAGGGAGTTCTTAAATTATCGTGTATACAGACGGACAACAGACCGACAGACAACTTTTTTTTTCGTCGATTAAGGTGTTTTGGAACCTTAGTAACTCATTTTCGATGAAATCATAACTTTATAAGTAACGCAGCTATTGATGAGGTTTTCAGATTTTGGTTTTCGTAAATATTACCCAAAAATTTTGTTAGAAGGTTCAAATCTTTCAAAGCTACAGTTTTCGACATATTTTAATTTCCTTTCAACATAAAATAATTGATTGTATCGTGGACTATTCGTGTTTCCTAGCACCAATTTTATCAAAAATTAGTTACTAAAGTTCCAATAATCGACGAAAAAAAAAGTTGTCTGTCGGTCTGTTGTTCGTCTGTATATATACACTATAACTCAAGAACGCCTTAATCGATTTTAACGAAATTTGGTACTTTTGTATAGGATGGTGGGGGGTTGAAGAGAGGAAAAGGGGGATAAAATATTTTAAAAAAATGTAACTTTGGAACAAAAGCAAGTCCTAAGTAGCAATTTGACGTAATATGACGTTGTGCGTTCGTCCGCATTAAAAATCGGACGTCGGTCTCCAACGTCCGTTTAACCTCGAACCGGCTCCTATTTGCACCTATATGGCACATTTAAATGCGAGTCGTGTCGACTTCGACCACTTTACTTATTAGGGTCTAGCGATGTACTTAAACTGACCTGGCAGTAATACACGGGTCGATCGTACGACGTTCGTTGGACCGCCATCGGAATTACCTAAGTTTCTACAATATGTCCAGGACGCATCGACATCATTAACTGGAGTAGTCGCCAACGTAAAATATAGTTTTAGCCGAGGTGGAGTAGGTAGAGGTAATCTCATTATACCTATTTATATCTTATTAGTTCCATCGGGTAAACCTTTTTGTGAATAGAAGCTACCTATATGGAGAACAAGGAATATTATTCTTTAGAAGCAGTTTATAATAATGATAACAAGAAAGGCCTTTAACGCACGATGGGGATGTAAAATTACCAACAAAGATTAGTTTACCGATAAACAAGATAATTCAGAAAAATACATGCGCCTCAAAACTTCTTCGATTTTATAGAAAAAAAAACTAAAATCAAAAAATATACATATATTTTTTTTAATTTGCAAACATATTTGACATTTCCTAGTTTAAGCTATATTCTAAAGACATATTGGTTGCAATATTGATAATTTTTGATTGTTAATATCAACGTAATTGGAAAATTTAACCTGCGTTTGTCTAATGGCGGTAGACACTTAATTCCTAAGTATGGCGGATTTCTACTGTGGCCCGAAAAATAACCAATTTGGACTGGATCTCCAAGTTTAGTAGATGTTCTTTACTCGATCCGTGATAAATTGATTTATTCGAATGCATTTTGGACGTCGGGCCATGGTATCCACCTTATACGTAGGCTTGACGATGGCTCAACGTCCCGCCGACAAATCTGGACCCAACGTCCAATTTTGGTACGTGTCTTTACTTAACACAGGGAAGGTTTCAGATGTCCATTCGTAGGGTGCGGCTTTCATGTAGGTACGACGATGCCCCAATGGCCCGTCGACCTAAGTGGAATTCGTCCGATCGACGACGGCTCGGAATCCAGTAACTGTGCTTAAACGGCAACTTTCAACCATGTCGAAATAACCCTAACCGTTTTTTCAAATATTTCTTGCAATACAAAAGCAGTGAACAGTGAACAAATTTCGGCAAAATCGCAAAAAACGATGAGTGAGTATGTCTAAATGACCTTTTCTTTGGCATCTTTAAAAGAACCCTTGTTTTGAACTATTAACTTGACGCTAGAGGGTAGGCCTAATTCCGACGTAAATTGATGTGCATCCATCGTTAGGCATTTTTCCTTCGGCAACCAGAAGACACCAGTAGGAATCTAGCGGACGTTATCATAAGTACGTTATGAATACAAAAAAATACGTCGTACAAGCCAACGGCATATATCGTCGGCGATATACCTATGATTATCTATGACATCGTTAGAAAATCCACCTAAAACTACGTCGTCCCTGTTGATGATGGGACATCATCTGTATCTGGCTTTAATTTTACTTTTATCTATTAGGGACTCTACCGGACGTTATTTGTAGTTGGCAGCACTTCTTAAAAATATGTTAGACATAAGGACGTCCGTCGGACGACTAGGCGTGCACTAATATTTGAACTGACTAAGGTGGGCTACTGACCGACGTCAATGGGTCGATGGAATCTGTACTTAAAATTATATTACAAAAGCTGACGTCGTCTCCACGTCTGATTCAATTATTTTTTGTAACTGCACCCTAATTTTTAGTCAAACCGGACGTTGGATTATGATTTAAGAGGGGTGTTCCACCAGGGAACTCAAATTCAACTTAAATACGACGTCGCATGGGTCAGATTAGGTCGGAAGTCAGGAAAATGTTGCTTGGGGTAGCGATATACAAATTTTCTTATAAAGTCCAAATTCGTGGGAGTTTATTTCCGAGTTATTTAAAAAAACGTTAAAATATATATAAAAAAATCATAACTTCAGAACCTATTGATATGCGGTTTTCAGATTTTGGTTTTCGTAAATATTACCCAAAAACTCTGTTATAGGTTCAAGTTTTTCAAAGCTGCAGTTTTCGAGATAATTTCATTTCTTTTCAACATAAAATAATTGATTGTATGGTGGACTATCCGTGCTTTCTAACGTTCCTTCAAATAACTCGGAAACTAAATCTCTTCGTAGTTCATATTCATGGAAAAGTTACAATTTTTTAAAATCATATTGGTATGGTGGACTAAAAACGTAATGAAGTGAGCAAATTTCATAAAAATAATACACAAGCTAAATTTTATATAAATAAGTGTATTTTATAACATTTTAACCCCTATTTTCGACAAACAGTTTTTGGTATATTTTTAGAGTAGGTACACATTAACCGTGTAATATTTTGTCGTTTAGTATTTTGCCCAGAAAAATAAGTCGTTATATGTGTTTAAAATTTCTATTGTTAAAACTAATGGGTACTATATTTTATTAAACCCTCTGAGAGGTATATGAAATAACCTTATGCGACTTTTTTATAAGAATGATATAAAGTCAAAAGTTGATCCCTTTTTCAAAAAAGTACCACTAATGTTATGGTCTGTCTCTTTTTCACTTTGCTGTTTCAAAAAAAGACATAGTCAAGATACGTACAATTTGGGACTTAAGTGGAAGGTGAGAAAGAGGCCCTTTTTCAGTTTTTACATTACGTTCTCTATGCGGTTAAAATACCACATAAGTTTTCATAAAAGTTAGTGAGATCTTACACAAAAGAAACTGTCTCTTTGATGGGCAAGTAAATCATATAGTTAGTAAAATTTACTTAGGTTTCAAGTAAACTAGTGGTTTTTAATGGAAATAGCCCATTCAGTATTATTTTTTAATTATATTGTTGAGTTGATTTTAAAAATCTTTCTTCAGTCAAAGTATACATAATAATTTAACCTTTATGCATGGTTTCGTTGCTAAGGGCCGATTTATCAATCAACTCACAGAGTTTGCTGACCCTGGGTCAACTCTGACCCTGGACTAACTCTCGAGTTAAGTCAAGAAGTGTATATTCAAGCTTTTTTAACTCAGGGTTGGTAAACTCTCAGGTTCTTCGAAGGTTGGCATTACTTTATCTTTTTAAAGTTATAGCAGTATCTTCGTGTAATATATCTTGGTTGTCCAGGTCTACTATATAGTAATTAAATATAAAAGGTCTCAAAAAAAATTAAAATGGGACAGGGCTGTAAAAAATATATTTTTTTATAACAAAATATCAAAATAAAAAAATATATTTTTTATTATCAAACAAACTTAAAAAGAAACTAAAATAAGAAACAAAACATTTCTAAAAAGTTGGCACAGACATGTTTTTACAGAACTCAATTATGTCTTAAATTAAGGGAGATATCATCAATTGGTAATTCCGACCATTTTTCAACTTTCTCCTGTAATTTGAAAACTACAAGGGATCTGTTAATACCATTTTTTAAAGCTGAAAAAAGTAAACGGAGCTTCCCATTAAATCCCATCCCACCCTGTACCTCATAAAATCTTACAAAAAAAAACTCAACTTGACGAGTGTCGCTCAGACGAAGTTTTGAGCTTTTATAGTTTTATTTCATCATTCCAAATTTAATCCTGAGCAATTCGGATGCTGAATCGTCGGACCTGTTCCTTGTCAAATTTGGTATAATAAATAATATTAGTTTTAACGATAGATATTTTGTTAAAATATCTGCAGAGCTAATAGTTAGAACAGTTATTGCACACCAAGCAAAGTAAACAAAATATATTTATGTTAACACTGGGTTATACAGGGCGCTAACACCGGCGATCCCTTGAATGGAGGATGGTTGGGGGGTGGAGCCACCCTCCAATGTTGCTTTCGGTTGCTTGCAGTTGAGAAATATGAAGGTTCAGTTTTCAGAAATTTAAGTGCATTTTACAAAACATTTTGTATTTCTAATTTCAGTTCCCAAGTAAATGAGCTGGGATAACCTTTTCGCAGCAACAAACATAACCATAATGCTTTTGCTGTCTTCTGCCCCAACGTTTTAAAAACTTCATGAAAATGTTGTCAGAGCTATTTTGAGGAATATTTTTTGCCTGTGACAACGTCTACGGTAGCTGAAAATAGAGCATTTTTGCTGTTTAAAATTTAACTTCCCCGACAAAAACTCTATTTAAAAATAGCAATTAAATTAAAATTGTCCGCCATCATAAAAGACTTAAGATGGAAGACGACTAAAAGAAATGATATTGATTTTTAACAGACTCTCAATAAAAATGCCAATTGTTTGTGCGAAGGCCCGTTGGATGAAGAAACCTGTCATGATACCTCATTAAACTGACGCGTTTCAATAATTTGAGAAAATAAGGGTTTTTTTAATTATAAAATTTTTATTTTTTTAAATTTTAATCCAGAATTACAGGAAAAATATCATATGCATATTTAGTTAATTTTGAAACATTTCAGACATAGATTTGAGCATATTTATGTAAAAAAAGAATATTTTTTCACTAATTTTTGAGAGGTTATATTTTGCCACAATATAAAACATTACCGTTCGCTCGCCCGTGACACTAATGCCCGTGTGCACCACTTCCCCTTACTTCTTCCACTTGTTTAAGTGCCGCTTGAACTGAGGGTGACCCTTGAGATTTACTTGGTTTGCAAAAGTTCCGAATATGTTCCACTTGGAAAAAGTAAGGAAATTATTGGCAACGCGGCAGTTATCTGCATTTTTTTGTGTGGTGATCATGATTATTATTTGTCAGCTGTCAAAAAACAACGTAAAATTTGAGGTTGTTTAAAAAAAACAAATTTTATTGATGATTTATGATTATATGGAGGAAAATGCAAATAAAACTACTATAATTGGTTACCTATAAAACCTGACTATTTATTTAGTATGTTTTCACATCGTACTCAATACGTATTGAAAAAGATTGTCTTCTTTTACTTTTATAGAGCATTTTCTCTGTTCCGACAAAGAGCGTGATATATGAAGAACACGATGCTTGATTTTCGGTACGTATTGAATACGATGTGAAAACATACTAATTATTACACCACTAGACCAACCCATAGAAATAGAAGGGATTAAAGAATGGGCTTTAACCTGCGCAAAAGAATCAACAAAGAGGGCAGCCATTTTCAACTACACCAGAGAAAAACAGTTGGTTGGATTTGTTGTTTCAGCATTACACTGTTTACATCGAAACTTAAATAAAATTAAGAATAAACAAATGATTCATTTTAACTAAAGTTTTTACAGTGTTTATTATAAAAATGGTAAAATTTTGTAATTTGATCATTAAATCATTAACTAAAAGTTATATTTGACAATTTTACTTTAATTTATGTAGTTAATTTAAAAGTTGAAGTCTATTTGAACTTTGTTTGTAAACAAGAGTAGGCCTTCTTGACAGGCGGGAAATTTAAATTTGCAACAGATGTATTCATCAAATTATATTTCTATTTTCTTTTCCAAACTAAACAAAGTGTATTATTTTGGAGTGCGTTAATGAAAAGAAGTTTGTGGATGTTTCAATAAACTGAATGAAACTAAAAATTTGAAAATGTTAAGCTCGCAGAAACGCGCCTTAAGTCTTTCAAAAGCCATGCAGTTACCCAGGTAAAAGATTTCTATATTTAAATATTTTGTTCTATATTTGACTAGAGTATGTAGTTCATTTTGTGAATTCAGTTTTTTGCAACGAATTTGCGGAAAAGGGGGAATTATTCGCTTAGCGAAAAAAACATGATTTTTTTAAAACCTTTTGTAAAAGGTATCATCTCATTCTTTGCAAAATCTAATTCTTCATCTTCTTCGTCATCCCAAAGAAGTTCCATTTTAAGCACAGACCACTATTATAATCACAGAAAGATTTTAAGGTATAAAGGAACAGTTTTATAATCTGATTAAATTAATGGCTTTTGTTTAAAAACATAATAAAAAAATAGCTCACATAACCTCAAAATACGCTTAAGCCGAAGTAATTCTACGGCTCATCTTAACTGCAGCTTAAGTGCCAACTTACATGATATTCCACACCATTGCACACCAAAACTAAAGCTTAAGCTCGGCTTACATGTCAAGCCGAACCCGTGCACATGGGCATAAGCAACTTTGCATTTAAAAAAAAAAAATCTAGAACAAAAGCAAATCTTGGCGTTATTGCTGTGGGTTCACGGTCCTATCCTAGCGGTAGAGGGCGCTTATTCTTAAATGCCATAAAATTTGGACTAGGATACAACAAATAACTACCGTTGCCATCATTTCATTTTTTCCGCAGTATTTTAAGAAAAAAAGTTAAGATTGCAACTATTTCGTTAGTTAAGTGTCAGCATATTTTTAGGTATAAGTTTTACCTTTAAAAGTTGATTAGCTAGATGATATAACTATAAAAGTTATTTTGAAAGTAAATTTAGTAGATAAACAATTTTAACAGCCAAAATTACAGGGATGTACTTGGGATAACTTTGAGAATTGCTTTTAATATAATCTGGGAGAATGGCCTTAATTCTCCCCTCCCAATCAAATGCCTTCGGATCGCCGGTGGGCGCTAAATAATTCGGCCAAGTCTTTAATACACCCTACCCTGTATAATATTAAAATTTTACATTTAGGAATATAGTATTTAACATATAAAAGTTTCGACGTATAAAAATATTTGGAGGGGAATTTTTTTTTAGTATAGAAGAATGTAATTCTTTAATGTTAAATTTACACAAATAATACAAGAATATTTTTGCGATCAACTTTTATAAAAATAACAACGTTTTTGCAACGTCCAGATAAAAAATATATATTTTTGTTTAGAAAAATTTATCTATGAAATTTAATTCTAATCATATGAACGAATGATTGTACCATAGTGTAATCGCAAAAATATACCTCTAAAAGGATTTTCCATTTACATTTGGTCCTGGTTCACGTTAAACCAGAACCAGAACCGGTACTTTCGATTTAAAACAATGACGTCACAGTCGCAATCCGGTTGTGGAATTTTAGAACTAGCCTGGGAGGTTGGTTTGATACTTTGGTTGTAAACATAACCTTTAAAATATTGCAAAATTAAAGTTATTCTTTCTTTTTAGTAAAATAAAAGATTTCTTTACAACCGTTGTCAAAATTTCTGTCAAAATAATGTCAACCAGAACCGGGACCAAATTCTAAATCGAAAATCCCTAAAAACATTATAAAAAAATTAGTTCAGTTTAGTTAGATAATAAGTTATTGCACCTATAAACAAATATATGGTGAATGGTCTAAATTTCAGGGTATATTGTGGGGTTTTCGGTATCTCTTAGGGAGAAAAACTTTACATGTTACGGGCTCATATTTGGACAATTTAAACATATCCTGAATTTCAAACGTATAAACATATCCGCATTCGTATCAATATGTAAATGTGCAGAATAGATGCGGTGGTTTTGAGCTACGAAACACTACAAAAAGTTAGGCCATTCCATAATAGTAATACCAACTTATATTGTATTGTATAACGTATTATATCTCAAAAACTAAAGGTAACAGATAAATTTCAGGTTGACAAATAAATTATAGATCTAAGTATTAAGTATCTATATATAGAAAAGCTATTTACACCAAAATAGTTATTTACCTAACAAGTGCGGAAAGTTATACTTTTCCGCACGCACCGGCATTTGCACGAACGGCGCGCCAGCGGAGTTCGGGAAAGCCGTAAGTGCGGAAAATACATTCCGCACGCGTTAGGTACAAACATTTTTCCTACGAGCGTGCGGAATATCAAAATATTATGTCATTATTTTAGTTAAACCTAGCAGACTAAAAATGAAAAAATAGTCAAAACTACGAATTTTATGTTTTATTTAGACTAAACTTTAACAAGTTTAAAAAAATAATTTTTATGGTAATTATTAATCACGGTAACATTGAAAGTACCACTGCTCATGTTGCTTAATGCCATCGTCGACTTCAATTCTTCCTGATTCATCACTAAGCAACAGCGTGCTCAACAGCGTGCGTGAAATTTTTTTTTTGCTCAACACAGCGTGCGTAAAAATTTTTTTCGTGCACGTGGTGCGGATTTTTTTTTTCTGCACAGCGTGTAGAAAAGTGGCACTTTCCGCATTGAAATGAGTGCGAGAAAAGCGTTTTCCCCACGCTCGTAGAAAAAGAACTTTTTATTACTCAAAAAGTTCTAAAACGCATATTTTTGAAAAAGCTCTTGAGCTAAAAAATTTGTCAAAAACCGAGCCAGTAACATGTATATTAGTTTTTCGATATCTTCCTTAGATGTACCCAAAACCTAACAATCCCTTGGAATTTGGACCACTTTGTAGATACCGAGCGATCAAAAAACTGATTTAAAAAAGCGGAAAAGTTGCTGCTGATATCAAATCTATTATACCAACTGGCGTAGCCAGGGGGGGGGCGGTTAAACCCTATCTACAATTAATTAATCATGATCAAGAGCGCCAAGGGAAGCTATAGCCCCCCCCCCACTTTGTGACCCTTTACTCCGGTTTGTGACGTGTGACTTGGTGTGATGTCTTTAATTTTAAACATTTCACCAGCATTCCAAACGTGTAATAAATGGCATTTTAAGAAAAATTATACTGATTTATGATATTATTTTGGAAACAAATCTATACAGGGCGTCCTAAAAATCCGAGTTCACAATAATATCTCCTGAACCAAAAGAGACAGAGAAATTAAATTTCTCACAATTAGATGGTTTAAAAAATAGTATCTTTTTGGATGATAATTGTGTCACCATTCATTAAGGGGGCGCAGCTAGGACAGAGGCGATACTTTTTTAAATGAGATACTCTGTATATTTTCTAAAATTTGAATAGAGCTTTTTTTCAAAAATACCTAAAATATGATACCTTTTTCTCTACCGGTTTTTAAATGAAATGACAGAAACTTTTCAATGTAATAAATTAGGTATTTTTGGAAACTGAAGAAAAAGCTCTATTTAAATTTGCCAAAATATTAGCATCCAAAAAGATACTTATCTGCTTCTTTTGGTTTTGGAGATATTAGGGTGGACTTAAACTTTTGGGATACCCTGTATATACCACCGCAATCCACCCCTTCTTGGCATCTAACCCAATCTACTTTTTCAAAAATATTTTACGAAAAACGTAAGAGAATAAAATTTTTAGAGAATTTTTTGTTTTTTTTGCCAAAGTTTTTGCGTACGGCGCTATACTATTATTAATTGTAACCATTTTGAGAAATTTAAAGATATTTTTTTAAACAACATTTAAAACGCGTAAAAAAGCATTTTAAGTGTAATAGTCTCAAACTTTTTGCCTCCGGCGCATTTAAGGGTTACTTTTGTAAAAAATCTGCAAATAAGACTATATCCGACAGACAATACGCCACTGCTTTAAACAAAAGTATTTTTGTTTCATGCACACTAACCCAACACCTATTAAAATGTCCCCCTTCCCTCCATCCACCGCCAGAGCCGATTTCTGGCTACGCCAGTGTTATGCCCATAGAAATAACAATTCTACCAGCAAGATACCATTCAAATATAATAAAAGGAACTTTAATTGGATTTTAAATAACTAAAAATATGAGTATATGCATATATGCATGAACTTAAATTGGATTTAAAAAAAAACAATAATTTATAAATATCTATCTATACAGTACGCTCTATTACATAAATAAATAATTTTTTCTTAGAGTAAAATATACTTGGGTTTACATATAGCTAGTTTATTTAACAGCCACTGGTATGCCGTTTGATTAGGAAGAGGAAGTAAGTATATAGGTTTATTAGGGAAGTTTTGGGCAAAATCTTTAGGATGTTTACAGGTAATTGTTTGAATAAAATATGGATTTTGGGATAAGACGTTATAACAAACACACAACAACGTTAGAGCAATGTTTATCGTAACACACAACAAAATTAGAGCAATGTTTATCGTATATATAGGAAAGGTACCAACCTTATGGACACTTGACACTTTTTTGGACCAAATCGTCAGTATTCTGCACCAAATACGTCGCGCTCACTTTACAGGTTATCGTATTTTGAAACCTATATTTGAGATAAAATCTCTATCAAATGAAAAATTCGCGACTTATGGCAGGATTTTCCAACTCATTGTTATGCTTCACCATAATAATGAGTAGGATAAACATTCCATTATTTGGTAAAGAACATTGTAACGATATGGTCTAAAAAAGTGTCTTACTTTCATAGAGGGTGTCCCGAATATTCTAGTCCACCCTAATATCTCCAAAACCAAAAGAGGCAAAGAAGTAAAAAAGATGGTTTCCAAAAAGTATCCGTCTTTAAAGAGGCGGAGCTAGGACGGCGACGATACATTATTTAAATGAAAAACATTATATATAAATTGGAAAATTTAAATAGGGCTTTTCCTTTTGTTTCCAAAAACACCTAATATGTTACTTTTTTCTTTAACGGCTTTTAAATAAAATGGGAAAATCATCTCCGTAAGACCAATGAGTTAAAGAAGAAAACCGATGTTCGGTGATTCTTTGTCTAAATCATTGCTCTTATTTAAAAGTTTTTGTCAAACAGAAACTATTAAAATTTTAGAAAATATACAGGGATTCTCATTTAAAAAAAATATTGTCTCCGCACTAACTCTGCCCCCTTAATGAATGGGGGCATAATTAGCATCCAAAAAGATACTTTTTTACAAACTAACCAATTGTCTGAAATTTTACTTCTCTGTCTCTTTTGGTTCTGGAGATATCAGGGTAAACTCGGATTTTTAGGAAACCCTGTATTAAACAATGGTTACAGTAACACATGGTAACACAGATAAATTTGAGGTAAAGGGTTTTTATTTTAAGTGTATCTTTGATTATGTAGAAACATGATATATTTCTATTCGTTTTAAATTTTACAATTTTGTGTCAGACAGTTTGAGGTGCGCTAAAACTTTGGTTTAGAGTGTTTCGAATCGTATCCACATGTGATGTTGATTTTGTTTTCTGAAACAAAAACAGCAGGGTGCTGTCCATAAATGACGTGCGCACTTTAGGGCGGGAGCGGTAGTGCTGAGTGAAAATGCGTGACAAGGGAGGACTATGCCACGGAAAAATCACAAAAAAATCGGAAATTGACGCATGTTCAGAAAATTTACAAAATCTCAATGTTTTGACCCTGGCTGCTTAACTTCAAATTTTTTAATCCACGTTCTCTTTACAGATATGCCAAATATGTTATGGCACGATGGGCCCCCAAGTTTTAATAAAATTAAACAACATACATAAAAAACTTTTTGCTAAAAACTTCACAAATAAAAAAATTATGTTACGCTGTATATTTTGTCGTGTGTTTAGAAATTATTTTAGGGGATTCCTGAAATTTTTACAGCTGCTTGAAGACAATGAAATATCCTTTTAAAAATACCAAACTTGAATCTTGACAGCCGTTAGGATTTTTGTCTGTGACCTGTCAAACACAGAAGATTTTTACAAGTCGTCCAATTTTACTTAAAACACCATTGCTTCTTTTGTTATTTTATTCAGTTTTGAGCAGGTAAGTATTTTTTATCGGTGTGGGTGCACCTAATCGGCAATACGTACATAAAAATAACATTTTTTACCGCCCCCTCTTCACTCGTCTCTCCCATTGTTGCTAAATTATCGATAAATTTGACGGGATCCTACTTTGCTTTGCTGTCGCTCTCATTTACTAGCTTCTTTTTCAATACACGCTATTTCGGCACCCTGGACAGGAACAACTGTCGAACCCTGTATATCCAATGATGGATCCTACAGTTTAGTATACGTAAAACCGTGACTGTCTTGACTGTCCATTACTTAGAAAGTTTTTGTCCGGTTATAAAAATTTTAACCATCATGAATATACAAATGTATTTCACAATAAAATATTTTTAAAAAGTTTTTCAAGTTTCGGCTTTTTAAAATGTTTAAAATTTTTGAAATCGAACAGAAACTTTGTAAGCAATGACAAAAATTATACAATAGTATAATAGACAGTCAAAAAAGTCGTTTTTTGGGCCACCGGATACAGGGTGTTCCCAATTCGATGCTCACCATGGGGATCTCCTAAACGGTAGGAGATACGAAAAGATGTAAATTAGGGCAAAGTTGCGCATTTTGACGCTTTGCTCAAAACCAAAAAAAAAGTTTACCAATTCCGGGTAGTTCCGGAGATAAGCGAAAAAAACCGAAATCTTTATTTTTATTTTTTCTGCGCCCGTATCCTTAAAGCTGTCAAAAAATGCTTAAAATTTTCTGCAGGCACTTTTTTAAGATCTTTAGGTTTGACAGGAGCGTTGTCAAGTTCATTTTTCTTATGGACACATGCTTTTTTCTCCTTCCGTTTGGTTCATAAAGGATTACAGATATTTTACAACCTCATTTCGACAAGTACCTGACGTTTTGAGTTAATTGACCATCATCAGCCCAAATTCAAAGATTAAAAAACAAATAGAATACGTATTTTTAAAATATTATGTAAAGTTATTTTAATTGTTAAAACAAAATGTCAAAAAACTGTCATTTTTAAAATGATAAAAAAAGTACTGCAATTGGATTTCCAAAATATCTTGAGTAAGTTAAAAACAAAAATTAAATTTGGGCTGATGATGGTCAATAAACTCAAAACATCAGGTGACTTGTCAAAATAAGGTTGCAAGAGAAAAAAAGGATGTGTCCATAAGAAAAAATTAACTTGACAGTGCTCCTGTCACACTGAAATGTTAAGTCATAAAAACGGACTTCTCACTAGGTAGATCTTAAAAAAGTGCCTGTGGAAAGTTTTAAGCGTTTTTTGACAGCTTTAAGAATAAGGGCGTAGAAAAATAAAAACTAAAAATAAAAATTGCGGTTTTTTCCGTCATCTCCGGAAATACCCGGAATTTGTACACTTTTTCTTTAGTTTTGAGCAAAGCATTAAATTGCGCAACTTTGCTCTAATTTAAATCTTAAAGGTTTGAATTAGGGCAAAGTTGCTCAATTTTATGCTTTGCTCAAAACTAAAAAAAAGTGTCCTTTATTAATCAAACGGCAGGAGAAAAAAAAGCATGTGTCCATAAGAAAACATGAACTTGACATTACTCCTGTCACACGGAAATGTGAAATCTCGAAAACGGATTTCTCATTAGGTAGATCTTAAAATAGTGCCTGTAGAAAGTTTTAAGAGTTTTTTGACAGCTTTAAGAATAAGAGCCCAGAAAAATAAAAACTAAAAATCAAGATTTCGGTTTTTTTCGCCTATCTCCGGAACTACCCGGAAATTGTATTTTTTTTTTTGAGCAAAGCGTCAAATCGCGCAACTTTGCTCTGATTTAAACCTTTTCGTATCTCCTACAGTTTAGGAGATCCCCATGGTGAGCATCGAATTTGGAAAACCTTGTATATTATAAAATAAAATATTAAACCTTAATTATGTCATGCCAGTGTGACGGAATTAAATTGAGGGGTCAAAAATAGATAAAAATAGTGTGACGTCATTTATGGACAGCCTCTAGTTATAAAAAAGATTGCTCACAAAATTGATTTAAGGGCCAAATTCATTGTCAAAATATTATTAACTATGTATTGAAGATTAATGTTTGTCTCCCCAAAGGGGTAAAATGCAACCCTAAATTTTAGATAGGGAACATTGTTGGTATAACACCTAATTTTTAAGGTTTTCCCTATTTTCACAAATTTTCCATGATGATGTGAAGGACTCCTTCGGAGGGGCGAACTTTACCCCCTAAATTTTAAGTTGTTTCTACGGATTATTTGCATGCGTTTTTTCCTGGTGCTTGGATCCATATTTCACAAAAATAAAAGTCATCATTAAAAAAAAAATTATAAAAAAATTCTGTATTTTGATAAAAATTTTTCCTGAGTAAGCTGCCAGCTGTTAAATTTGGCCCCAAAAAATGCAATTTTATGATTTTTTTTTTAAATTACTGGCAGTTTTACAACTTGTAGTAATATTTATTATTGTTTTATTCATAAGATTGCAATATTGTGTTTGAGTTGATAATTGACAGGTACTTTGATATTTTAATTTACTTAAGTTACTAAATTTAATTTAAATTTAATCAGAGAAGTACACTCATAAATTTGATTTTTTTTTGTAGAACAGTTAAACAGAAGCCAAAACTCGTATGCTCTATACAACAAATAAAAAACAACTCCTCATGTGGTTTTTAAAAAAGGTAGGTATGATTGTTCAAAATATTGCTTTACACTTTTATAAGATTTTACTGATCCGGCCTCTAATCTACTAAAATAAACTAGATTATTTTGTTTACTTATAGCCACAGTGTATAGTGAGAATTTTTATTACAAATATTCTGAGTATACCGCCTCTTATCAAAGTATAAAGTCCCGAAGTATGTGCAAGACACATGTTCGTTCTAGTATGCACGGTCAGTGGCCTTGGATATTTTAGTAATTTGCCGATAGACTTTACCAAAGTATCAATATTTCGTCGCCCAACTAATAAACGCACTAAAATTAATGTTCTATAAAGTACATAAGTTAGTAATTTGTACAACGACCGTTTTGACAGACGGGACAACGACGCCGGAAATTTGTTTTTAATTGGGGTAAATTTGGCAACGTTTTTGTTTACCAGAAAATTGTGGGGTTCTTGAGAAGACCAAAACAACGTCGCCTGAAGTTTAGAAATTAAGGTTATAGTTTCTCACCAGATTTTAAGTAAAAAAAAATACAACTGGCAACGCCTTGTTCTTTAATTTTTTTAATCTTTTGTCAGAGAGTATTTGAAGGATTTTTCAAAATTCTCAATTATTTTTTCTTCAAAATAAAAGCTCTGGTGCTGTCATCTATCCCAAAAGCCTCAAATTAATTGCGGTTTAGAACAAACCCGATTTACAAAAAAAAATAATGTGTTTTCAAAAACATTGTTCTAAAACGAATATGAAACCACTCCGCGTGTGCGGTCGCCCGCCGAAAAAGGCCTAGCGCTGCGCGGGCATTACCCCGAGTCTATCAAAGAACCCAGCTCGCTGGGATTACTAGGAATTCGCATAGAAACATTCGGCGCCCACATAATTTTGTTTTTATTTTGATTCAACCATTTTTTTAAATTTAAATTATTGCGGCATAGTTATGTGCAAGTGTACTAATGAAATCTTGGAGTGGAAAGGATAGATTTTAGATCCCAACCTCAATTTCAAAAACACACGGACACTTTTGAGTACTAACAAAACAGCTCTATTTAGAGGTTGAAAAAACTCTTGCTAGTCGTTGACGCTCCTTCTAAAATTGAGTACGATTATTTCGTCTAGCGCCAGTAGCCGATTTTTAAATCTGCATGCTTTTAAGTTAACCTGATATCGGTATCAACTAGCGGGAGTGTTTCCAATTCAATTATAAACTTTTTAGCGCTAGCCACACACACTTTACGAAAAAAGCGTGTGGCGCAGAACGCGAAAAGTCAAAATAAGTAACCTAACCCCAAATTTTTGACCCGGTGCTCAAAAATCTCTGATGTCCCACTGTGGATAAACATAAATAAAGTCTCCGCGTTGCCATGGAAAACAAATTCAATGACGTAAAATTTTGCAAAAGAATCAGGTCGACTTAGTTAAACTAATTTCCCGTACAGTGTTGCTAAAAACAATTCCCCAAGATTGTAACTACGACCTCAAGTCACTATTAGATTTTTCAATAATTATAAAAATAAGTATAAGGTTAAAGCGCACGCATATTTTTGAAATAATAAGTAATTCTTGCACATATATCAGAGGACATTCCCACTTTACACTGTGGGAACACTTAAGCTGGGTTTATACAGGAAGAAATAAAACCAAATTAAAAATAAAATTGAATTAGATATAAAAAGAGAGTTAAACCTACATAGGAACACCTGTAACCATCAGCAGCTAAAAAAGAAAAATAAGAAAACAAAATTAAAATTAAAAGATGCTTAACTTTTAACTTTTTAACCTAATTTGATCTAAAAAAGTATGTCTGCACGTCAGGAAACATTGATTTATTTATGTATAACCTCACTTTTCTGATTTCTTTTAGTTTTTTTAAATTCAAAAAGAAAGGTATTATTCTGATCGTTTTTAGTATACAGGGTGTTCCAAATTCGATGCTCACCATGGGGATCTCCTAAACGGTAGGAGATACGAAAAGGTTTAAATTAGGGCAAAGTTGCGCAATTTAACGCTTTGCTGAAAACCAAAAAAAAAGTTAACAAATTCCGGGTGTTCCGGATATAGGCGGAAAAATCCGAAATATGTATTTTTAGTTTTTATTTTTCTGCGCCCTTATTGTTAAAGCTGTCAAAAAACGCTTAAAACTTTCTACAGGCACTTTTTTAAGATCTACCTAATCAGAGGTCCGTTTTCGAAATTTGACATTTCAGTGCGAGAGGAGCAGTTTGGTTCATGACAGATATTATACAACCTAATTGTGACAAGTACCTGACGTTTTGAGTTATTTGACCATCATCATCAGCTCAAATACATAGATTATAAAACAAAGAAAAAAAACGTATTTTTAAAATGCTAAGTAAAGGTATTTTGTTATAACAAAATGTCAAAAAAACTGTAATTTTTAAAATGTCAAAAAAATTAATGCAATCGGGTTTCCAAAATATCTTGAGTAAGTTAAAAGCAAAAATTAAATGTGGGCTGATGATGGTCAATAAAGCTAAAACGTCAGGTGACTTGTCAAAATAAGCTTGCAAAATGAACTTGACAGTGCTTCTGTCACACTGAAATGTCAATTCTCAAAAACGTACCTCTCACTAGATAGATCCTAAAAAAGTCCCTGTAGAAAGTTTTAAGCGTATTTTGACAGCTTTAAGAATAAGGGCGCAGAAAAATAATAACTAAAAATGAAGATTTCGGTTTTTTCCTCCGGAACTATCTGGAATTTGTAAACTTTTTTTTAGTTTTAAGCAAAGCATAAAATTGCGCAACTTTGCCCTAATTTAAACCTTTTCTCCTACAGTTTAGAAGATCCCCATGGTGAGCATCGAATTTGAAACACCCTGTATGAGGTATATTGTCCTATAAAAAGGTAGGAAAAGGTTTTGATACTATTGTGTGCGGGGTTCTTTACAAAAATGTATCAAAAATTTAGCACCTAAAATCACATGCAAATATTTTCCAGCCGTGTCTTACCAGGGCTTTTTCCCACCAGAAGCTAATGGTTGTCTAAGTCACACAGTGTTGCCAGGAGGTCGAAAAAAAAACTATCATTTGCAATCCGAAAAATTATCAAGTTTAGGGAAAAAGTATCATAGTTTTTGTTTTTTTATGACATTCGCTTAAAATGTATTGTTATTTTTGAGTGGCCAAAAAAAAAGGACTATTAATTTCTTAGATTACTTCGGTATTATTATTATTATTGTACAGTTTTTTTATATCTCAGGATTTCTTAAATTATCATAGATTTGCGGGTTGATAATAGGGCATTATTAATTATCATGTATCCCCCAAAATTATCAAAGATTCTGATAATTATCATGTTCCTGGCAACCTTGAAGTCACATAACTACCTTGATCAGCAAAATTATAGCGGTTTCCATCGGTAAAATTGGTACGCCACTCGTAGTGCACTAACATTGGCTTGGTGCTGTCAAAAAATTGGGTCAGTGCAGTCTGAGTGCAGATTGAATGGAACATGAAAAATACTCCACCCAAACCAGAACACTCGTTTCATTGAAACACTTAACTCAATGTATTTTTGAGGTTGGAGTGGGTTTTAATTTAAAATATAAAGGCGGGAAACAGGTTTCAGTGCCGGTATTATCAGTTTTCGTGTTCCATGGAAAACTGATAATACCGGCACTGAAACCTGTTTCCCGCCTTTATATTTTAAGTGAAAACCCACTCCAACCTCAAAAATACATTGAGTTAAGTGTTTCAATGAAACGAGTGTGCAGCACGGACTCAGTTGTGCGCTAGTGGCGCACCAGTTTTACCAATGGAAACCGCTATAATTTTGCTGATCAAGGTAGTTATGCGTGGTCACGAGTTATGTGACTTAGACAACCATTAGCTTCTGGTGGGACAAAGCCCTGGTAAGACACGGCTGGAAAATATTTTCATGTAATTTTAGGTGCTAAAAATTTGATGCATTTTTGTAAAGAACTCCGCACACAAACACCAATAAAGAACCACGCACAATTTAAATAAAAAATTGGATCTCAGTGGAATTTTAACGCCGTTTCAGTATGTTATTGGGACAGTTCCTGAGAGCATTTTGTCTCATAGACACAGGTGCCGATATCTACAGGGTAAGCCAATAATAGCTGACAAAGTTGGGGATGAGCTTATTATTATTATGCGTATGATGACCGATATCGGCAAAAAAAGCATCAATTCCCACTAAAATTCCAACGCTGAATTTAAAAATGACATTTATTTTGGCACCTGTCAAACCCTGTCGAAATGGCGGAAAAATAATTAATAAAATTTAAGTTTTTGGAAAAACGATTACGTTATTTCTACTCTGCCGAAGACATTAAATTGGACACCGTAAAAAAAAGTGACAGTTGTTTTAACTGTCATTTACTGTTATGAGGAAAACTACTGGTGCGATGATACATATTTACGAGTGGAGACTTGAACTATACTAAATTGAGGTCGATGAACTCAAAAATATCATTAATTTTGAAGCATGTCGAAATGGGAAATAAATAATTTATGAACGAATTTTTGGAAAAGCTAATACTTTCTTTTTACTCTTTTAAAAAACGACACTTTTTTCAAATGCAATTTATCGTTTCGAGTAAATGAGAGTTAAGAGAACTGTCACTTTTTTCACGGTTTTCGATGCGA
Organism: Oxystoma pomonae; assembly: GCA_963921995.1. Taxonomy (NCBI): domain Eukaryota; kingdom Metazoa; phylum Arthropoda; class Insecta; order Coleoptera; family Brentidae; genus Oxystoma; species Oxystoma pomonae. Next base: position 86,848,526 of record OY998168.1, on the reverse strand, counting down.
TATTCTCAACAGAGTAAAAACAAGGCATTTGCTTTTCCCAAACCTCCATGTTTATAACTTATTTATTCGTCATTTTGATAGGGTTTGGCACGTGTCACAACTAATAACGTTTTTAAGTTCATCGACCTCAATTTAGTGTAGTTCGAGTCCCCACACGTCAATATATGTCATTGCACCAGCGGTTTTAACAATAACAGTAAATGACAATTAAGGCAACTGTCACTTTTTGTACGCTTTCGAATTTAATGTCTTCAGCAGACTAAAACGAACGTATTCACTTTTCCAAAAAGTTCAGTTTCATTAATTATTTTTCTACCATTTCGAAAGGGCTTGACAGGAGTCAAAATAAATGTAATATTTGAATTCAGCGTTGTCATTTTAGTGAAAAATGGTGCTTTCTTTACCGATATCGATCCTCATAAGCATAATAATTATAAGCTCATCCCAAACTTTGGCAGCTATTATTGGCTCACCCTGTAGATATCGGCACCTGTGTCTATAAGACAAAATGCTCTCAGGAACTGTCTCAATAACATACCTAAACGGCGTTGAAATCCCACTGAGATCCAGTTTCCGTTTAAATTTTGTGTGGTTCTTTGGATCTCGGTAGAATTTAAAATATTTTGGTATATTGTAATGAAAGTCTATATTAGAAAACTGTATAGGTTTATATCAGTTTGTATGATTAGTTTATGAGATATTTGAATGTAAATGCGGGAAAAATGCCCAATCGGACTATACTGCAATGGCAAAAAACATATTTCTTAAACGAATTAAACGAAAATAGAGACGAAATTAAATTCTCCACAAAATGTAGTTTCACCCAATAGGAATTTTTTATGCTTCAGTTAGACAGTTTGTATACAGGGACCAGTCAAAAATAACATTTTTAGCTATATCGATATGACCAGTATTTGAGGCGGAAAAAACTAAAACGTTTTATCTGAGTCATGCTAAGATGATTCGACTAAGTTTCGTTTGTTTACCATCATTACTTCTAAGTGTACGAATTTTTAAAGTTTAGGTGTGTTCTCGCACCTTAAGCAAATTGACACAGGAACACTTAAACCCTTGTAAAAATAAGATTTTCTCAAATATGCTAAATATTACTACCCTATCGGATAGTAGAGACCTGAATAATCCCGAGAAAACGTACACTGTAACAGTTGAGCTATTATTTTAATACGGGGTCCATTCAAAAATAGCTTTTGAATATAATTTTTACAGTTTTTTGTTGTTTTATACGGTGCTCTAAACTGGATCGGTCAATTTTCACTATCTTTGGCACATACTTGGCTAACAATAATCTATATAATCTGTAAAACTTTGGTCGACATTCTGTGTCTAGTTTTTAAAATATACAGTGGGTCTGGGAAGTCTGGAATCACCGATTTTTTTAGAAAACTACACGTTTTTGGGAGAAAAGCTTAAACACGTCGATTTCTGTTTCAAAATATATTTAGAATGTCACATTTCTTTACATGGGACACACTGTATCTCTTTTTATTTCTGGATTAGCCATTCCTTTTTGATTTTAGAAATACCAAACAAGTAAATATTATCTACAGTATTGGGTAAAACTACATTTTGGTTTAATTCGTTTAAGAAATATGTTTTTTTGCCATTGGAATATAGCCCTGTTGGGCATTTTTACATGCAAATATCTCAGAAACTAATCATACAAACTGATTGAAACCTACACAATTTTCTAATATTTACTTGCACTACAGCATACCAGGATATTATTAAATTCGACCGAGATCCAAATTTATTGGTGTGTATGTGCTTAAAATGACAAATACCGACAAAAGACAGGTGACAAATTTTTAATACACATGCGCGGAAGTTGTTTGCTGATTGTTTCAATACTATTCTTATTTTACTTTTATTTCCTGTACAAACCAATAACAAGTTCCTATTTTCAATTTAGTTTTATGTTTAATTTAGTTTTATGTTTTCCTGTATAAAACCAGTTAAAAAAGACACAACGAAAATAAGAAATTTAGCAAAACACAATGGATAGTATGGAAGAAGAGCCTAACTCGAAACATGAGCCGCAATTAATTTTGTACTAAAAAGGTGATCCAAATTCCCAAGAATTACACAAAGTTTAGGAAAGAACGAAGATGTTGATCGGCCACTGGTTTTAAATTTTCTTATAATAAGGTTTTCTACACAACACTTTGTTAAATTGAATTAAAAAAAATATTGGAAACTTCCACACCAGTACTTTTTAACCATTTAATATGGATTTTTTTTGATAGGTCACCATGGTAATGGTAATACGTATTTTTCGGAATTTTTTTTCGCCTGCCCAGCCAACGCCGTTACGTAAATATTACGTAAAAGTTCTAGATAAACTGGAAGTCACAACATTATGTCATACACAAAGTTCTCTACTTTTTATGTAAATAATATGTAATTAAAATAACGAGAATAATACATAGCAACAAAAAATTGGGAAACGGCACATGTAGATAGTAGTAACTAACTAGTAACTAGTAAGTAAATCGAAAGGTAAAATCTCTTACAAGTAACCCACATAACAATTAAACATTCCTGTAATGTAATAGTCATATACTTAGAGAACAAAGAATGTGATAGAAATGTTACATTTTACCATTGGGAATATTACTAACACATGCCGGCAATATGTTACGTTCTAGCTCATACAGGTGATATAAATGTGATAGAAATATATCCTAAGATATGGAGTGGATATATATCCACATGAATATCTACCAAATATGCATTAGTCTTTCAATAAAATGCAATTACGGAGTAGCCTATGGATATAGGTATATCACCATTATGTTTATGTACTACTTGAGATTAGTTAATAAAAGATTACCTAAATAACTTTTTGCTGTCTTATATGTATAATAATATTACTTGCTACATAGAGAACATATTTATTCCAGTATCATCAACCTACAACCTTCTTTTCACAATATATTAATATTTTAAGCAAAAATGCCAAAATCCTGACAAAAATATTCTTTTTGGGAATATTCGTAAAAATAACTTGATTATTAGGTTATCATGGGCTTATTATTATCTTATTACCAAAGAAATATAGCTAGCACAAAGTCTTAAAGAATATTCAACAAAAAATAGGTCTGCAACATTCCTGTTATATTCGCAATAGATTATTTCAAAAATAACTTTAAGGGAATAGTCCTATAACATGAATATTCCTCCAATATTCGTAAAAATAACTTGATTATTAGGTTATCATGGGCTTATTATTATCTTATTACCAAAGAAATATAACTAGCACAAAGTCTTAAAGAGTATTTAACAAAAAATAGGTCTGCAACATTAGTGTTATATTCGCAATAGATTATTTCAAAAATCGCTTTGAGGGAATATTCCTATAACATGAATATTCCTCTAATGTTATGTGGGAACGTACTCTTTATGTAACTACTATATAAATTTATAACATAAATATTATATAAATATTACCTATTGAAATGACACATTTATGTAAACTAAAGTCAAATTGTGTATATAATATTTATATACTTCTAATGTCAGAAGTTAAAAACTAACTTCCATGTTCTGTATAATGCCATGCAGTTCTTTTCTTATTACGTAAATATAATCTAATTAAAGAAACATAATTTATGTCATGTAAATATTACGTAAATTTTATGAAAACTTTTTGATGTAAATATTTTTACTTTAGATTTACGTAAATACTTAATGTAACAGATGTGTTTGCTGGGTGGGTAGGTGTAAACAGCGAATTAAATAAAATTTTTTGACATAATCATAGAATATTTTTTTTATTTGTTGGTTTGAATTTACAGATTTTACTAAGTAACTTTGTATTTTGCGACAGTCAAAGAAAAAAATATTCATTGTTAAAAGTAAAAAAATATAATTTTTAATTTATTTTATTTTAAGCACAACTTATTGTGGAATTTTCTCACCGAATATCGCTTGAAACTTTTTATTGTCCATGAATACTTTTAGATAATTATCCGTCGTCATAAGGCGATTTCGGCAAGCTTTGGTACATGCTTTGTTACCCTATTTGGTCTGTAAAATGCTTACCAACAGATTTCGTCACAGTGACTCTGGTATGCTTATTGGTATGTCAAATTGCATACCTCGGAATGTAGCACGGTTCTGTGGTTTGGTATAGTGCTATCTCCCTCTGTAAACAACTAAGTTGGATTTGAAATTTTTGTTGTTTTCAGTTGTAATGCATTTAAACGACCGATATGAAAGCAAGTTCTCAAAAGAAAATAATACATTCTAAAAACCAAAAAGATTCTCTCAGTCAAAAAAAAATTACAGCAAATGTTCGAAAAGTCCTCCTTTCTCGGCTAGACAATATTTGAGCCTATTATAAAAACCCCTTCTAACGTTTCCAAGCATGTTAGGGGTGATAGTTTGAAAAGCTTCTTCAATTTTAATCCGAAGTTCTTCCAAATTATTAGCTCTTTCATGCCCGTACAGTTTATTTTTGATATAACTCCACAGATAGAAATCATTTGGAGCAAGATCGGGTGTTCGAGCTGGCAATAAAATAGTTCCCCGTGTACTTATAACCCGATTAGGAAATACATTATCAAGATATTCCCTAACAAGGTCAACATTGTGAGCGGGACAACCATCTTGTTGAAACCATGTTTCACCAAATCTCACACCTAACAACTGCCTAGCAGTTGGAATAATATGCTGCTGCAGTAGATCCAAGTATCTAGGACTATTCAAATTGCACTGCAGCGCAAATCATTACATCTCGTACTTCCTGCTCGTCATTCAAAACAGTGGGTTTTTTATGGTTTCTTGGCACTACACAACCAAACTTTTCAAAATTCTGCACAAACCTATGAATCGTTGATAAACTAGGTTCTGGGCGATTTACAAAATTCTTTGACCATCTGCACTTTTTCGGCAACTTCGTAGACATCCATTTTTAGTTTTAAAAATGTTTTATTTCACTTAAGAACTTACCAATCTGTTTCTCGAGCAAGGCAGAAATAAAAATAATAAAAACAAAATAAATTTTAAAAAGGCTTCGACCCCACCTCGGTCGTAAGGCACGGAGAGTAAATTGGACTTGATTCGTTCGCAGTAGCCTGAAGTTCATCACATAAGCAGAGATATACCCACAGCAGCTTTTCTTTTAGCCATTTGTTAAATCTTGTTCAGGAAATAAACCACTTATTACATAGGACAATAACCACAAAAAACAAAAAAAAATTGGCTAAGATTCGTTTTTCTTCACCACCGAACGAATTCGGAAGAAAGTAGTATGTTACATCATTACTATGACGTCACAGGTACCTAATGGTAATACCAAGGAAAGCTTGCCGAAATCGCCTTTATATTCATGCCCTGCCAAAAAAAACGCATAAAAGCTCATAAAAAACACACCTGAATTTTATCAGTTTTTATAAGGTCTATGAACTTTTGTGACGCAAAATTTTAGGATTAGAAAAGTTTATAAGAATTTATGAGGTATGTCTTTGATTTTAGTAAGAATTTATGTGGTGTGTTTTTTATCTTATCCTGTAATCAGTCAGGCTTATAAATGTTTATAAAATTTGATAAATGCAGTTAAGTATATAATTAATAAGTTGCAAGATTCCAACCGAACAAACATATCTTGTTTGTTACATAGATAGATAAATTGCAAGTTAAATAAAAGCTTGCAAAAAAAATAGTTTTTGGCTTATGAAATCTCATCGAAATCTATCAAAGTAACATCTCTCCCACAACTCCTGGCGATAAATAAGTACTTATACAAGAACAAATTTTCTATTAGGTATTATATGTATGTATGTATTATAGTGGTTTAGGTTGTCGTAGTTTATAGTTTAGGTTAGGTTATAGTTTAGTTTGACTGTATACTAATCTCTTACATTACTTCTACTACTATTACTACTACTTCAACTGCTAAAGTTGAGCTGTAATTTTTTATTTTTGAATGTTACAGATAGATCTTATAAAATCTCGCAAAATCTTATAAACTTTTATGAGGAATTGTCATATTAAAAACAATAAAATATCATAAATTTTTGTAAGCCAACTGGCTGATAAAATATGATGAACTCCTATGCGGGAATTGTGTTTCACTTTAACTAGTCAAAAATTATAAAATATCATAAGTTTATATGAGCATAGATTATAAAAACTTATGATGTTTTATCTTTTATTTGCTATGATCTTTTATGAGCTCGTAAAAATTTCCGGAAATAATTTAACCTCTTGTAGTATTACTAGTGACAATTTTTTTGTAAAGTTCCATTTTTTAAAGATAAACTAATGTATTAGTGGCCCTTTCACTAATTCGTATAATTGCGTTTATACTTTATTTTAAAGATAATTTTCATGATGTGAGTTAGACCTTTCTTTCTTAACCTGTAAAGTAAAACAATTTTAGAAAAGAAAAACAAAATTAAATAAGAACTTCGGTCGGACCAGCAAGCATACGACTTTCTGGCCCTGTAAGCCTGTCCTACAATTCATCCCTTGGCGTAACTTTCTTGAGCACAATAGTAAAAGTAAACGTGTGCAAGGGAGAATAATGATGAATGCTTCCCCCACCGCTTCCTATATGATATTCCCCTCTGGCGCTGTGCACACTCCTGTCGCTTTGTTCACTGTGAACGCTGTGAGTGCTATGAACACTGTGCGTACTATGAACGCTGTGAGTGCTGTGAATACTGTGCTGATCATCGCGAGGGGTGTGCACGATCTGTACACTCTCTTCAGCGATCTGTGCCACAACGCCGATGGGCGACCGAGACCCGCTTGCGGGGCTTCGAAGGGGAGAGCGCGGTGAAGCATCGGAAACAGTTAACGTAGGGGGAGGAACATGCGCATGAACGCGCACAGAATGGCACTTTTTAAAAGAAGGAGGATGGTCGGGGGGCGGGGCCGGGGTTATTGGCATACCAGTGGCCTTATGTTAATTGCTAGTGGAGTGTTTTCCGTCGGAAGAAGCGAGTTCGGCGGAGGAGCCGCTGCTGCTCAAAGTGGTGTTTGAGCCGTAGGGGTCCAACGACGATTGGACCGACATGCTTCGACCTTGGTCCTGACGCCTCACTCGATTGGGGGAGAGCTTTCCGGGGTCGACACTGTTTGGGTCTGCCTGCAAAACGAGATGATGGACCATCGTGGGGTTAGGGTTAGTAGCGGCAAAAGCAAATTTATTAATAGATACTAAGGAACCTTGGTAAAAAAATAAATAATTTGTGTTAAACACGTTTTTGTTCTAATCTCATAACTACCGTCTGCTAACAAGCTAAAATAAAAAAAAAATATTACTAAATTCAAAGCAGTATTAGCGCAGTTTGAACAGCTTGCTCTCTTTACGATATCATCGTGGACAGAAATAATTACTTTACGACACTGGCGCTAAAGCATAAATTACTAATTAGTATCTTTTAGTACTTCACTATGATTTTTGTTCCAACAGCCCTAATTTTAATGTAAGGGGGATGAGTTTTACCCAAAAAACCAATGAAAACTCCTTTTGAAGGTACTATTTCAAATACCTCTGAAACGTAAACATTTAAAAAACTTGTCAATTAGTTGCATATTCACTATTTAATAGTCCTCCAACAAACACAAGAATGGCGGGAAACACTTAGCCGCGACTGCGACGTGAGACTGCGGCGGGTTAGTGGCGGCTCGTTAACATACACAGGGACTTATCGGTATATAAAATCGTCATAGTCTGACTTTAATAAAGTCGGCACCATTTTTGACGGTTCCGCACCAATAATAGTAGTTTACATAACAAGCATGTTATGGTGGTTATTAAACTGCGAAGATGAAGTTTAAGACGCGAGCCGTAGGCGAGTGTCTTAATTTATATGAGCGTGTAATGTCCATAACATGCGAGTTGGTTTACTATACTTTACCTACGACTTATGAAAATGTCATCATAAATATCAAAAATTATTAAAAATATCAAACGCGAACACTCTTAAGTTCATAACCTGAAGTTTGTGTGTGTGTCATTTTTCCGCACGCGATTGCAGATGGCCGAACGACGCGTAGCGGAGTTCGCCCAGCAGTCAAGCGCGGAAAAGAAACTTTCTGCAAGTGTTAGGAACGCTATTTTTTCTTCGAGCGTGCGGAAAACGTAAAAAATAAAGTTATAAAGAATTAAAGAAACGTTTATTGATCTATAGTTTTATAATAATAAGTGCCTATAACTATTGTTTATTGGTAATGTTAATAGTGAAACTGCAATTAGATGCATTTTGGAGATTTATTGGTGATGCTAATAACTTCTGCGTTGTTGTTCCTGTTCTAGGGGCAGGACTATTTCGTGATTTTCAATATTTTTAACAGCGATGTCATTTTCGGAAGGAGAAGGGGCACTGCTATTGACTGATGTTGAGGGATATGATAATATCTTGTTTGACAATTCCTTTTTCAGTTGAGTCGACTCTTCCAAATATCCCTCAGCAACTGCGGTCGACTTCCATCCGCCCAATCTTTTAATATTTGTTATTCCTTCTCCACTGTCCCCTAAGATTGTGGCCGAAGAACGGCGGAAGCTGTGACCTGTGTAGGATTCGGGATTGGGAAGTTTGTAATGTACAAAAAATCTATTATGTGGGGTGTACCAGGTTTCCTTAGATTGGCATATTTTTTGTACAGTTGTAAATAGTTTCCGCCATTTATATAATTAGAAATTACAAAAGATCGGCTGGTATGGTTTTTTGAGTCAGGTATCTTTACGATTAATAGGTCATCTCTTTCCAAAGTTATGTCGTTAGTAGTTACCTTTGTAAGTTCTTCGCGACGGCATGCGCCGGCTAATCCAAAAATTGCTACTACTTTGATCATAAGATATACTTCGTCAGGTGCTTCAGACAAAAATTTGGCGATTTCCTGTTTTGTAAAAATTTTGGATTTTTTTGGTTGGATATCTACATTCTTTTGAACTTTAAGTACTGTTTTCAGCATCGAATATCTTGACCACATCGTGTTTGGTCTGCACGTATTACTATGTTTTACAAAATAGGCAAGGAACACTTCCTCCTTGAAGCTTTTAACTTGTTGCTCCTTGCACCAGTTAGTGAAAAATCCTTTTCATACCTTGTTTTCGATTTCACAGGAAGGAGGTCAAGGTCTCTTGCTGTAATTATTATAGATTCTGGAAGATTTTCTTCAGATCCTGACGCGTCCATTTTCAAGCACTTTTAGTTTGTAATCTTGTTGCCATGGAGATAACTCATTAAAATTGTGACTTGACTAGTTTTTGACAACTATTTGAGAGTTGAGTGATTATAAGGACACCGAAAAAATTGTACCGATTCAGATTTTTCAAGAGCGTGCGGTAAAGTAGAGCGGAAAAGTGGCACTTTCAAAACTAAAATGCATGCAGAAAAGTGACACTTTCCGCACGCTCGTAGAAAAAATACTTTTTATATGTCTTTAAAAAAAAAACGTTTTTTTTTTAAATTCCTAATGTGTCAATTTAACGGGACTTATTTTTGGTGAGGTTTTAAAATTATATTAGATTTATTTACGTTTAATAAATATTTATTGTCTTAAAAATATAGAAAAATAATTCACATTTTTGCGTCAATTAGTGCTCTTATAAAATAAAGTTTCAGCGCTTGTCACGCCATCTTGTGCTTTACGTCTAAGCTTTATTATTATCCTATCACCGTAAATGAGACATTAAAATCGTGTTGAGCTGGTGGTAAAATTATTATTATTCGTTGGTTCTAGGTAAAGTTAAATAACTACAACATACTTTTAGGCATTTTAACCACCTGTTATGAAATTACTGGCACATAGCCTCGAATTTTTCGTGTATACGTACCCTCCCCTTTGTAATACTTTAAAACAATCCCAGCTGCCCCTCTCCCCCCACCATGTTGCGTTACGTAATTTATGGCTGGTCCCTAAGTTGGTAACTTAACGTCCTTGCTACTATTTCTAAAATTGTTGTCTTCTAAACATGCTCATATCGTGTCACCTATAAAGTTGACATAATTAAAGTTAATGCCGTCTTTTATTAAAGGTCGGCAGAAACCTTAGCACAATCATTATTAAAGTCGACATCTTAGAACATTGAACTACTAGAAGGAGTCTGGTCAGTCTGGTTACACTGGTTGTTTGAGTGCAAAATCTATAGTGGGGAAAGGGGAGAAAGAAATCTGTGTTGCCAATTTTAATAACAGAATTATGCAACAAAAAACTTGTTAAATTTGGATTAAGTTTTGACGCTTATTTATTAATTAATTAATGAGGTTTAAGATATATGTTGAAAAAACTACACAGGGTTCCTAAGCAAATCCTTAGGGGGCCAAGCAGCCGTGTATAAGACGCAGACAAACGGAAAAGCACATTAGGCAGAAAAGGATGGCCATGGGGCGATGTTGTCACTACATGTTACACGTAGTAAATCCATTCCAGGTTGTTGTTTTCTAATGTTTTCCATTTTCATACCTTTAGGACTGGAATAAAAATTGTTTTTGCTCAACTTTAATACCAAACTGATGAAAGATATCGTAAAAAAAAATATTTTTCGGCTTTTCATTTTGTAATCATTGTCCTTACGCACTGTTTACAGGCTGGGGACTGAGATACATGCAAATGCCTAACCTAAAGCGTTCATACACGGCGGGAGAAATCAACTGAGATATTTCCGTAGAAACTTTATCAAGCACATAGGACGGGTTGACGCCTTCGAACGTCCAACCCGGGTTTTGCACTTTGATTCGAAATCAAAAAGGAGGAACAGTCAGATGTGGGGCCGTGCACAAATTACGTAACGGTGATTTTACCAATTTTTGACCCCCTCCCTATGTAATGTTTTGTAACGGTTTGGCACGCCACTCCCCTAATATTACGTAACAATTTCAAGACCTTAGCCCTACTCCCCCCCCCAAAAAAAAAAAAACTTTTCACTTATTTTCATTCCAAATTTTCTTAGTTTCACACAAATGCAAACGCTGTCGAAAACCCCCCTCCCCCCTACGTAAAGTTTTGTAACCCCCCTCCCCTCTATGACCATTACGTAATTTGTGCACGGCCCCTGTGGTCCCAGTGCAGGAGGGCGACAAAATTGATATTTTTTTCTTAAAAATTATACTCTTTAGACCTATTCCTTTGCGTTCCCGAAATTACGTAATTTTTGAAAAAAAATTGTAAGCGCCGCCATTTTTATTTCATGCTTTGTTTTTCTAACATTTTTGCGTTCGGCTAATTTAATTGAAAATTTTTTGCCTGCGGCGCCCTTTATCTTCTCACTCGAAACCAAGATCCCCCGTTTTAGGAAAACTGATCCTGTCTCTGTTTCTAATTTTTTTCGAATAAAAGTAGAGTATGACCATGGGGGAAATAATTTTTTTCTACGGTATGACGAATATTTCGAGAAAGTTGAAGAAAAAATAAAAAAAGTGACAGAGCTGAAGTTTTTCGTAAAAAAAACGTTTTTTGTAAAGAAACAGAGCAAAATAAATCTTTTCAGTTCTTTTTGGGTGTTACAAATATTGGAAGCCCCTTATTTTTCGCTTTTACCCTCCCGCTAGTTTTGAAGAATTGGTTCGCTACATGTTTCGAGATCATGTCATAAAACACCTCGAAAATATCAAATGTAGTGTAGGGCCAGCTTTATTTAAAATCAATAATATCGCAAGCAAAAAGCTCTGCAGGAAAAACAGCGCCGTTTATTGATTTCTTTGGCTGCTAGTGCTAGCTGCATGGTTTGGCCGTTTTCGGATAGATGTCACTAGTAGAACAGAATGGAAAGAAATTTAATTAAAAGCGAAGATATTTCTTTCTAATGTTAACAACCTCACGAGTTTATCGCTCAGTATCGTAAATAATGGACCCTGCCACCTCCTTTAAGCAAGAAAAAGCTGTGGTTTGGACCTGAAAACATTTAATTTTTAATTAGTTTTTCCTCGATCATCTCATGGTGTGGCCGCCATCTAGCGGAATTTGCAGACATCTTGTCAACGGTTATTATTGCAACTATGATTTATGCTCACAATGAAAGAGTGGCGACAATTTTTTCTCATGAAAGCAGTCCGGAGATAATAACAAACTGGCACCATTGCTCAATATACCTGTTTCTTTTGTGCGCGCAGAACTTTCTATGCCATTTCTGTTTGATTTATTAAAATCCTATCCCTAAGGAAAATCTTAGGAACCCTGTAAAATACTCACAACGTATTTAAAACTTTCAACGTTTTTTGAAAATTTAATATGTGTTTTCCTTAAACATCTTCTTTTGTAGTCAACGTGGCAACATTGATTGTTTTGAAAGTGAAAGTTTTAGCACTTGTCAACAGTGTTTTTTTGATATTTTTATGAAAAGTTTATGGCGAAAAATGGTTCCGAAATGTATTATTGTATGCAAGTTGAAACAGAAGCCGGGGGTCCGCAGTATTTCGTTTCACATGTACGTTAAATTAAAATATTAAATAAATATTGGGTTAGAATTCGTCATATTTGGCCATTTTTGGTAAACAAAAACAGGAAATCTGTGTTGCCGGCTTGTCATTAATTTCAGTGTAAATAGGGATTTCCATAGCATCTTTTTCTTATTTTTATGGTTGTACATCCTACTTGAATACATTTTTAGGTTTTTATTTATAGAAACATAGATTTTTATTACTATATCGAGATCATTTAATTAAACGGAACTAAAAATTATTGAAAGTATTTTAAATAATATTAAAAACAGGGGAAAACTTATTAGGTTAACAACAATGGGATAAAGATGTTGAACTCAAACACCTTGCCCTAGGTCTGGAAAAAAGCTCCTTCCAGTAGTTCAATGTTCTAAGGTCGACATTATTTTGATAGCACCGCGCCAAAAAAATCTCTTGCCGGATAGTCCGAACGTAGGTTTCAGATAACCCCGGAAAACCCCAATTTTGTCATAAAAATTAGTCCTGATGAGAGTAACTGTGTTTTCTTCGTTATAGTTGAATAAGAGCTTTAAGCGTGAAAATTTCCTAAAAAATGCGAGGATTTGTTCCAGTCATTTCACAACAGAAGGCTAAAGTGCCTGAAAATATATAATTGTTTAACCTTCATGCAAAACTGTCAAAAATAGTGCCGACTTTATTAAAGTCAGGCTATGCCAACTTTTTCTACCGATAAGTCCCTATTTACTATCAAGGCCGTTTCGCCTAGTGATGGAGTATTAGAGCGTTTGCCACAGGACGGTAACGGCACGACCAAAAGTCACAAATTTACCATACAAGTAAATGCAGCCCAACAAGCATTTGGACGTTATACAGTGGCGGTCCCAGCCTTGTGAAAAGGCAAGGCGGTTTCAATACGAAAAAAAAAACTAGAATAAAAGCATAGCTTTTATGAGGAACATATCAATCTATGCAAACAAAACTTAGTAACTACAAGCGCGAATTTGGCCTCAAATCTAGGGAGGGGGGTACTCAGATTTCATGCATTTTTTGTCTAAAAAAATGTTTTCAATGCGCTGAAAATTTTAAAATTTTAAAATAAAAATTCAATAGCGCAGCAGGTGAAAATTTTCAGGAAAATTGCACTAAAAAATGCATTTTTTGAAATATATCAATGGTTTCAAAACGCAGCAGGCGAAAATTTTTAAGAAGGTGACACCACAAATGCCATTGTTAACACAAAATTAAACTAATACTGTAAATATCATAGGTGTTATAGCGTCGTAATGTATGCCCTATTTTTGATTTTCTAAATATTTTCGTACCTACCCCCCTAAAATCCGCGCTTGAGTAACCACGTATAAGTTTCTCAGTTAAAAAAAAAAATAAGTACCAAACAAACCACACACAAAACCTAATAGCTAAATACATTTTCTTTGAGATCTAAACTGCTTTTTAAATTAAAACATTACTTTTTATATTGCATATCTCAAATATAAGATGCCTATCTCAAAAAAAAGTTCGTTTCCAGTTTTTTTGGGCACACCGGTCAACGACTCGCTCAATGTCAATTTCAATATGTCTGTTGGTATGCAGCAACGCTAAGCCCGTCAGACAATTTTCCGTCATTGTGTTTTTAAATACTTATATTTTCAATCTACTGAGGCAGGAGAAGTCTCTTTCTAACGAAACATTACTTACTGACAAATATCCAAGAATGTTTTTATCAACGGAAATATATCGTCACACTTGTTCATTGCCTCGAAAACGTTATCATATACATTTTGATTTAAGCTTTTGCCTACTTTTTACCGATATTGTTTCCGAATACTGACTTCTCCCAATAAAAGTTCAAAAATTTGTGTTTTATATTAATCAAACAGTTTATAGTATTTGGAGATGATATTAGTTAATTTTGCCCTGATTTTCACTTCACGTTGATGTTGTTTCGTTATTGAACGTTGATTTTATGCCTGAAATGATTTTACTTGTTTAGGAATGGAAACTTTATAATACTGTTCTGTATTTCTAAAATCATGGTTTTTGTCTGTTTCAAACTGTCCCAAAATACTGTGGAGGGATTCTAGAATCTCTTTAAAGGAACGTTCTGCAATTTCTCGTTTCTTCTCCAAAGACCTCTGGGATACCACCAGCATCTGTGTTGCCTACTTTTTTCTGGAGCAAAGGGGGGACGATCGCCCCCCTCCCCGATACCCTGGGACTGTCACTGCGTTATATTGCATTATGGTCACGTCGGCTCCGACGTCCATCAGTCTTAATTAGGACTCGATTTGGCAAGTGGGAAATCAAAATTCGAGTCGTTTCGACGTCGGGTGCTGCAACACTATTTTAGTCAAATATTACGTCAAATTACGTAATCCTCGACCAAAAGTTTTACTGTGCACACCAAACTTCTTAGGTATTTTTTTCAAATGTCTAAACAAATACATTCCAATAAAATGTGGATGACAATGATTATTATATTGGTTAATTGTAGGTAACTGAAAAAAAGTTAGTTTTACACATTCTATGGATCCAAATATTTCAACAAAGGTTAGTTTATTGATAAATATGATTAAAATAGACATTATAAAAACATAAACCCACAAAAATAAATAAAAAAATCTAAAATATTATTAACCTAAAAATAAAATATTTAGAAGGAACCCCGCTTCTTATAGTAAAACATTACAGGCATTTAAAAAAATGCGTTAATTTCCATATGAAGCCTTTAAAATGATAGAATAAAATGTATGGTTGTAATTTAATGTACAAGACCACGTCCTGGGACGTCACGTTTTAGAATGACCCGACTTAAAAATGTAGAATAATAAAATTGTAGGTCACGCACCCACATCGCTGAACCTCGGAAAAGTTACACTTAATAACTAACAGTTTGGCAACGTCCATTTTAATACAATTCTGCTTTAAAACTCATACTAAATATAATCATTAATTGGACGTTATGTGACGTCCTATTTTTACCAACGTCCGTTTTCACTTTGACTTTTATTACGTCGCCCGAATTAAGTTTACTTTACGTCGCTGATAAGTAGCGTGTATTACCAACATTTGACTACGTCAGTTTTGGTAAGTATCGACGTCACAACTGATGTACTAGTTGTTGGCGACGTCAGGTCTTGGTAAAAAATACGTTATTTGTTGGACAAACCAACTTCGGACGTAAATTTGGACCAAAACCGACGTCATATTAGGTTGTAATTAGTCGGAAGTCAGAAAAATGCTGCTTGGAAGTGTTCGCCCACTGGTTGAGAAATGTCACGACGATATTTAACCGCGGCAGGACGTTGCCGCGGAAACCTGCGATTTAGCAGTCAAAAATCGCGCGAATTCAGGTCGCCGGACTTTTGAACGCCAACACGATTAAATGATTTGTAACCCACACCACAAAACCGCCAACGATATTTTTAGTGCTTTGTTGTCATACCGTGCTCGAAGTCCATGAAAGTACAGGTTGCCGTCGAAGAGAAAATTTACCTTCGAAATAATTGAATTGAAAGTAATTAAAGAAATTCTCAGGATATTCTCCAAGTTTTTCAAATCATGTATAAAACGCCTCTGCCACATATCTGACCCAAATCAAATCCCAATCAAAATGGGATGAACCCATATAACTATGAGACACTATACCGGCCTTACCCTTGCTTTTCCCGAGAAAAATGCGTACCGATAATAACTCTCCCAATCAAGTTCGCCTGGAAAAAAACCGATAAACGCAGAGTGTAAACGGGCAGGCGCATCGATTGAGTCAGCAGTGAAAGTGTCATTAAATTATCCTAAGGTGACTACGACGTCAGACATGGATTTGTAAGTGTATGCGCAGTAGATTTTTGGTTTATGGCCTCGTGACCCAAACAGTTTCAAAGCCAACCGCGATCTTGAATTTTCTCCTTTGTTTTTCAAAGTTATTTTCGTTACACATTTTGGAGCATTTGTGCCATTATAGAATTTCATAGTTATATGGATGAATCCAATATTGCCTTTGATTCTTGAGAACTGGCGTTCCTCGACGCCCACGTAAAACCAACGCTAAGAAAATTACTTTTCTTCAATCCATCACTTCAAAGTTCATAGCACCAACTGATGAAAATCGATCTGGCATCCCGAAATATTAATTTAAACAGTTTCGCGCGATCTACCGTGTAGCGGGCGAGAACTTAGCGGATGCAGCGTGATATATCGCGAGCGACAAATCGTGACGTTACCGTCCTATAGGCAAACTCCCTAAAGTCCGTTTCTCACTATGCATTTTCTCCACGCATCTTGAGCAGTTGCGTGCACTGTGGGTGTCCACACCATGCATTTTCCGCAAAAAAGATGCATGGACTTGAGATGCACGGAAGAGAACTTGTTCTAATTTTTGTTAAAAGACGCATGTATTTTGGGGAATTTTCTAGTGAATTTGGCTGCGGGTATATAAATATTATGTTGGCAAGCCTATCAACTATCAGATATTAAACTAATAGCAATTTTTTGTGAGTTTACTATAGTTACTATTGATCTCTTCCTTTGATTGCATCGGTCTGAGAAAGATCAAGCTTACCAGAAAATGCTCCCCCTGCACCCCTCTGCCCATTAAAAGATAACTGTCTCCTTGATATAGTTATCGTTGACAGATATACGGGGTCGAAAGGTGTGCAGGCGGGTCTAACAGGCCATTTTCCTGGTTGTAGTATCCTGGAACTCTCTGAGCCAAATGCACTTAGTGTCTACCCCGCCTGTCGGCCGATACGAGCCCGAGCAGACATCGGCGTAATTCAAACCGTGGCGCCCCTTAGAGCGTTGGCCGCCGGTGTCTGTTCTTATCGCCGTAGACTTTCCGCGATCGGCCCAACAACCTTGTGTTTGTTGGGTCAAGCGTAAAATAAACTAAAAAATATATAAAAAACGATTTAATTTTATAAATTATTAAATTAAAAGTAAATAAATAAATTACAAAACGTATATATCTGTCCTGCAATGGAAAATTTATACAGCATTCGACAGTTCTGTTCTCGTCTAGGGTGTTCTATGTGTATGTGTCTATTCAATTCAGATGCACTAAAGAGAGATGCCGGCCAGGCAACGTTGTCAAACAAAGAGTTTATAGTGAAGGGGCATGTGTAAGTTCGTAGGATTTTGAATGAAGGAGTTTTGTGACTATGTGGGATTGATAGCTCTTTAGCCACATAATCAAGTGTTACCGGGTGTTTTGTTCGCATCCGTGTAGAATGATGTTGATAACCAAGGCATGATTATACTCGGTTCCATATAATTCATCAACGAGGATTACAAATATTTACTTTCAAGGTCATCCGAGCTTAAATGACCTTGAAAATTGCAAAAAACAAGATTTTTGCCATTTTCTGTACAAAAAATCTTAATAATTTGACGTTTTGTCAGACTAACTTTAAATGTACCTCAAACTATTAGGCATATATGCCAAATTCAATCTTTGGAGTTTGATGCAGTAAAATTAACATATTGCAAAAATAACATAATAGAGGGCGCTATTCATCAACAATTAAACGGAAGAGGACCAAATTTAGTAAGAAAGATAAGATAGTCAAGTCTAACAAAATTGGTTCAGCTATGACGCGTTTCAATAAGGCGGCTGATATATCAAAGTGGCGACCTATAACCACATATTATTTTATCCAATTTCGTGAAAAAGCAAAAATGACAAAGTAGCCGTCAATTCTTGTTGACTTATCGCCGCTTTCTATGAAAAAGAAGTTTAGTTGATGCATGACCTTGATTGACCTTGAAAATACCATGTACAATTGAAAAACCTTTAAGTGCCGGAAATGAAATTAGCATCTTAGCCATAACTAAAAACTTTATTTTGAACCTTCCTACCATTTGTATTTGATCTGGCGTCCAAGATGTTTATACTATACCCCGGTAAAAATAATCTATATGCCTGTCGTTTTTATGAAGTTTAGGAACTTTCTACACGGATGCGAACAAAACAGCCGGTGGCACATGGATGTGTGACTAAATAGATGTAACCTCATTCTTTTTTGACCGCTATTTTGGAAAATTGCATCTAAAACACCTGGTCCAGTATATGGTAATGTATATCTATAATAGGTAATCGAAATGACATTCTTGGCTAGATAAGTGAGTAAAACATAAAATTCACAGTTCCGAAAATTAATAAAAACGACATATAGGTAATTTCTACCGGGGTATAGCATAAACACGTTGGACGTCAGATCAAAAAAAAAATGATAGGGAGGTTTAAAATGATGTGTTTAGTTATGGCTAAGATGTTAATTTCATCTCCGGCACTTAAAGTTTTTTACTTGTATGGTATTTTTAAAGTCAATCAAGGTCATACATCAACTAAATTTTTTTTCATAGTAAGCGGCGATAAGTCAACAATAATTGATGGCCATTGTTTTTTAGGAAATTGGATAAAATAAAATGCGGTTGTAAGTCGCCATTATGATATATCAGCCGCCATATTAAAACGCATCATGCTGAACCAAATTTTTTTAACAGTGTTACTGGACTCGACCTTCTTATCTTTCCTACCAAATTTGGTACTCTTCGCTGTAATAATTGATTAGTAGCGCCCTTTACTATGTAATTTTTGCAATATGTTAATTTTACTAGGGTATTTTTCAAGGTCATAAAACTTCAAACTGCATCAAACTCGAAGGATCGAGTTTGATATATATGCCTAATAGTTCGAGGTACATTTGAAGTTAGTGTGACGAATTATTAAGATTTCTTGAAGAGAAAATTGCAAAAATCTTGTTTTTTGCGATTTTCAAGGTCATTTAAAATCGGATGATTTTAAAAGTTAATTTTTTGGAATCCTCTTCCTCGAGTTATATGGCATCGGGTATAATCATGCCCCGGTTACGAAAGTTGTATTTTTATTATTTTTGGCCGCCATCTTGAAAGATGACGTCATATCAACCCCTTCACCATGGATGAAAACAAAACACCCGGTAACACTTGATTGTGTGAGTAAAGAACTATCAATCCCAAATTATCGACATATGTCCCTACACTATTAGGAAAACTTTCAGCCCTTTAGTTAGTCTGTTTTATTCGAAGACGCGGACGTGAACGAGCTCGTAGACGTAATTTTTCTCAATTAATCACTTAGAGGATCTCAAATTATTTTTATTCATTTGATACTGAAATGATGCAACGAAAATACCACAAAATATTTTTTATGTAAGACCTGAAGAGCAGGCGTGCCTTCGCAAATCTGTACATCTGAGGAGGGGCGAGGAGCCCCGTTTTAATTATATTATATATTATAATTAAATTTAATAAAAACTTTAAATTCGTTTCAAAGTTAAACATTAAGACGTGACATTCTTTTAAAAAAGTATAATTTTGTTTTAAATTTATTTCAACAAGATATTTCGTAGAGTCGGGACTTTAGCGTAAGAGGATAGGCTCAGACTTTTCGCAGCTTTATGGAAAGAGCAACGACAATCGGTAGTAAAAGTTTGTGGATAAATGGGAATTTTAGTTAATTTAGCGGATTCTCATTTCAAACTAAAATAAGAAAATACTCATAATCACTGTTTTACGCACTTTGAAGGCAACATTTATTGTTAAATTTCACGGGATCTTACTTGAGAATCTTTTAGTTAATTGTGGGTGACATCGGCTACAGCGTATCGGTTCCTCAAGATTATTATATCTTTCGCTCTCGTTTACTAGCCATTGCGCTTCTTTTTGAATACACGCTATTTCGGCCCCCTAGACAAGACACAAGACCTGTCGAACCCTGTGGTTCTCTGAGGAATTTGAGATTAAAATTTTTAGTTCTATTTTGGTTAGGGGGATGTTAAAAAAACAAAGAATGGCAGTTTTACCATACGTTACCATTTCATTGCAGGGGCAGATAATATACATATAGCAAGCCAAAAAGCCAAAGCAATTACTGCACCTGATATGCGAGCGCATTCATAATGATATTGTACGGCACCAAACCCAACGGATGAATTTCTCTCATTAGAACGTTGGCTGGAATCTTGTGGAATTGAATGTACTCAAGGAAATTGCCTATGACCTCTTTCAGACTCGTCGTTGGGTTGTTGTCGCAAAACTTTTTACCTGAAAGAAGATTTGTTTCCATGCATTCACAGAAAGAACCTTGCGGTAGTGTAGATCGCGGCAAAAAAGTCGACACTTAATAGAACATGCATTCGGAGTATAAAATAAAATAGGATAGATAAACTAACATAAAAAAATTATATATAAAAGCCAAATTCGGTGTCTGATTTTTTTAAAATGTTTATTTCGCAAAAGGCAACGACATAGTAAAGTGTAACCAAAAATTATATGTTTTGCCTTTGGACCTTATTGCTTAGCAAATATTAGAAAAGTTAGGAGTTACTTTATTGATGCGAAGTATGTTCAGAAAAGATTTTTATAATTCAAAAAAGCACGAAGAGTAAAACTTATAAATTGAGGTCGTTATAATAATTATCCCCATATAACTAGGAGATGCTGTAACGGCCCTCCCAAGTAACATTTGTTTATTTATAATAGTGGTCACCCTGTCGCCACCACCTGCCAATAAAACATAGGTTTTAAAGCTTGGCTACTAGAACCTTTCTGCTACACTTTTGTACCTCTTAAACCTCATATATGAAGAAGTATATAGGAGTTCTGACCACCTTTTTATATAACCTTTTGCTATAGATAACATAGTGCACTGGGTCTATTTCTAGAAAGCTGCAGAAATGTTCTGGGACCTGTTAACCAACCAAACTTCTCCATGAATTCTTGTAGTGCAAATTAACGTTTCCGATGTCTTGTCACTGATTTAAAACGGTCATATAAAAGAATAACAATTACAGTGGAGTTTAAAAAAAAGTTTACTTACATGAAACATTGTTATAATTAAATCTGAACTCTCACAATAAACGAAATCTTTGCGCTTTGCCAAATACGTTTCTTTGTTCTTTTTTTTGTCCAAAAACTCAAAATTTAAACTTGAAATCCACAGCATCCAGATACGTTAACTAATTATGTTCTTTTTAGCAGAACAAGCACTAAAAAACCGCCAATTATTTTTTGTTTACACATTTTTTGGTTATATCCCATTTTAGGGAACGGCCATTTTGGTTCAACCCTATAAAACGTGTGCAACTAACCAAAAAAAAGAAGAATAATTCCCTGGGCAAACAGAAGTTCAAGATGCCTAAAGTTTTGATCACAGGTGGTGCTCAAAAATGTTGATGTAACGAAATTACCAAAAAGTTTAATAGTTTATTTATAGAAGAAAAAGATTATGGACATATTCTTAAGTTTCTCAAACTATTTTTGAGAACTTAATTTACGTAAATGGTTTTTGCTTTTATTTGAAATGGTCAGAGAGTGTAGTAATTTTAATTTGATAATATCTCAGCGACTTCACAGATGAGTGATACATGTTGCAGCACCGAGTTCCTTGTTAAATTGCTGACCATTGTCAAAATATTAGTTTTCATAACTAGTGGCTAAAATAGTGCTTTTTTTACAAGCGTTGGTTTAAATAACGAGCGCAGCGAGGTATTTAAAAAGCACAGTTTAGCCGCGAGTTGAGAACACTATTTTTTTAAATACCTTTATCAAAATATCCAAATAAAAACAGGAAAATGCTTTTAAAAATCTCAAACGAAGAGCACTTCTCGCAAGACACTATCTTTACACTATAAATCAAGGCGGCTGGTAAATGAAATAACAATATGATTTCCATAGTGATGTGCCTTTTTACTCGGTGACGCTTATTGTTGCGACATTTTAATCTTTGACAGTTTGATATTTTGCCGATTTTTTTAAATGATTTTTTCGTAAATACTTGATAATACTGGTTTTTCAGATTGGTTTTTCAAAAACAAGCTTATTTTAAATGCAAGTAAAACAGAAATTGTTTATTTTTCAAAAAGGCGAGCAAGACCAGAATTTGATTTAGCAAAAAATATTAAATTTACAAAGTCTGTTAAATTCTTGGGTACATATACTGATGAGAATCTATGCTGGAATCTTCAGGTTGATTATATTTGTAAAAAACTTGTAGGTACATGCTATGCAATAAGCCAACTTAAAAACTTTGTTACAACCAAAGACCTACTCACTGTTTATTACACATTAGGCTACTCATATTTAAGTTATAACATACTTGCATGGGGAGATTCCTCAACTGTAAGTAGGGTCTTCATTCTACAAAAGAGATTAGTTAGAACTATATTTAATATAAATCCTAGGGAATCCTGCAAAAACTATTTTATTAAAAATAATATCTTAACAGTCTACGGTATATATATATATATATATATATATAAAGCAATAAAATATGCTAGGTCAAAAATAAACAACTCTCCATCTCAGTTTACAAAAGTCTCTGATATCCACAAGCACAATACTTGAAATGGTCAACTTTTGCGCTTGCCAAAACATCAAAATTCGTTTTTTAAAAAGTCTCCGTACTACATAGCCATTAAATATTACAATACCTTACCAAATGATTTAAAATCCATAGTTAAGGACAGTATGTTTTATAGAGAAATTAAGAAATATTTAGTGGCGAAAGCTTTTTATTCATACAATGAATACTTAAAACAATAGCGTTTTTTTTTCTCCTAATATTTTCGTTCTTCGTCACTTCTGTTTCTCTTGTATTTTTTTTTAATAATTACTGTGTTAGTGTTTACATAATTAAAAAAAAACTCTTGTTATGTGTATTTAATTATACGAAAAAATAATTATGTTTCTTAAGCATGTAACTGTTAGTGCTGACTTTAAAAAGTGTATTAGTCTATTTATTCATTTACAATTATGACACGGTCACCCTGTGCTTAAAATTTAAAATATAAGTTTGACATGTATATTCTATAACATTTATAGGCCAAAGTACAGAATAAATTGAATTGAATTGAATTGAAAAACTGGCGGAAATGGTTTAACTTTTAGGCAAGAATAATTAGATTTTTTCAATATTACTGTTTACCGCTATTTCTCTTTAATTTTGGGTAAAAAATGGACCGAAATCTTTTTTTGCACCCGTGATCAAAAAAAAAAAGTTTTTTTTGCATCGGTAACCAAAAAAGCCATGCTTTAGTTATCTGCAGACAGTTACTAAAATCATGTTTTTGATGAAGGTGTAAAAAAAGTGTTTTTTTATGGTTTTTTCGTGCAGAAATTGCAAACCGTAGCTTGTAGATATGGTTTTTATTGTGCAAACAATTGAAAAGAGCAAGCCCCATTTGACGATTATGCTCTGTGGGTGGGTCAAGGTAACTTGAGCAATAGTTATATACTTTGCCATTTATAAATTAACTTCTTGTTCTATAAAATTTTCTGAAGCGCTCTGCTGGGCACAGTTTTCTTTACATGAATAAATATGGACTTAGATAAATTAATAACACTGGAGAACAAGGTATAAACTATAAGGTAAATAATACAACCATTATGAAAACCGGGAACCTAATTAATAAGACTCTAAGAACTTTAAATGTTTCTTGGGCTATAGTACGACCATAGATCTAAAGGCGCAATTACACAGACGAACATGCTCAAACAAAAGCTCGTGCAAAACATCTAAAATTTTTTGCGTGAACATTTTTGTGAGCTTTTCTTTGAACATTTTGTTCGGGTAAATTTTTGAGCAAATTATTGCTATCTGTTTTGGAAACATATTTTTAAAGATGAGAATAAATAAAATTTCACATCAGTGATCTCAATTCTTTAAAAAAATGGAACACCAACTTTTATTTTAAATTTTTGTGAAAAAAAGCCGACGGCAAGCGAAACATTATTCTTGGCTATCAGTTTTGTCACATGGATTAGGGTTACTTATAATATTTTTTTTCTTCAAATTCAATTCAAAAAACAACCCAGGAAAATTTTTCTTTTCCAAAAAAATGTTGAATTTTTCAAATATCGGCAAAAAACTCAAAAATTGAACTTTTAAGCGGTAATCCGCGCCTCCCGTTTATGAGGAGTAGTGGGGAGGGGATTTTTTTTAAAACATATTTTTGTAACTTTACTTTACCCTTAGCTTTGATTTTTTTTTTTTAATTCCTCACACCAGATTTACCTAGTTAGTTTAAGGCCCCAAAGGTTGCTTAAAAAAGCAAAAGGTTCATGAAAATGCTGAAGATAGATATTTACTGTCAATTTAATGTAATAATCAAGGTCGATTACTGACACTGAACAAACAATATGCAAAGGAGCAAAATTCCGATTCAGAAGTCTAGTCTATTACTGTTAAATTATATTTTTTAGACAAGGGTCGGTATCGTAGGGTTGTAAAAGTGGATAATAAACATCGATGTACTAGTACGTCGATGGTAATAAACCGGTATTATTTAGACCGAACGTGCTTTTGTTCATATATTTGAGATTTAATAAAATGTATATATGTTTTTTAATTTGACTTAATTATTATTGTATTGTGTTTTAAACTAGGAAGTAAAATAAAGAGATATTCTTTTAAACGTAAATTTTTACCATTACATTTTACAGGCAACAGCAATAAATAAGTGCCAATTATTATTTTTTTTTTCTCGTTTTTTTACAACCCCAAAAAAGTTACAAGTATACTGTCATATCCCTTATAAAAATCAGGTCAATCGAAGTTGCTTATGAGGTAAAATGTGAATTTCGGCATCAAATCGCTGTTCCGTGGGAAAGCACTTGATTAAAAATACCTTATTTCAAAACTTTGTTTTTCTATTTTCACAAAAACAAAATTATGATTGTTTTCCACAAACCAAAACTACAATTTCCAACATAGTTTCTATTTTCAGTTAAGATCAATGAATTCCGATAACAATATATATTTTGAATTTGTAAAGAAATTTTTATACCCCCAATTCTGCAAACAAATTTTGCTCAACATTCTCTCCAAAATTTACGAGTGTTTTTTGTACGAGATTTTGCTTGAACATTTCTTTGAACATTTTGCTCAAGAGGCTCGTGTAAATGTTTGTCGGCATTTCAACATCAAAGGAAAGTTTGTCTGTGTAAATGCGCCTTAAGAGACTCATTATAAATGCTAATCCCTTACCCTTATACTCACCTATTGTTCGAGGAGTGAAAGCAAATAAAAAATGCTACCAATCTGAGGATTGCAGGTGCGGATTTAAAAATGTGTAATTATTTCTTAATAAGTACACGTTTTTGATCGAATTGAAATTTATCAACTTTATGACTAATTACGAAACGTTATAACATTAGGGTTTGATTACGTTAGAAATTAATTTTCTTAAAATAATTAGGACAGGCTTAAGATACCAAGCTGATTTGTATTTTTGAAAATTAGTTAGCAGTTGATGTTTGGTTACAAAAGAAGTTATTTGTTGTTAATTGTGATTGTATGAAAACTGTTTCGTCCGTGGTAGGAAGAACCGAGTACGTCACGTGGAGATACGGGGAATAATGGCGTTACAGGAGATATAAAAAACAATTGAAACGCGATATTTTGTCACTTGATACAAAAAAGTGATATTTGACGTTTATACCACCCTTCTTGAAGCGGCAGCTTTAATACGAAGATGGGTAAAAACAGTGTGGCGTGTAGTAAATAAACCGATAGTTGGGAGAAGAAAAAGAAAGGATTCTAATACTTCTAAGAAATTGGACATGGGTGATGTGGATATCATTCGTAGAAAAATATATCAAATGATTCCTACTTTACAAACATTAATTCAAAAATTAAAGATGATACAGGAATACAGTGTGGTCGTGAAACACTGAGAAAATATATTTTAAAAAACGGTTTTAAAATAAAAAATTAATAAACGGCAAGTGATTATGGAATCGGCCCGTTCAAAAAAATTAAGGATGGAATATTTAATTGCAATACACGAGTATAGAGAAAGTATTAGGGATATTGTTTATCTCGATGAAACTTGGTTTGACACCCATGAAGTTTCAGATAAAGTTTGGGTGGATTCGTCTGGTCACTGCACAACTAAAGCTCCATCAAATAAAGGAAAAATGGGTTTTTACCAAATACTGGCCTTATCAGCCAAAAATATAAAGGATTGCCATACTGACTACCATGACGATACCACAGATGAAATATTTGAAGACTGGTTCAAGAACAAACTGTTACCCAATATACCTCCAAATAGTGTAATTTTGATGGATAATGCGAGCTACCACAGTAGAAGGCTAAATAAAGTTCCATGTTCAAACGACACAAAACTTACCATTCAGGACTACACGTTAGAAAATAATATGTATTTTGAGGATAGCTACACCAAAAAACAATTACTTGAGATAATTAAAGCATTTTCAGTACAAAAACTATACTATTGTGATACTTTGGCGGAAGAAATGGGACATACAGTATTGAGACTTCCTCCTTACCATTGCATGTTTAATCCAAATGAACACATATGGCATGAGCTAAAAGCAGCGGTTAAAAGAAGTAATGTTTCGCCAACTTTAAATTTTTTTGTGGTAGCTTTAATTAGGTCGGCGGAACAGAATATTTTAAGTAAAAGCTGGGAAAATTGCGTAGCTCATGTCCACAAAATAGAAAAATCTTATGTAAATATAGATCTGCTACCCAGAGAAAAAATTATTATAGACTTTAATGATGACAGTGACAGTGAAACTGACTTAAGTTAAAATTTGTTAATTTTTTTACTATCCCGCATATAGCAATTTTATAATATTAACTTATGTTTGTGTTTTTTATTCTATGAGCAAATATATTTTGTAGGTGTAGGATGTGTCTATTAAATTAAAATAATTTTTTCATTTAAAAGAAAAAATTGTCATACCGAACTGTCAATAAAACATATTATCTTCTTCACCTTTAAGGTGATCCGTGCTTCCATTCGAACACCCGCTGAGTCGCAATAAATGCTTATCGGCCATGAATAATAATGAGTCTCCTAGATCGATGGTCAGACTATACCCTCGTATTTTCTGAAAAACATCCGTAGCGATAATAATTCTCCTAATCAAGTTAGCCTGGAAAAAATTCAGAGTCAAAAACTCTTCTGAGCGCGAGCAGAGTGAGTCAGGCATTCGCAATAGATTTTTCGACATTGGCCTTGCCCAGGGCCAACTCTGATTTTTACATTATTTTCTTTGTTTTTCGAACTTATTATTGTTACGTATTTTGCGATCCTTGGACCATTATAGTATCTCGTAGTTATATGCCTACCCCACATTAACGCAGCCTGAAACTTGGTAAATTCATCAGCCTGAAGCTCATCTCTAGCTAAAATTAATCTGACCACATGCTGTGGCAACAACGTAAAGGAACCCAAGTTTAGGACTTCGTTGCCGTGTTCATCGACGAATTCCAGAACCTGGAAAATAAATATAGTTTTGGTTAATTATATTTAAAAAAAATTATAGAAAACTTTTCATTGTACCTAACAATACAAAACAAAACGGACTAAAACCAAAAGTCTTTAAAAAATGCAATAATTATCCTCTTATCGTCAAAAAGTTCGCAATTATTTAATTTATGATTTTATTTAAATTCTTGCAAAGAAATGTTTTGATTCTTGGGTAAGCATCAGTCAAAATTTGATTAATGGAACCAGGTGTTCGACGGTAAGAAAAATCGTCCGCTGAACTAAAATCTCAGGGTCCTGCAGTTTAATGAATCTATCCGCCTTTATAGTAATTGTGGATAGATGGCACTAGTTTAAAGATTTTTTCTCCATTGTAGATAATATTATTATACTTATAGAGAGCTAAATTATTTACACTGTTGATTAAATATTTATTATTAAAAAGTATATGAAGATGATAGTGATACGTCTATGCAAGAATAGTCTCTTTTAACATCCATATCATCCTGAAATACAATAGGGATATTCTCCCGATTCTTATGCATGTTTTTTCTGACCATTCTTAGAATGTTCTTTTCGGACATTTTAGGGATGTATAGTCACAATACATCCTTGGAGCCCTCCCGATAGACTATAACTTAACGTTTCTTATGCTCAGGACAAGAAAAAGTTATAGCGTAATATATTCTTAGCACGTGCTTCGAATATTTTAGTGCTAATTAGTAACCTTCTTAGCACATCCTTTTCTTCGAAGGGATATTCTATGCGCTAAGGATGTCAAATTGCTATGATGGATCTTCAAGAATAAACTTAAATGAAATCAAAAAATGTCTACTTAATTGGAGTACTAATCATATTTTTTCGATATTGTTTAATATTTATTTAGGAAATTTATTCTTGTTTAAGTTATTGTTTGCCTTAAATTTTTAATCATTTAAACTGTTTCGGCTCTATGCAAACTAACAATATATCAAACCATATACCTAACCAACATACGAGTTCAATTTTGTAATATTTATGTGTAAAGCTCGTGCGAGTCCAAGGTATGCTAATATGTATTAGTTGTTAGGTCATAATGTAATATATGTTATGTTAGAGCCATGATAACCCTTAAAATAACTTAATTAAATACCTGTTAAATTATTTTTAGATGTGCTAAAATACACTTATAGCAGGACACGTTTTTTGATAAATTTACAGACTGTAAAGAACTTTGATTGAAAGAAATTAATACCACCTTATGTCTTACACACTTTACGCTTCGAACAATTACAATTTTTGCTGTTTTTTGGATAAAAATGGCAAAATAAAAATTATATGCACGACACCCCTAAAGATGACAGAGAGATGACCAAACAGAAATTCTTATTAAACAATTGTCTTAAATTATGTCTACCTTTCTCTAAAATAATTTTTTATAGCCTGCTGCCTTTCTTCAAAAACCTTAAATACTTTTCATTTTAACAGAGAAAAAAAATTTTTTGGCAGTACTTTCTTTAAAGGCTTAAAAAACAGTGAAAAATGTGAGTGTTTTATTCAAGAAATCGAAAGTTTGGAAAAAAAGCTTTAAAATCTAAAATCATGGCATAAAAATGTGAAAAATATAGTAAAAATTGCTTAAACAAAAACGTTACCCCTTAAATTATGCTAAAATAGTTTAAGCCTTAAATTACCATCATGGCCTTACCATTATAGTTTAGGATAGGTGTGCTATTATTTATTTTAAAGTTCTATGTATTACATATATTATATCGAGGAACAAAGTCTAAAGAATAAGCAATTTTTATGTAAAAACTAATTATTTTTTTAAAAATTAGATTCAAATTAACAAGCGTTTAAAATTTACCCTAAACGAATAATTAGTCGTGGAAATAGAATGCTTATCGTTTATCAAAGCAGGAATTTATCAGACCGTATTTAATAAAAGTTTTCATCGTAAGAACGATTGACCGAAAAAACTGAAATTTGTTAGACCAATTTTTTATCCGAACCTTATTTCTTTAAACAAATTCAATAACAAATTCGAAATTTATAAGACCGGTTTTGAATCAAACCATTGTTCATCAAACTCATTCAATATATCAAACTCGTAATTTGTAAAACCCATTTTTAATAAAATGCGTGCGCACACTTGGCTAAAAGTATTCACAGATAGTGTTCATTACTTTGTGTATAGATGTCACTCTATTGTTCTTAACTGTAATGCAAGTGACAGCTATACACAAACGATTGAACGCTATCTGTACAAGTATGCGCGCGTAGCAGCGACAAATTCATCGAAACGCCGCGCCGCCGCGCCACCTGCGTGTACGCCTCTTGTTTATGTATTATTGGCGAATGCGCAATCAATTTAGCAAAACTTTTCTGATAAACAACGGCTTTTACGAATTCCGGTTTTGAAAAATAATGGTTTGACAAATTCCGGATTTTATTAAAAATGGGTTTTACAAATTACGAGTTTGATATTGAATGAGTTTGATGAGCAAAACGGGTCTTATAAATTTCGAATTTGTTATTGAATGGGTTTTAAGAAATAAGGTTTGGATAAAAAATTGGTTTAACGAATTACAGTTTCTATAGTGCATGATTTTATGATTGAACTTACATTTATTTAATAGGTTTGATTTTACACATTCATCATAAACTGTGGCTGTCCTCTAACTATAGTTTATTCTTACGACAAGAATAACATAAATATAAAGTAAACCTAGTAGTTATTAAGTAAAGTTTAATTTACTATTACCTTAAGACGTTTAGTATCAAAGTAATAATAAATTTATTTTTCTATTGGCGAAATAATACCAATTCGCTTAACTCAAGTTTGCTTCCTCTTGATGAATACTGACTGATTTTTTTCCGTGTAGTTACATGCATATACTTACTTTTTGCACCAAAGACTTGGTACACTTGTACTGGATATATCTTTCAGCCGAAGCCAGTAGAGCGCAAACGGTGTCCACATTAATGCAACACTGAACGAAACCCGCACATGCCCGCCTAAGTTCGTCTAATCCGTAGTAGTCTGCTGCGTTCATGACACCTTAACAAAAATATCAGACAGGGTGTTATTCGAGGGGGGACACTTTTTGGCAATATTGGTAAAACTCAACCCTATCGAGGGGTGAGTTTTGCCACCAGAATTAAACAGGGAAAGTGTATTAAGTGATACCTTGTTTTCAAGGCCTTTCAAATGCCTTTGCAAACATGTGAACATTTTTCAGTATAGTTTTCTTTTAAGTTACCATGGAGCAAAGAAAAAACATTGTTCTCACTATTTTATCCAACAAAATCATAAAAACCCTGAGACCAGTCAATTTTGTTTTTCATTAGATCCTTTTCCACTCATTCTTTTTTTTCCAAAAACACTCCTCTTTCGGGGGTGGGTTTTATCACCAAAATACGACTAACGAATAATACTAATTTTACGAACCTCTCAAGATTTTAATGGCTCATTTACAGTCCCAGGATAATGATAAAGCTTAGACGTAAGCCACAAGATGGCGTGACAAGCGATGAAAATATATTTTATAAGAGCACTAACTGACGCAAAAATGTAAATTATTTTTCTTTATTTTTAAGGCAATAGCGACATAAAGCTATTTGTAACTCATCGCGGTATACGTATCCGCATCTAGCGAGAAACAAGCACATTAATTGGTCAGAAACTTTTACCGCGTTCGAAACGAGCATATATATATGCTAATCTAAGGTGTTCTTGAACGCGATAGGTGTTGAGATGCGTTAGGTATCACGTATCGTTACGGCACACGTATCGTATCTCAGCACCTATTGCGTTAAGAAACATCTTAAATCAGCATATATCTGCGCTTTTCGAACGTGCTACAAGTTTCTGACCAATCAATGTGCTTGGTTCTCGCTAGATGCGGATACGCATACCGCGATGAGTTACAAATAGCTTTATGTCTCTAATAAATATTTATTAAACGTAAATAAATCCAATACAATTTTACTACGTAACCAAAAATAACTCCCGTTAAATTAAAATTGCCTTATTTTTAAAAAGATATATGGAAAGTCCCCTAGTAACCTTATTTGTTCTGACGTTTTAAATAGAAGGTCATTGAGACTTCAAGTTATAAAAGTTGTTGACTTGAGTGTTCGCGTTTGATATTTATGATGACATTTTCACTGGTCACAGGTAAAGTATAGTACACTAACTCGCATGTTATGATCATTACACGCTCAGATAAATTAAGACACTCGCCTGCGGCTCGCGTCTCAAACTTCCTCTTCAAAAAATTTCACAATCTAGCAATTATTTGCGTTAGTATTTTTTGAACAATATCCAAACATCTTTTTTAATAACAACAGTATTAGCTGGATGAAATTTTGACAAAATCTGAGATAAAAAATTGGAAATGGATTTCAACTGTAGACAATCTGTCAGACCAAGCAACTAGATAAAAATCGGAACATGTCTTTTCATCAGAGAGTAAATGAATGACAAGACCAGTATTTTTAAAAACAGAAGAAAGATCTTAAATTAAAGAAAAATTTGGTGAAAATAGGACAGAAGAATATAAAATAGAAATTAAAATATAAGATAACCCAAAACAAATCCAGTATCAATCAAAACACTTTACTTGGTAAAAATTTAACGTGTACTTACCAAGAAGAGTTCGTGGCTGAAGCGTGACACAACCTGTATGGATGTACTCTATCAATTGACGGAAGACGTCGGGCTCGAATTCTTCAATGATTAGAGTTTGATGTTGCTGGGATTGGGGCTAAGAATTTGTACAGGAAAGATTATTGCATATTAAGTTTAGAAAAACTATTCATAATTTGTTTACTACGAGTACTTCAAAAATATACGTTATAAAGGGCTTTAAGGGCGGTATTTACTTGATTAACTAAAGTTTAGGATTATGGAACGCAGTTTGTTTTTAATCTAATTATGCGGGTTTTTCTTTAAACGAGAGTAGAACTTGTTGGAATATTTTGTTTACTATAATCATATAAGTGTTTTCGCAAGAGAGAAACACAGGTTTTCTCAGTATTCCAAGAAAAAAGTTGAAAAAAAAGAGATTGGCGGAAGGTTTATGTACTGCATATAGTAGACCTTTTAACTAAAAATGCACTGGACGCTTACTCTGTTGTTGATTGGGCGACTTACTCAGACTTTTTTGCACTGAAGTACAAAAAACTCTTGTTTTTTCGTTATATGTAAAAGGCTTTCTTCTTGATTTAAGAAGGCAGTGATATCCTTGAATCAACCTAAAGTGAGAATTCATACGTTCCTATACATTGACTTAAAGAACGGGGTGGAATATCCAATTGAAGCAGAGAAAAACCTGAAAATTGTGTTTTAAAAAAAATACTTCAAAATTTACATTTTAAAAATGCAATCGACAGAATCGTGACTGTTTTAAAGTTTAAAGTAGATAAACTACCTCTTGGCGGTGGTCTACAATATACGATGATTTTACTCGAAATACAACAGTCCGAGTCACTTTGATAGTTTTAGAATTTCTTATTTACCCAGATCTTTTTAATTTTAACGGATTATTTGGACTGTTTAAAGAAAAAATGCCTTATCAATTGCGATAAAATTTTTAGAAACCCATGTATATGTCAGCCTTCAAACTAAACTTTCCTTAAACTCTAGTCCTTAGTAAATATCGCCCTAGAAGTTTTTAATTCAAAAATATACTTAATTTATAATCGGGGTTTTCATTGGTAAAATCGGTGTGCTACTCGTAGTGCACTAACACTGGCTTGGTGCTGTCAAATATTGCGTCAGTGCAGTCTGAGTGCAGATTAATTCATTTACTAATCCAGATTTATGGAACATGAAAAAAACTGCACCCAAACCAGAGCACTCGTTTCATTCAATGCACTGAAAAAAATATCGTACATAGTATTAATAACAGGCGTTTATTAATTTTTTATAGATAATTATACATCAATAACACGTAACTTTTACAAAATTCGAAGAAAAGTTATAAAAATCGTCATATACAGTAATGAAATTAATTAACGGAAGTTGCGAAATCAATGAAAAATGTTTCTTGATATTTTATAGAGAGTTGTTATTAATAGTATGTACAGGGTATGAAGATAATTAAAGATCATATGAATGAAAAATCAATGTCGTAATTAAATTTAATAAATGGCAATTATTGACTGTCGTTTAAAAGTTGTTATGGAATGTATGGACAAGTTTATGAAAATTATGAACCGGGCATACAAAATACATAAACATGGTTATGAAATTTATGTACGTAACAGTTTTTTACCAAATTCATTCTTGGGTGTAACTAAAAGATATGAAAACATGTCTCTTAATCCTTGATTTCATAACACCTTTCATAAAAATCAATCTTAAAGACTCTTTATATTGTAACAACTTTTTTTTTGAAACTGTGTCTTGCAGCAATAAAATCAATAACTCGTTTTGGCTATAAAATTTATGTAAACTTGATTATGATAATAATAAAACTTTACATTGGCTCAATGTATTTTTTTTAGAAAACGGTGCCCTTTTTGGTTTAGTGTGTATATAAAAGTAGCTTGGGGCCATTGAAAATCTCTTTTCAACGTTGATTAGTGAATTTTGATTTAAAATATAAAGGCGGGAAAAAGTTTCCTGTACGCCACGAGCCCTCAGAGCCGGTGCGGAATTTGAAACTAACAGTTTTTCAATGGAACATGGAAACTGAAAAAGTGCATCCCAATGGAAAAGCAGCACCGACTCAGTTGTGCACTGGTGGCGGACCAGTTTTACCAATGGAACCGCTATAAGTAAATACGTTCTTAATATCATACTAAATAATAATCTGCACAGTTTTTGTTGATACCTACTATATTTATCTTTGTAAAAATTTACAACATGCATATAGAAACCTATCTACACAGAAAAGTTGTCGGGACGGGAAAATGTCCCGTTTTTTGTTAACGACCCGTTTTTGTCTTTTTTTTTAATTAAAATACTTACTTTACCCTTAAATAATTATCAAATATTGCATTGAAATATAGGCATCGCTCTCAATTCCTATTCAGCTTTTTTGAAGTTTTGCAAAGTCTTTTTGTGAAGTAAAATTGAATAATTTGAATTTGTCACGCTTTTATTCTGTAGTATGAAATAATACCCTTTTTGATAAATCTAATACATTCTGTATAGGTACTACAAAACAGGAATACCTAATATACTTACATCTCGTTTAATTTGCATAATGAGATTAATTGTGAGTTTACCCAACTTTTCATATTGATAATTAATAATTTTAACTCATAGTGGATAAGCAAAATTTTAGTTTTAATACATAATTTAACAGCACCACCAGGGTTCATAAGCATAGTGTATTAGGACAAATTTTGACAATTAACATACCAAATTGACGAAAAAGTAGAACAAAAAATATGTTTTTCTTTACCTAACCTCAGTAGGTTAGGTTTTGTTTCATTGTTCCTAAATTTCTGTTTTTTAATATAAGCTGAAATCAATCACTCCTATTTTGAGATCAACCAACCAAAATTTTTTTTTGCTTTTGACATGGATTTTTTTCATATTGATATAATTTAAAATTGTGCACTGTGCTTAGGAATTTTGCAATATAACTTGGCTAAACGCTTCTACACAAAATAAAGTATTTAACATTACGATAATGAACAAAATTGTGCTTAAGTAATGAATTATTATATCAATATAAAAAGTTGAGTCATTCCTCCATAAGTGTCTATTTAGTATAAAGTTTGATTGCCATTGCTAGGTAATAAAGTTTACCTAATTTGTTGGTTATGTAGAAAAGCATGTCAATTTAGATTTGGTTATAGTGTTGAAGAGTTGGTTAAGGACAAAGAGCTAGGAAACATGCACAGTAACTTCACTAGTTTGTAGTTTGGAAAATAAAATAGTAAAATGCATACTTTTACTTCCTTATTATTGGGGATAAAAGTGATAAAATCTATATCTATAGGTAATACTACTATAGTTTGTAATTTGGAAACTAAAATGCATACTTTTGGTCCATTATTTAGGATAAAAATGTTAAAATATGTATTAAAGAAAAAACTATCCTGGCTTATGCAGTTCTAGAGTAAAAAAGAGACGCAAAATCGAATTTGTTTTGTTCATATTGCTTGCATGCTTAGGCCCTTTTTGTACAGGAGAAGTAAAAAATAAAATTGTATCTACTGTATTTTGTTTATATATTCTGTGAATTTTTAAGAAGCATAATAAAATTAAATTTTAAAAATTGGTACCCATTTAGATGGCATAAAGCAAGCTAGTATAATTAGAATTTACCTGGAATTGTTCGCCTTGCTATCTGGAATATTTGCGTTTAGGTTTTCCAGCTTCTTCCCAAAAAACGACGGTTTCTCTTACTTTTTTTTTGCCAGCTGTGCAGGCGGCACTAAACTTTTTTTACTGCAAAACCCCTAATCTCATTTTGTTACGTTAGCATGTTCTTTCTTTATACATATTTTATTTGGTAACTGGTTAAGAAAGTCATTGCAGGCATAGGAACAAGCAAGAGATAGTCTAAGGTGTTAATTTTTTTAAAGTGAGTATAGGAGAGAGTTTAAGAGTGTTACCTCTGGAATGGGGGCCAGCTGCTGCGTGAAGCCTCTCTAAAGAGAACGAAAGCAATTTTTTCATCTGACGGTTTTGTATCTATAGGTTTTATTATTCAGTTTAGTAGTTTTAAAGTCATCAAACACAAACTTTACGTAGCACGTAGCATTGCAGCTTAACCAATCAGCAATTTTCAAAAAAAACTTATATCAAGGTTTCCACAGAAATCCCAATATTTTTTTCCAGGATATTTTATACAAATTACAAGGCATTTTTTGTGTTTTTAGAATTTAATACTACAAAAAACTGCTTGAGAATATTAAAATATGGGGATCAGTACATGTTCGGTTGGGTTAGTATGTGCAAAAAGCAAAAGCAGATCTAGTACTAATTCTAAATTTGTTACCAATAAGCATGTCTTTTTTCAATGGGAAACAGATAAAAATTTCTGGAAAGTTATACTAAAATCCCATTTTTTAAATGTTTTTTTTTTCTGTAAAACAATTAAAAATGTGCAATAGATTTAGCAATACATAAAAAGTAGGTTGGGTAGGTCACTCATAGATATATAAACTATAGGTTCTCTACTTCCCTACAATAAGTTACCCTATAGTAACATATACACTTACATAAATTAGGTTAAGTTATGTTTTACATTTATTGATTTGCGTGAACAAGATAAAATAATTAATTAATTTTCCAACAACTGATAATTGCTAGATTAATCTTTACATGAATAATACATACAGGGTGGATTTTTAAGAACGGTGCTTTTAGCGCCTTTAGGGAAGCGATATTAAAAAAAGCTAAAAGAGACTCTTAGATGATTTTTTTGACATCTGTCAACCAATGTAAAAAAACTTATTTTTTTTTTCAATTGTTTTAGCTTCAAAAATACGACATATTTCTCTATTTACCAAGCGGAATTATTGGTGGCCCATTTGGGGGCCCTCACTGAAGGCCCAGGGCCTATCAATATTTTTTTCATGAGTAGGTACCACTTGTGGCACCTTTTTGCAAAGCTCGTTAAAAAAGTAATTCGATTAAATAAATTTTTTTGTCAACTGTTTTAGCTTCAAAATAAACTGCATATTTCTTTATTTATTAAGTGGAATAAAGAAACTACCACACAAGGATATTATTGGCGCAAATTTTTAACACATGGGTTGACAGATGTCAAAAAATTATTTAGTAAAATTTCTTTTTTAAAAAGCTTTCCAAAAAGGTGCCACAAGTAGTATCTGTGTTGGTAGGCCCTGAGCCTTCAGTGAGAGCCCCCAAATGGGCCACCAATAATGTCCTTGTGTGGTATTTTCTTTATTCTACTTAGTAAATAGAGAAATATCTCAAAAAAAACTAGTGCAATAGGTTTCTTTTTAACAAGCTATCCAAAAAGGTGCCACAAAAGTGGAGGCCACAATTTTTTTTTATCATGAACAGAAGGTCCGTAAAAAATCATTAAAGGTTCGCTTTTTGATTTTTTTTAAAACCTCTTCCCCAAAGCCTCTAGAAGCACCGTTTAAAGAAAAAGTTCCAGAACATTTCATTAAATTCCAGGAAAATTAGGTTTTTTCTGAAATCCCAGGTGAATTCCAGGCCTGGAATTAGGTTTTATAAAATTCCAGATATTCCAGGTTTTCCAGAACATGTGGAAACCCTGTATATAGAAATAATTTATGCAGGGTATCCCAAAAATAAAACATGAGACAAACTTTTTTTTTGAATTGGACACTATGTATATTATCTCATTTTGTCAATCCTTAAAAAAAATAAGCTTTCAAAAGATACCAAACACTTTGTGTCTATTTTTTATCTTCTCCAAGATACTTAAGTTTAAATTTGTATACAGGGTTCGACAATTCGTGTATAGGGTGCCGAAATAGCGTTATTGAAAAAGAGGCGCAGTGGTTGCTAATGTCACCCACAATTAACTAACAGATTCTCAAGAAAGATCCCGTCAAATTTAACGATAAATTTTGCCTTCAAAGGACGTAAACCAGTGATCATGAGTATTTCCTAAATTAATTAAAATGCCCATTTATCCACAAACTTTTACTACCGATTGACGTTGCTCTTTCCATAAAGCTGCAAAAAGTCTGAGCCTGACCTCCCATAACCAGGTACGCTAAAGTCCCGGCTCTCCTAGACAATTTATCTCACGAAATATCTTATTGAAATAAATCTCTTTCAATCTGCAACCCTCTACTCTTTCTACTTAGAACAATTTTTGTAACCGTGTTCACGTCTTATTCTTTAAAACGAATTTAAAACTGTTATTAAATTTAATACCAGGATGGCGATTCAAGTGGCGGCTATTTTTTATAACGACCCGATTTTCCGGTATCTAGGGGTGAACGCTGGCAACATCGCATCGTGTGTGGTTTGTAAGGTCACCTCATCTCTCGATAAATTTTGACTTCCACAGTTGACTTCTGTCATTTTTGTTTACTTTTTCCGTTCGTAAAGTTGTTTCTTTTTATAAAAGTGCCGTTTTTTAGTTTAATGCATTAAAAAAAGACTGGGAATTTAAATTTTATTATCCAAGAAAGATTCAGAGCTTTTGCGCTTCCCGAATATGTATTTTGAGACCCACCTTCTCCACAGAGTACGAAATTCAATGCCGGCACTCATTTGCAAACAAAAAAGAAGAGAAACTTGACCAAATTTTACAACAACAGCCCTAAAAAGAAGGTAAGCATATAGTTCAAAAGACGGATTTGGCATCTGCAAAAAATCTGATTTTAGGATTTACCAATATTACCATTATAGCAGTCGTCCCTATCTTTTTTTCAAGTGTTTTACACCCATAGTTATGACAAATTATTTATGGGGGCACCTACTAGGGTCCCTAGGACCCCAAATCCGCCTGCGCCGGTTGATTTATTTTTCAATTTTTTTTGTGTTTTTTTGTATTTTTTCTCTCTAAAACACTCCAATCCAACATAGCCCAACCCAACCTATTCCAAGCCAAACCCAAAACAATCAAAAAAACCCCAATCCGGCAGTTAATGTATTAAGTGTGTACTCAAATAAATAATAATTATAATTTGCAGCATGCATGTTCATCCTTACCTCTTTATGCGCTATTTCTCTGAAATCCAGCAGGCGTTTTCTGGCTTGTTTTCATAGATTCTTTCTTTTTTAACTTATCACTAGTTATTAGATGTTAACTCTAGGTAAGTTTGTTTTTTTAAGCACTCCACACGTTGAGTATAAATTGGACTTTAGGTTTTTATCTTTTTTCTTTCAATTTTCACTATTTACATGAAAGATGAGGCATTTTTATTTACCTCTGGAGACAGCAAAAGTTAACATCGAACTTCTGACGAGAATATTTTTAAAAAGCCTCGCAGAGAAAAATGAAAACTAACAAAATAAATAACAACTTTTGAGGTTATATTTCAAATTGAAGTCAGCCACAGTCAGCGAAGCGAGTCGAGACGACGGTGGCCTTACCAGCGGTATATATTGTGGTATATATAATTGGTTGCCTATCCTTGGCAATGATTTTTAGTAAATATTATAATTTAAATCAAAATATTATACTATTCTATTGGTATTATGCCTCATAAGTCCTAAAATATCCCTCAATTTTTTTTTCTCATAAGTTGTAAGGCGTAAAATGCCTGCAAAAAGATAACGATTTTCAAACCGACCTCTCTTTGGGTCGGAGCACTGGCAACAGTGCATCAGCAAATTTGTTTTTAAAAATTCGATGGCACGTTTGTATAGTTGCTTTAAGAAAACTTTAGAAATGTTTATTGGTGCTAAAACAAAGACAAAGGTTGTTTTATCACATTTCGATAGCATACTTGCATTGAAAGATCACAAAACTCATAAAAAAATCAATTTATATGTATTTCAAGTCCTGAGTATGTACCTAAAGTAAACTTCAGTTTTACAACCGTATGTGTAAACTCGGTTTGAAAGTCGGGTCGCTATTTAAAATAGCCGGCACTTGAATCGGGGTCCAGAGGCGTGTTTTGAAAAAAAAATTCTGATTCTTGTAGACTCCTTTATTTTACAAAAATTGCCGAGGAAGCGGAGCTCCCCTCCCCTCCTTAGATGTCCAGAGTTGTGAAGGGACGCCTGCTCTTCAGGTCTTACATAAAAAATATTTTATTTGTGGTATTTTAGTCGCATCAGTTCTCGAAGCAAATCGCTACCAAGCTGATAATGAGTATCATAGGTGGGTCCTAGTACAACATTTATCACATTCTATCCAGGCGGCACAACATCAAGTTCTCACGAAATTGAAGGATTTTTAAAAAAATTATAAAAAAAAATAAATATTTTTGTCTAAATCTTTCGAAGCTAATCGGTGTCAAGTTGGTAGTTGGTATCATAGGTGGTTTCTAGTATAACATTTATCACAATGTACCCAGGTGGTATGACGTCAACTTAGCCCTAGATTGCAATTTTTTTGAAAAATTAAGAACCAAATTGAAAATTTTTTATCTAAATCTCTTGAAGCTAATCCATATCAAGCTGGCGGTGGCTACCATAGATGGTTCCTAGTACAATATTTATCATTATGTACCCAGGTGGCACACTCATGTTAATTTACCTAGGTGGTACAACGTTAGGTTAGTCCTAGATTCCTAAAAAATTTGAAGATTTTTTATTTAAATCTTTCGATGCTAATCGGTACCAAGCTGGTAATGCATATCATAGGCGGGTCCTGATACAACATTTATCACATTTTATTCCCGAAGATAATCGCTACCAAGCTGATAATGGGTATCATAGGTGGATCCTAGTACAAGTAGTACAAGTACATTTTATCCAGGTGGAACAACGTCAGGTTAGCACGAAATTGAGAGCTTTTTAAAAAAATTATAAAACAATTAAATATTTTTATCTACATTTTTCGAAGCTAATCGGTACCAAGCTGATAGTGGGTATCATAGGTGATTCCTAGTACAATATA
This sequence comes from Oxystoma pomonae, assembly GCA_963921995.1. Lineage (NCBI taxonomy): Eukaryota > Metazoa > Arthropoda > Insecta > Coleoptera > Brentidae > Oxystoma > Oxystoma pomonae. The sequence continues at coordinate 86,807,402 of OY998168.1, read as the reverse complement.
TATTTTTTTTTTTGGCACAACGTCAAGTTAGTCCTACATTGCAATTGATTTGAAAAATTAAGAACAAAATTGATTTTTTTTATCTAAATCTCTGCCAAGCTGATAGAGGGTAAAGTAAGGTTAGTCCGGGGTTAATTTATCAACCTTTTCTCCCTTCCTAGCAAAAAAAAAATAAAAAAGCACTTTTTTTTACTTTCTTTGCTTTATACCCTTCAGTTTGATACCCTACAAGTCATACTTTATAAGACGAATCTACCAATCCCCCCTCCTCCCTCCAAAAATTTGTTTTTTTTTCAAAAACTGAAAAAAAACTGTTTCTAGATCTAACGCAGTTTGATATCCCACAAGTCATATTTTAATGAACTTTGACCAACTTACCCGAATTTACTATTGCCCCCTTCTCTACTATTTTTTTTTTGGCAAAAATCAATTAAAAACCGTTTTTAGATTCTACCGAGGTTCCTTTGGTCCATTTCATTCAATTTGATACTTCATAAGCTATATATTATAAAGTAATTAATTTTTTTTAGCGCACCCCACCTTAATTTTAATTGCTTTTCAATAACAAAAAAATAGACGGTTTTAGAATAAACTAAGCATCTAATTAGGTACCTACAGCACATATTTTTATCTGAGTGTTAATTCGGAACTCGCATATTATTTTCCATAATTTTGTCACGTCCAACAAAACTACCTCTCTTGCAATTTTTTTAAAATTTGACAGCAACATCAATGGACACTTGTATAGCAAATATGTCTACAAAATTAATTTTAGACCACAAATAAGGCCAGAATTGCATTTTTTTTAAATTGCACAGTATTTGTTTGGTCCCCTGTAATATTTCGCAATGCCAATACCAATACCAAGCCAACTTCAGGCACGTTTCAAACGTAACAGTGCATTTGAATTTAATAGCGTTCGAACCCTGTAGAGGAGATAGGGAACTCGAAATTAAATTTGAATATCTTAAAGAAGATAAGTTTTTGGTCACATTTTATTTTTGAGACGCCCTGTATAAAAGGGTATACATTTTCGAATCCGCTTTTTTTAACTAAAATGATCCTGTCACAGTTGGCAAAAGTATTATTTTCAAAAAAAAAATATATAAACTTTGCAACCCTTGATTTGTGAATGTCGATGATCCCCCCATAAAAATAAAGTAGAATACAAAATCCCAAACGTACGGTTTTTTTGTACAGTCGGCGAAACAATAAATTAGCTAGGTAAGATATTTCTTCTATTTTTTCTCCCATAAAACTCATATTTTACGAAAGTATTGGTATATTTGATTGAATATTATTTAAATTTGATTTCTGTCCTGCTTTTTGTCAAATAATCAATAAAACACCTTCAGAATCAATTTGACTGTTTTTATTGTAATATAGCAATAGTGCTGAAGAAGTTCAATTTGAAATGTATGAGAAAGTTTACTTAATTACAATGTTTTGTTTTAACTTCTAGAAATCATTATTGAAATCAAGGTTAGGACAATTTGACAACCAGTGTAAAAAACATATTCAATTATTGTCGCATGGTTTGCCATCATAGATCCGACTAATCCGACGAGTTTTTTTTTGTTTTTTGAGTTTTATGCAATTATTGTTATTTACTATTCTTATATACAGGGTTCCTAAGCAAATCCTTAGGGGGCCAAGCAGCCGTGTATAAGACGCAGACAAACGGAAAAGCACATTAGGCAGAAAAGGATGGGCATGGGGTGATGTTGTCACTACATCTTACACGTAATAAATCTATTCCAGGTTGTTGTTTTCTAATGTTTTCCATTTTCATACCTTTAGGACTGGAATAAAAATTGTTGTTGCTCGACTTTAATACCAAACTGATGAAAGATATCGTAAAAAAAATATTTTTCGGCTTTTCATTTTGTAACCATTGTCCTTACGCACTGTTTACAGGCTGGGGACAGAGATACATGCAAATGCCTAACCTAAAGCGTTCATACACGGCGGGAGAAATCAACTGAGATATTTCCGTAGAAACTTTATCAAGCAAATAGGACGGGTTGACTCCTTCGAACGTCCAATCCGGGTTTTGCACTTTGATTCGAAATCAAAAAGGAGGAACAGTCAGATGTGGGGCCGTGCACAAATTACGTAACGGTGATTTTACCAATTTTTGACCCCCTCCCTATGTAATGTTTTGTAACGGTTTGGCACGCCACTCCCCTAATATTACGTAACGATTTCAAGACCACTACACCCCCCCAAAAAAAAAAACTTTTCACTATTTTCATTCCAAATTTTCTTATTTTCACACAAATGCAAACGCTGTCGAAAACCCCCCTCCCCCCTACGTAACGTTTTGTAACCCCCCCTCCCCCTATGACCATTACGTAATTTGTGCACGGCCCCTGTAGTCCCAGTGGAGGAGGGCGAGAAAATTGATAATTTTTTCTTAAAAATGATACTCTTTAGACCTATTTCTTTGCGTTCCCGAAATTAGGGAATTTTTGAAAAAAAAATTGTAAGCGGCGCCATTTTTATTTCGTGCTTTGTTTTTCTAATATTTTTGCGTTCGACTAATTTAATTGAAAAATTTTTACCTGCGGCGCCCTTTATCTTCTCACTCGAAACCAAGATCCCCCGTTTTAGGAAAACTGATCCCGTCTCTGTTTCTAAATTTTTTCGAATAAAAGTAGAGTATGACCATGGGGGAAATAATTTTTTTCTACGGTATGACGAAAATTTCGAGAAAGTTGAAGAAAAAAATAAAAAAAGTGGCAGAGCTCAAGTTTTTCATAAAAAAAAGGTTTTCTGTAAAGAAACAGAGCAAAATAAATCTTTTCACCCCTTTTTGGGTGTTACAAATATTGGCAGCCCCATATTTTTCGCTTTTACCCTCCCGCTAGTTTTGAAGAATGGGTTCACTACATATTTCGAGATCATGTCATAAAACACCTCGAAAATATCAAATGTAGTGTAGGGCCAGCTTTATTTAAAATCAATAATATCGCAAGAAAAAAGCTCTGCAGGAAAAACAGCGAAGTTTATTGATTTCTTTTGCTGCTAGTGCTAGCTGCATGGTTTGGCCGTTTCCGGATAGATGTCACTAGTAGAACAGAATGGAAAGAAATTTAATTAAAAGCGAAGATATTTCTTTCTAATGTTAACAACCTCACGAGTTTATCGTTCAGTATCGTAAATAATGGACCCTGCCGCCTCCTTTAAGCAAGAAAAAGCTGTGGTTTGGACCTGAGAACATCTAATTTTTAATTAAATTAGATTTGCACACATCTTGTCAACGGTTATTATTGCAACTATGATTTATGCTCACAATGAAAGAGTGGCGACAATTTTTTCTCATGAAAGCAGTCCGGAGATAATAAAAAACTAGCACCATTGCTCAACATACCTGTTTCTTTTGTGCGCGCAGAACTTTCTATGCCATTTCTGTTTGATTTATTGAAATACTATCCCTAAGGAAAATCTTAGGAACCCTGTATATTAAACTGTCACATTTTAAATATTGCTATAGAACCAATCAGAACGCGGCTCTACAATGTTGCCATGAACAGTCCTCCGCAATTTCCTTAGATTTGGTTACTGATTTGGAAAATTTGCTTTTATTATATGGAGTGCGGCTTTCTAGTCTATTTTAATTTCTTTGTAAATTTTAGCCTCGCCTTTTTTATTTCTGCTTCAAACTGCAGTACATAAATGGCATAGTTTGCATCCAAACAATTTGCAAAACAGCTAGTCACCACTCTGTTGAAACTAGTACACTATATTTTGGGTAGTAACATACCACATTTTTTAAGGTTTTTTGGGTTTAATTTGTATTAATTGATAAACTTAATCTGACTTTCGATTTTTTTTAAAGAAGTTTATTACTTTGTTGTCTGTACCAAAGCAATTAATGACATTTTAATATAAATCCATAATTTTCCAAAAAAAAAGATCAAGCAAGAAGGAAAATACTTCTTTTTGATTAGGAGACCATCGACATTCAAAAATGAGGAGTTGCAAAGTTTATATATTTTTTGTTTTGGAAATAATACTTTTGCTAACTGTGCTGTATAAGTTTTTTTGAAAAAACCCATAGTTCGCCCAAAAAATCCTTTATTCCAGACTTATGGGACACATTGTATAATAAATCCCAAGAAAGATCATTTTTGTACATTGAATATTTAAAAAAAATTCTTGGTGAGGTAGGATCCCCCACCAAACGATATAGATTAAAAAAATCCAGTTTTTAGAGTTTTTGTCTTTCTGTCCGTGTATTTGTTCCAGCATCACGCACAAATTACTGGGCCGATTTTGATGCCACTTTGACTACTACATTACTTGGAATCTTGGAGAGTACATAGGCTTTGTTTCGTCCAAATCGGTTCAGGGGAAGAACGGTTATGACCATTTAAAGCAACAAAAAAACAGGAAAAACCGCAGCAGAAAAGGTTTAAGGGGCTGAAGGTTTGATCTCATGAAAGTGGGGTAAGGTGGAGGGGCAATTTATAATTTTACACATGCAAACGAAGTGTGTTTATTCTTGAATCGAGAGAAAATTTGCTCCCAGGGAGTCAAATTCTCTGGCTACTATGCATCTCATTGATCCGGCATAGATTTGGCAACACTGCTTTGCTATTTTTTTGAAAGATCAAGTGGCATCACTAATACCATTTCGAGTAAAATCGTGCAGTGTTCAGAACACGGTATGAACACCATATATGAGGAAAAGTATAACTTATTAGGAACGTAACCATTTATTAATACTTCTTTAAAAGGTGTTGATGCTCGGCTTCATGCTTCATGGATTGCAATGTCTCGAAATTAAAAAAATCAAAAGATAGATTATTAGTCAACATCAAAAAAATAACAAATTTCAGTATTATTTTCATCACTTGACATGTATCAATTTATTGGCTGAATGTTCCATTAGACAAGTGGCCGGTGGCTATGCGGAACCTGAATTCCAATACTCCAATCGAACTCACTTCAGTTTCCTTGGGTCTACTAAATTACGTGACCTTGGCGTTTCAGAATTCCGGCAGAAAAAAAATCTACAACCATATTCAAAGGATTTTTCAAAATTTGGTGTATTTTCGAGTCCAGTAAAAAACTGTCTGGATACGGTTGTGAGGAATTCAAAAATAAACATTCCTGCCAAATTTCAACAGATTCCGTTTTATCGTTTCCGATATTCTGCCCGGTAAAGATTGGCCCAAAAACAGCAAAGCAGTGTTGTCAAATCTATGCCGTTTTTGTGGCCTTAAATTAGTTTCTCTCACTTTTGCCCGATATCGATCGAAAGTAATTCTCTCAGTCAAAACCAATAGAATTACTTTCGATGAATATCGGGCAAAAGTGAGAGAAACCTATTTAAACCAAAGATTTGGAGAATTTCACTCCCTGGGTACCGATTCTGGAAGTCATAAGAAGTGATCGTTCGCCTGAGAGAAGGGAAGCAGGTTCAACCAATAAACGCGCTTAAAAGCAGTGACGAGACGATCGAAACCCATCTATTATGGGCACGCGCAGAGCTGCCTCGAACAACAATTTTTGAGCGAAGCCGTTCTCTCGACTAGACCCAGTAGTATGAACTTGTAGGAAAGCTCGTGTGAAAAACGTCTCTCGTATGATTTCAGAGCACGCTATTGGATGAAACTATCACGTGACAGATCTCGCTAATGGGCATGCTACGGTCAACTTGACCGTCTCGTAAAGTACGACGTCGCACAGTGGTCGATTTTTGTAAAAACGCGGACATTATAAAAAAACTTCCACATTGTAATTTAATCGTACAAAATATTTAGTTTTAATAAAAAAATAAATAGTTTACAATATTTAAATGAGTAAGCATTTATTTTTTTTCATACAGGACGATCGTGTGAATTTTCACATTTACCTTAAGACATTTTTAAGAAGGTAAAAGTTACATATTTATTAATTGGCTAAATTAAACGAAAAATGTTAGTTTAGAACAATCAAATTTACTTTAAAGTAATTGAAACAATATATAAGTGTTACAGTATACTAGTATATTTTTATGTATATAGGGCAAAAACTTTCAAATGAAAGACCTAGTATATTATTGCATTTTTGCATTCTGTTTTGAAATTCTAAGCATTTTTATATAACATACCCTATGTCGATCTTCACCTGTTTTCGAGATATTAACAGTTGAATACTGTCATACTCTGGGTCTTCTATTTGAAATTTGATGTTGAATACTGATGCGTAATATCAAAATCGTAAAAAGCATCGTTTATTCTTTGGCCAACTATTCGCCTAGTATCTTAACAAACATATAAGGACATTTAGACACATTTTGAATTTTTTGATTTTTTAAGTCATGTCCGCGTTTTTCTGAAAATCGACCACCGTGCGTTGTTCGCATTACTTTTGTGCAATAGATCACTTCTCAGGGTATGATTGTTCTATTACGCTCAGAATCGAGCCCCTGGGAGCAAATTTTCTCTTAATTCAAGAATGGACGCACATGAGCCGCTTTCGAGCTTAGGTGCAACTAGCCGAAAAAACTGCATTCCTCTAAAATTTTGATAAGTCTGTAGATAAGGCACGACATTGAATGTGACGAGTCTGAGCTTAATAGAAAAGGCTGCACAAAAGGGACCGAATATTCGCGATCTTTACACCAATAAAAATCAGGGCCGGCGCTAGGGGCCGGGTGAAAACTTTGGGGCGGAAATTCGAGTGTAAAATTCGTTATTTTAATGCGAATACGAATGAATTCATTTGATACGAGATTTGTACTTAAACAGTGGGATTTACTGAAGTCTAAAATAGTACCCCCCACAGTTCTTTTTACACCTGTAAGGGGTACTAAATTTTAAAATCAATTTTCGAAAAAAACTTACCCATACCGAAAATTCACAAAGTTATTCATTATTTTGTATTGTTATTGCAAAATACCACTGAAAAACTGCTGGTAAACAAAGTAAAATACTGTGTATTGACCGTGAAACACCACAACAAAACCAAAACATAACCTCCCAACGTTTAACTCCGCCTAACCTACGATACGCGCGTTCCGGCCAAAAAAACAAAATGTAAAAATAGTGGCTTAAAAAAAAGACAAGGTACCAAAACAAGGTAAGGTATAAAAGGAAGCTAGAAACATGTTTTTTTATGACGTTTTCACTTCAGATTGAGGAATAGCAAAAAATCGGGACATTTTGCGTCCCGAAAAGGGTCTTTTCGGGACTCGGGACACAGAGGTCCAAATGCGGGCAAATCCCGAAAAATCGGGACACCTGGCAACCCTAGTAAGGGGTACTAAATTTTAAAACCAATTTTCAAAAAAAAGTTACCCATACCGAAAATTACAAAGTTATTCATTATTTTGTATTGTTATTGCAAAATACCACTGAAAAACTGCTTTTTTGCTCAAAATATTCCATATTTTAGGAGAAAATGCTCTAAAACTATTTTTTTTTGTCAGGTTTCAAAATGGCAAATGGTGAATACGCCAAAAATTTGGCACATAATAGCTTCATTATCTGTGTTTGAGGTTATAAAGTTGGTGATTTTTCAGACCACCTCTGGGGGGGGGGGGGGTGGTTTTGATTTAAAGCCCCCAGAAATGGCGTGGCAATTGGTAATAAGTTCGTTTATAATTTCCCTTAGTAACCGTTTTTACAAGGATTAATTTACCTTATTTAATACTCCCAAGTTGTTCTTTCACCAATAAAACACCTCCAATTTTGTTCAGAAAAACGCCATATTTTGAACCCGTTTTCAGTACAAAAAATATATTTATGAGGGCACTATGAGGCAAATCAAATATAAGTGAAGGTCACTGATTATACACGAAAAATATACCAATTAAAAACACCTAAAATATTTATATTCATTTATTTATAAACTGAAATTCATTGAGGCTATCTAAAAGCTCAGTCAAGAAAACTGTCCTTACTCAAAGCCCACTCATTTCAAAGCTGTAGCTTTCATCAGTAGGGGTTGGTGCAATAAGTCAAGGTACAAGCAGAGATAAGAGATCCGCACCCGCTGTTTGTGATTTGAACGCAGCTGCTATTTTGAAACTGACATTTCGATAGTGACAGAAATATGAAGAAAACTTGCATTTAAGTTTTTTAATACATTTCATAAGTAAAAACACCTTTTAGATAAATACAAAATTAATCTACACCTTATTTTATTATTACCCATCTAAATCAAGTATTGATTGGAAAAATTAATTAGTAAGGGTAAGTTTTAATTTTAATTTGTTAGACAGAGTGTTTACTATTTAAACCCCGCGTGGGTTTAAATTTTTCAATTTTCTTTTCTTCTAAATTGAAACTTTCTTCTTAAATCCAACAAAAGATTGTATTAAAATGATTATTCATTAAACAAATTTGTTAAAATTCTTCTTGTAAATCAAACTATGTCCAAAACTTAAGAAAGGTGGGTTTAAAATGCTTAAAACCAAAAATTCCACTTAAACTTAGGACCCTTCTAAAAAAAGAAATAAGTAGTAGTAAATCCTACCAAAAAAGTTTATTAGGTGTAAATTTAAGAAAATTATATTTTGATATTTTAATATCAAAACAACAATTTGAATTTAGGGCCATTTTATGTTTTATTTTCAAAATTGTTAGGTTGAATTCTGACAATTTTGACAGCCCATATCTCAGAAAATATAAAAAATAGGTTTATAGTTTGGGATATTTTTAAAAAGCATATTTTAAGGACAATTTATGTTTATAATAATTTGAACGAAAAGTCATTTTAGAAAATGTTCACTAATAGAGGGGACTGAGAGGAAGAGGGGTAAAAGTAAATATATTTGCCACCGTCAGTCTTATATCGGCTTGTATATATGTTATTATAACTTTTTATGTAAAAAATCTGTCCTTTAATTATTTTTTTAACTAAAATATGAAAAACTAACAGTTTTTTAAAAGTGGCGCCCGCCCCTTAGCACTTAGAAAACTATATTTTAGTATGTTTGTTAAGGGGTTTGCTAGAAACTTGTTCCAACAAATTTGGTTATCTTTCTATTTAAAATGGCCGACTTAGATGTGCAACATTCAATGTAAGCTGGAGGCCGTAATTTTTGACAGATAACAGTTGTACCCCAATTTTTAAATTAAGGCATTTATGGGTAGCCTTATTTGTACCGAATTTGACGATCATGGCTAAACGGATTACGAAGTTAAGTCAATGAAAATGAGAGAAGGTATTTTCAAATATGGCGGACCCATTTTTGACATTAGCAGGACGCCGTCTTGGATTTTCATATTAGGTCCCAATGAGTATCAACATACCAAATTTTAGCTAGGTACGCTCATAAACGATATTAAAAGTCATTTTTTCAATATGGGTGACCTCGGATCCTGGGGATTTTAGAGGACGTTCGGTATGTTGTTTAAAGATTTGTCATTTTTTCCACTTTTTACTAGATTGACTGGGGTGAATATGACTTTTAGAAAACCATTAAAAATATTTTAATAAATTCAATACAATCACAGTATTTGGACGATTTTGTAAATTCACCGGGGGAGGGGGTTAATTCATGATAGTTATGAACTTATTAAACCGCATTCACTGTTTACTTGATTTTTTAAATTATTTACTTCAATTTATTTTTTAAATAAAAAAACTTACTTGATGCTGATGGGCATTTTGAAGATTAAGTAGGGGTTCAGAAGATCTCTTGAGGAAGAGCCGAAGCTTATTTTCCCTTGGTGGGGGTTCCTTCTTGCGTTGGGGACTTGGGGCCTATAATATATGATAAGATAATATATAGATATAGCTTGTTTATTTAATACTTCATTCAAAATCTCCGGACCGATTTCAGTATGACGGCACACATATATAAAAAAGAGCAAGGCTAAGGGGCAAAAACAATGATGTTACTGGGGTAACGAGTTTTGACAATATAGAGAATAGACAACGCTTTATTGTTTCTAAAGTAATGAAACTACATACTTATAACAATTGAGTAAGGCGAAATGCAAAAATTACAAAAAAATTATTTACTAGATTAACTCGACAAAATAATTTAAATAATAGCGGTAAAATGAAAATAATTAATAAAGGTAAACTGTAAAACACCTACTCAAAAAAAAACAAAAAAAATGAGTTCCTGAAATTTTACTGCAACTAGAGAAAAAATATTATGGAGTAATAAAATTAAAAACTTTCTGACATATTTTTATGTGGTTCAGCCCAGTGGCATAGTAAAAAAATAAATATACTCTTTAAGATCTCTGAAAATTTCGGGGGGGAGGGGGGTTGCTTTGTCCCCAAACCTTCCCCCTCCCCCTTCCGTTACTACGCCACGGTTTCAGCCTATAAGAGCTCCAAAACTTGTTTTCCAAATATTCGATGGCCAGTATTATTGGCAAAGCTATTACCTGGTATAACATCTTGAGAAAAACACGAGATCGGGCAGCCAGGACGGCTTTGACAGCACAAACAGGTTCTCGGGTTTCGCCAACGAGAAAGGTGACGTCACAAAGTTCCGGCATGGACGCTAAGAACTTCATGTCCTCGGCCAACCTTAAAAATAGAATATGCGAAACTTTATGGAAATTTCGTTCAAAGGACCAACGAAAATAATTGGAAAGTATGTAAAAGGTCGCAAATTAAGGTCGTTTTGGGAAAAAATGCTAACACATGCACATACCATACCATAGGGTAAAAGCGAGGGGTGTCTCGGTAATGCACTTTGGTGTACATGCCGATGGCATTCTGAGACATTTTTGACAGAAAGATTTGTTCAAAAATGCCTTTTAGTGTACACAAAGAGGGACGCCCACGCTTTATCAGAATGTGCAAAATCAAACCCGTTAAATAAAAGAAAGTTCAATTATAAAATCATTCAATATAGGACAGCAATTCGTTAAACAAATTTTTTATCCGAACCTTATTTCTTCAAACCCATTCAATAACAAATTCCAAATTTATAAGACCCGTTTTTAATCAAACCGTTGTTCATCAGACTCATTCAGTATCAAACCCGGAATTCGTAAAACCAGTAATTTATCAGAAAATGTTTGCTTAGTTAATTGCGCATTCGCAAATACCACATGAACCGGAGGAGCGCAGCGGTGCGGCGTTTTGATCCATTTGTCGATGTTACGCGCGCATACTTACCTCAGACTAATAACTAAAGAGAGACCAAACATTCCCTATTGAAATCCTCTAATGTTTACAATCCTACACCCTTCTGGACGATTATATGAACAGAAAAGAGATAGAGCAATAAAACGGCAACACTGTCAAAAATTGCTTTTCCCATTACCAGTGGCGGCGTTAATTTTAATTTAAATATATAAATGTGAAAACGAGATATAAGGTAGGGTTGGTCGGATTTTCTTATTCAAAAGAATTAACTGCCAGAACTTGCATAACCACAAAAAATAGATTTATTCAAGGATAAAGTTTAGTTTGAGGAATGTAGTTATTTACGAACAGATCAAAAGTTTACCAAAGAGCACTTGAAATGATTTTTAGGTCAATTATTTAAGATGGCTGTTATATATTTTTTTTAATTGTGCAGTATCCCACAAAACAAAAGTAAAAAAAAATATTTTCATAGCAAAAAAAAACGGTTAATAACCTGTTTTATAACGTTTTTGTCCAAAAAAAAAACACGTTAATAAACGGCTTATTAAGCGTTTTTTTCACTATGATAATAATATTTCTTTTAGTTTTCTTTAGTGGAATATAAACTTTATTTATCAAATTAAGAGAACTTTTTGTGATGTTAATTATGAAAATTTTAAGGCCAACAAATTTTATTCTTTACACATTGGCTGCATGTTCATTTCTGAATACAGAACACAATAAAAATTTAAGGAAGAGGTAAAAAATTAATTACTAGTAGTTTTCAGGAAACAGGAGTCAAAAGGCAAAAAAATTAATAATAAATATTAATGAAAATAAAAATAACATTGGCTCAGAGTAAATATCTCCAAAACGGTTTTATTCACATTATAGAAAGTACGCAGGTACCCATTAAAATACAAAAAATACCTGCCCCAGTACCTGACTATCAGCACTTGGTCTTATTGTCTTCTCTTGTTATGTATAAATTATAATAAATAAATATTTTACATGCTGCGAAAGGAGCAAAATTATCTGGTACTTTTGTTTCTTAAAAAAGATTAGTATTAGTCTTAGATTTTTGATGTATTAATAGCATAATCATAAGCTTTTTACGCAGTTTTTTACCTCATACTACGCCCATGACTAACGTAAAATGACAGGATCTTTCTTACCTCCGAAATATTAGTTCTGGGCTGGAATATCCGCTTTTATTGCATACCAGGCAATGTTAAACCATTTTGTTGGTCCTCAAAATAGCTTGATACAGTTCTTTTTTCACAAATAGTCACAATAAAATTCAAAAATCACCGAACAACACAAACCCTCGTTAACAACAACGCCGTCAGCTGCAACCAAATATGTCGGCATTTATTCGCGGCTCGTCGAAAAAACGTTGCCGGCTTGTGTTCTTTTTTATAAATCTCGAAATTCTACTTATTAAAAATTAAAAAAAGTTAATTATTGAGACTAAAAATTAGGACTAAGAATTAAGTTATTAGCATAAGAAAAATTATCCTATATAAAAATATGTCAAATAATCAATAATATTATCAAAAGAGCTTCAAGAAGTTTATGAATTGTTTTGTTTCTAGGGAAACCCCGCAGTAAATTGGCAACCATGTATTTTTTGGGAAATAAACATTGTGGCTGGTTGATCGGGGTAATATTGTTTACTGTTATATCTCATTTTTTTTATTAATCTGAGATACTTACAGATTGCGTTCAATAGTTTGTGTATAGATGTCACATAAATTACGGGTTTTACAAATTCCGGTTTTGCTATTAAATGAGTTTCGTGAACAATGGTTCAATTAAAAACGGGCCTGTTAAATTTCGAATTTGTTATTGAATGAGTTTGATGAAATAAGGTTTGGATAAAAAAATGGTTTGACGAATTGCAGTTTCTATGGTGAATCGTTCTTCCGATGAATTTTTTTATTAAATACGGTCTGATAAATTCCTGGTTTGATAAACCCTAGGCATTTCGACTGAGCCACCCCTCGGGTAAAGTCCGATGAGTATGGTATGGTAAAAGTTCGAACGGTTGGGTGTTAGTCCACACATGTTTTATGAGAAAAAATAAGTCTTAGGGATTGCTTTCTTTCTCTTGTTTATACGCACCCAAAAGCGTTTTACATAAGGACGGTTTTAAATAAAATCGCTTTCTCCGTGTACACGTCTTTCATTAAATCAGTCGCGGTCCCAGCCATTTGAAAAGGGGAGGGCGGTTTCGATACGAAAAAAATAGAATAAAAGCATAGCTTTTGTGAGGAACATATCAATATATGCAAACAAAACTACAAGCGAGGATTTGGTCTCAAGTCTAGGAGGGGTACTCAGATTTGAATTCATTTATTTCATATATTTTTTATTTTAAAAAATGTTTAAGAAAATTTTTGAGAAAATTACATTAAAAATGTAATTTTTGAGCAGAAATAAACTAAAATTTTAAATATATTAATGGTTTTAAAGCGCATCAGGCGAAAAGTTTTAAGAAAATGACACTACAAATGCCATTTTTAACACAAAATTAAACTAATTCCGTAATTATCAAAGGTGTTATAGCGCCGCAATTTATGCCATACTTTTGATTTTCTAAATGTTTTCATAAAAAATTTAAAGCCAGGGTAGGGCGGGGAGTTAACTACCTCCCCTATCCTCCTGAAATCCGCGCTTGAGTAACTACGTAAAATTTTTTCAGTTATAAAAAAGATAGATAACAAACAAACCACAAACAAAACCTAATAGCTAAATACTTTTTTTTTGAGATCTAAAAAGCTTTTTGTTGAAACATTACCTTTTATATCGCATATCTCAGACATAAGATCTCTCAAAAAAAAATAATTTCCAATTTTTTTGGGAAAACCGGTTAATGACTCGCTCAATGTCAATTTCAGTATGTCTGTTGATATGCAGCAACGCTAAACCCGTTAGACGAATTTCCGTCATAGTGCTTTTAAGTATTTATGTTTTCAATCTTCTGAGGCATGAGAAGCTTTTTTGTAAAGAAGAAGTTAAAAAACCTCCAAATCAGTTACTTCAACCGAAAAGAAACTAAAAAACAAAAGATCAAAAGATCTTGGGTGGAAATAACGAAAATTCAAACTTGAATGAGCATCCCACAAGGAACACACAAAAGATCAAAGCAAAAAGAGAAATGATCAAACGATGCTTCGCCCTGGGTAACCAGCGTGGGCTCATCAGTAGTTTCACTGGTCACCCTCCACCATACATCATTAAACACCATCATACACTTTGATTTCCAACCTTGAACCACTCACAAATAGGCATCGTTCAGCACTGGTACTTACTTATCCAAGTTACCAGATACGAATTCGTCCTGGCGTGTTAATATTTCCAGTAGGATTATGCTCCTAAGGCAATTAAAACAAAGAAGAAGTTAAAAAACCTCCAAATCAGTTACTTCAACCGAAAAGAAACTAAAAAACAAAAGATCAAAAGATCTTGGGTGGAAATAACGAAAATTCAAACTTGAATGAGCATCCCACAAGGAACACACAAAAGATCAAAGCAAAAAGAGAAATGATCAAACGATGCTTCGCCCTGGGTAACCAGCGTGGGCTCATCAGTAGTTTCACTGGTCACCCTCCACCATACATCATTAAACACCATCATACACTTTGATTTCCAACCTTGAACCACTCACAAATAGGCATCGTTCAGCACTGGTACTTACTTATCCAAGTTACCAGATACGAATTCGTCCTGGCGTGTTAATATTTCCAGTAGGATTATGCTCCTAAGGCAATTAAAACAAAGAAGAAGTTAAAAAACCTCCAAATCAGTTACTTCAACCGAAAAGAAACTAAAAAACAAAAGATCAAAAGATCTTGGGTGGAAATAACGAAAATTCAAACTTGAATGAGCATCCCACAAGGAACACACAAAAGATCAAAGCAAAAAGAGAAATGATCAAACGATGCTTCGCCCTGGGTAACCAGCGTAGGCTCATCAGTAGTTTCACTGGTCACCCTCCACCATACATCATTAAACACCATCATACACTTTGATTTCCAACCTTGAACCACTCACAAATAGGCATCGTTCAGCACTGGTACTTACTTATCCAAGTTAACAGATACGAATTCGTCCTGGCGTGTTAATATTTCCAGTAGGATTATGCTCCTAAAGCAATTAAAACAAAGAAGAAGTTAAAAAACCTCCAAATCAGTTACTTCAACCGAAAAGAAACTAAAAAACAAAAGATCAAAAGATCTTGGGTGGAAATAACGAAAATTCAAACTTGAATGAGCATCCCACAAGGAACACACAAAAGATCAAAGCAAAAAGAGAAATGATCAAACGATGCTTCGCCCTGGGTAACCAGCGTGGGCTCATCAGTAGTTTCACTGGTCACCCTCCACCATACATCATTAAACACCATCATACACTTTGATTTCCAACCTTGAACCACTCACAAATAGGCATCGTTCAGCACTGGTACTTACTTATCCAAGTTACCAGATACGAATTCGTCCTGGCGTGTTAATATTTCCAGTAGGATTATGCTTCTAAGGCAATTAAAACAAAGAAGAAGTTAAAAAACCTCCAAATCAGTTACTTCAACCGAAAAGAAACTAAAAAACAAAAGATCAAAAGATCTTGGGTGGAAATAACGAAAATTCAAACTTGAATGAGCATCCCACAAGGAACACACAAAAGATCAAAGCAAAAAGAGAAATGATCAAACGATGCTTCGCCCTGGGTAACCAGCGTGGGCTCATCAGTAGTTTCACTGGTCACCCTCCACCATACATCATTAAACACCATCATACACTTTGATTTCCAACCTTGAACCACTCACAAATAGGCATCGTTCAGCACTGGTACTTACTTATCCAAGTTACCAGATACGAATTCGTCCTGGCGTGTTAATATTTCCAGTAGGATTATGCTTCTAAGGCAATTAAAACAAAGAAGAAGTTAAAAAACCTCCAAATCAGTTACTTCAACCGAAAAGAAACTAAAAAACAAAAGATCAAAAGATCTTGGGTGGAAATAACGAAAATTCAAACTTGAATGAGCATCCCACAAGGAACACACAAAAGATCAAAGCAAAAAGAGAAATGATCAAACGATGCTTCGCCCTGGGTAACCAGCGTGGGCTCATCAGTAGTTTCACTGGTCACCCTCCACCATACATCATTAAACACCATCATACACTTTGATTTCCAACCTTGAACCACTCACAAATAGGCATCGTTCAGCACTGGTACTTACTTATCCAAGTTACCAGATACGAATTCGTCCTGGCGTGTTAATATTTCCAGTAGGATTATGCTTCTAAGGAAATTAAAACAAAGAAGAAGTTAAAAAACCTCCAAATCAGTTACTTCAACCGAAAAGAAACTAAAAAACAAAAGATCAAAAGATCTTGGGTGGAAATAACGAAAATTCAAACTTGAATGAGCATCCCACAAGGAACACACAAAAGATCAAAGCAAAAAGAGAAATGATCAAACGATGCTTCGCCCTGGGTAACCAGCGTGGGCTCATCAGTAGTTTCACTGGTCACCCTCCACCATACATCATTAAACACCATCATACACTTTGATTTCCAACCTTGAACCACTCACAAATAGGCATCGTTCAGCACTGGTACTTACTTATCCAAGTTACCAGATACGAATTCGTCCTGGCGTGTTAATATTTCCAGTAGGATTATGCTTCTAAGGCAATTAAAACAAAGAAGAAGTTAAAAAACCTCCAAATCAGTTACTTCAACCGAAAAGAAACTAAAAAACAAAAGATCAAAAGATCTTGGGTGGAAATAACGAAAATTCAAACTTGAATGAGCATCCCACAAGGAACACACAAAAGATCAAAGCAAAAAGAGAAATGATCAAACGATGCTTCGCCCTGGGTAACCAGCGTGGGCTCATCAGTAGTTTCACTGGTCACCCTCCACCATACATCATTAAACACCATCATACACTTTGATTTCCAACCTTGAACCACTCACAAATAGGCATCGTTCAGCACTGGTACTTACTTATCCAAGTTACCAGATACGAATTCGTCCTGGCGTGTTAATATTTCCAGTAGGATTATGCTTCTAAGGCAATTAAAACAAAGAAGAAGTTAAAAAACCTCCAAATCAGTTACTTCAACCGAAAAGAAACTAAAAAACAAAAGATCAAAAGATCTTGGGTGGAAATAACGAAAATTCAAACTTGAATGAGCATCCCACAAGGAACACACAAAAGATCAAAGCAAAAAGAGAAATGATCAAACGATGCTTCGCCCTGGGTAACCAGCGTGGGCTCATCAGTAGTTTCACTGGTCACCCTCCACCATACATCATTAAACACCATCATACACTTTGATTTCCAACCTTGAACCACTCACAAATAGGCATCGTTCAGCACTGGTACTTACTTATCCAAGTTACCAGATACGAATTCGTCCTGGCGTGTTAATATTTCCAGTAGGATTATGCTCCTAAGGCAATTAAAACAAAGAAGAAGTTAAAAAACCTCCAAATCAGTTACTTCAACCGAAAAGAAACTAAAAAACAAAAGATCAAAAGATCTTGGGTGGAAATAACGAAAATTCAAACTTGAATGAGCATCCCACAAGGAACACACAAAAGATCAAAGCAAAAAGAGAAATGATCAAACGATGCTTCGCCCTGGGTAACCAGCGTGGGCTCATCAGTAGTTTCACTGGTCACCCTCCACCATACATCATTAAACACCATCATACACTTTGATTTCCAACCTTGAACCACTCACAAATAGGCATCGTTCAGCACTGGTACTTACTTATCCAAGTTACCAGATACGAATTCGTCCTGGCGTGTTAATATTTCCAGTAGGATTATGCTCCTAAGGCAATTAAAACAAAGAAGAAGTTAAAAAACCTCCAAATCAGTTACTTCAACCGAAAAGAAACTAAAAAACAAAAGATCAAAAGATCTTGGGTGGAAATAACGAAAATTCAAACTTGAATGAGCATCCCACAAGGAACACACAAAAGATCAAAGCAAAAAGAGAAATGATCAAACGATGCTTCGCCCTGGGTAACCAGCGTGGGCTCATCAGTAGTTTCACTGGTCACCCTCCACCATACATCATTAAACACCATCATACACTTTGATTTCCAACCTTGAACCACTCACAAATAGGCATCGTTCAGCACTGGTACTTACTTATCCAAGTTACCAGATACGAATTCGTCCTGGCGTGTTAATATTTCCAGTAGGATTATGCTCCTAAGGCAATTAAAACAAAGAAGAAGTTAAAAAACCTCCAAATCAGTTACTTCAACCGAAAAGAAACTAAAAAACAAAAGATCAAAAGATCTTGGGTGGAAATAACGAAAATTCAAACTTGAATGAGCATCCCACAAGGAACACACAAAAGATCAATTTTTAATTGCCTTAGGAGCATAATCCTACTGGAAATATTAACACGCCAGGACGAATTCGTATCTGGTAACTTGGATAAGTAAGTACCAGTGCTGAACGATGCCTATTTGTGAGTGGTTCAAGGTTGGAAATCAAAGTGTATGATGGTGTTTAATGATGTATGGTGGAGGGTGACCAGTGAAACTATTGATGAGCCCACGCTGGTTACCCAGGGCGAAGCATCGTTTGATCATTTCTCTTTTTGCTTTGATCTTTTGTGTGTTCCTTGTGGGATGCTCATTCAAGTTTGAATTTTCGTTATTTCCACCCAAGATCTTTTGATCTTTTGTTTTTTAGTTTTTTTTCGGTTGAAGTAACTGATTTGGAGGTTTTTTAACTTCTTCTTTGTTTTAATTGCCTTAGGAGCATAATCCTACTGGAAATATTAACACGCCAGGACGAATTCGTATCTGGTAACTTGGATAAGTAAGTACCAGTGCTGAACGATGCCTATTTGTGAGTGGTTCAAGGTTGGAAATCAAAGTGTATGATGGTGTTTAATGATGTATGGTGGAGGGTGACCAGTGAAACTACTGATGAGCCCACGCTGGTTACCCAGGGCGAAGCATCGTTTGATCATTTCTCTTTTTGCTTTGATCTTTTGTGTGTTCCTTGTGGGATGCTCATTCAAGTTTGAATTTTCGTTATTTCCACCCAAGATCTTTTGATCTTTTGTTTTTTAGTTTCTTTTCGGTTGAAGTAACTGATTTGGAGGTTTTTTAACTTCTTCTTTGTTTTAATTGCCTTAGGAGCATAATCCTACTGGAAATATTAACACGCCAGGACGAATTCGTATCTGGTAACTTGGATAAGTAAGTACCAGTGCTGAACGATGCCTATTTGTGAGTGGTTCAAGGTTGGAAATCAAAGTGTATGATGGTGTTTAATGATGTATGGTGGAGGGTGACCAGTGAAACTACTGATGAGCCCACGCTGGTTACCCAGGGCGAAGCATCGTTTGATCATTTCTCTTTTTGCTTTGATCTTTTGTGTGTTCCTTGTGGGATGCTCATTCAAGTTTGAATTTTCGTTATTTCCACCCAAGATCTTTTGATCTTTTGTTTTTTAGTTTTTTTTCGGTTGAAGTAACTGATTTGGAGGTTTTTTAACTTCTTCTTTGTTTTAATTGCCTTAGGAGCATAATCCTACTGGAAATATTAACACGCCAGGACGAATTCGTATCTGGTAACTTGGATAAGTAAGTACCAGTGCTGAACGATGCCTATTTGTGAGTGGTTCAAGGTTGGAAATCAAAGTGTATGATGGTGTTTAATGATGTATGGTGGAGGGTGACCAGTGAAACTACTGATGAGCCCACGCTGGTTACCCAGGGCGAAGCATCGTTTGATCATTTCTCTTTTTGCTTTGATCTTTTGTGTGTTCCTTGTGGGATGCTCATTCAAGTTTGAATTTTCGTTATTTCCACCCAAGATCTTTTGATCATTTGTTTTTTAGTTTCTTTTCGGTTGAAGTAACTGATTTGGAGGTTTTTTAACTTCTTCTTTGTTTTGATTGCCTTAGGAGCATAATCCTACTGGAAATATTAACACGCCAGGACGAATTCGTATCTGGTAACTTGGATAAGTAAGTACCAGTGCTGAACGATGCCTATTTGTGAGTGGTTCAAGGTTGGAAATCAAAGTGTATGATGGTGTTTAATGATGTATGGTGGAGGGTGACCAGTGAAACTACTGATGAGCCCACGCTGGTTACCCAGGGCGAAGCATCGTTTGATCATTTCTCTTTTTGCTTTGATCTTTTGTGTGTTCCTTGTGGGATGCTCATTCAAGTTTGAATTTTCGTTATTTCCACCCAAGATCTTTTGATCTTTTGTTTTTTAGTTTCTTTTCGGTTGAAGTAACTGATTTGGAGGTTTTTTAACTTCTTCTTTGTTTTAATTGCCTTAGGAGCATAATCCTACTGGAAATATTAACACGCCAGGACGAATTCGTATCTGGTAACTTGGATAAGTAAGTACCAGTGCTGAACGATGCCTATTTGTGAGTGGTTCAAGGTTGGAAATCAAAGTGTATGATGGTGTTTAATGATGTATGGTGGAGGGTGACCAGTGAAACTACTGATGAGCCCACGCTGGTTACCCAGGGCGAAGCATCGTTTGATCATTTCTCTTTTTGCTTTGATCTTTTGTGTGTTCCTTGTGGGATGCTCATTCAAGTTTGAATTTTCGTTATTTCCACCCAAGATCTTTTGATCTTTTGTTTTTTAGTTTCTTTTCGGTTGAAGTAACTGATTTGGAGGTTTTTTAACTTCTTCTTTGTTTCAATTGCCTTAGGAGCATAATCCTACTGGAAATATTAACACGCCAGGACGAATTCGTATCTGGTAACTTGGATAAGTAAGTACCAGTGCTGAACGATGCCTATTTGTGAGTGGTTCAAGGTTGGAAATCAAAGTGTATGATGGTGTTTAATGATGTATGGTGGAGGGTGACCAGTGAAACTACTGATGAGCCCACGCTTGTTACCCAGGGCGAAGCATCGTTTGATCATTTCTCTTTTTGCTTTGATCTTTTGTGTGTTCCTTGTGGGATGCTCATTCAAGTTTGAATTTTCGTTATTTCCACCCAAGATCTTTTGATCTTTGGTTTTTAAGCTTTTTTGTGTACTGACAAACATCCAAGAATGTTCTAATCAACGGAAAAATATTGCCAAACTTGTTCATTGCCTCGAAAACTTTATCAGGTATGTTTTGATTTAAGGTTTTGCCTACTTCTGACCAATATTGTTTCCAACTAAAAGTTCAAGAATTTGTGTTTGGGATTAATAAAATAGTTTGTAGTATTTAGAAACGAGTTATTTTTGCCTTGATTTTGGTTTCATGTCAAACTTGGTATGAATATGTTCAGGTCAAAAATACTTTTTTATGTCCGAGGTTCGTCATGCGTTTGTATATTCTTGCTCTGACGGATTGAATGTCAAACTGTCCCAAAAATTATGGGGGGATTCTAGAATGTATTTAAAGTTGTTGTCTACTTTTTTCTGGAGCAAAGAAAGGGGGGCGATCGCCCCCCCCCCCCGGCCCCTCTGGGAGCGCCACTGATTAAATATCATTAAATATGTCAGTTTAAAGAAAAATAGTTATTTACGCAAATTACAACGTATACGAAAGCACAAATTATATCACTCGAGTTATAGAAGACTGGTCTATAATTAAGGAGAGCGGTCATTCATTTGGGGTTAATAAAATGATGATAGTATGATGGAAAAAGTTTTAGATATAAAATAATTCGATGAATAGAAAACGTAGATCAGGACGAAAGCCTGTAAAGGCTGGATCATGGTTAAATTCCTTTTCCTTTGCCGTAACTTTTGCTGTAACTTTACCCTTTTCTTTTTCCTTAAGTAAAAAGCTGGTTCAGGCTAAAATTCCTTCCCACCTGTCATTACTGTCAGTATATTTGGCACTAGTTTACTGTCAGTAATGACAGGTTCATTACTGTCAGAAATGACAGGTTCATTACTGTCAGAAATGACAGGTTCATTACTGTCAGAAATGACAGGTTCATTACTGTCAGAAATGACAGGTTCATTAATGTCAGTAATGACAGGTGCACTCGCGCTTTGGCCTTTTGTTTACAAAATGATCAATATCCGTTTTTCTAATAACTATTGCTTCAAATAATTTAAAAAAAATCAATTTTGAGGTTAAAAATCAACAACAAATATTTTGCCGCCCGCACTTGCGCAGTGCGATTTTTCCGCTTCATTTTCCGTAAAAGTTAAATATTGGCCAACTTTCAAGGTAATTCCTTAAGGCTTAATGAAAAAGATACAAGATGAAAGGCTTATGTAACACCTCAGACAAAATCCTTTTCCCACATCCGTTGAAGCATCTAATGTAACAATGTTCCCAGCTTCCTTATTAACTATTAACAGATGATTAAAGAATCTGAAATGTCCTGTCGAGTTGCTGCAAAAAAAAAAACCTTTTTTGATGATGATCACTTCTGGGGCCCAATTCTTGAATATCGAGAGAAAGATCGATCCCTTGACAGCCAATGCAAATCAAATGGAAGACAGACGATCATTCATATGAAATATCAGACGATCACAATTCAAGAATCGGCCCCCTGGGAGAAGGTGGTCTTCACAGATGAAAAGATATTTCTGTCATATTCGAGCAGCAGAAGATTTTGGTGTATCGTCCACTAAATTAAGGAAGCTGGACATTTTTTAGTGAATATTTGGCACTAGTTTAGCGCTAGAGGTTTGGGTATGTTTTTAACTGGCTATTCGGCAATCCCTTCGTCCCATGCATTTGTTACTAGTGAGGAGATCTCTGAAGCCTAATGCGGCTTTAAAAACATAGAGATGTTATAAAGACAAGGAGGTACACATTCACAATTATTAGTTCTACGAAATTTCTATTTATCTATCAACCAACGATACACGACATAGCGTTTTATTGGAAGTGTGAGATGGCGAATTTCCAACTACAAAATGAAGGGAAAATTTTAGCGCCCTAATAAATTTACAGAAAATATTTGTGGCGTAGAGGGCAAAGGGTGAGGGAATAAATCGGAAAAAAGTTTTTCGTCGACCAGCATTTGAACCCGGGACTTCTAGAATACCAGCTGTCTATCGAGGACTGAGCTATCAAAGACATGGGGTTTTTGACTGGCTATTCGAAAATCCTTTCGTCCGATTCATTCGTTAGTAGTGGGGAAATCTTTGAAGCCTACAATTGTAATTGTCAATTGCCATTCATTGTCATTTTTAGGAATATGGATGACTATCGATGTATTTTTTCCGTGTACGAAAAGATGGCGTACTTACCCAGATTTGTTTTCGAAGGTGGAGAGGTCAGGTTCGGCCTCAGCCATGGTGATGTAGCTTGCCGGCAGGAGGACGCTCTCCGGCATCTGTAGAAAATTTTTAATGTTAAAATTTTTATAACTTTTCCGAGGTCCTTCTGGGTGCCGATTCTTGACTTTGGTAGGAAAGGTCGCACGGGAACGGTCAGCTCCTTAATATCGACCAATAACGGGCTTTAAAGATCAGTTTTTCGAAACCTATCCGACCACAGCCGAACCTCACCCGATTGCCGTGTATCGAAAGAACCTTCCTATACTTTCATACACCTGTCTCTGAGCAGGAGAAGGGACGCTCTTGAAAAACAATAATCGAGTCAACTTTGCGCGTGCACCGTACAAGCTTGGCAGCTTCTGAGCCTTTTTATTGCCCGACTATTCTCACGAAACTCAAGAATCGGCACCCTGATAGTTCTTGCTTTCAAGGCACATGCGATTCGCATTGTAATTTGGGCGATTTTTCTAGTTTAAGTTTCCATTACAGAATCTTTGGGGGTTCTTAAACGTCAGAAGCAGTTCTCGCTCTTGAGCAGGTATTTCTGTAGGATTTTGGGTAAGGAAAAAGAAGATGTAGCTATTATAAGGTTACTAGAGTAGGTATGAGCAACATTTAAAAAAAAATTAGTTTAGGGCGCCCATTTTCTATAACCGCCGCGCCGCGCGGCATAGTGCATCAATGCCATGCTAAAACTGGGACATTGGGTACTTTCTCAACATGCAAATTTTGGGTTTTTTAAAAAAATATAGTAAGCCGTTCTATGTATACTCTAAAGGAGGAGACTCATGTTGGTGGAATATGTTTTGTACTGTAAAAAAATGAAAGGAACAGTATTTTTGAAGCCTATACTTTGTTGTATTGTATTTGGCAATAGCGATCGTCTAATAAGAAAACCACGTTAACAGAAAATTTTAAATATGTATCGTAACTATAAGATAGACTGCACAATGTTGCCAATGAAAAAAAAAACAAGAAAAAATAAATATTTTTTAACTTTAAAAAAAATCTCCAAAAATGTTCAAAAGTAACTATTTCATGGGGTGTATAATCCAATCCTTAGTATAAATAAATCAATCAGAATTGGCTGCCTGTACCTGCCACTTTAAAATTTATTTGGATTTTATTTGACTCCCTGCCTCTAACAATTTGGTCAATTGAGGTTTTAAGGTCGTAGTTACAATCTGGGGAATTGTTTTTAGCAACACTGTACGGAAAATCAATTTAACTATTTTGACCTGATTTTTTTGCAAAATTTTACGTCATTGAATTTGTTTTCCATGGCAATGCGGATTTTTTATTTATGTTTATTCACAGTGGGACAACAGAGATTTTTTAACACCGGGTCAAAAATTTCGGGTTAGGTTACTTATTTTGACTTTTCGAGTTCTGCGCCGCTAAAAAAACAAGTAAAAACCATCTTTTTCAGAATTACCTGCTAAAAAAACCCTACCCAACTACGTATTAAAGTAACTGGGTGTAATTTTTAAGGTTGCATTTACAGGTGCATTTATAATTAAATTGGAAACACTCCCGATAGCTGATACTGACAACAGGTTAACTTAAAAGCATGCAGATTTAAAAATCGGCTACTGGCGCTAAATGAAATAATCGTATTCTATTTTAAACAGGAGCGTCAACGACTAGCAAGAGTCTTTCCAACCTCTAAATGGAGCTTTACTGACCTGTTTTGTTAGTACTCAGGTATTCGTGTGTTTTTGGAATTGAGTTTCTAAAATCTATCCTTTGCCCTCCAAGAGAGAGAATAATTTAAATTAAAAAAAAAAATGGTTCAAAATAAAAACAAAATTATGTGGGGTTGTGGGCGCCAAATGTTTCTATGCGAATTCCTAGTAATCCCAGCGAGCCAGTAAAGTTTTCTTTGGTTCTTTGATAGACTCGGGGTAATGCAGGCGATCTCACTCGCGGAGTGGGTTCATATTTGTTTTAGAACAATGTTTCTGAAAACACATTTTTAAAGATAAACATAACCTCGTATCGTTTTCTGTCAGAAAATGTAAAAATACTCTTGTTTCCTACTGCGGCCCGATTTAAAGTTTGTTGACAAAACAGCTGCAGTTACCATGGAATCGTATAAATTCTGTGATCTATCGGCCAACACTTGAACTGCGTGTGTCTTCCAAATTCAATGAAGTGTGATTGATTGATCGGTTTTCTTTTCCGGAATGCACAGGTTTTTAGAAAAAAGTAAGTTTTTTATTTTCGCTAAAGCAAGGAAATACAGGGTTCCTAAGCAAATCCTTAGGGAGCCAAGCAGCCGTGTATAAGACGCAGACAAACGGAAAAGCACATTAGGCAGAAAAGGATGGGCGTGGGGCGATGTTGTCACTACATCTTACACGTAGTAAATCCATTCCAGGTTGTTGTTTTCTAATGTTTTCCATTTTCATAAAAATTGTTTTTGCTCGACTTTAATACCAAACTGATGAAAGATATCGTAAAAAAAATATTTTTCGGCTTTTCATTTTGTAACCATTGTCCTTACGCACTGTTTACAGGCTGGGGACTGAGATACATGCAAATGCCTAACCTAAAGCGTTCATACACGGCCGGAGAAATCGACTGAGATATTTCCGTAGAAACTTTATCAAGCAAATAGGACGGGTTGACGCCTTCGAACGTCCAACCCGGGTTTTGCACTTTGATTCGAAATCAAAAAGGAGGAACAGTCAGATGTGGGCCGTGCACAAATTACGTAACGGTGATTTTACCAATTTTTGACCCCCTCCCTATGTAATGTTTTGTAACAGTTTGGCACGCCACTCCCCTAATATTACGTAATGATTTCAAGACACCTAGCCCCCCCCCAAAAAAAAAAAACAAAAAAAACAGTTCACTTATTTTCATTCCAAATTTTCTTAGTTTCAAACAAATGCAAACGCTGTCGAAAACCCCCCTCCCCCCTACGTAACGTTTTGTAACCCCCCTTCCCCCTATGACCATTACGTAATTTGTGCACGGCCCCTGTAGTCCCAGTGGAGGAGGGCGAGAAAATTGATATTTTTTTCTTAAAAATTATACTCGTTAGACCTATTTCTTTGCGTTCCTGAAATTACGTAATTTTTGAAAAAAAATTGTAAGCGGCGCCATTTTTATTTCGTGCTTTGTTTTTCTAACATTTTTGCGTTCGGCTAATTTAATTGAAAAATTTTTGCCTGCGGCGCCCTTTATCTTCTCACTCGAAACCAAGATCCCCCGTTTTAGGAAAACTGATCCCGTCTCTGTTTCTAAATTTTTTCGAATAAAAGTAGAGTATGACCATGGGGGAAATAATTTTTTTCTACGGTATGACGAAAATTTCGATAAAGTTGAAGAAAAAAAATAAAAAAAGTGGCAGAGCTCAAGGTTTTCGTAAAAAAAACGTTCTTTGTAAAGAAACAGAGCAAAATAAATCTTTTCACCCCTTTTTGGCAGCCCCTTATTTTTCGCTTTTACCCTCCCGCTAGTTTTGAAGAATTGGTTCGCTACATGTTTCGAGATCATGTCATAAAACAACTCGAAAATATCAAATGTAGTGTAGGGCCAGCTTTATTTAAAATCAATAACATCGCAAGCAAAAAGCTCTGCAGGAAAAACAGCGTCGTTTATTGATTTCTTTGGCTGCTAGTGCTAGCTGCATGGTTTGGCCGTTTCCGGATAGATGTCACTAGTAGAACAGAATGGAAAGAAATTTAATTAAAAGCGAAGATATTTCTTTCTAATGTTAACAACCTCACAAGTTTATCGCTCAGTATCGTAAATAATGGACCCTGCCGCCTCCTTTAAGCAAGAAAAAGCTGTGGTTTGGACCTGAAAACATCTAATTTTTAATTAGATTAGACGTTCAAATCTGTCCCCTTCTTGAGCCTCCCAATATACCAATCTATTGTAAAACTCTTGGCGCGTAGCAGCCAACATTTCAGGGGTGATACAGTTGCCCGCCTCCAAAATTTTCGCCCTCAACTCCTGTATAGTCGTAGGCCGTAAGTGAGGGTGTTGAAAAATTTTGTCGTGCCAACAATCCCATAGGAAAAAGTCATTTGGCGCAAGATCTGGTGATCGAGGAGGCCATCGGATATTTCCATACGTGGAAATAATTCTATCACCAAATACCTGACGAAAGTAATTTGTAGCCTGGCGTGAATTGTGGGATGAACAGCCATCTTGCTGAAACCACAATTCGTCCAAATTTATGTTGAGTTCCCTCAACCGTAGTAAAACCTGGTGTTGGAGAAGATCAACATATTTTTGGCTATTCAAAATCTCTTCAATGAAAAAGGGTCCAATAATGTGATCCCCGACAATACCGCTCCAAACATTTAATTTTTGAGGATGTTGCGTTCTAACACTTGCGTGCAGATGTTTATTTTCGCGTGACCAATAGCGGCTATTTTATGGATTGTGAGAGCTATGAAGTTCAAATGTCTTCTCGTCACTAAACAAAACTTTTGATAGGAAATTTTCGTTCCTGTCACATTTATCCCTCATAACCTCACAATATTCTAACCGGCGAAAATAATCACCTGGTTGCAATTCCTGCGACTTCCCAATCTTAAACGACTTGTAGCCGTATTTTTTTAGGATCCATTGGCAAGTACTGTTGGGAATATCCAGTGCTTCCGCAATCGGTTTCGTCGAGCATGGTTCATGTGCCTCAACGTAAGCGCATAACATTTCGTCTCGTTCCACCCTGTGTGGAAGAACGGGATGCTCTGGTATTTCGCCGTCGTGGTAACACTTTCTACAACCATTTATGCACCCGTACCTTTCAAAACGATGATAAATGTTGTAGACAGTTTGAGCCACAGGAACCGGTCGATCTGGAAACGCAAAAACAAAAAGCCCAATGACCTCGTCCGCACTGTCACTTTTTATGTAGTTTTTAATAATAAAAATCTTTTCTTCTCGAGTATACGGCATTTTAAAAACACAAAATTTACGAAACTGTAGCGACTCGAAAGGAAATAAAAATGCAATGCCTGTGAATCCCAGTGTTTCCTCGATCATCTCATGGTGTGGCCGCCATCTAGCGGAATTTGCAGACATCTTGTCAACGGTTATTATTGCAACTATGATTTATGCTCACAATGAAAGAGTGGCGACAATTTTTTCTCATGAAAGCAGTCCGGAGATAATAACAAACTATCCCTAAGGAAAATCTTAGGAACCTTGTATAAAAAGGTAAAATGTAATCCAGAAGAAATTGTGAGTATTTTTCTATTTTTTTTGTAAATCGGGTTTGTTCTATACCGCAATTATTTTTTCATTACATGGACGCTACTGTCCAACCCTGTATATTAAGTCTGCAGTAATACATCTGAAGACATCCTCCAGAATATCTTTGCGTATTTTCAAAAAACCTGAGACGATTTTTTTGGTTCTCTATTTGATACATTGTTTTAGACAGCAACAATAAACATGTAAAAAAAGTAATGTCGTTGACTGTTGCTTTAAACTGACAACAACAAATTATTTGACATACAAACTGCTGACAACAAAGAAATAAGTTTTCAGAGGCAAAAGTGACGTCAGTCCGCTTATCAGAAAATTGTACTAAACCGTTCTGCTAACCTCGACTGATCCACATATTTCAATTCTAAGAATTGCGGAAAAAATTTTGAGTTAACCGAAATGACCAAATTTTTGTTTGCAAATACTAAATACATTATACAGGGTTCCTAAGCAAATCCTTAGGGGGCCAAGCAGCCGTGTATAAGACGCAGACAAACGGAAAAGCACATTAGACAGAAAAGGATGGACATGGGGCGATGTTGTCACTACATCTTACACGTAGTAAATCCATTCCAGGTTGTTGTTTTCTAATGTTTTCCATTTTCATACCTTTAGGACTGGAATAAAAATTGTTTTTGCTCGACTTTAATACCAAACTGATGAAAGATATCGTAAAATAAATATTTTTCGGCTTTTCATTTTGTAACCATTGTCCTTACGCACTGTTTACAGGCTGGGGACTCAGATACATGCAAATGCCTACCAAAAGCGTTCATACACGGCCGGAGAAATCGACTGAGATATTTCCGTAGAAACTTTATCAAGCAAATAGGACGGGTTGACACCTTCGAACGTCCAACCCGAGTTTTGCACTTTGATTCGAAATCAAAAAGGAGGAACAGTCAGATGTGGGGCCGTGCACAAATTACGTAACGGTGATTTTACCAATTTTTGACCCCCTCCCTATGTAATGTTTTGTAACGCTTGGCACGCCACTGCCCTAATATTACGTAACGATTTCAAGATCACTACCCCCCCAAAAAAAAAACTTTTCACTTATTTTCATTCCAAATTTTCTTAGTTTCACACAAATGCAAACGCTGTCGAAAACCCCCCTCCCCCCTACGTAACGTTTTATAACCCCCCTCCCCCCTATGAACATTACGTAAATTGTGCACGGCCCCTGTAGTCCCAGTGGAGGAGGGCGAGAAAATTGATATTTTTTTCTTAAAAATTATACTCTTTAGACCTATTTCTTTGCGTTCCCGAAATTACGTAATTTTTGAAAAAAAATTGTAAGCGGCGCCATTTTTATTTTGTGCTTTGTTTTTCTAACATTTTTGCGTTCGGCTAATTTAATTGAAAAATTTTTGCCTGCGGCGCCCTTTATCTTCTCACTGGAAACCAAGATCCCCCGTTTTAGGAAAACTGATCCCGTCTCTGTTTCTAAATTTTTTCGAATAAAAGTAGAGTATGACCATGGGGGAAATAATTTTTTTCTACGGTATGACGAAAATTTCGAGAAAGTTGAAGAAAAAAATAAAAAAACCGGCAGAGCTCAAGTTTTTCGTAAAAAAAACGTTTTTTGTAAAGAAACAGAGCAAAATAAATCTTTTCACCCCTTTTTGGGTGTTACAAATATTGGCAGCCCCTTATTTTTCGCTTTTACCCTCCCGCTAGTTTTGAACAATTGGTTCGCTACATGTTTCGAAATCGTGTCATAAAATACCTCGAAAATATAAAATGTAGTGTAGGGCCAGCTTTATTTAAAATCAATAATATCGCAAGCAAAAAGCTCTGCGGGAAAATCAGCGCCGTTTATTGATTTCTTTGCCTGCTAGCTGCATGGTTTGGCCGTTTCCGGATAGATGTCACTAGTAGAACAGAATGGAAAGAAATTTAATTAAAAGCGAAGATATTTCTTTCTAATGTTAACAACCGCACGAGTTTATCGCTCGATATCATAAATAATGGACCCTGCCGCCTCCTTTAAGCAAGAAAAAGCTGTGGTTTGGACCTGAAAACATCTAATTTTTAATTAGATCATCTCATGGTGTGGCCGCCATCTAGCAGAATTTGCAGACATCTTGTCAACGGTTATTATTGCAACTATGATTTATGCTCACAATGAAAGAGTGGCGACAATTTTTGCTCATGAAAGCAGTCCGGAGATAATAACAAACTGGCACCATTACTCAATATACCTGTTTCTTTTGTGCGCGCAGAACTTTCTATGCCATTTCTGTTTGATTTATTGAAATCCTATCCCTAAGGAAAATCTTAGGAACCCTGTATATGATAGAGCCCTAACATTTCTCATATTTTTTCTTGAACTTGAACTTGTTACAGTTTTTCTATAATAACTTCGTACAAAAAAGAGATAGAAAACTAAAACCATCTTTATTTTGTAGATAAGGAACACATTTCGAGAAGGTAGTAAGAGTTTAAAAAAATATTTTGCATTACCTGCCTACAGGGTAGACTCAAAAATACACATCATATAAACAAAAAAGTTGTCTCATAACTTGCGATTATTCTACAGAAAACTGAAACTCCGTATTAAAAATTAGTTCGAACATATTTACTATTAGTCCGTCTAAATATGTTATGACGACTTATGCAGATTGGGTCGCATCAAAAACTTACAGGGTGACTTAAATATTTTTCGAAATATATCAAATAAGTACCGAAATGCTTATCCTTATATGTTAGAGCCTTAACGTTTCTTATGTATTTGACGAAAAAAATTGGGGGGTCATCGGTTTCGTTTTCGAGAAATAATTATTAAAAGGAGAAGCCATTGGAATCTTAATATTGGAACGATTTACAGTTTTTCTATTATAACTTCGCACAACAAAGAGATAGGAAGCTAAAACTAGTTTTATTTTGCAGATAATGAACAAGTTTTCAGCAGGAAGGGTGATTTTTATAAAATAATTGGCATTACCTATCTACATGGTGCTCTAAAAAAGTAAATTATATGATATGCAAATATACTACAATGTTTGTGATTTATTTATATTGTGTCGGTGACCCGTTGTCCGTTTACTCTGTAAACAACTGTGTAGAAAACTTAAAAAACAAGGACATCATAAAAACACTAATAACGTCACGGTTGCAACACGGTTATGAAATTTTAGAACCAGCCTGGGAGGTTGGTTCGGCCCTTTGGTTGTAAACATAACCCCTAAAATTTTGCAAAGTATAGATAGTCTTTTTTTGAGTAAAATCAAAGATATCTTCATAATATTTTAAATGACGTCATTGTTTTAGAACCGCTATCAAAATTTATGTCAAAATATTGTCAACCAGAACCAGGACCAATTCTTAAATCGAAAATCCTTAAAATGTAGGCAAATAGCTTGAATTATTTTAATAAGTACATAGCACAACGCGCCACAAAAACCCGTACAGCGTCACGTGACTTTTTTTATATACCATAAAAATGTAAAATTATCAGTGATTGATGTCATATATAGAAAAACTCTAAAACGTTCCATTATTAAAATTCCAGTGGCTCTCCTTTTAATAATTATTTCTCGAAAACAAAACCAATGACTCCCCAATTTTTTTCGTCAAATATATAAGAAAGGTTAAGGCTCTACAATATCTCAAATTTAGCTTTTGTAGGGCATCCCTATACTCGAAGTATATAAGGATAAGCATTACGGTACTTATTTAATATAGTTTGTAAAATATTTGAGTCACTCTGTAAGTTTTTGACGCGACCCAATCGGCATAAGTCGTCATAACATATTTAGACGGACTAATAGTAAATATGTTTGAACTAATTTTTAATACGGATTTTCAGCTTTCTGTAGAATAATCGCAAGTTCTGAGACAACTTTTCTGTTTATATATGTATTTTTGAGTCTACCCTGTAGGTAGGTAATGCAAAATATTTTTTTTTAACTCTCACTACCTTCTTGAAACGTATTCGTTATCTACAAAATAAAACTAGTTTTATTTTTCTATCTCTTTTTTTACGAAGTTATTATACAAAAACTGAAAATAGTTCTATTATCAAGATTCCAGTGACGCCCTTTCAATTAAATATTGCTCGAAAATGAGACCGATGACCTCCTAATTTTTTCTGGAAAAAATATCAGGAAGGTTAGGGCTCTAACATATCTCAAATTTAGCTCATCCGACGCATCCCGGTAAACAATGTATTTAGTGCCTCCTCCTTTGTTTTTCTAAGTATAATAGTAATACGTACAGAGTGATTAATTTTATTTAAGCACCCCCCCTTAACTAGATTATTATGGTATCTAGAAAGTAACAGAACTTTTTATAAGCTCTTAGATAGTCTATAAATTTATCTAGCATCCATATAATCCAGTTAAGAGGGGCGCTGAAATATAATGGATCACCTAAATATAAATATTCTTCTTCTTTTTTACTAGAGACAATGAGCTTCGGGTTAAAAATAAATATTTGTTTAATTTCTTTAATTGAAACTTCAAAAAACGGTTATCTCTTCTAATTTATCACTTGCAATGTGTAAATCGCCTTTATAACCAACAAAAATAATAAAACGAACATATTTTTATAAAAACACAAAATGTGAGAAAATATATTTAACGCAAATAATTTAATAGAAACGTAATAATGCCGAACCACAAAATTCAAGAACCCCAATCTGTCCGAAAATGATTTGAACCGATAGCCACGAATTCAATTGTTACGTTGCCAGGCTTACGGCAGGGAAGAGTCGAAGTAAGTTGTGATATTGTATTAATGTAGCCCCTTCACATATCAACCACCTCCTATCCCCAAATTTTTTCATAATACTAAAATCGGTTTACGGGAAGTGTGTCAAAAATTAATGAGATATGATAGACAGATTGTTAGACAGCCAGAAACTGTAATGTAATAACGAAAATAAAAAAATCCTCGTATCATCTTCCAAATAGAGAAACTTGTCAACGCCGCAATCCGAGGCCTACGGCGCTCTAGTGACGCATTCCCAATAGTGATTTGGTTGGATTGTGGTTCGGCTCATTTAAGGATCGGGCATATTACTTTCTATCAATTTGTGGTTCGGGTGTTTTATTATCTTCGATACTTTTGTAATTCTGATATTTTAAGGTTCCGGAAAATTATAGTCGATTAAATTATATTCGTGTCTTTTAATGATCGAGTAAATTAAAGTTCTATAAAATTATATTCGTATATATATATATATATATATATATATATATATATTATTTTCTGGGTAATTTACTGTCGTTCATATTTTTTGTGAGTTCCCTTATCTATCAAATTTAATGGTAGTCTTTGAAAGGCTAAATACTGCCGTCCTTAACTAAAAAGCAGTAAAAATACATTATTTCCCTATGGAGTTCCTGCTTTTTAGTTAAGGACGGCAATAAAGCCTCCGCTTTGTAGAAAATTCAAAATCATTAAAATGGAACACGGTTAGCCGGTGGCTACAATATCCACTCTTAATACTATTAAGACTTAATAAGGTAGCTAAATCCATACCAAATCCTATTACATATAGAGAGGCAGATACAGCTTTAAGTAAGTTGGTAAGATTATATTTTTTCTCGTACAACAATCAAAAAGCTGTCAAACTAGAACTTACTTAACTTTCCAAATAAATCCAATAAAAAATGGCTATGAAAAACAAAAATTGTGGCGTTTTGACAGCAGGGCGTCATAAATTATTTAGGTTTTATTATAATATAATAATACGAGTTAACTATTATTTCATTCAAATTGAAATATCTCGAAAACGGTTGCATGCAGATATATACTATATTGAATACAGAATACAGAACTTTATTGTTTCATAATACCTACAGGTACATAAACAGATGGGAGGGGATTTACAATGTAACAATATCTAATTATGTTATTGAATAGCCTATAATTTTTCTTTTTGTTTATTTAATATTATTTTCTATCAATTTATGGTTCGGGTGTTTTATTATTTTTGATACTTGTGTAATTCTGATATTTTAAGGTTCCGGAAAATTATAATCGGTTAAATTATATTCGTGTCTTTTAAGGAAGTTAAAGTTTTATTAAACTATATTCGTATCCATTATTTTCTGGGTAGTTTACTTTCGTTCATATTTCGTTTCGGATGTTTTATTTTCTGTTCAATTATGTTTCGGTGTTTGTAAATTTGGATTTTTTGTGAGTTCCCTTATCTATCAAATTTAATGGTAGTCTTTGAAAGGATAAACTGCCGTCCTTAACTAAAAAGCAGTAAAAATACATTATTTCCCTATGAAGTTACTGCTTTTTAGTTAAGGACGGCAATAAAGCCTCCGCTTTGTAGAAAATCCAAAAAAGTTATGATCGATATCCCGATCTTCCCTATAGTTCCATCCACGGTGAGCCGGTGGCTACAATATCCACTCTTAATACTATTAAGGCAAATCCTATTACATATACAGAGGCAGATCCAGCATGAAGTAAGTTGGTAACCCAACAAGCATTTGGACGTTATATTACGTTATGGTCACGTAGGGCAAGAAATACCTGACGTCGGCTCCGACGTCCATCAGTCTTCCTGAGGACTCGATTTAGCACCTAAGTGGGGAATCAAAATTCGAGTCGTTTCGACGTCGGGTGCTGCATAATGTTTTGGTCAAATATTACGTCAAATTACGTAGACCCACGACCCAAAGCTTTACTGTGCACACTAAGTTTAAACTTATTAGGTAAAAACTTTTATATGTCTAAACAAACACATCCCAATGAACTGTGGATGACAATAATTATTATCTTAGTTATTGTAGGTAACTGAAAAAAGTTAGTTTTTCACATTCTATGGATGCAAATCTTCCAACGAAGGTCAGTTTACTGATAAATATAATTAAAATAGACATTAAAGAAACCCACAAAAATAATTCAAAAATATTAAGAAATTAATTTTGAAAAAAATTAACCTAAAAATAAAATCTTTATAAGGAAGCCTTTTTCTTATAGTAAAACATTATAGGCATTTAAAAAATGCATTTTAGTTGCCAAAAAATGAGTTAATTTACATATCAAGCCTTTAAAATTAAAAAATAAAATGTACTGTTGTAATGGCGCATCGATGCTAAACTTTTAAAATGGCGTTTCGGGCGCCGACCAAATTTCTAATGATTATTTACCTATTCGGACAAGAACACCTCCTGCGACGTCGCCTTGTAGAACGACCCGACCTAGAATATTGTAGTATAATTGTAGGTCACGCACCCACGTCGGTGAACCTCGGAATAGTTACATTTAATAAATAAAAATTTGGGAACGTCAATTTTATTACAATTCTACTTTAAAACTAATACTAAATATAACGTCTCATGAATTGGACGTTATACCGGGTGTCCCGAGGTGAGTCGCCTATAAGATTATTTTGTAAACTATACAATAGAAACTTTTAAACTTTCTATTCTAATATAAGTCCATGTAAAGTATATTTATAAAATACTTTCATATTTGCAGTGTTGCCGTTTACAGAAAATCTTGGCAAATTACGTCGCCGAAATTAACGTTAATTTACGTCACTGATAAGTAGCGAGTATCACCAACATTTGGCTACGTCAGTTTTGGTAACTATCGACGTCACAACTGATGCACTAGTTGTTGGCGACGTCAGGTCTTAGTAAAAAATACCAACTGCCGACCTAAATTTGCGCCAAAACCGACGTCATTTTAGGTTGTAATTAGTCGGAAGTCAGAAAAATGCTGCTTGGGAAGTTTATATTTTGTCTTGTACAACAATCAAAAAGCTGTCAAACTAGGACTTACTTAACTTTCCAAATAAATCCAATAAAAAATGGCTGTGAAAAACAAAAATTGTGGCGTTTTGACAGCAGGGCGTCATAAATTATTAGGTATATTATTGCATTCAAATTGAAATATCTCGAAAACCGTTGCATGCAGACATATACTATATTGTTTCATAATACCTACAGGTACATAAACAGATGGGAGGGGATATACAATGTAACAATATCTAATTATGTTATTGAATAGCCTATAATTTTTTTTTGTATATTTAAGGAAGTAACAAAACAGAATCTATTTTTAAAGGAGAAAAAAGAAAAAACAAAATAAATTCCTTAATAATAATGAGATCCTTAGATATTTTTAGGGTATTTAGTAAGGTGTTTATTCATTTATAATAAATTACATTAGCTTAAAAATTTGAACCAGGTAATTATAAATTTTGTACCTTATTATTATGTCTGATGTCTGATTAAGTGTTAATGTTAAGTCTTGATTTATTTCTGATAAATATTTATCTCTGATAGGTCTGTATAAGGGGTAATCCAGAAAGATATGTTCTAATGACTCGTTCATTTGTAGATCACAAATTGTGCATTGGTCTAGTAGGTTCATTTTGTATGTGATGTTATTTATGGTTAGCTTAAATATACTTTCATTGTGAAGCCGAAGTTGGGCAATCGTTTTCTTTAGAGGGAGTGGGGGGGTATTTTTAACATTTAATGTAGTCAGTAATTTTTAATTTTATGGGATTACTGCTGAAAAAGTATTTGTAGTGGGGACTTCGAAATGAGTATTTTGTCCCAATCATAAGATTATAATTGTTTTTGAGTTGTCTGTAGAATGGTTTCTATTTGGTTTGGATTTAATGTTTTAAAATTTAAGTTTAGGTTGGAGTATTTTTTTACTATGAATTTTATTTGGGTGACCCAATTATACCTACCTATACTATACTGTATTGCATTTTTATAAAGCTAATTTTCTGGAGAATTCAACAGTGTGAAAATATATAAAAATAACTTTTTGGCATACCCTGTATACTATTTGAACTAAATAATTTTTATTAATGATTTTGAGGTCGCTATAAAATACCTTTTTACCCAGTTTTTGTTTGGTTCTTCTGTGGCTTTTAGAAAAAAGTTATCTCAGGGAACACCTATAACCGATCACCCTATACATATGTGTTATTGTAAAAAAAACTATTTTGCATTGGTCCATGCAACTTCAAAACTGAATATCTCAGAAACCAATCAATGGATTTTTGAAGTTTTTACGCGATTGTAAAGACATTCAAAAGACCTTCAAAATAAGGTATGCGACCCACTTACGCTATTCAAAAAATTTGTAAAGTTTACCCCCCAAAGGAGGTGAGTGTAACAAAAATTTCAGGAACGACAAAATGTATCCCCTTTGAATAAAAAATCAGACTCTACTTACGCGAATTTTGGGTGGGAAGTTTTAAAATGAACACCCTGTATATAACGTTTCTTACCTGTTGAAGCGATATTGATTACAGCTTTTTCAAAATACAAAAACAAGGGAAAAACTGAGGGAATAAATAGGAACTTTTTGACACGATTTTTTTACACTATATTTTTCAAACACTGCACACACACAACCCTAAATGATGATAATTTTCGCTATACAACTTATCGACATTTTGGCAAACAAAGATTTCCACCGAAGCCCGAACGATGAGAAACTGTTGATTCCGGTGAAAAATTGCTGGGAAAGCGTTTTGGACAAAACGCAGCTGCGCGAGGATATCGATTTCCTCATTATATTATTTCCCATAACGTTAATTTGAGAAATAATTTAATGTTTGTTTACTTAACTTTAAATGCTTGCGGGACATTATGGGCTGACTTTAATAAAGTCGCCACTATATTTGACAGTTACACACAAAGGTAAACAATAGGGACTTATCGGTACATAAAGTCGGCATAGCCTGACTCGGCACTATTTTGGAGAGTTCCACAGGAAGGTGTCATCTAAACATGCTCATATTATGTTATCCTTAAAGTTGACAAATTAAAGTTAATGTCATCCTTTATTAAAGGTAGACACAAACATTATGTTAAATAAACGTCATTTTGACAGGGGCGTGATCAAAAAAGCGCTGTCTGGATAGCCCAAACGTAGGTTTTGGATAGCCCTCAGCAACCAAGAAGAGAGCCGCGCAGTCCCATAACAGACGTGTAAGTGCCTAAAAATATGTACTAATTGTTTACCTCTGTGCGGAACTGTCAAAAATAGTGCTCACTTTCTTTCTCTTCTTGGGCTATCGAGCCAGAGCTTTTTTGATCGCGGCGCTATCAAAATAATGTTAACTTATTATAATGTTTGTGCCTAACTTTAATAAAGGACAGCATTAACTTTAATTTGTCAACTTTATGGATGGCACAATATGAACATATTTAGATGAAATGTTTACATGGTAAAAATGTCAGAAACCTTTTAACCTTTGTGCGGAACTGTCAAAAATAATACTGAGTCAGGTTATGACGACTTTATGCACCGATAAGTCCCTAATAGCTCGGAATATACTTACTTAATTACAAAAATGAGCTCGTGAAATTTACAAGAAAACTCAAGGGTCGTTTTCCACTTGGTATTACTCAAAGATATGCGTCGGGGCTGTAACACTCCATCAACAAATTGGGCTTCGCAGGTGTTCTCAAAAATATACCCTAAAACTTAGAAAACCCTAAAGGCGCAATTACACAGACGAACATGCTCAAATAAAAGCTCGTGCAAAAGATCTAAAATTTTTTGCGTGAACATTTTTGTGAGCTTTTCTTTGATCATTTTGTTCGGGTAAATTTTTGAGCAAATTATTGCTATCTATTTTGGACACATATTTTTAAAGATGATAATAAATAAAATTTCACATCAGTGATCAGTGATCTCAATTTTTTAAAAACCAACTTTTATTTAAAATTTTTGTGAAAAAAAGCCGACAACAAGCGAAACATTATTATCTACTATCAGTTTTGTCACATGGATTAGGGTCACTTATAACATTTTTTTCTTAGGGTTTTTTCCCGGATTTTTTTGCCCGGGAGTTTTTTTTTGGGATTTTCTTGCGAGTTTTTTTTTATTTCCAAGGGTTTTTTCCTAAAGTCAAAAAAAAACCCAGGAAAATTTTTCTTTTCAAAAAAAATTTTGAGTTTTTCAAATATCGGCAAAAAACTCAAAAATTGTACTTTTAAGCGGTAATCCGCTCCTCACGACTATAAGGAGTGGTGGGGAGGGGGATTTTTTTTAAACATATTTTTGTAACTTTACTTTACCTTTAGCTTTTATTGTTGTTTTTTAATTCCTCACACCAGATTTACCTAGTTAGTTTAAGGTCCCAAGGGTTGCTTAAAAAAGCAAAAGGTTCATGAAAATGCTAAAGATATAGATATTTACTGTCAATGTAATGTAATAATCAAGGTCGATTACTGACACTGAACCAACAATATGCAAAGGGCAACATTGCGATTCAAAAGGGTGGCCGGCCTACTACCTGCGAAATCCAAAACACGGGATGATAGATCGGCGACACAGTCTACCAACACCGTTCTTAACTAAAAAGCCTGTTAACTCCTACCGCCTCAATGCCCTTTAGCCTAATGTGGCTGCCATTTTTCTAACCAAATTGACAAGTAAAACATGGATTTTCTGTCAGTTTGGTGTCAATATGGCACCGATCATAGGCCAAAGGATACTAAAACGAAAATGAGTTAACTGGCTTTTTAGTTGAGACTACTAAATTACTGCTAAATTATATTTTTTAGACAAGGGCCGAGTTCGTAGGGTTGTAAAAGTGGGTAATAAACGGGTATTATTTAAACCAGCACGTTCGGTTTGTTCATATATTTAAGATTTAATAAAATATATACAGGTTTTTTAATTTGACTTAATTATTATTGTAAAAGACTAAACTAGGAAGTAAAATAAAGGGATATTCTTTTAAACGTAAATTTTTATCATTATATTTTACAGGCAACAGCAATAAATAAGTGCCAATTATTATTTTTTTTATTCTCGTTTTTTTTTTACAACCCCATAAAAGTTACAAGTATACTGGCATATCCCCTATAAAAACCAGATCAATCGAAGTTGCTTATGAGGTAAAATGTGAATTTCGGCATCAAATCGTTTTTCCGTCGGAAAGCACTTGATTAAAAATACCTTATTTCAAAACTTTGTTTTTCTATTTTCAGTTAAGTTCAATGAATTCCGATAACAATATATATTTTGAATTTGTAAAGAAATTTTTATGCCCCCAATTCTTCGTGTGTTTTTTTGTACGAGATTTTGCACGAACATTTCTTTGAACATTTTGCTCAAGAGGCTCGTTTAAATGTTTGTCGGCATTTCAACATCAAAGGAAAGTTTGTCTGTGTAAATGCGCCTTAAGACTAGCCACAGACACGCGTTTCGAACTTATTTTGATCTCTTGAGTGTGACACAAGTCAGGTTATCTATGGACTAAAATGCCTGGCCAGCTATTTGTAAAAACAAAAATCAACTATCCAGGGGGTATTTTTTTTATATATATTTTTTTTTGTTGAAACACTATATATTTTTTTTTGTTAAAACACTTGTATTTTAGGAAAAAGCCAATTTCTTTTTTCACTCAAAAATCTTTTTTGTTTAAACATTTTTTTTTTAAATATTTGTCAAAATATTGTAAACTTTCTCCCTATTGTAGATAACCCCAAATTGTTATTGTTTCTGAGTTCTGATGTACCCCAGAAAACCTAGCTAGGTAAACTGGTGCTTCCTTTGATACATAGCTTATTGTTGTTAGTCGAAATACTGAAAAATTTAAGCTAAAAAAAATCGTACAAAATTCAAAACTGATTTCACTTTTAGACTGTGACTTTGACAGCCGGTAGCTCCTAATATTATATTGTACACCAAGGAACTAAAGTGTAACTTTTAATCCCGAGCCGAAAAGTTTGTAGCCAGACCGAATGGAGGGATACAATTGATCCATGGAAAAAAAGACACTTTAGTCCAGTTATTATTTTTCGCACTTCTGTATTATTTTTTACAAAAAAATATTACGGAAAAAAATCAAAAAATTTAAGGCACTCTATCAAAAACAGTGTCAAAATAATGTCGGGTGCACGGTGTGCCGGGCCTGAATGGGCTGTAGGACAAATGAAAATGCCACCAAAATTCGTTGTGATAATTGTTAAGGACCATTCCGTAAGCTCGAAACTGGATTCCATGAAATCCAAGCTGATCCCTTTTTTGAAATTTTGCAAAAAATATTACTTTTTTGAGAAAAAAAATTATAAAATATCGGAAGTTGATAAAATTATTCTAAAATATTTAAAAATTGATACCATGGACATTGAAATAGGTTCTGGGAACCGTAAACATTTATTTGAGATAATTTAGAAAACTAAGATAACTAAAGATAGAAAATAGGTTCTGGGAACCATAAACAGTTATTTGAGATAATTTAGAAAACTGAGATAACTAAAGATTTTTATTTGGTAATATAAGCTTAAAAAATTAGCAACTAGGTACTATAATCCTCAGCTTTCGACAATTAACAAAAAATATAACTTTCACTTGATAGTTTAACTTCAACATATAAGAAACCATTTTAAGCAATTAAATATTTTTTGAAGAAAATTCTACCACAGCAAGGTAAAGATTTCTAGCATACGTTTGATTTTCAATGGAATTAATTTTGTATTTTGACCAGTACTTCAAAAACTCCCGGTGAACCGATTGACCGGCCTGTTCCGACCAGGTACCCAATCCACAATCTAGATAATCCAAACTGTCGGCCAAGTGATGAAAAAGAACAACTAGTCTGGTAAAATAAGAATAAAATAATGGATTTCCCACTTACAGTTTGAAATAGAACGTTGTACGATACACGGACATGAAATTTCATTGAAGTACTCGTCTATAAATTCTGAACTTGGCTCCTTCGTCGCCTTGTTCGTAAACATCTAGACTTGTACTTTAATAGAGCATTTCCCGGCCTTGCAACTGAGCTACCGAGAAACTGGAGTTTTAACTGGCTATTTGGAAATCCTTTCGTCTATGACTAACAATGTGAATTTGCATTAATATATAGTGTACATGTTTAACCTGCCAAAATTGGTTATAAAAATGACAGCAACAGTTGGTTAAAGAGCACTGAAGCGGTAGAAGTTAACTGGCTTTTTAGTTGAGACGGTGTTGATCGGCCCAATACCGTTCTATTGGCCCAACACCGTACTCAACTAAAAAGCCAGTTAACTCATTTTCGTTTTAGTATCCTTTGGCCTATGATGGGTGCCATATTGACACCAAACTGACAGAAAATCCATGTTTTACTTGTCGATTTGGTTATAAAAATGGCAGCCACAATAGGCTAAAGGGCACTGAGGCGGTAGGAGTTAACAGGCTTTTTAGTTGAGAATGGAGAATCGGCCTATATGTGCAGAAGGTGGGGCGATGCCTCCGATATTTAATAGGCCTTGCATCTACTCGCGTTTTAGTAAGCTTTGAACGTATGTGGCAGCCTTTTTGACAATTAACTAATGTAATAATTAATAAACAAAATTAATATAAATAACCACCAAACCAAATCATAGCAACAAACACATTGAAATTTCAATTTTTTTCTGTTAACTGTCAGTCAGTTTGACTTCTCAAATACTTTTTATGTCAAAATTTTTCGTGGAGCCATGATTTATTAATTCAACATATTCGCATTATTTTTCTAATGAAGTAATTTAGGTCTCAAAATTTCCAGTGAACAATGGAAGAAATTTTGAAAAATGAATTGGCGTTTTATACAAAACTGGGCAAACCACTTCTTCTGAATCTTCCACGGTCAAAAGGTAGGATTTTCTTCCATTGCCATTTAAACTAAGTAGTCGCAGAGATCTCTTATCCAACGTAGTCGTAAGCTGGGTTTATGCAGGAAAAAATAAAACTAAATTAAAAATAAAATTAATTTAAAAATAAAATTAAAAATAAAATTATCCATCGTATATTACTTTTAATCAGAAAAATTACAACAATAAAGTAAAAAATTAAAAATATAATCAATAAGTATATACAAACCCACTCTCACACGCACACAAAATTAAAGGCAGAAAATTTCTTTCATCCCTGCCTCCTCCCGGATGGTGCCCATCACCGAAACTGCATTACCTCTCGGGATCGCGAGATCTATATATACTCTGGGTAAGATATTTTGGAGGCTATGTCTAAGATCAGTCTCTTAAGGCTGGTTCATGGTTAAATTCCTTTTACTGTAACTTTACCCTTTTCTTTTTCCTTAAGTAAATAGCTGATTCATACTAGAATTCCTTTTCCTTAGCTTTAGTCGTTAAGGCTGACAATAATGGCTTTTGTTTACAAAATTTGGGGTTCATTTTGTTCTACAAATGTGGAAACTCTTTCACCAAATCTATTAAATTATTAATATCCGTTTCTGTAATAACTACTGCTTCAAATAATTAAAAAAAAAACAATCAATTTTGAGGTTAAAAAACCACCAACCAATATTTTGTTTGCGCAACGCGATTTTTCCGCTTCTTTTTTTCGTAAAAGTTAAATATTGGCCAACTTTCAAGGTAATTTCTTAAGGCTTAAGGAAAAAGATACGGAAAAGGGACAAGCATGAACACCCTAATCTGAAAATATGATATTTAAGCCTTTAGCCTCATCACCCCAAAGTCCATAAGTCCCGACTGCAAAGGGCACAAAAATAAAGCGATCTAATAGTTCGCCATACTTTTTACGTTTTTTGTTCTCCAAAAGAATAGAAGCTGCACCAGATGATTTTGAAGTTAAATTAATTTTAAAATAAAAATAAAATCGATGTTAAAACAAAATTAAAAATAAGAAATGTTGATGGTTTATACAGGAAACAAAATTAAAATAAGAATATTATTGAATCAATTAGCAGACAACTTTTGCGCATATGTATTTGACATTTTTGCCGATTTCCTTTGTTTTTATTTAAAATTTTTATTTTTTTTGCTAAAAATTTACAAAAATGCATCAGTTCTTAGCACCAGGGCTGTATCCTACCAGAAGCTAATGGTTGACCAAGTACCATAACTACCTTAATCAGCAGAATTAGTGTCAAAACATTTTATTATACGAAAATACACTACCCAATTTTTTTACGACCAAAATTATAAATCTCCTTTTATATTTAAAAATAAACAAATAGAAATCAGAAGTGAGGTTATATGTAAAAAAATCAAAGTTTCCTGATATGTGCACATCCGTTTTCAGATAAAATTAAGTTATAATGTTAAGGATATAGTTTCTC
The DNA here is from genome assembly GCA_963921995.1 of Oxystoma pomonae. Taxonomy (NCBI): domain Eukaryota; kingdom Metazoa; phylum Arthropoda; class Insecta; order Coleoptera; family Brentidae; genus Oxystoma; species Oxystoma pomonae. The sequence continues at coordinate 86,762,854 of OY998168.1, read as the reverse complement.
CCCAGATTTTAAGTAAAAAAAGTACAACTGGCAACGCCTTGTTCTTTAATTTTTTAATCTTTTGCCAGAGTGCACAGGGAAAACTAAACACCAGAATTAGCTGAAATTTTGCAGGGGTTAACATTTTTAAATGCTTAACAAAAATATCTGAAGGATTTTTCAAAATTTTCAATTATTTTTTTTGGAAAATAAAAGCTCTGGTGCTGCAAAAAAAATAGAGAAATACTCACAATTTTCTCTGGATTACATTTTTCCCTTTTATATTTCCTTGCTTTAGCGAAAATAAAAACTAAGTTTCCTTTTTTCTAAAAGCCTGTGCACTCCGGAAAAGAAAACCGATAAATCAATCACACTTCATTGAATTTGGGAGACACACGCAGTTCAAGTGTTGGCCGATAGACCGCAGAATTTATACGATTCCATGGTAACCGCAAGTGTTTTGTCAACAAACTTTAAATCGGGCCGCAGTGGGACAGAAGAGTATTTTTACGTTTTCTGACAGAAAACCATTCGAGGTTATGTTTATGTTTAAAAAATGTGTTTTCAAAAACATTGTTTTAAAACAAATATGAAACTACTCCGCGTGTGCGGTCGACCGCCGAAAAAGGCCTAGGGCTGCGTCGAGTCTATCAAAGAACCCAGAGAACTTTACTGGCTCGGTGGGATTACTAGGAATTCGCATAGAAACATTCGGCGCCCATAACCCCCTCATAATTTTGTTTTTATTTTGATTCAACCACTTTTTCTAAATTTAAATTATTGCAGCATAGTTATGTGCAATTGTACTAGTGAAATCTTGGAGAGCAAAGGATAGATTTTAGAACCTCAGTTTCAAAAACACACGGATACTTGAGTACTAACAAAACAGGTCAGTATAGCTCCATTCAGAGGTTGGAAAGACTCTTGCTAGTCGTTGCCGTTCCTGTTTGAATTAGAATACGATTATTTCGTCTAGCGCCAATAGCCGATTTTCAAATCTGCATGCTTTTAAGTTAACCTGTTGTCGATATCAGCTAGCGGGAGTGTTTCCAATTCAATTATATATGCACCTGTAAATGCAACCTTAAACATTACACCCAGTTACTTAAATACGCGTTTTCTTTTATTTTAGTATTTTACTTGCTTTTTTAGCGGCGCAGAACGCGAAAAGTCAAAATAAGTAACCTAACCCCAAATTTGTGACCCCGGTGCTAAAAAATGTCTGGTGTCCCACTGTGGATAAACATAAATAAAGTCTCCGCGTTGCCATGGAAAATAAATCCAATGACGTAAGATTTTGCAAAAAAATCAGTTCGCCATAGTTAAATTGATTTCCCGTACAGTGTTGCTAAAAACAATTCCCCAGATTGTAACTACGACCTTAAGGAAAGTTTGGTTTGAAGGCTAACATATACATTTTAAGCCGAATTATACCGCAATTCATAAGATATGTTTAGTAAGGCCTTTTTTTTTAAAACTTAAATTAACTTAAATTCTAGGCCATTTTTTGCTTCTATTGGGTATTCCAGCGCGTTGCATTTTTTTCAGTCAATCCATAGAAACGTATGGTTTCTCACTTTTAAGTTGATTCAGGGAAATTACTGCTCCCTTAAATCAAGAAAAAGCCTTTTACATACAAGTTTCAAACTAATTTTAAATAATCAAATGAAAACAAAGGTTTCTTACATACACCCATCTGGTTTACTAAGGCGTTTGCACAAAGGCGATTAACTACGCGCCTAGGTTAAAAATGACGAAGTATGAACTTTTGCGGTAACTGGTAGCGCGCGGTATCTTAAAAAGCAGTTTTTCACGATATAAATCTTGCGCGGTTATTTTTCAATCAAGCAAGCAATTATATTCACAAACCGCGCAAACGTGACCATCTTCGCCTAAATAATATATGATTCAGCGCAAATTAAAGAATAGCGCATGTAAAAAATACTACTACCATTTTTGGGTTGTTGGGAAATTGCCGAAGGGTGACTCGGTCGTCATTTTGTGTACACCAAAAGGCATTACCAGATTTTTTTGGTAAAAATACCTCAGAATGCCACACATTGCCTTAAAATGCATCGGCGCGGCGTGTACACCAAAGTGCATTACCGAGTCACCCGGAATTTACTTATTTTTTTTTTGGTGGTCTTGCGCAGTTTTGTGATTTGTACAGTGATGTCATATTACGTGCTGGTAAAAGTCTTCAACGGTCAATTCTTGTGCTTTAAGTTCCGGAAGAGTAACGTGTAATTTTAGCAATTTAATTAATTTTTTTATGAAAATTCAGAGATTTTTTGCAGTAGCTGGGAAGAGGGAGAACAATTGCCCGCACTCTCTTTTCTTCCTGCATTTCTCCCAGACCTTGCCTTACGCCTAAAGTCTACATTGCAATCTCTTGGTGGAGCCCATAAATTAGGTAACGGCGCGGGGGAGTAAGTAAAAGTGTTACGAGGGGGGAGGAGAAATTTCCCAACTGCTTTTCGTTACCATTTGTAACTGAAAATTATAAATAAAATAACTTATTATTTCAACATTAAAAATATTTGTTACCTTATTTAAAGAAAGGAGGAGGGGGGGGGAGAAGGAAGGTATAGAAATTGGTGGTTCACGCGTTTACAGATGTAGAGGGCTTTCTTTTACTTCAGAAGGTACGATTCTCGTTGAAAATGAGCAAAACGTCAGTTAAGTGTTTTGACACTTTTTAATCGATAAAAATACAGGAACTAAAAATTTTAATTTCACTTTATCATCATATCATATATTGACGATTGACCTCTGCAAATTTAGGGATAAAAAGCGATAAAAAAATATACGTAAGTCTACTATACGGGGATAAACCCACCGTCAATTTCCTTTTTTCCATTTTTTTTTTACGAAATTTTTGGAAAACCTGTGTTTTTCCTTGCGAAATAATTTATATAATAATTATAGTAAATTCAAAATTCCAACAAGTTTTACTCAAATTTGAAGAAAAAACTCGTAAAATTAGATTAAAAACCACATGCGTCCCATAGTCCTAAACCTTAATGTCTATATGCACCATTTTACACTCTAATCGGGGTTAGCTAATCGGAATTAACTTGCTAATCACGGTTAAACAATCATACCTATGTACCAAGGTTTTTTATCAATAATTACCTAACCAGGGTTAAGTAATTGAAATTTATGCTGGTATGCACCATCATACAATTTCTATTTTCTCTTTAACTAACATTTTTGTTATGTACCAAGCATTTTTTTTACCTAACCAGCAACTAACTTTAATTAATTTAAATGACCTAGAATTTAGGGCAAGATAACCGCGGTTAGCTAACAAGTGAGGTTATCTTTGTGATGTTTATGTCATGTTTCATCCTTTTTGTCATTTTTGAAGTTTTTCGATTGTGTTTTATGAAGAAAAAATTGAAAAATATAATAATCAAATAAATACTTGGCACGTATTAAAGGATCTGTATGCCCAGCCTGCGGGAAGAATCGTTAGCGCATCACCTAATGGAAGAGGTTGAGGCAGATAATATGGGACTGACACACCATACACGATGAGCTACTCAGTAAAATAGCCGACATACTGAACTTTGCAACGAAAACAGAAAGAATATAGTGGTTCAAGCAGCAGGAGTTGATGCACCAGTAGATGTCTTATTTACTTTTTTAAAAACTTTAAATGAAATAACTGTGAAACCTTTTATTAAATAAGAAAATTTATTTGGTATTTTAAAAACCAAATTGCAACTAGTGCTATCCTCAAAATAAAAAAGTAGGTTTAAATTTTTTTAAAAAATCTGTAAGATGTTAGTTTTTTTACTTTGTTTTGGGGTCAACTGTGCTGGACTTTCTTTCATCCTAAGTACACTTTATTTATTTATTACTTGAGACTGACCTAAAACTCTAAGAAACACAAGATAAATGAGGTTTATATGCGTCTGATAAGAGTAAATAAATATTATAATGTTCAAGATCCGAAAATTAGTTGCACCGGGATAATCTGTATGAATCTCCTGATTCTCTTTGAACATTTGTAGGGCATAATAGTGGTATTTTCTCTTCGCAAATACTGCCTTTGCAAAAAATCGAGAAAAAAATTCAATAAAGAAAATGAAATATAAACGCCAAAAAATTTTGACACCAGTCGATGTCACCAACGGCTGAATGTAAAACACAAAAAAAACCAAAGAAACGCTGAGTTCAAAGCTCTTTTTCTTAATTCCAATTACTTAACCCTGGTTAGGTAACTATTGATAAAAAACATTGGTGCAGAGGTGTGAATGTTTAACCGTGATTAGCAAGTTAATTCCGATTAGCTAAACCTAATTAGAGTGTAAAATGGTGCATATAGACATTAGAAAAAGAGCATTGAACGCAGCGTTTTTTGGATTTTTTTATGTTTTCCATTTAACCATTGGTTACATCGACTGATGTAAAAATTTTTTGGCGTTTATATTTCATTTTCTTTATTGAATTTTGAAATATTTGCGAAGAGAAAAGATCACTATAAAGTCCTAAAAATCTTCAAAGACAATCATGAGATTCATACAGATTATCCCGGTGCAAGTAATGTCCAGATCTTGAATATTATAATATTTGTTTACTTTTATCAGACGCAAATAAACCTCATTTATCTCGTATTTCTGGGCATATAGATCCTTTAATATGTGCCAAGTATTAAACATGACATAAACATCACAAAGATAACCTCACTTGTTAGCTAACCACGGTTATCTTGCCCTAAATTCTAGATCATCGGGCAATCAAAGTTAACTGCTGGTTAGGTAAAAAAAATGCTTGGTGCATAACAAAAATGTTAGTTAACCGCGGCTAAAGTGTTTATCAGAGAAAATGTATGATGGTGCATACCAGCATAACACATCTTAGTAAGTATCGCCTTAAAATTTGACCATCTTTTAATTTTATTTTCTTAGATTTCATTATAGCTGTATAAACGCTTACAGGTGGTCCTACAAGTTTAACTCTAAGTTCGTTTTATTTTTTTTAAAGCCGCAATCTCTCATGTTTTAGATCGAATATTGGCAGCAGCTTGGATTAAAAAATTTTGGGATGAAAGTGCGGGCACAGAAAAATTAAGAACTAGCTATCTAAAACTATTACTTTTTTGCTTGCAAAGAAGAAGGTTGGTCGGAATTTTTGCCGACGATCCTATAAATTATGAACAGCTTGAAGAATTTCCACTCGATTATGATGTAAATACCAAAAACTTCTCTTTTTTAAATCTTTCTAAAATTTACGTTATCCTCTCTTATTCTTGTTTAGCTAAACGAATTGGCTAAAAATCTCATAGAACAGGAGCAAGAAGACAAAAAAGGAAAATATCGAAAAGAAATGATGGGTGATATGGAAGTGTTTCCTGCTTTTACAACTGACTGTTCTCCAGGTAGTATTGTATATCATGTATTTTCCACCATAAATAAAATAATTCTCTACGTTTAAATGACGTTTAAAAATAATTAAGTACCTACTTACCTATTAGATTCGAATCCTATTTTAGATTTGACGGAGTATGTTGCTGCTCAAGATATTCCAAATTTTGGAGTACATTGCTACTATGCAATATCAAAAGAACCTATCAACAAGTGGCAGCAGCATGAAAAAGCTATTTTCCCCAAAGGTAATATCTTATATCTAATGTTTCACCAATTTTTTAAATTCCATAAGTAGGAAATAGTGTCTTTAATTAATATATTTTAGGAACCAAGAGTGCAATAGATATAAGTCAATCACCTATAGGTATAGCTCAAACGTTATCAGAATCCAGAACTGCTCCATCGCCTAAAGCAAAGTCTCCGGAAAGATCACAATCGCCTCCTGTAGAAGCGGAACCGCAGGTTTGTGTGATAATAATTTCTTTTTTTATGATAAGATTTGGCTTAATCTTTTAAGGTAATTTTTCCTTAATATTTTGTGTACTAATTGTACGTAGATTTTATTACCTGCTACTTTTTAGGGTGAGCCCGCGACCGATGTTGCAGGAAAATCTCCTTCGCCAGCCAAAAGAAGAAAGACAAGTCCGAAAAAGTTGGGCAAGACTCCCCCAACACAACCTATTGGCGTGGTGAAAACGCCTGAAGAAAGGTTAGGACCAATAATCATCTTTGGCCACCACCCAAAACCTTCCATTTTTATAGTTGTCGGTTCTGCATTCACTGCCTTAACAAACATATTTATCGTTTATGAACACCAATCGACTGAACTTATAGTATTTCTTGTGTGGTTGTCTATAAAAGTCTCAATAAACTATCTGCTTATAGATTAACACCTACATGGGGCACCAACCTATTAGAAGTCAGAGAAACCGTCACCGTTGGTGAAGAAAAAAGAGAAACTACCGATACGTTGTGGTTAGATGATGAAGAACTTGACGAAGTATGTTTTTTACTCTAGTTTTAGATATCAAATAGCTTTCGTGCACTAAAAAAAAAATAAGGAATTTACCAGTTTAACTTTCTTAGGATTTTGACCTTTTGGACTCCAGCATGCCAGATTTCTTAGGAGGAGACGATTATGAGAATATAGAAAATATGGATCCTGAAACGATCGAAGAAATGAGGCAAACTTTGACAGAATGGAAGAAAGAAACAATAGAAAAAAAGAAATCCAAATTAAGAAAACCAGGAACAGGTAAACTCAACTAAATTATAATGTGTGGTTGTTTAAAATAGACAATGTTCTGTAGATAGATGTTTCTTGGAATAAAATAATAGGTAGGGTAAATGCAAAGAGCAATAAAATAAATAGCAGTCAACTCTTATGAGCTAAGGATAAACGGAGAAAAATTTTGGTTAAAGAAAAGGACACAATAAAACAAAACAGTTATCCGTGAGGATCTACTTAGAGGTATATTTATTCATTTAGGTATTCCTAGAGCAGGAGGTATTCCTAGACCAGGGAGAGCCAGCGGTGCTAGCGGCATTCCCAAAGCTGGAGGTAAAGGACCATCGGGTGAAAGCACGAGGATTGGTGGTACGACAAGATCCGAGAAGACCAAAAGGTAAGCATAATATTTTCTGTTACTGTTAATATGATATAAATATTTCTTTAGTTTTTTTAGAGTTTTAACCTTACATTGTCTTTATTTTTTCAAACAATGTTTTGATTGCTTATATAGGGTGTTCCAAATTCGATACTCACCATGGGGATCTCCTAAACGGTGGGAGATATGAAAAGGATTAAATTAGGGCAAAGTTGCGCAATTTGACGTTTTGCTCAAAACCAAAAAAAAAAGTTTACAAATTCCAGGTGGTTCCGGAAATAGGCGAAAAAAAACGAAATCTTTATTTTTAGTTTTTATTTTTTTGCGGCCTTATTCTTAAAGCTGTGAAAAAACGCTTAAAGCTTTTTTAAGATTTACCCAACAAGAGGTCCGTTTTCGAGATTTGACATTTCATTGTGACAGGAGCACTATCAAGTTAATTTTTTCCTACAGACACATGCTTTTTTCTCCTGCCGTTTGGTTTATAAACGATGACAGATATTTTACAACCTCATTTTGACAAGTACCTGACGTTTTGACTTAATTGACCATTATCAGCTAAAATTCAAAGATTAAAAAACAAAGAAAAAAAAGTATAAAAAAAAAATGTCAAGATAAAATGTTAAAAAGAGTACTGCAATCGGGTTTCCAAAATATCTTGAGTAGGTTAAAAGCAAAAGTTTGGGCTGATGATGGTCAATAAACCCAAAACGTTAGGTGACTTGTCAAAATAACTTGCAAAATGTTATCTGTCATCCTTTATGAACCCAACGGCAAGAGAAAAAAATGATGTGTCCATAAGAAAAAAACTTGACAGTGCTCCTGTCACACTGAAATTTCAAGTCTCAAAAACGGCCCTCTCATTAGTGCCCTAAAAAGTGCCTGTAAAAAGTTTGAAGCGTTTTTTGACATCTTTAAGAATAAGGGCCCAGAAAAATAAAAAATTAAAAATGAAGATTTCGGTTCTTTCCGCATATCTCCGGAACTATCAGGAATATGTAAACCATTTTTAAGTTTTGACCAAATCATCAAATTGCGCAACTTTGCCCTTATTTAAACCTTTTCGTATCTCCTACCGTTTAGGAGATCCCCATGGTGAGCATCGAATTTGAAACACCCTGTATATTTGCAATAGTTAACAGGTGAATACTATAAAAAAATAAGGTTTTCTAAAAAATAATCTGTATTCAGTGTTCAGTTTTGTTGGTTCCGCTGTTCTAAAGTTGCAATATGTTTCCCCATGAAAAGTATATGTTTGTTCGTTCAGAAAATACACTCTGGTTCCTCTACGAACACCGCTTCTTCGGACTTTCATTTGACGACTGCATTTGCTTCTTCCCATTCCTATGGTGTTGATTGATGCATATTAAAATCATCGAGTCCAGAACAGGCAGTTCAACGTCATCCTCGACGGGAAGAAGAACCCAAAGAAAGGGCCTGGCTCAGTATTTTGTCCCCTGTCCTTTTTAACTTATACACTAACGACCAACCACTCCCTGATTATACGAAGCACTTTCTATACGCGGATAATTTGGCTATCACAGCACAGAGGTAGCTACTCAGAAAACCCCCTTAGCCAAACCCATCCAAAACCCAAGTCAGCCCTTTCCACCTTCGGTCTCGACAGGCAACCGACAGCTTCATGTCCTCTGGAACATAAAAACAAACCAACTTAAGTGGGCGTGACGCTGAACACTAACCTACAGACATCACTGTTATAAAACCCACCAGAAAGTAGCCACCAGAAATAACATCCTACGAAAACTAGCAAACAGCAAGTGGGAGGCCAAACCTGCCGTACTTAAGACAACTGCACAAACACTCTGCTTTTCTACGGCAGAAAACGCCTGCCCAGGTTGGTCCAGGTCGGCTCATGCGAGGAAAGTGGATATAAGCCCCAATGAAACATGGCGATTAACCATAGGCTGCATGAAGCCCACCTCGTCACCCAAACTATATAGCGCTGCTGGCTTCGCTAACCCAAGTGCACGAAGAACATCGCATGAATTCACAGAAAGACTGCCACCCCCTGTATGGTGGTGTATGTGACCCAGGATGACTTAAATCCCGCAAAAGGTCCCTAAATATAGCCCTTGAAGAACCACCAACAGATTATCCACCAAAAAATGAATTGTCTGGCGGCTCCACAACAGACTGGAAAACGTGGAGAACCCTGAATCGCATTAGAATGGGAGTGGCCCCGATGAAGACAAATTTAATAAGATGGGGCCACGGAAGCGCAGAAGAAAACAGATGCGATTGCGGCGCAATTCAAGACATCTACTACTCTACCCAATGGCTGCTACCTCGACGACCTATTGCTGGGCATATAAGAAGCTTTGGACGTGACCAGCTAGATTGATTTTGATCCAGTGTTACCCCCTTTAAGTTTTACGTCTGGGTTCTTTAAGGCAAACTTTCATTGCTCGGCTTGTTTCGACGATGTATATATCCCCTCAGTCGCTCGGTACCTGGTACATGCAGTTCTTGGGGTCATATGTTCTTGTCGTTTAGTAGCTAGGAAATTGACTTTTTATTGTTGTGGTCGTTTTAAGGACAGTTTAAGGATGGTTTTGGTAAGGGCATAAAACTGGATAAATAGTAGCACAACATTGCTGGAACAATTAACACCACATGGAATTAAGAACGATAGTTCAAAGAAGCAGTTTTCATAAAAAAAGGATCATTATTAAGGACACTGAAGCTACTTTTTTAGATTTTTCGCTTAAGGTCTCTTTTTAAAATAAAAACCAGTGAGTAAATTCCCAAAAAAATAATAGACACTTTCAGTGGGATTTACTAGAATGGTTTAGTCTATTTTAAAGCGGTCCCAAGTTTAAGTGAAATTTTTGATTTTCAGCATTTTAAACGAACCCTCCTGGACGTAGTTTGATTTATAAGAAGAATTTTAATAAATTTGTTTATTGAATAATTATCTTAACACAATCTTTTGTTGGATTTAAGAAGAAAGTTTCAATTTAGAAGAAAAGAAAATTAAAAATTTAACCCCGCGCATGATTTAAATAGTAAACACTCTGTAGAAAAAATTAAAATTGGGGTTATACGTCACTCTAATTAAAACTTACCCTTGATAATTAATTTTTCCTACGATTTAAATAGGTAATAATAAAATAAGAAGTAGATTAATTTGGTATTTATATAAAAGGTGTTTTTATTTATGAAATGTATTAAAAAACTTAAATGCAAGTTTTTTTTACATTTCTGTCACTGTCGAAATGTCAGTTTAAAAATATATGCGCTGCGTTCAATTACAAACAGCGAGTTCGGATCTTTTACCTCTGCTTGCACCTTGGCTTGTACCAATCTCTACTGATGAAAGCTACAGCTTTAAAATGAGTGGGCTTTGAGTAAGGAAAGTTTTTTTTGCTGCGCTTTTAGATAACCTCAATGTTTTACTTTCAGTTTGTAAATAAATTAATATAGTTGTTTTGGATTTTTTTGTTTGATATATTTTTCGTGCGTAATCAGTTACCTTCACTTGTGTTTTTTTTGCCTCGTAGTGCCCTTATAAATATATTTTTTGTGCTAAAAACGGGTTCAAAATATGGCGTTTTATTGGGTAATGAACAATTTAGGATATTAAATAAGGTAAATTCATCCTTGTAAAAATGGTTACTTAGAGAAATTATAAACGAACTTATTACCAAATGCCACAAAACAATCCTTTCTGGGAGCTATAAATTTAAACCACCCCCCTGAGACGGTCTACAAAATCACCAACTTTATAACCTCGAACACAAATAATGAAGCTATTATGTGCCAAATTTCTGACGTATTCACCATTTTCCATTTTAAAACTTGTCAAAAAAAATTAGTTTTAGGGCATTTTCTTCTAAAATATGGTGTATTTTGAGGAAAAAAGCAGTTTTTCAGTGGTATTTTGCAATAACAATACAAAATAATCAATAACTTTGTGTCATTTCTGAATGGATAAGTGTTTTTTGAAAATTGGTTTTAAAATTTAGTACCCCACACAGGTGTAAATATTTAGATGTGTGGGGGCTACTATTTTAGATCTTAGTAAATCTCACTGTAAGTGTCTATTATTAAAGAACGGTATGAACGAATGAATATATATAATTTATTGATATAAGTGCATGAGCTCCGTGTGTGGTAAATAAGGTTTTGGTTTTGTGACAATATAGATTTTATTACTAAGGAACAGCATCATTGAACCAACAAAGCCTAAACTTCATAGTCCCAGTGACGTAGCCAGAAATCGACTCTGGAGGGGGCTTCATCCTTTAATAAAAGTCAACTACCTACCTATGGCCAAAATTATATAAGTGCCTATTGCTTGAGCTCTTGAACTAAAAAGAGGGGAGAGGGGCGGTTTTATAGGTGTTGAGTTAGCGTATGCAAAACAAAAATACTTATTTTTTTAAAATTTAACCCTTAAATGCGGCGCAGGCAAATTTTTTTTAAAAATGACACTAAAAAGATATTTTTTACGCCTTTCAAATGTTGCTGACGAAAAAATTGCTTAAAATTAAAGAAAATTGTAACAATATTTAATATTGGTGTAGCGCCGCAGGCCAAAAATATGATAAAAAAAATCTTTTAAAATTTTGATCTCTTAGGTTTTGTGTAAAATATTTTTGAAAAAGTGGATTCCAAGAAGGGGTAGGGGAAATTATACAAAGAATGCCATTTATTACACGTTTTAAATGCTGGTGAGAAAAATGTCTTATAATTAAACTAAAATTGTAGCTGAGTAATTAATGACGTCATAGCACCGCAGAATTCTTTTTTTTAATTCAAGACATTATACCAAACACACGTCACAAACCGGAGTAAAGGGTCAAAAAATAGATTGAGTTGGACCTCCTGGGGGGGGCTTAACCCCCAAAACCTCCCCTGGCTACGCCACTGATGGTCTATATAAGAAGTAGTCTTAGTTTTTGTTGGTATTCATCTGATGACGATTGCAATTACATAAGCAATCGAAACGTTGTGAAAAATTTTTCATTGTTTGTTTTTAATGCTCTTCTGTGGCTAAAACCCTTACAAAGTGTTCAGTTTGAGTCACTTTTTACAACCTGGGTGTCTAATGTAGAAATTCTGGTTTAGAGAGATGGAATCTGGTATTAAAGAAAAAACCATTATTCAGTTGGATCCAAACATGACTGACTTAGCACCATATGCAGAGGTAAGATTATTAGTTAGAAGGTAGGAAAAAGTGGAGAATACCGCGCGCGGGACAATATTGCGCATCTATGATATGGCCTTCCAATGTATAAATTAGAAATTTTGATAGAGCAGTCCTCTAGCGGGCAAAGCGTTAACAACCCTGCATCAGTGCAGAAAGTGTTAATTTCAACCACATGCCGAAAATCAGCTTTTTTTTGTTTAGCGGGCGTTTGTTGTTACTGTTAATAAGCAATGTAAGTAAATTGCAGTCTCTTTATTATTTCCATTTAAGCCTATTTTTGAATAATGTGATAGTTCTCTTTTTTATGTAAGCGATTATACAGTGTGTTCAAAAATTCTGGAACTACGGATTTTTTTGGGAGAACTATGGATTTTTTAAAAAGAAAATCTTATATAGGATCATATTAGGTAAAAAAGCAGATTCGAGAAAATAAAATATGAGACAAACTTATCTTTTATTAAATTGGACATCCTTTAGAAAAAATTAGCCTTCTTCAAGATATTTAAGTTTAGATTTGTGTGGAAGAGATAGGAAAGTAAGTATCAAAGAAGCTATAAAATACTCGGTTTCGTTATCAGAAATTCTCAAAACTTCACTAATATTCACAGTTTAAAAATTTTATACTTCTCCTTTGTCCGATACGTTTTAGAGTACGCCTCTCAAGTCTGGTCACCTTACTACCAAAATCACATTCAAGAATTAGAAAATATTTGACGTAAATTCCTTAAATACATAGCGTTTAAATGCGATGGAGTGCTAGAAATATTCTCTTTAACTTCAACTATTACATGGCCTAATTGATTCACCAGAATTATTACAACAGCTCGGTTTTCAAGTTCCACGTTTATCAGAAATCCACAAACTTTTTACCTTACAAGACCAAGAACTAATATTGGAAAGTTCTCTCCATTGAGAAGAGTATGCAACACATATAACATAGTTCAAGATCGATGTGACATATTTAACTGCAGCCTAGCAGACATTAAAACAAATATTTTCTATTTTTTTTTCTTTTTTATACTTTCTAATTTATATATATTGTATTTTAATAAAAATATATTAACTATAATTTTTTTCCTACATCTCTATCATTCCCACTCAATAATTGGGTAGTTAATTTCGATTTCACTATCTCTACAATACAAATTTAAAGTTGAGTATCTTGGAGAAGATAAAAGATAGCTTATTTTTTAAGGATTCAGAAAATGAGGCAATATACAGGATGTCCAATTTAAAAAAAAAGTGTGTCATAGCTTATTTTTGAGACACCCTGTATAAAAGGGTATAATTTTTTTTTGAAATCGCTTTTTTTACCTAAATTGATCCTATATAGGTTTTTTTTTAAATCCATTGTTCTCCCAAAAAATGCATTATTCCAGACTTTTGGGACACACTGTATATTGATATTTTCCTGTAGGGCTATACCGAGCGGTTATGACTGGTTTTACTTTTCATTATTTCAAATTATTATGTATTCTTTTATTTATGCTTTTTTTATTTTTTTTTAATGCCACGAATTTTGGAAAATAATTGAACACTACTTTTAAATGCGCAACAATAGTTATTTACATACCAAGGAAGGAAAGTATCACCCCGTGCGGTTTGTTTGATGCCCGATGTCAGGAGCGCTTTAAAAAACTGCTCTCTACTTTATAAGTATGTATTTGATTTAATCTACTACCTAATAATTCCTACAGTAACAAATATTATAGGACCGGTTTAATTTGCAACAAGTATCCATACGCGTTAGAGGGAGGTTAAGTAACAAAAACTGGCAAAAGTGGCATTTTCACCCTTAAAAATGTCGCTTTCTGATGAGGTAGTAGATAAAAGCCATTATATCCAATTCGCAGAGCTAGGAGAGACTAGCATCCCAGATTCGACACTTCTTATAAAAGATTTTAACTTTTGGTTAAAGAAAACAAAAATTTATTTAATTTTTTGTTTTTGTTTAAATTAAGTAAGTAAGTTTAATTTCGATTTTGACATTTCCTTGGGTATGGACGGTTTTACACCGGGCAATTTAAACTTAATTTACAAAAAGAAAATATAAAAAAATATATGAATTATACGAATTTCCCTTAGGTGCGCGGTATTCCGCCACTTTCCCCTATACAAAATCATGGTCCGATAATGGCTAGAAAAAAGTAAATAAACATATTGCACTAATAAAAAACTTGCTTTCTTCTCCATTATTAATTTTCTTTATTTTGTTTTGTTTTGTTAATTTGCTTTAGGTTTTTGGAGGGCCAATCAGGATTTGTCGGGAACAAATAGAAGAGAATTATTTAAAAAGAAATAGTAAAAATGTAAAATTACAACCTGCTGATTTTTTGGACTTTTAGAAAATGGTCCACATTAATAATTTTTTGATACATTTTTACCAAAATATCCATAAAAACCATAAAAATTCTCGAATATCAATTAGAAAATTTAGTATTTAAAGTGCTACTTTTAATCACGAAGCGAAAGGTTTGGGGGATTAAAAAGGATTAAAAGACGCTTTAGTCTGTAGGTCTATATACTATTTTATGCACTTTAGGAAAAGAATATTGTTAAATTGACGTTATTAAAGAGTGCTAAGAATGGAATCTTGGCCAATAGCAAGTGCTGTTCGGCTTGACTTGCGATGAATTTAATTATAATTTTCCAGGGATTATTTTTTTTAATCTCTGAGGCATAAAATTTGCTTCTAATCTAAATCTAATACTTAATTTACTTTATGCACTTCAGGGATTAAATAGGTATTTTTAATCCCTCTTTTTATGGACTAAAGTGACACTTTTAATCCCTGAGGGATTCAAAGAAAATTTAATCTCTAAGAGATTAAAAATAAATTTAATCCCTCAGCTTAGGGATTAGAAGTAAATTTAATCCCTCAGGGCAACTAATCCCAGGAAAATTATAATTAAATTTTTGGCAAGTCAAGCCAAATAGCACTTGCTCTTGGCCAAGATTTCATTCTTAGCACCCTTTCTTGTAGTTGACGAACCATTTGGCGTAGAAATAAAGTAATCTTTTCCTAAAGTGCATAAAATAGTATATAAACCTATAAAATCTTTTGTGCCAGATTCATAATGATGAAACTACTTTTTTTTGTTCTTCCGAGCAAAACAAAAGGGCTACCTCAGAATGAGAGATTGGGAGAGGTTTAGAATTTGCCAACATTCTTTTGAGAATGATCATTAAGTAACGTGGGGAGAAACTAGTATACAAGGTGTTTCAAATTCGATGCTCACCATGGGGATCTCCTGAGCGGTAGAAGATACGAAAAGGTTTAAATTAGGGCAATGTTGCGCAATGTGATGCTTTGGTCAAAACTAAAAAAAAAGTTTACAAATTCCGTATAGTTCCGGAGACAGACGGAAAAAAACGAAATCTTTATTTTTTAGTTTTTATTTTTCTGCGCCCTTATTCTTAAAACTGTCAAAAAATGCTTCAAACTTTCTACAGGTACTTTTTTAAGGTCTACCTAGTGAGAGGTCCGTTTTTGAGACTTGACATTTCAGTGTGACAGGAGCACTGTCAAGTTCATTTTTTCTTATAGACACATCCTTTTTTTCTCCTACCGTTTGGTTCATAAAGGATGACATATAACATTTTGTAAGTCTCCTGGCGTTTTGGGTTTATTTACCATCATCAGGCCAAATTTAATTTTGGCTTTTAACTTACTCAAGATATTTTGGAAATAGCAAATAACTTTACCTAATATTTTTAAAATACGTTTTAGTTCTTTGTTTTTTAATCTATGAATTTGGGCTGATTAACTCAAATTAACTCAAAACGTCAGGTACTTGTCAAAATGAGGTTGTAAAATATCTATCATCCTTTATAAACCAAACGGCAGGAGAGAAAAAGCATGTGTCAATAAATAAAAATGAACTTGACAGTGCTCCTGTCACACTGAAATGTCAAATCTCGAAAACGGACCTCTCATTAAGTAGATTTTAAGAAAGTGCCTGTGGAAAGTTTTAAGCGTTTTTTGACAGCTTGAAGACTAAGGCCGCAGAAAAATAAAAACTTTTTTTTTCGCCTGTCTCCGAAACTCGCCGGAATGTGTAAATTTTTTTTTTTGGTTTTGAGCAAAACGTCAAATTGCGCAACTTTTTCTTAATTTAAACCTTTTCGTATCTCCTACCCTGTATTACAAAAAGTTTCCGATAAAATTAAACACGAAAAATTAAAGAAGGAACCTGCATCTATCGAAATAAAGATTAATGCATAGCTAGCATATCAGTTGATATAAAACAGTTTGGCATCCAATTTTAGAACAAGATTTTTTTTTTAAATTGTGTTTTCTAATATATTTTTTCTTAAAATCAGTCAAAATATTAATGAAGATGAAGTTTGAGACGCGAGCCGCAGGCAAGTGTCTTAATTTATCTGAGCGTGTAATCCTATACTTTACCTACGACTAATAAAAGTGTCATCATAAATATCAGAAATTATTACAAATATCAAACGCGACCACTCTTAAATCAACAACCTTCATAACCTAAAGTTTCAATGATGTTCTATCTCAAACGTCAAAACAAATAAGGTTACTAAGGGACTTTTCACATATCTTCTTAAAAATATTTTTTTTTCCTAAAAATGCGTAATATGTCAATTTAACGGGACTTATTTTTGGTTAGGTACTAAGATTATAATGTATTTATTTTTTTCTTCTTCAATCTTTTATTAAAATTGTAAAATAACAGTAAAGATAAATTTTAAATTATAAAAAGGATATATGAAACTATATAATTAAAACAAATAATCAAATGAGGCTAAAGATCAAAAATCTCTTCCAATCCTAACTCTTCTTTTATTGTGCCTAAGACGGAAGCCGCGTTTCCTCTTTGCACAGCTATTCCGATCCTCTGTATTATGAAGTTTTGAGAACCCTTTTCCAGAATTTTGGAAATTATATCCGAAATTAGTTTCTTTGCATCAAAACACAGAGGACGAAAGGGACGTGTAATAAATATTTATTGTCTTAAAAATATAGAAAAATAATTCAATTCAAATTCAAAAAAAAGTTTTATCGCTTGTCACGTCATCTTGTGGCTTACGTCTAAGCTTTATTATTATCCTAGGACCATAAATGAGCTATTAAAATTATGTTGAGATGGTCGAACTTAATTTTTTGAGTTAACTTTTCTATAGGTAATCTACAATTAAAAAAAAAAAACACCTTCTCAAATAAAAAACAGCCAGTTTTCGATTTATTATCCTTTAGCTTACTATAACGGTCATATTGACACCAAATTAACAGAAAATCCATATTATACCTGTCAATTTGGTTATAAAACAGTAGGCTAAAGGGCACTGAAGAGGAAGGAGTTAATTGGCTTACACCAAACTGTCTCTCTATCTCTCTCTCTTCTCATTTGATTATCGTCACTTTTTTGAGTCCCGTAGGCACTATTAACTTAATCGGGCGGGTCCTCATTTACTCTTTAGGGAGTGTGTATCTAGGTCCGCCTCCACGTGATATCCGGCCTGGATACCAGCGTAAATAGAGGGGTAGGGCCTAAGATACCTTTTACACTTATTTTCCCTGGGTTCCCCCCTTACCCCGCTCATCAAACCGGTCTGATGAACACCCTCTAGGAAGGCAGTTTTCTTTTCCTAGAAGGATTTAATTTAGCCTAAATCCCTTTGTCGGGGCTAGGGATCTTTAACGTGCTCCACTATCAATATATGGATCACACGGGGCCGTCCTCTTAACGTCCTCTCTGAGGGAGGGTATGAAATCGAATTAGCCTGCCTTCTAGCTAGCTCGGCCTACTCCGCTTCATACTGCGTTTTACCTTAATCTTACAAAAATCTGTAATTTTATAAGAAAAAGTCCAAGTAGACTACCTGCAAGACCCGGGACTTAAACCCGGCATTTCCTGCTTAAAAGTCGCGGCGACACCAAGCAGGAAGGTCACCAAACTGTCAAGTGTTCATTTTTTTAAATAATTTATCAGTCAAAGACATTCATAATTTTTTTGATAACGGCAGTAGAGTTCTTGCCGAAACGTCAGATAAGCACTTAGATTCTAGGATTTGCGAGTATGTAGGCATTATTAATTGTGATTTAAAAATCAGTCACAAGCTGGTCAGATGGATGGTTTTTGGTTGAAAATGATAAAGTCTTAAACGCTAACGGCGGTCGAATAAATAAGTAACTTTGAAAAACAAAGAAAATAATGCAAATTCAAAAGCGAAAATCTACTGCGCATGCCTGACGCAGTCTGCTCTGTTCGTTTGTCTGTTTGTTTGTTCGTTTGTTTCAGCTTCACGCAAAAACTACTGAATGGATTTTGATGGGAGTTCCACCACTGGATTCCTTGGGGTCCTGGACAGGACATAAGCTTTATTTCATCAAAGTCGGTTTACGGAAACAAAATTCATGATCATTTAAAGCAAGAACAACATGGAAAAACCGGTAAACCTGCAGGCAAAGTTGCGGGTCTTTTTCATTTTATAAGCTTTATTGTGTAAAAAATGTATAATATTTTATTGATAAAGCAAAAGTATGATTAACCACAAGTAATTAATTAAACAACATTTTATAGTCGCTCCCTTAAAGAGTAGATAATTTAAATTTACATTTCAAAAAGATCCAATATTACAAACATTTTAGTTTTTTGTGTAGCATATACATTATAAATGATATTGAGATTATACTCTTCTCAGTGAAGTTTAAAAAGACCTAATATTAATGTAGCTTTCATAACTTTTTATAAATAGAAATGAAGTGTCTCTAAAATACGTTATTACAAACCATTTAATGTTAAAAATAAAATAAAATAAGAAATCTAAATTTCAGAACTACTTTTGTGAGATATAAAATAATAAACACACCTTTTTCACATAGTTAAAATATAAAAATACATTTAAAAAAGGATTTAACGAGGGTAAATAATCAGTCAATCAACAAAATCAGTGAATAGCGAGCTTTCCCCTTAAAAAAAGGTACCTAGCACCGTACTGATGAGCACCATAAGTGCGAAATCCGGATCTACGGTTACCATTAACTTTTATGGAGGAAAAGCTCACTATTCACTGATTTTGTTATAAAAATACAATTTAAAACTTTATAGCCCTTAAAATGACAGTCAATTTTGGATTTTACCTATACATAGTGTATTACTTAGACTTTCACATAGTTAAAATATAAAAATACAATTTAAAACTTTATAACCCTTAAAATGATGGTTAAGTTTGGATTTTACCTATTACATAGTTTAAAAAGTAAAACTACTCTATTCTAGAGTATTCTAGAGATCCCGGCTTCAAATCCTGGTCGAGGAAAAACTCTTTTCCGATTTAATCCTTCACCCTTTGGCCTCTACGCCACAAATCTTTTCAATAAAGTTACTGTTCAAAGGCTTTACACAAGACAAAAAAAATGGTTTACAAATATAAGTACAGTTTAAAAGTTAAAAACACAGTTTAGGCGCTTTACACAAGACAAATAATAATCTAAAAATAAAATTAAGGTACGGTTTAAAAGATAAAAAACACAGTTTTAAAATTTTACACAAGGCAAAATGCGTAAAAATGTTAGCCAATCTAAATAAAATCAACCGATATCTACTAAACATTATCTTAAAATCTAGTATCGTAATACTCGTTGATACTGTAGATGGCTTTCGTTATTAAGAGGCTTTTTATGGAGGAGCGAAATACCTTATAATGTGGGACATTTTTTATAATCTCTGGCAAATGATTAAATAATTTGATACTTCGTAGATAACCGAACTTCTTGTTAAGCTAAACTTTGGAATTGGTAAAGATTATTTTGTCGAAAATTGTATTTTCTTTCCTGAGTAGTCCCAGAAAACTTTTTTAATATCAAACATACCGATTCTAGCACACAAATAGAGGGTACAGTGAGTATTTCCTCTTGGATAAAAAGGGGTCCACATGATTGTTGGCAACCCTTTCCAAGTTCTTGCACCAGATTCCGTACTATGTAACACGCTTTTGCAAGTTTTTTGTTCGGTTCATTGATGTGTGTTTCAAAATTTAGGCGTAAATCAATTTGTAATTCCAAGAATTTAACTGTTGATTTCTGTCCGAGAGAAATGTCATTTAATTTAATATTGTTAAGAGCATATTTAAATGTTAAAATATTTGTTTTCTGTATATTAAAGCATAATTGGTTTGAGTCACACCAAATTTTTATCTGGGACAGATCCTGCTCCACAGTAGTTTTTAAATTATTTAAATTTTTGCTGCTCCATAAGACCGTTTTATCGTCAGCAAAAGTTGTAGACTTTCCAGATATTAATATTTTTTCTAGGTCATTGATGTAAATTAGGAAGAGAATAGGTCCAAGTGCCAATCCTTGTGGTATTCCATGAACTATTTTTGCTGTCTCTGATACTTTACCATTTGTGCAAACAAATTGATCCCTATTAAAAAGGTATGACTCAAACCATCTCAACTCAGTCCCAGAAATTTTGTAGTGGTTGAGTTTGCTCAGCAATACTCTGTGATTTACACAAAAGCCTTTGAAAAATCACAGAATACCGCCGCAGCCACCTTTCTGGCATTTAAGCTTAGAAAAAGCTGCTCCAAAAAAGAAAAATGGCATCATTTGTTCCAAGATTATTCTGAAAACCAAATTGTTCTTTGTCAATGATTTTGTTTGATTTCAGGAATGCTAAAAGTTGTTTTTTTACAATTTTTTCCTCGATTTTTGATACTGTAGTCAACAATGATATTGAACAATAGTTTGACAGATTGTCTTTGCTCCCTACTTTGTGAATGGGAATTACAACCGATCTCTTTAAACAATTTGGAAATGTACCAGTACTTAATGAAACATTTATAGCTGAGACCAATGCTTTTAAGATTTTCGCTATAGTTCTAAAATTATATTTTATTTTCTACTAAGGCGGAACCAAGTATGTTTCCCCAAGCGGAGTTAGAAGATGCTTTGACTTGTGAACTTCAGGAACAATTGGAAACGGAAATTGGACAAAGAGAAGTGACTCAGAACAGTCAGTATTTGAAGACAGTAACTCCAGCTATCGCACAAGGAAAGTATTTTTATTGTTGGCACCATAATGGAAAAACTGACCGCTCATGTTGCCGTGGTTTCTGACGTCGATCGGTGACGGTAGTACGAGTCAGAATAGAAAAAAAACATGTTGGGGTAAAAGTGCCATTATCTCCGTTCAAAAATAAGACAAAGATGCATTTCTTTTTTTTGTAGCACGTAGATATTTTTGCGGTAATAAAATACTATAAATTCCGGAACTATTTAAAAACCACAAAAAAAAGCGATTTAAAATCAAACGCGCAAGATTCAGTTCAAACGAGGCGAAGCATACTTCGGATAAGCTTTTATTGCGGAAAAGAAACTTTGCGCAGCTGTTAGGAATAATTTTTTTTCTACGAGTGTCAAAATACTGTAAAAATTGAAAATAAATATGGAATCTTAAAAAATGGTCCATTAGCAAAGTCAAAAAATTATACATCAGTAAATCGGAAAAATATATTAAATTCAAACCCCGCATACCATTAGTTAAAATCTTAAAACCACTCGTAAAAATATGTAAGACTACTACATGTTTTTCGTGTGCGCAAATTAGGCACTTTGAGTACGATCTTAAAAAAAACAACGGACCTACCAAAAGAATATTTTTGTTGACTTGGGTAAATATACAGCGCTTTCGCTTTACAGACTCTCAGATCGATCCGGGGTAGAGTAGTAACATCACGAGTCTACCCGCGGATGCTCCAAATCCCAACCGGAGTGTAGAAGTACGGGCGGGACAATTATGGATGTACGTAGGCCACCTTGCTGGGTCCGTTGCTCGCCCACTATCTTTTGCGAAAGAGGCAGACTTCCAGTCTGCCTCTTTCGCAAAAGAATAAATTTTTCTGGGCTGCAACCTTCTTACATCACCTGAGATTAACATATAGTTCACGAGGTGCGAATCTCTTGACCTGGCCAGAGCCGGACACTAGAGCAGGACATGCACGAACGATTTATCGTCCTCCATGTACCATCGACTCTCTGAGTCTCCGGAGATTCCCAGCGTCTCTATAGGTGCCTGTTGAGGTAACAGTGTCCTGTTAGAAGACTTGTTGCTGGTCTCACATCCTTCCTGCCTAGGTGGAGCAAGGACTTTGAGCAGGTGCTCTTCAGTCAGCTCTGTTTCGGTTGGACCGTTCATGCTGACCACGATTTTGACCTGAAGTTTTCTGAGCTTCTTGGTCATTTTTTTTTACAGCAACGGCGTCCGTAGACGTCCCTGATGCGTGTAAAGTGTCCAATGGGTACTTGTGCAGTTGTCGGGCCTCTTGTGTTGATAGTTCCTTGTTGATCCTTATCTTTGGAGGTTTCACTGGGTACTTGTTTGGTTCCCTGGGTTACCTCCTGGTTATTGGAGAGTCCTTCTAGAGTTCCCTCTCAGACGAGTAAACCGGCCAGAATCACCTCCGCAACACTTCGAGGAGGCAGCTATGTACAACAACTAGGGAAGGTTTTTGGTGGTGGTGCCTCATCCACGCAGCCCTGGCGTTTAAGCCAAGGCCCACATCCGTCCCTGATCCACCACTCAGAGAAGTCGAGAGCAAGCTAGAGTTGGGTTCACCTTATCGCTCCATATCTTTGGCACACCGACCTCAAAGAGTCACCGACTTATTCAGTCGGGTTCCCCCCACGACTTGGACGCACCTGCTGAGAATTACCCAAGTGGGATTTAGAGAAGGGAGCTCTGGGTCTCCTTGGACCGGGTTAATGCTTGTATCTTACCAATCCAACCCAACACAAGCAAAGGTGCAGAGAGTGATTATCGAACACGCCATTTACTCGAAAAATTACATTTTATCCTTACTTTTTTTGGACAGCTGTTTGAAAAAGATGCAAGTCTATAAAGAGAAAACAGACCACAATATTAATTAACAAAGTAAAAATAAGTCTAGTCGTTTGTACCTAGCCTTCAAAATTATTTTTATTTTGCTTAGGGCACGTTTATCCAACTCAAAATTGTACTTAAACATAATCAAATGGGTAAACCTCTTATTACTTGCTCCTCCGTGTAATCGGGGTCCACCTCAGACATATATCTAGTACAAGTTGGAGAAACATTTCTTCCTCCTCGGATGAAGTAGAAGAATTGAGGAACAATTCTTCAATTTCAGTAAATTTTCTCTTTCGATCCATTTTTTTAAAAATTTGATCGACAAAAAGTTTATATATACAGCAAAAAAATTATATAAAAATGTTGTTAAAAAAGTAGGGTTATGACATTAGTTGCTCTAAATCCTCTACATTCGCAATCTTGCGGGAGCAGAAAGATCGATCTGTTTCAGATCCCGAGTAACAGATTCGAAAAGCCAAACACGCTACTCGGAGCAGGAATACATCCAAATTTTTTTCAGATCGATCTTGGAGCATGCGAGATTGGTTTTTGAGCAATAAACGAAAGTGCTCTTACTTTTAGAAAGATAGCCAATTTCAATTTTTTTTTTATTTTCTCTGTTTGTGTAAAATTTCCAACACATTTGGTGTTTTTTTTGTACCTATTATACTCACCTATGCCTCGTTGTGCGACCAAAAACTGAACAGGTCACCGCTTAGATTAAACATAATAAAGTACAAAGGCAAAAAAACACATCTTTATACTCTCAGACAGTCAGGCGGCTTTAAAAGTCTAGTCAAAACTAGTCTAGGAATGCAAAAAAACCCTAAAAGCCCTGGCAACCCACAGCCAGGTAACCTTGATGTGGGTACCAGGACACCGAGGCATAGCAGGCAACGAGAAAGCACATACCCTTGCAAAACAAGGTGCTGAAACGCCATATTATGGCCCAGAGCTTACTGTTGCCTCATGAAGAGCCACATTCTAAAAGAACTCAACAGTTGAAAGGATCAATGTCAAAACACTGGAGACACATTCCAGGACTAGATGAGCAAAAAGGTTCATCACCACATCAAAGAAAAGAGCAGAAAAGCTCATCAACCTGAACAGGAAAGACATCAGAAGAGTCGTCGGACTGCTCACCGGACACTGTCCGGTAAAATATCACCTAAAGGTAATAGGAAGTGCAGAAGATAACCACTGCAGATTTTGCAAAGCCGCAACAGAGACCGCAGAACACTTAATCTGTGAATGCCCTGCCCAACTCTGCAAAAGGCTTGAGCACCTCGAGGGGGTACTGCTATTTACCCGAGAAGTGGGCCAACTATCCCCCAAGAAAATAGCTTCCTTTGGAAGAAGCCTTAAATTCCTGGACCCGAACTAAGATGTAGAGTCATGCACAAAATTTCTGCAAAGGAAGCAGTGCCGTGCGGCTAAAAGAGCCGAAACGACTCCCCCTGCAATCTACAATCTTGTACAGTTCGTCACAAAAAGATAAACACAAAAGTGAATTACTCATGAAATTATATAGATTTCTATTAGAGTTTCACTCTTTTTTTAAGATCACCCGTTACACGCATGATGGCCATGAGGTCCCTTTTTTTTATTGGAATACCCTGTATATTTGTTAAAATTTTAAAAGATCCTTTTTTTCTGATTCCAAAAATATGCCATACGTTACCATTTTCTTCAATGATCATTGAGCAAATACACATTGCCCTTATGGCAAATTATTTTTGATTTTACTCGAGAACCGTCAAAGATACGTATGATATATTTTTGGAATCAGAAAGAAAAGATCTATCAAAATTTTATAAAATATACAGGGTATTCAATTAAAAAAACAAAACCTCAAGGCCACTCTGCACGGAAAAAAATTTGCACCAAGAACAATTTTGTGAAAATATTATCAACGAATTGTGTGAAAAGACTACGTATTTGTTAATAATATTTTTAGAATTGGGTACAATTTTAATACAAATTGTTCTTGGTGCAAATCTAAGAACAACTTCTGTAAAAATTTTACAGAATTGTAAAAAATAACTCCACACATTTTTCCCAGTGTGCATGTAGAGTTTGATTAAGGAAAAAACTGAAAATGTTACAGAAATCGACCTAATTTCCTAAGTCATTCACTTTTTGATTTATCTTCTTTTTACAAATACCTAAAAAGTTTTCCCAAGTGGAACTTTATAAACGGTCACCCTGTACATATTATAGGTATACTAAATAATTTTTAAGTTTGACCACGACAGGTGTTCCTGTGACCACGCCCAAGCCTTCCCCAAGTCCAAAAAGACCAAAATCACCAGAGAGACTATTTGCCGAGCCCGGTGATGACTTGATAACCATCGAGCAACCCCCTTTGGGAATACCTCCGGTGTTTGGAAGGCAAGAACTGCCCGAGATTAAATTCACTACTCCATCACCTTCTAGGTAATATTTATTTACTTGTAACAAGAACGGAATGTGATATTTTTCCTCACGCCGCGGCCGTTGCATGCGAAGTTACCACCAAGGGTGGAAAATGCACTTTCCGCCCATGTTAGCTACAACATCTTTCCTTTCTGCGCTGCGTGGTAAAACTCCGGAAAAGAAAACCGATTAATCAATCACGCTTCATTGAATTTGGGAGACACAGGCAGTTCCATAGTAACTGCAAGTGTTTTGTCAACAAACTTAAAATCGGGCCGCAGTGGGACAGAAGAGTATTTTTACATTTTCTGACAGAACTAGAACAAATATGAAACCACTCCGCGTGTGCGGTCGCCCGCCGAAAAAGGCCTAGTGCTGTGCGAGCATTACCCCGAGTCTATCAAAGAACCAAGAGAATTTACAGGCTCGCTGGGATAACTAGGAATTCGTATAAAAACATTCGGCGCCCATAACCCCACAAAATTTTGTTTTGATTTTGGATTGACAAGGATAGATTTTAGAAGCTCAGTTTCAAAAAGACACGGATATTTAAGTAGTAACAAAACAGGTCAGTAAAGCTCCATTTAGAGGTTGGAAAGACTCTTGCTCGTCGTTGACGCTCCTGTTTATCGGTATCAGCTAGCGGAAGTGTTTCCAATTCAATTATAAATGCACCTGTAAATGCGAAACGTTGGCATTTCAAAAAAAGGACGTTTCATTAACAAGATCCGTCAACCCATAAACTTTAAACCATTCTACAAAAATTTAAACATTACACCCAGTTACAGTTACAACGCGAAAAGTCTAAATAAGTAACCTAACCCCAAATTTTCGACCCGGTGCTAAAAATCTGTGGTGTCCCACTGTGGATAAACATAAATAAAGTCTCCGCGTTGCCATGTTAAACAAATTCGATGACGTAAAATTTTGAAAAAAAATCAGGTCGACATAGTTAAATTGATTTCCTGTACAGTGTTGCTAAAAACAATTTCCCAGATTGTAACTACGACCTTAATTTAAACAATTATAATTTTAAAGACAAAATCGCAATATTTATGAAAAATAACATTCAGGTTTTGGAAAATAGTCACAGAATTGATCAAACGTGTTTTGATTCGCCTGTATAATATTTGGGTACCAATTCTTGCAAAAAATACATCATTTTTCTATGGACCAGACGTAATTTTCATAGTCTCTGCAACTGATTTCTTCTTCAGAGTTTGAATGATAAAAATACGACCCTCTCCATTATTTTCCACTTTTTGTCGTTTTTTTCTCTATTTTTAACCAAAAAAAGATGTTGAAAAGATTAAAAATAAAACGAACAAAAATTAACAAAATAAGGTTCTTGGTTAAGAAAACGCGATCTGCCAGAGATTTGAGGGCACAAATCTAACACGCAAGTCTCGGCGGGAGCGCGATAAGTTCTTAAATCAAACACGCAAATCTGTTTTGGATTGATCTTGGAAGTTTTGGCATTAATAAGATACACTGAGAAAACGGGGCCAACCCACGACCGTGGGTTGAAAATTTGGAGCTATCAGAACTCACACTGTGCGTTACTATAGCACACGGTATGATTTTCCCAAACCATTTGAATTTAGCTAGGAGAACTCAGCAAGTCGTGGGCTACCATAATTCAGGCTTAGGATTGCCCCAGCCGAGTTTCATGTATTAACTTTATGGGTATGTGTTGATTCACGGTCTGGGCTATGATAACTCAGAGCCTGAATGGTTCTAACTCACGATCATGGTTTATTTTTTTCGCCGTCTAGTAAAGCCCAGGGATTTACACATGCAAATCCGATAATAGGGCTTGCGAGTTGCTTTGGCTGGCAGTTGCTAGCTTCATTTCCATTTGTAATGTAGTTAGTGTAGGTCACATGTGCCGGTATCTTGGCCGGTGCAGTGGCAGGTTCACGAGTGAAAAATATTAACGTGTTTTATTGTATTTTCTAAATAATATGAAAGTGTGGAGTGCGAAATGTATAGGGTCTGTTTTGTATTTTAAACAGTTTGGCTAAGATTTACTAACGCCGCTAACTCTTTCCTAAGCCTAATTTACAACTATATATATATATATCTGTCATTTTCCTGAGCAAATTAGACTTAGGGACGGCTTTAGCGTTATAGTTCAGCCTTTAGGTTTTGTTTTTAAAACACCATATTTATAAAAAAAATTAAAACATTTTCAAACGCGATATTTTAGATTTATTTAAAGTTTTTTTATGTAAGGATTTTTCCATTATAAACCTTATCGTGTTATCTGAAATTTGACATTTATAATTTACAAATTGCATAGATATGTTTTGTTATTTTCAACGTAAGATCTTAACTATGTTGGGAATTTGGAACCTTTGGTTGCACTAAAACAAAATTATGATTGTTTTCCACAAACCAAAACTACACTTTTTTGCACTCGACGCGCGTTTCGCTAACAACGTTAGCATCATGAGGAGACGATAAACAATGAACTAAATTAATATACGGTCTATCTTATATACAATCCTTTAGTGGGCGGAGATAAGACTAATAATTTGTGATTGATCACGATTTTTAATCTCCCCTCAACCAAAGAATAAAGTGTACTAAACGGGATGGGTCCTCTATCTTTATTTAAACTATTTCTGGATTTAATAATTTCCATACTTTCATATGCATTCAAAAGTCTTTTGTTTGGTACACTTTTTAGAAGTTTTAGGTTATCTAATGTGAATCTATGATTGTTTTCAAAAGCATGCTCGGCCACACTTGACTTTTCTGTTCTTCCGTATTTTAAGTGTGCTAAATGTTCTTTAAAACGTGTTTGAATAGAGCGTCTCGTTTGGCCAACATATTTTTTGTCACAATCCATGCAACTAATTTCGTAAATTCCACTTTTTTCTAGAACTGTAGTTTTATCCTTGGTATTTCCTAGTAAGCTTCTTATTGTGTTACCGGATTGATATACTAATTTAAGACAGGTGTTATTAAATACTTTTTGTAATCCTTTCGTATAATTAGGATTATAACGAATTGATACAAATTTTGAGTCGCAGGTATCTTTTTGTCTGAAAAAGGTAGAATTCCGAAAGGTCTTTTGAAAAGAATGTCTATTTATCAGCTTATTTATTAAGCCTTCGTCGTAACCGTTTTCGCCAGCTATATTCCTAATCCTATTCTTTTCTGCTTCAAATCTTTCTTTGTTTAAGGGGAAATTTACTAATCTATATGTTAAAAAGTGCAAACTTGCAAGCTTATGTTGTAAGCAATGAAAAGAGTCATTTGGAATATACCTGTTGGTGGCCGTGCATTTTCTGTATAGGTCAAAGTCCAATTTATTTTTATTTCTTATAACTAAAGTGTCTAGAACCACAATGGGTATAGTTTATCACCTTTTATCGCAAACCTATTTATGAGCAAATTTGAATCAGATATAAGTAAAGAATTTGAGTATTTCCCCAGAGTATGGTTCAGGTATGTAGACGATGTGTTTGCAGTATTCAACACTAAAGTAACTAGTGTTGAAAATTTTATGGAAAAAATAAATAACAAATTTCCCACTATTAAATTTACTTATGAAACAGAGACCAACGTTACACTGCCATTTCTAGACGCTTTAGTTATAAAAAAAAAAAAAAAAAAAAAAAAAAAAAAAAAAAAAAAAAAAAAAAAATTAGTACACTTTATTCTTAGGTTGAGGGGACATAGGATTAAAAATCGTGATCAATCACAAATTATTAGTCTTATCTCCGCCCACTAAAGGATTGTATATAAGATAGAGCGTAGATTAATTTAGTTCATTGTTTATTGTCTCCTGATGATGCTAACGTTGTTAGCGAAACGCGCGTCGAGTGCAAAAAAGTGTAGTTTTGGTTTGTGGAAAACAATCATAATTTTGTTTTAACGTAACATCTTGTTTATTCTGTGCTTTTTTGGAATTTAAGAGAAATTTAAAAAATCTCGTTTAGTTATTTAGCATTGTTGGCAAGGGTAAAGCCTGCCTAGCTATAAAAATTGCCCAAAATACAGGGTTTTTAAAGTAACAAAATACATGAAAAAATATGTCAGAAAAAGTAATGATTTCTTTTGAATGCCCTTAGTTAGCTATTTATTCATTATATTTTGTATACAGTCAGCCGGGGAGACTTGAAAGTCAAGAGTGGTTGGATTTTGTTTTATTTTTAAATCACAAAAACTTTTTTTTTTGAAAAACACTATCCGCATTTTTAATGCTCCCTAGTTGACGTTATTTTTTATCTCTAGTAGCGTTCGTGCTGGAGATGAAAATTAAGATTTTTTTCTTTGCATGCGCATTTATGTCGTCGACTAAAACATTTTTAACCTTGCAGTTTCTTATCAAAATAAAATAAAAAATAAAAATGAGTTTTATTTGTTTTCAAAATACTAATACAGTCATTTGGGCTAACTCTGAACCACTGTGGGCAATCTTGAGCAACAACAACAAATTATATGTTAGAACTTTTCATGTGTCTAAACTGAATTTTCCAAGTGGCTCAAAGTTATTCATAATGGTGCAAAGTTACCCCGACTGAGTATACTACAACTCAGATGCTGAGTTCTGGTAGCCCAAAGGTAGGGTTCTCCCAGCCCAGACCATGAGTTACCACAACCCAGATGCTGAGTTGTAGTAGCCCAAAGCAGGGTTCTCCCAGCCCAGATCATGAGTTACCACAACCCAGGTGCTGAGTTCTGTTAGCCCAAAGGCAGGGTTCTCTCAGCCTAGATCATGAGTTACCACAACCCAGGTGCTGAGTTCTGGCAGCCCAAAGCCCAGATAATGAGTCACCACAACCTAGACGTTGAGTTCTGGCTGTCCTAATGGCCAAAAACATACATTCAGTTTATGCATATTTTGGGCTACCACAACACACGAACTGTGTTTCCCTGCAATCCCTTGAACTTGGTTCTCACAGCCCAGAGGTCTGGGATGTCCTCTATTGGCAACACGGCTGGGTCTAGGAAAACACATATTTGAGTTCTCGTAGTCCATCTTTTTTATCAGTGTACGCCAATTTTCTTAGGCTGGAAGAAACTTTATCCCGATCCAGAAATCAGAAAGAATTGCCAGATATTTCTCAAGTTTTCGAAGAGGTAAAGAGTGCGGTCGAACAAGAGGAACAGTATAATTTGCAAATGCAGGCGCAAGAAAATGTAAGTCAAGGGACAGGGTTGGGTTAATTTTGACGTCTTAAGTTTTTGTTGTTAGTTATCAGTGAAAAAATGCGGACAGGTCGCTGGTCAGGTAATCTGTTAAGGGGATGAATGTAATCCGTATGCTATATTTTTAATAATTTATTCCTCCCTTAGTTGTCATCCTATTACGCAATCAGCTACGCTCTAATTTTATTAAGTTACGCTAACCCTCTACGTCCTTTCGAAATACCAAAATTATTTATTTTTGCTAGGAAAAACTTATCAATACCTTTTTTAGGACACCCTCTATAACAAATTATACAGGGTGGATTCTTTAAACGGAACGGTGCTTCTAGCGGGTTAGAATTTGGTTGAATAAAAAAATCCAAAAATTTATTAATTTCCTTTAATCGTGCTATCTTGGATTTTGTTTATGTCATTTAGTTTACGAGCTATGGCAAATTTTTATTTTTTTTAAATAGGTCACCCTGTATATTTTGCAATTTTTGAAATCTGCAAACAATTCTCTCTTCAGTAATACCACACAGAGGATCTATCTTTTACGATAATCAAGATATTTTTATCTATATCTGTATCGAAAACTTCGATATTTATTCAAATACCCCCCGTACCAAAGGGCATAGACAACAATTCCATGCAAGTTTAAATGCCTCTGTCTTGGAAACCATAAGAGATTACAGACCTAAAAACCATAGACCCTGAATCCCATTCATAAATTCTTATTTGTTTTGCCCCCAAGCTAGCCTGTGTGCCAAAAAAGGACAGAATGATTTTCAGAACGTTGCTCGGCAACACTGCGGTAAAACATGTATATGTTTGTAGACGTATGTCCTAGATACATCCATTTGTTTTACATACTCTACCAGTAGCGGCGAAAAATTAATAAATATGTAAAAAATTTGTTAATTTCACAAAAGCAATAATTTGTAGTCTTCCCAATTAGCGGTTAAAAGAGCGTTTTTTGACGAGCGTTGATTTAAATTAACGAGCGCAGCGAGTGATATAAAAAAAACGAGTTTTTTTGCATCGGTAACCACGCTTTTGCCAGTTACTGGCACTTACAAAAATCGTCTTTTGGATGAAGTTATAAAAACCCACCCCCTTTCTTGTCACCCTTTCAGAACCCGCCACCAATTTAATTGTGTTATGTTGTTAAATGTTTTTTAAAGTGCTAATGGTGAGTAAAAGCGATTAAGGTAGGTGATAATTTTAATAATTATTGTAAAATTTGCTGGTGCAATACTTGAAACCCATAGGTCTGTGGTCAGGTACCTGCTTTTCTACTTTTAGGACCAAAATACCAGAATAAACAGATAATAAAACATCATAATATTTTGATGGTATATATTATTTTTGCCTTTGTTAAGAAATTATAGCCTTGAGCACACCTGCACAGAGGGTAAACAGGGTGCTGCATATTAAAAAAAAAACCAGCGTAATTATGCAGTATACGGTTTTCCTCCATTTTTGTTTTTTTATGAAAAATTCTTTATGGGGGCACCTACTAGAGGGTCCCTAAGACCCCAAATCCGCCGGCGCCGGTTGTTTTTTTTAATGTTTTTTGTTTTTTTCATTTTTTTTTCACTGAAATAACCCGATCCAACACACACACACACACACACACACACACAAACACAGCCCAACTCAACCTTACCCAACCCAACCCAAAACAATCAAAAAAATAAATTACAACACCCCCCGGCACCCTTTTTTCTCTTAAAAAAAAACCGGCGCCGGCGGATTTGGAGTCCTAGGAACCCTAGTAGGTGCCTCTATAAAGAATTTTTCATAAAAAATCAAAGATGTTAGAAAACCGTATATTTCATAATTACCAAAAACAGTAATACCAATAATTGAAAATAGATAAAGGACGACACTGATCGGTAATTATCACAACAAAACTACAGCTGGTTTTGACATTTACCTTTGAAACGAAATCCCTTGATTTGGGTGTTCCAATCGTTTAAACACGATGCACTCCCGCACCATCCTATAGTTTTTAACTTCACAAGTTTATAAAAAAAACACAAAAACCACACAAAACGTTTCGAAATCAGAAATATTTGGACACGGGCGGTATGCAACGCTGCAAAACATATATAATGAATGCAAACCAGCAGGTAGTGCGCAGAAGACGGCAAGGTATTGCGACTTGCCAGTTCTTGTTTAGGGATTATTGGGAGTATTGGAAAAAATATGGGCTTTTTATTTTTTATGAGTTTATTTTTTATCTTTTGCTTTGTAATTATAGTTTTTAAATAAATAAACATTGTTTACATGATATTTCTGAATGTAGCTGCTTATAGTGGTAAAAAAGCACCAAGATTTTCATGAAATTTCAGAACCAACAAGAAAGTGACCTCAAGTTGGCAACAAGGCTTCATCCTACTATTCTCTCATCATTTGGGGAACACGAGCTTATATACTACATACAGACCGCTTCATGCTACTGCGAACATAGGCCGGAAGAAGTCCAATTTGCCAGTGTACGTACATGCAAGGACACCGCACACCTATCAGCACGTAATTTTCTTGTTTTTTGTCACTGATAAATTAGAATGTTTTATTTTCAACTGCTCAGATTTATCACTAACAACGTGTTACAATGAAAATAATAAGGAGAAACAAAATAAAAACAAGTTCTCAAAATAAAATAATACATTCTAAAAACCAAAAAGAAATAAAATTTAGAGCAAATGTTCGAAAAGTCCTCCTTGCTCGGCTAGACAATATCCGAGCCTATTATAAAAACTCCTTCTAACGTTTCCAAGCATGTTAGTAGTAGTAGATCCAAGTATCTAGGACCATTCAAATTGCCGTAAATAAAAAATGGCCCAATTACGTGTTCCCTGTTCCCCTACAATACCCCCAAACATTAAAAAAAAAAATACAAATGCAAATTTTTCCTCGACCAATATCGAACGTGTATTGGGTTATGACGATTCAATAATGGAAAAGTGCTTTCATCTGTGAAAAGAATAGATCTCAGAAAGTTTTCAGCACGATTAGCCCTTTCCATCAGTTTCGCAAAATTCCATACGACGATAGTTGTCCTCGGGAAAAATTTGATGCGTTTTTGACTCTTTGTAAGAATGATAACCATTCTTTTTGAACACGTAAGACAGTGGCTGAAGACGTATCAACTGATTCGGCAGTTTGGTGGCTAGTTAACTTTCGATTTTCCTCCACTGCAGCGCAAATCATCACACCTCGTACTTTCTGCTCGTCATTAAAAACAGTGGGTTTTTTATGGTTTCTTGGCGCTACACAACCAAACTTTTCAAAATTCTGCACAAACCTATGAATCGTTGATAACTAGGTTCTGGGCGATTTGCAAAATTCTCCAAAAAAAGCCTCAATGATCTGCCTTGATAGTACCATTTGACTATCTGTACTTATTCGGCAACTTCGTAGACATCCATTTTTAGTTTTAAAAATGTATTATTTCACTTAAGAACTTATCAATCTGTTTGTCGAGCAAGGCAGAAATAAAACAAAATAAATTTCCAAAAGATAACACTGCAGCGTGCTTCGAATCGATCTCGGTCGTACGGCACGGAGAGTAAATTGGACTTGATTCCCCCTATGTTCGCAGTAGCCTGAAGCTCATTGTATATGTAATCATTTTCACATCGCATACTGCCTCAGATACATTGTATCTTTTTTTCTCCTGCACTTTGAGTATATTTTTTTGAATTTATATAAAGAGAAAGAGAACACCTAATTCCGGCGATACGTTTTGCGAGATACATTGTTATTGTAGGAGCCAGGTCATTAGCATAGCATTCAGGGTCTAATGGTGTAGGTCTGTGTAAGAGATAGAGTATTAGTATGTGGTATTGTCAAAAAGATAATTTTTTTGGAATCCAAAAATGTCCAACTATACAGGGTGTCCTATTTAAAAAAAAAAATATTTTTTTGTCGTACCTCGTAAACAAAATGACATAAAAAAAATCCAAGATAGCACGATTAAACGAAATTAAAAATCTCAATTGACGTGTTTTTGTATTTTTTTATAAAACCAAATTCTTACCCGCTAGAAGCACCGTTCCGTTTAAAGAATCCACCCTGTAAGTAAATATTACCAAACACTGGGTGCAGGAATTTTTTATTTAGAAACGTTGTTTGCGACCTAGACATAACTTACTTTTTTTAAATGCCTCCAATACATTTCTTCAATGGCCTACAAAATCCTCGAATGCGACATATTTACAAAAAACTTAAGAAATAAATAAAATTAAACAAAAACTCGACGCTTATGGTAACAATACCCTTCGTTTGCAGCATAAAGTAAATAATTAGTTATTATGGTTTGCAGTAAGCAACAGCGACAGACGCATGATACTTTGGCTTTTTGTCACTTTTGTTTTGTCAACTGTCATGTGAAAAACTCCAAAATGAAGTGTGGCTCAACTGTTTTCATAGTCTTGGGTACTTTCAAAAAGTAAATATTTATAATAATTTATTTGCAGATATCTCGAAAACGGTTAAAATAAGGAATTACTGATTTATTAAAATATTCTGTTAGGAGCAAATGGTTCTATTTAAAAAAAAGGTAAGTTATGTCAAAATTTGATATTTAGCAGACGTGTAGTGAAGAATTGATTAGATACGATAAAATATGCTGGCAGCAGCTATTTTTTGACACCATAATCGTCATTCCATCCCATCTAGTTATCGAGATATAGACTTCCAAACATGGTACCCTTTGTAGTTTGTAGTCGTCGTTAAAGTCTTAGTGAATTTCCACAATAATTTAAAAAAATTGACTTGAACGCATATATTATTTTAAAAATTTTGTTTCTTTTTGGTATTACAGAGAAGAAGAGTGGAAGAAAATGCACAAAGGCAGTATTTACAAGTTGACCAACCACATCAAGTGCTTCAAGCCACACGTGCGTTTAACTTTATTTTTTTATACTAACCTACAAGATATTACAGCACTCATCATAGCAAAAAAAAATTGACGATATTATTGTAGCGCTTCATTGAGGTTGGTATTCAAGTGGCAATCCTTAAGCTTTATTGTGCCCGTAAAAAGAAACATTATTAAACAAAATAAAAAAAAACGCTTGTACAGGGTGGTCCAAATTCGAGGGGCCTCTATAGCTTTGGGCTTTTGCAGCATAGTTAGCCCAAAACTAATATAAATGTTATGGGCTCGATTTTCAAGAGAAGTCGAAAACTAAAAACCGCATTGCGATATGTCAAAGCATTTCTGAGCTACAGGGTGATTTGAGAATCGTTTTCTAAAAACCCTCTACCACTTTTTATTTGTAAAGATAGAGATTTTCATTAAAAACATTTTTTGGAGATTTTTTAAGGACAAATCTACCTGTTTCACCGATTTTGTCTTAAAGCCTTTAGTTCACGAGATATAACACAAAGTTACATTTTTTTAAATAGAATAAAATTTCCTGTTAAACGATGTATCATACACCTATTTTTCTTAAGTAGTTCAACAGATATCTGCAATTTTTAATAATTACCATAGTAGGCTACGTTTAACTCTGACCTATGCAGTTTTAGGGTATCTATCTAGGTAGCTATGATCAAATAAAAACAATTGCCATGATAAACGAGCCCAAGTGTCAAAAGTGGCGTCTTCGTCAAGATATAAAAATGTTTGAAAACTTTAAAAACTACGACATGATAAAATGTTATATTGAAAGTAACGAAAGTCGACAGACGGCGTTAAATCTATATTTCCAGAGGTATCCGGAAAGAAGGCAACCTAGCTCAAAAATATTTAAGTTAAAACGTCAACTACAAGAATACAGATCCTTTACATAACCGCAGCCTAGGACGTATAGAAGTCTAGCCAGAGATAGAGAGTTGGAAAAACTAACGGTTCTAGGAGAAATAAAAATTAAGCCGAATACTTCCACCAGGGCTATGGAGAGAAACACTGGAATTCCACGCAGCAATGCCGTTCGAGTGCTTAAAAAACACAAGTTGAGGCCCTATCGACCCCGACGGGTGCACCAATTACGGCAACGGGATTTTGCTCCAAGACGTGTATTTTGTAGGTGGTACCTAAATAAAAGCCAAGAAGACCTCGATTTTGCCAGAAAAGTTATTTGGACGGATGAGGCAACGATTTCTAGTGATGGAATATTCACCAGATATAACTGCTATTACTGGAAACAGCAAAATCCCCATATTATGGTGGAACAAGCGAATCCGGGAAGGTTCAGTTTTAAGGTATGGGTAGGCATCTACAGAAGACAAATTATTGGGCCATATATTTTTGATGGAAATTTAAATGCCGAAAGATACCAACAAATTTTAGAAGACCAGGTGATTCCGTTTATCTACAATTTGCCACTTTAGCAAAATAATGAGCAATACTTTCAACATGACGGTGAACCTCCTCACAATGCACGAGACATTGCTAATTCGCTAAATATTGTGTTTGCCAAAAACTGGATCGGAAATTAAGGTCCTATATATTGGCCCGCCAGGTCTCCAGACCTGACCCTTTGCGACTTCTTTTTGTGGGGGAGAGTCAAAGACATTGTATTTCGAAATCGCCCAACTACTAGAAGAGAATTGGAAGAGGTACATCGTACTGCATTCAGGCAGCTTCGTGCGGTAGAACTTCTTAATATAGAAAATAGCGTCAAGAGAAGATGTAGGATATGTTTACAACAAAACGGCCGTCAATTTGAGCATTTGTTTTAGAATTAAAGAAAATTGTTAAATGTAGATTTTAGGTGTTACACAATTTAATTAATAAAAATTTTAAATAAAAACTTTTAATAATTTTATTTTTGTTTATTATTCTAGGGTTGGTAATTCTAGTAAACTAGAAGTTAAAGTTCGAGGTTGCTGTATCCCCTCGTGTCGTAGCCAAGTTGATTTTGTATTTAGGGCGCGCACAGCGCCTACTATGGTAAATATGAAAACATGCAAATATCTTTTAAACTATTTAATAAAAATAGGTGTATGGCACATCGTTCGACAGGAAATTTTATTAGAAAACTGATTTTTCAGAAAAATTGGGGGTATCCCATTTAAAGAAATATAACTTTGTATGATATCTCAGGAACTAAAGGCTTTAAGAGAAAATCGGTGAAACAGGTAGAGAAAAAAGTTGTAGAAGGCCTTTAAAATCGAACATTTTTGAGAATCACCCTCAGAAACGCTTTGACATATCGCAATGCGGTTTTTAGTTTTCGACTTCTCTTGAAAATCGAGCCCGTAACATGTATATTAGTTTTTGGCTAACTATGCTCCAAGAGCCCAAAGCTATAGAGGCCCCTCGAATTTGAACCACCCTGTACATTACTAAACCGCGTTTCTGAGAGTTTTTGACGCTGCGGTTTCTCAGCAACACTGTACGCAAAACTAACATACACACACCAACTTGTTATAACTAAATGTCATTATAAATTAACCCCCTATATCTCGTTTGTTTATGACTTGAAAACGTCCGCGTGAAAACTGAAAATAACGAGATAATCCAAAGATTTTTTTAAATCTGATTTTTGATTCAATTTTTTAAATGGAATGACTCATATTATCTAACTTCTGTGAACTCTCGAAATAAACCCAATTTTAAAAATACCAAACATGTGAGTGTAATGTCTGCAGTTATCGAGATATTAAACCTGCAAAACAAGATTTTTCCTAAAATTATTCGACTACCTAGTAGTTTGCCAGGTAAAAATTATCGTGAGTTATTGAAACCTGTCAAAACTGTCGACCTAAATGTCATATGTCATCATTTGTGACAGACTTTTTGGGCGATATTTACTATAGACGTATTTTCGCGACCAATGATTTCGAAAGCACATTTTGAAAACATACGTCACCATTTCAACCGCAACGTCACCGTTTGGAACTATCGCCACTGATCGCCAAAATGACAATTGTAGAATGACATTAATCAGCTATGTATGTGTGTGTCTGTGTGTGTGACTTCTCGTTTCTTGGATTTCGATTTGTTTTTTTTGTGATTTTTCGAAATGGATGTCCTAGATCCACAAGTGAGCATTTTTTTTTTCGCCGCGAGATAACCTTGGCCAATTTTCGTTATTGCGAAAAATTGACAAGTACCGCCATATTGAACCGTGTTCGAAACAGCGGCCGAGGCGCTTTCTAAATCCTTTGAAAGGTTTTGAAAGCGGTTTCGAAATCATCGGTCATGAGAAGACGTTTTAAGTACTATAATTTAAAGAGAGTTTGGTTTGAAGGCTGACATATACTTTAATGGACATCAAAATGCACTGGCATAAGATGCGTAAGGTCATTTTTTCTAAAAACAGTCCAAATAATTCGTAAAAATTAATAAAATCGGGGTAAACACGAAATCTGAGAACTGTCAAAGTGACACGGAATGTTTTATTTTGACTAAAATTATCGTATATTACACAGGCCAACACACATTTTGGTGCCGACGATTTTTTTACCGTTCCTGGGTAATTTTTGGGTGGAGAATCCGAAATAGCCATCAGATTTTGTCTATCAGATCTAGTTTTTAAAATAGGAATTATTTACTTTTTTTAACCTCTATATATGTTTTACGTTATAACTATGACTATTGCCAGTAACAAAGAAAAACACATATAATTAAATATTTATTATAAAAAGTGGCTTAACATACATTCATAATCATATTAGTCACTATCACCTACAAATTTTCTTTTATACGACTTTCTAGCATGGAGTTTACTGGTGTAGTCTCGCTGAAGGCCTCAAAAGTAGTCGTCCATCATGTGGTTATCCCATCGTCCTTGATATCGATCTTCCATAGTTTTAATATCCTGATGGAATCTTTCTCAAGAAAATTTTTAACTACTTAAACAAATGAACCCCGAGCGTTAGCTTCAGTCTCATTCATTGATGTGGTGAACTGTGGATCTTTAATAAGTTGCCTTATTTGAGGACCATCGAATATATCAGTTTTTAGTTTTTCCATGCTAATCCCAGGAAACTTACGTGACAAGTACCCAAAACAATTTCCATCTCGATCTAACGCTTTACAAACTGCTTCATAAGCCCCAACTTGATATGCAAGGGTCGTAGTAAGATTTTTTCTCCCGTAGCCAAAGGT
The DNA here is from genome assembly GCA_963921995.1 of Oxystoma pomonae. Classification (NCBI taxonomy): domain Eukaryota; kingdom Metazoa; phylum Arthropoda; class Insecta; order Coleoptera; family Brentidae; genus Oxystoma; species Oxystoma pomonae. The sequence goes on along the minus strand of OY998168.1, from coordinate 86,723,234 downwards.
TCATTCACTACGTTTTGTTTTCCATGAACCATAGTATCTTTTAACCCAGTGCTGATCTTTAGCTCTGCTGTCCCAAAGACAAAAAAAACAGGGGTATTTTGTATATCCACTTTGCTGTCTAAGGAGACAGTTTACCATTTTCAAGTCAACACAAATTGCCCACTGATGTTTTTCGTATTTAATTTGTTTCAAAACTTGTGCTATTGTTTTATAGTTCTCTTTCATGGTAGTAGAATATCCAATAGGAATTGAGGCATATTTGTTACCGTTATGTAAAAAAACACATTTTAAACTACGTTTTGAACTGTCAATGAAAAGGCGCCAATCATCTAAAGTGGATTCTGACAAACCCATTTTTTCTCAGAGTCGTTTTATATCCTTACAGAATACCATCTTATTTTCCTGTGTGAAAAAATGCAGCAGCTCCTTTTTTCTCTTACGCTAAAATGTACATTAGTGCCTGGATAAAGAACGTTCTGTTGTTTTAATCTGGATGCAAGTAATTCAGCACACTCCTGTGAGAGGTATAGGTCTCTCATGAGATCGTTCAGATCTTGTTGATTAACCCCTAAATGCACCGTAGTTACGTGGTTCCCTCCAAATCATTGGTACACCAAATTTCAGGCACTTTCTGTTTCCAATTGTCCACTGTCGCAAATGTTCAACACATGTTTTACACACCACATGTGGAGCCCAAGATTTATCTTGATCTCCCAAATGAACGCCAATATAGGCAAGATAAGACCTTTTCACAAATTCAGAAATAGTTTTTCTAATTTTTTTCAAAGTGTATTCGCGACATACAAAAAAAACATCTGGATGGTTTATACAGCTACGCCTGCTTGTGGATGCCATTGTTTTAGTTTTAACACTATAAAACGACGAAAATGTACGAAAAATTATGACACAATTTTATTTGCAAAAGCTACACAATATACTAAGTCGAGAAGGATAAAGGTAGACAAAAGGTACTATGTTACCAAAACCAATTAGTCGGGGTTGAGCAAGTATGGGGAGATCGGATCATAGGGAATTTCAAATATAAAATAGCTAATAAAATTAAGTAATGCGGGTTAACCAGAAATCATATGATTAGTTTCAAAGATACAGGGGGATGCCTAAAGTGGTTACTAACAAGTGAAAGAGTTGTCATGTTTAGTTAATAAGATAGTAGTAAGTAGGGGGTTTAGGTAGCAACTTGGACAACCGAACCTGGATGCAGAGAACCTACGAGCTCTCAAGTGGGCCAAAGTACTGGACTTCGTGAAGAGAACAGGAAGGCCTGGAGAGCCCACTACCGTGCAAGCGATACAGGTGGTGGATTAGGGGGCTGGGCAGGGGTAAGGTAAAAATGGACCGATTGGGCCTACTTGCCAGGTCTTGGACCGCCCCCTAGTTACTACTACTACTAATAAGATTTTTGTGAGTTTTCTAACAAGATTCAGTTGAGTGTTACCATTATATGTATGGGCACAACCTTTTTTAATTAGAAATTCATTCATCAAAAAAGTATTCAGTTTATAGAATTTATGTATGGTATTTGTTATGTCCATATTTTTATGTCTTTTAATGACAGATTCGTCATTGAAACTAACCATCAGGCAGGTTATCAAGAACATTTTGTTCGTAATTTTAGTTACAGAAGTACCAAAAATACTAAACTACATTTTTACAGATTAATATTTGGCGTGGAAGGTAAGTAAGTAAGCGCCAAAATATTCATTAAACTTGATAGTTGCTTTACTAGAGACGTCTTTTAAATAAAAAGAATAAAGGAGGCGGTTGGTGATTGTTATTTATAGCCTCAATCAGTTAGTCAAAATGCTAAAAAAATAGGTATTATTTTAGAGCAATGACTACGGTAAATGTATAAATAAACTGCTTATAATTACTGTGATCTAGTAAGCCATGACTTTAGTTTTTAAAACAAATACATTTGCTGTTACTGTCAGTCTTAGCAATGAGCAAATATGTTTTTCAATAAATGGCTTTTCGAGAAAAATGTATGTTTTGTCTAATGAGGCTTTCAGATCCTTTTTTTCATGTACCAATCATTTTTCCATGTATCTATTCCTATAGATGTAGGTACTTACAAAAGTCGGTATTAGGCACTTTTGGTTGTTCCGCTATAACTAAAAGTACGAAGATAATTTTCTTATCAACCTGCCTGATTAACTAAATGTACTAATCTAATACTTGGTAAGTATATGGGATAAACCATATAACTATGAGATACTATAAAGGCCCTTCCCGTGTATTTCCATATGATAAAAAGTCTAGCGGAAATCCCTGCGAAAATGGATTAATGACGGACTCCAATGCGCATGCGTCAGTTGAAAATGCGCTGAAGGAGAAATTCGATGTTACAAATTGCGCAGGCTCAGATCGATTTTTTTGATAAGATGTGCATTTTCTCGTCCTGAATACGAAATAGACAGTCCTTTACCTCAAAATTGTGGATAAAAATGCCCACTTTTAGGGTGGTGTGCCGAACCCTTATCCATGAATGAGGGCCGGCACACCAGATGGTTTTTGGTGTGGGGGTACTACACATACAGAATATATGTGAAAATGGTGGGGATTACCCTACCCCCTCTAAAATTGCCCACCTTTGGATTGGTGTGCCGAGCCCTTATCCACAATTTTGAGGTACAGGATTGTCCATTTCGTATTCAGGACGAGAAAATGCACATATTATTAAAAAATGGCGAGGGTTACCTATCCATCATATTTTTATACCTTGAACACTTGCTTCTATAACTGTTATATGGGATAAACACTTAACAAATAAACATAAATTCTTTAAAGTGAATACTTTTTTGATAACCTTAGTACACTAAAATATCACCTCTGATCAAAAGCGGTTGTGTTCATACATACTTAGCCCAACGCTTAACTGAATCTTGTTAAAAAACTCATAAAATACTTATTAATAAAACAAGACCATTTTTTACAAGTTAGTAACTACTTTCGAAATTTCCCTGTATCTTTAAAACTAATCATAGGATTTGATTATGGTCCAGTTAAACTGTGATCAGTAGGTCGAGATCTACAACATACCAAAATTTCATTAAATTCTGCAATCAACCAAAATGCCATGTATTCCGTGCGGGGTTCTTTGTACAAAATTAGTTAGAAATTAGTTCAATATTATAAGCATATCAAAGTTTGAAATTTTTTTTGAGGGGGGTGTGGATTGAGGTCAACCTGCACCCCCCACTATATTTAGAAAAAAACAGAGTTCCTAGTGTTTAATTTTGGGATAGTTGCTTTTCATTTTTCCCTACGCTTTAAATGAGGGGGGTGTAGCTTGACGTCCGGCTGCACCCCTCATTTTGAATAGGAAAAAAACCAGGAAGGAGTGCGGTTCAAAATGTTTAAAAGTAGGTCAAAATTAGTTAGAAATTGATTCTAAATTATAAGCATATTAAAAGTCGAATATCTTTCGGGGGGGGGGGGGGGAACGTGTGGCTTGACTGACCTGAATGGACTCTGTCTGAAACCAGTCAGTGGTAGAGCTTGTGGAGGAGGCCAAGAATCCAAGTTTTTTGTTGGTAAAACTCTCTATTTATTTCAAGAAAATAATGTCAAAATCAGGATTGGCCCTGGGCAACGCCATAGGCAATATATACGCAGTCTGCTCGCGCCCAGAAGAGTTTTTGGCCCTGCGTTTTTTCAAGGCTAACTTGATTAGGAGAGTTATTATCGCTACGGCTTTTTAAAGGAGAATACTAGGACAGGGCCGTTATAGTATCTTATAATTATATGGTGTCAGTGCAGTTGTCTTTGTTTGACTATACAATGGACTCTTTGTTTATATTATTTAAATAATTTAACAAAAAACACTTCTTTATTGTTTTACAGCCCAAATGCCGGGGTATCAAAGCGTGCGTTTGCTGCCGGGATCTCCAGAGGCACAGGCTATTTTAAAAGAAGCAGAAGAGGCTTTGGAGAATGCACGTAAGTAACTGTTAGAATTATTTTCTGATCAGGATAAGAATTTTATTGAAAGTAAACCAGAGTTTTGAACTTCCCATTGTCTTTAATTTCTCACAACGTTTCGATTGCTAATGTATCTGCAATCGTGATCGGCTGAATACAAAAACTAAGACTACCTAAGCTTATAAACTGCTTCCGCAGTTGAAATCTGTTACCTCCGAAAAGTATGGGTTTCCAAACATTCTTGAGAATGACACTTTGTTAATACAATCTGGTTCCTTCGTATGAACGCTGTTCCTTTGAACTTTGGTTTTAAAAGATTTCCTTTCTTGGTGACGATCTTTGCCTCTTTCCATTTCATATGGTGCTGATTGTCCTGGCAATATTCTGCTATTTATGGTCCAGTTGTATCCTCTTCTTGAGTTTTACATCTGTGTTCATCAAACTCCCATTGGTCGGCTTGTTTCCTCGATGTATAGATATCTTTGCATGCGCACGGTAACTGCATAGATACACTTGACTGATTAAAAAAGTTTAGTGGATTTAAACAATCAATCATTGGTTACCGTATACATGTGATCTTTCAAAAAGCTTGTTAATTTACTTAGTAATTTTTCAACTTTTTTGTAATTTACAGTGTAATTTTAAATGATAAATATGTATATTTACATTTATATTGTCTTTTTTAAAATCACATTTAGTACATTTTTATGATGAAGTTAAATCCGTATCATTGCAGCTTCTTCTTTTTTATAATTCTAAAGGATGATGCAGTAATTTCGATATGAGTTTTACGGGTTTTACTTCACCATGACTTTTCAAAATTTTAAATGAATATTGCTTCCAAATATCAATTTACTCACCCAAAAAGTATTTACCCGGGTAATTTTGTTACAATGTTTTTATTCATTCAGTCAATATCTAAAATTCATTAATTTATAGTGCGGTTAAAAACTCGCGATTTCCATTTTTGCTGGCAGAAAACTGCTGGGGCGAAGGATTTTCGTAAACAGCTAAAGTAAACTCTGACGCATTTTTAATAATAGTTAAAATCACTCATCCCCCTCTAGATCCAGAGGAGCAGGCAAAAGATCCTTTTTAGAAAATTAACATGATACGCTCCAATGTACATCATCCGTGTGTCAACATTTGACATCCTACAGAGTTCTTTTATAGTACAATCGAGATCCAAGATATCTATCTACTCGTCGGTGTTTTATATGCAATTTTGGGACTTAGCTGCGTATTTCTTCCGCAGGTCAAAATAAAAAGTTGAAAAAAAAATTATTATCACTTTTTTTACATATTTTGAGAAAAAAATTTTATGCCTTGCGTATTTGTACGATTCTGAGTTTGAATATTTAAAAAATATCTAGAACGTTTTTTGAATCCTATAAAACCACAATTTTAGGTCAGGCCTGCTCCATAAAGCTGAAATAATTTTTTTTAACTCGATCTTAGCCGTTTTTTCGGGAAATTTCGATTTTGGTAGTTGACTGACCATTTCTATGATAGTTCGGAGAAATCCGCACACAGCAAAATAATTCTTATTTTGTGATATTCAGCAGAAACCAACCTTTCCAAAAAGTCTAAATTAGATCATAGTCATGATCAATTTTAAAAAGCGTTAATACTGAGAGGATAATTTTGTTAAAACTGCACCAATCTATATGATATTCTATACAAGTTTCTGTCACAATTTTGCTCAGTTCTTATCCATGAAGCCAACACGAAGGTTGCCCTGCACGCTGTGTTCAAGTAAATGGAATTTGGACGAATTTCTTTAAGAAAATCATTCTTTCTTTAAGATATAATAATTAATTTTGTAAATTTTCGGAAAAAATCTGAAATTTTACTGATTTTTGAAGGATCGTCTTTCCTTAATGTATAATATGATTCTTGATTTAATTTAATTTATAGGAAGGGCGTTTCATATCGAATCTAAAAAAAACTTTTCACTTTTGAGGCATAAGATAACCATCCAGAGTTTGTAATAAATTTAAACTGATTTGAATTTGACGTAGCGAGTAGGTATCTGATTTTGTTAACTTGTTTAATTTTCCTTTTTGAGTCTGAGGTAGTTGCTATGCCATTAGTTTCCTTGCCATGTCGATCATGGTTCAATTTATTTTTTTTCCATTTTAAGGAATTGGATACGCATCCCAATTCGTCATTCAGTTAAATACACGCTATTCAATTCCAAATTGCTGCTGACTAGTTATTTGACACTCGCAATGACAGTTCCATTTAGCTTATGTATTTAATTGTCAGTCGCCATATTTAAATTAGTCCGGAGAAATTGAAATGAGTTGTACTCTTTCACTTTAAGGTCCTAGTTACAATCTGGGGAATTATTTTTAGCAACACTGTACGGGAAATCAATTTAACTATGTCGACGTAATTTTTTTGCAAAATTTTACGCCATTGAATTTGTTTACCATGGCAACGCGGAGACTTTATTTATGTTTATCCACAGTGGGACACCAGAGATTTTTAGCATCGGGTCAAAAATTTGGGGTTAGGTTACTTATTTTAACTTTTCGCCTTCTGCACCGCTAAAAAACCAAGTAAAATACTAAAATAAAAGAAAACCATTTATTGCAGAATTACCTGCTAAAAAAACGCTACCCAACTATGTAATAAAGTAACTGGGTGTAATGTTTAAGGTTGCATTTGCAGGTGCATTTATAATTGAATTGAAAACACTCGCCAGCTGATACCGACAACAGGTTAACTTAAAAGCATGCAGATTTAAAAATCGGCTACTGGCGCTATTTTAAACAGGAGCGTCAACGACTAGCAAGAGTCTTTTCAACCTCTAAATGGAACTTTACTGACCTGTTTTGTTAGTACTCAAGTATCCGTGTGTTTTTGAAAACGAGGTTCTAAAATCTATCCTTTGCACTCCAAGATTTCACTAGTACACTTGCACATAACTATTCCGCAATAATTTAAATTTAAAAAAAAAATGGTTGATTCAAAATAAAAACAAAATTATGTGGGGTTATGAGCGCCGAATGTTTCTATGCGAATTCTAGTAATCCCAGCGAGCCAGTAAAGTTCTCTTCGTTCTTTGATAGACTCTGGGTCATTCCTGCGTAGCGCTAGGCCTTTTTCGCCGGGCGATTGTACACGCGGAGTGGTTTCATATTTTTTTTAGAACAATGTTTTTGAAAACACATGTTTGAAAGATAAACATAACCTTGAATGGTTTTCTATCAGAAAATGTAAAAATACTTTAAAGTTTTTTGACAAAACACCTGCAGTTACCATGGAATCGTATAAATTCTGCGATCTATTCAATGAAGTGTGATTGATTGATCGGTTTTCTTTTCCGGAGTGCACAGGCTTTTAAAAGAAAGGAAACTTAATTTTTATTTTCGCTAAAGCAAGGAAATATAAAAAGGAGAAATGTAATCCAAAGGAAATTGCGAGTATTTCTCTATTTTTTTTGTAAATCGGGTTTGTTCTAAACCGCATGTAATCAAAAGGAAATTGCGAGTATTTCTCTATTTTTTTTGTAAATCGGGTTTGTTCTAAACCGCAATTATTTTAAGGCTTTTGGGATGGATGACAGCATCAGAGCTTTCATTTTGAAGAAAAAATAATTGAGAATTTTGCAAAATCCTTCAGAGATTTTTGTTAAGCATTTAAAAATAATCACCCCTGCAAAATTTCAGCTAATTCTGATGTTTAGTTTTCCCTGTGCACTATGGTAAAATATTAAAAAATTAAAGAACAAGGCGTTGCCAGTTGTACTTTTTTTTTACTTAAAATCTGGGGAGAAACTATAGCCTTAAGGAATCGGGTAGCCATTCTGTACGATCATACAGTTAACCCCAAGAACGACTTGGTTCACGAAAGTCCTGAGGTGGCGAGATATGACAGATATGGCAGTCCCGCCGTCAGATGGCAACACTTCTTAAGTATCTAAAAGAAATATTTTTAAAATTACAAAAATATTCAAAACCAATTGTCTGATAAAGGACAATACAGTTAATAATAACTGCAGTTTTTTTCCACATTTTGGTAATAGTTTAACCGATATATATAAGTGTTAAAACTTTGATATGTTTTAAATTGTATCCCACAGCCTGTGCGGTAACCATAAAATATATCAAAGTTAATATATCAAGTTAGTGAAAAAGCCTTTTTTACTAAATAAATTCACTAAAAAAGAAAAAACTTGCACGAAACGCCAACACATGCACCAATGGTGAAAATGCTAAGGCAACAGTCCTTCAGAGCACATCGTCATCACGTTACATACCTGGAGTGTGTTCAGATTAAACATTGAACGTACAACAAAAATATTGTTATCTTTATTTGCCTTGGTTGATAACCAACGACAGACATATTACCCGACTGCGTCCGACGTGTAGTCAGAACGTAATCCTGATAGTGTATATTCGCACTATTTGTGTGAATTTTAATATAAAACATATTTATACATTTTAGGAAGCAAAATCCAATACAAATTATTTACAGACCTTACATTGTAAAATGTCCATAGTATTACATTACCTAATATGATTTTTGTCACACACATTTTTGTTACACACATTTTTTAAAAAAAGTAAGTTAGATCTGTAAAAAGCATCTGTAGAAGCAGCAAATACAAGCGGAAGCTGTCGTTGGATTAGATCCAGTGAAAGCGGGGACTTTTTTACTATATGTCAGTAACAGTGGTGTATCAAAGAGTTTTGGTACATTTTGAAATTTTCTAGTTAATAAAATAGGACTACGCCACTTGAAAAATTTAAATAGACACACACATTTCAGTAGACACTTAACGTAAATATTTCAACGCATCGGTATCGGTATACATATCGCGTTCGAAATAAAGCCATGTTTATGCGATGTTTCGAACGATGCCCGCTTTTTTGAAAGGTGCGATGCCAGAACTGCTAACAGCAATCGATGCGTGCGTTGGGATGGATGTAACGATACGTTCATCACTCCGTACGCATCGATTGCTGTCACCTTTTGTGTCATCGCCCCTGTCAAAAAAGCGGGCATCGTTCGAAACATGGCATGAGCAAGTCAAAAATGTAGTGTATTTTGGCTTTATTTTGAACGCGATACGTATACCGATACCGATGGGTTGAAATATTTACTTAAAGTGTCTAGTTTCAATCAATCAATCAATCAATCAATCAATCAAGCAGGTGCACTTTTAAATTCATGGCGAATACGTGACAGCTCCAGCTGATTAAATCAGTCAAAACATTATTCCGTATGCGGGGACGGTCGTAATGTACCTAAAGAGATTTTCGTGCATTTAATCAGCTGGAGCTGTCACGCATTCGCCATAATTTTAAAAGTGCACCTGCTTGAATGGTCGACTCGATAGGGATAAGGATACGACTGCTGATAAAACTGAAAATAACTTTTCCTACGACCACACATGAAAGTAACCAAATCTGCACTTTATAACGCCACAGAAAGTTTTATATTTCACACGCAGATTAGTGATGAAAATGAATGACAGCAAACCTTCCAAACAATGTAGGTATCTAGTAGGCTATGATTTGTAGACCGAAACCATTTTCGTTTCTAGAGAAGAAAGTATTTTCTGAAATATGTCACTTTCTTCTCTCGTTATGTAATATGCTATTAAGTGTCTATTTTCTAATATAATTTAGGTCATTGGTCTTATATCATTTCTGCCAAGTTTGGTAGAGAAATTTTGATGAAAATTCTAAAAAGGAATATGTAAGAAATTGTTTAAATTGGCATCATTTTTACTTCGGTTTTTTTCAATTTTTCTGTCAGAAGGAGTGACTTAAGCTACACTCACTATTTACTTATTAATAGTTAATTAAATTTGCAACACAGAAAAACGCTTTTTTGGAGTTTTTTGGAGGTTAGGAATGGGTAGTTTTAGTGTGTTAAAAGGTGGGCCCTGCTAAGCTTGTTAATGGAAAAAAAATTTGAGTTATACTTTTTTCCGTTTTATATATATATGTACGGTCTTTATAGTATCAATCGCAGAAAGGTCAAAAATTAGAAAATATACACTTTTTTATTATGATTTAGAAAATAAAGCACCCGATCAAGAAGGCGAAGGCGTTTTTGATCCGGAAAAGTTAGCTGAACTCGGTTTGACTGCTGAAGACTTTCGAGTTTTCGATGAAGATTATCTTCAGGAAGAACTAAATGTGGACGATATACCGGGTAGGTTTATTATTGACAATGACGGGTTGCATTTTTTTTAAAGAAAAACGTAGGCCATTTGGAGAGGACTTCTTTTTTTAAAAGTATGGTAGGCATATTTTTTTTTAAGTTTTAGGCATGACTTTCAAACGGATTAAGCAATTCTTATAAATTTTTTGTTATTCAATTTAGGAGTTCCGTTTTGGTAAAAAAATATACCTCCCCTCCACTTTTACTGCAATACTCAAAAAAACATTAGAATATAAAAGAAGCCCCGGTGATTTAAAAAGACAAAATAAAGTCGACGTTGCATACTGACTTCAATTTGGATACCTGGGAGACTTTTTCGGGCCCATTACATCCCGAGAAAGGTTTTATTTTTACCATAACTTATGAACGGCTCGACCGATTTCCATAATTCTCTTTACATCCGATTCAGGAGATATTTAGTTTGATCCCGTTTTAGTAAAAAAATATATTTCCGCCTCTACAGGCATTTTAATAATACATTATTTTTATGAATATACTGTATATTTTAATCAATTTTTCGATTTAAGCTTGTTGGGATAATATTTGATGTAAATATTGTAGATGCTGCCGAGGAATATGACGAAGAGTTTCTTGCGTGGGAGAAAAGATCTCAGGCAGAAGATAAACATATAGCGGAACATTTAGCGATGGTAAGACGTTTTTAAGGGCATTATCGTTTTTCAATAAGAATTTGTTAAGTCACTGCACAAGAAGTGTAATAGGTTTGGTTTGGTTTATTGGGAAACAATGTTTTTCAGGCATTTTACAAATTTTTCCAGAACGTTTGCTCTTTACAAAATTACCTTCGTTGAAATGATCTTTTGCAAAGGAAAGGCTCTAATAGATGACTAGTTGTGTGGCTTATGGCACTATGTCGTTTTTCAACCAACTGAGTAAATAAAAAAACCTTTATTTTAACCTAAACCAACACAAAAAACTTGAAATGGGTTGACGAAAACTGCACTAGTGCTTTTAATAATAAACTACCATCTTTGATCGCTGATTTCATTCATTTATTATTTTATCCAAGTTTTTATAAAATTTACTCTATTAATGCCATCTCCTAATTTTTCTAAAGTATTATGAACTTTCAGAGTTGTTAATAAATTCGTAGCCTCAAAACATTCTTTTAAACTTATAAACAGGGGTTTTCATATTTTTTAAGCTTACTAATAAACAACATATTTCTATAAGCCAAAACAAGTCACTGATCAGAGCCTTTCCTTCGTAAAAAAGCCCTTAAAATAAAATTAAATAAAAATATTAAAAACAATAACAATTAATTTTAAAAATCAAAATATTTTGAATTTTGGATCAGGTGGGATTTCAACGAGGATGGTTTTGGAAATACCAAATATTATATTCCGGACAAATGCTCCCAAAACAGATTTTAAGTACCACTGTACAGGGCCCGTAAGCTGCTCTTTTAATCAAGAAGTAAACTGGTTGTGATTGGCTAGGATTAAAAGAGATTGTAGGCATTCCCACACTAATTTTGATTTAAACTATTGACTGCTGTTTGGCCCTCTAATAAGTTTTTGCACAGATGAATCTGTATAGCATGTACCCTTGTTTAAAAAAAAACGCATTCATGCATTTTTCCTATATCGCAAATTTACTTTTCTAATAGTGTATGTATTCCATTCACCAGTTTAAAATAGAAGGTATGCGTCAAACTGATTTTGACAATAGACACTTAAAGTTAATTTTCGATTTTATCTATCGAGTCGACCTATCGAGCAGGTATACTTTTAAACTAATGGCGAATGTATGACAGCTCCAACTGATCAAATGCGTGAAAACATCATTTCGTACGCAGGGATGGTTGTAACGTTACGACTCCCTCATTATACCTAACAAGATTTTCGTGCATTTGATCAGTTGGAGCTGTAAAAGTGCACCGGCTTGATTGTTAGACTCGATAGAGATAAGGATACGAATGCTGATAAAACTGAAAATTAACTTTAAGGGTCTAATAACTTTCAAAGTCAAAAATGTCGCAAATTACAAAATTTTCGAAAGAACAAATTATCACTCGAGTTACAGAAGGAGAGCGGCCACTTATTTTGGGATTGATAAAATGACGTTAGTACGATGGAAAAAGCGCTGGATACAGAATAATTCGATGAATAGAAAACATGGATCAGGACGAAACCGTGTAAGTTGTGATATACGAGATGAAGGGCTTTTTGCCACATGCGTTGAAGCATCTAATGTAACGATGTTCCCAGGTTCCTTATCAACTATTAATAGAAGGATTAAAAAATCTAAAATTTTCCTGTCGAGTTGCTAGAAAAAAAAACTTTTTTAACGGAAGAACAAAAACAGGCCAGGGTTAGTTTTGCATTTAATGTTCTTCATAATTATGACTTCTGGAAGAAGGTGGTCTTCATAGGTGAAAACATATTTCAGTCATCTGTGGAGCTGGTTTAGCGCTAGAGGTTTGGGTATGTTTATGCAAATCGAAGGAAGATCCAACAGTCAAAGATATGTTGAGATTCTTGAGGATGTTATGTTGCTATCTGTGCAGATGTTTTATGAAAAGAACGACTTCGTTTACCAGCAGGACAACTGTTCCATGCACACGGCTAATGTTATTTGCCAAGGGTTTGAAAACAATAATATTGAAACTCTTCTTTGGCCATCCAACAGCCCTGACCTCAACCCAATAGAAAATATATGGGGCCGCCTTGTCAAAATTATTTATCAGAGAAACTGGAGACCCCGAAATGCTGAAGAGTTAAGCGATGCATTGCATCGCGCACTGGAAGTGCTCTCAGAAGATCGTAAATATTTTTAAAATTTAAGTTTTTCAATGCCCAGGCGTTTGCAGGGTTTTATTGAAAAGAATGGTGCGCTCACTAAATACTAATTTTTGTTGTTGTTTTAAGTAATATTTAATATTTAGTTGTTTCCATTCCGTTGTGTTATTTTGAATCCATCGTTTTTTTTATTTTATTATCCTCATTTTATCAACTCCAGAATAAGTGGTCACTCTCCTTACAGACAAGCAGTCTTCTGTAACTGTAATAAAGATTGTTTTTAAATATATTTATGCCGTTTAAAAGGGGATTTTTGGTATCATTAAATAATTATATCCGAGATTAAAACATGATTTTAGAAAGAAGAAATTAAACTCAAAACCCTCCTTTGAGTTGCGTAGTCGGGTAATAAAGGTATTTACTTTAAATTAAGGCATTTTTTGATTTAGAGGTCTTATTTTTACTTGAGATTTTATCAATATGACATAAGGACATCCTAATACCGAATTTAATGCTGTCGGACATTACAAGCTGGTGGTTTGTTTGAGTATACACTAATAAAAAGTCAAAGTTTGAGACATAGGGAAAAATGCATGTATGCATTTTTTTTGAAAACAAGAGTACACTTGATTTAAAAAAAAACGCATACATACAGTCACAAAATTGACCTTTCTAAAAGTGTACAATATATACGGACTACCAGCTAAAATGCCTAAAAACTTCAAAAGTACGACAATTTGTCATATTGTTTAAAAAAAGGTCTCTAAAACTTTTTTTTATATTCAATTTTGCATAATACTAAAAAATCAGCAAAAATAATGTTTGAGTAAAGTCTTTATTGAACAATATCAAATTATCACTCGAGTAACGGACGAAGGCTGTTCTATAAAGAGGGCGGTAACCCATTTTGGAGTTGATAAAATAACAATAATACGATGGAAACAGCGCTGGATTGAAAACAATTCGACAAATAGGAAACTTGAATTAGGACAAAACCGATGGTAAACTTAATACTAATTATTTTAACTTAAAAGAGAACTAGAATAAATAATTTAGTATTTAATAGGATCACCATATTTCTCTATACTGATGGTCTTCTGAGAGCTGATTCAATGCGCGATAAATAGCATCGCTTAACTCTTCAGTATTTCGTGGTCTCCAATTCCTTTGATATATTATTTTAACGATTCGACCCCATATATTTCCCATTGGTTTATTTAACGTCAGGGCTGTTGGCTGGCCAAGGAAATGTTTCTATATTATTATTCTGAAACCATTGGCGAACAACATTAGCCATGTATACTGGACAATTGTCCTGCTGATAAACGAAGTCATTATTTTCATGTAAAGCCTGTACAGATGGCAGCATAACGTTTTCAAGGATTTCAATATATCGTTCACTATTAAATCTTCCTTCGATTCTCCAAAAAAAACCCAAACCTCTAGCACTAAACCAGCCCCACATGTTTACAAAAAAATGTCCAGCTTTTTTACTTTGGTTTGAATAATCGGGTTCAAATCTAGAATTTGGTGGACGATAAACTAAAATTCTCCTGCTGCTTGAAGATGATTGAAAAATTTTTTCGTCAGTGAAAACCGTAGAATTATTTTCAATCCAGCGCTTTACCATCGCATTATCGTCATTCTATCAAATCCAAAATGGGTGGCCGCTCTTTTTATAGACCAGCCGTCTTCTATAACTCGAGTGATAATTTGAACTTTTGTAAATGTTGATATCTGTGGCATTTTTAAGGATGTCACACTGAATTTTAAGCTGTCAGGCATACTTAGCTGGTGGTGCCTTATAATAGTATACACAAATGGAAAGCTAAATTTTATGGCATAGGAAACAATGTATGTATAAGTTTTTTTTAAACAAAGTGTTCTTCGACTTTGCCAGTATTCTTGAAATCTGGCATGGCGTAAACGCAACGTACGTTACGCAGAGAGGATACGTCGCCTAGTTATGCTTCTTGCGTATCTTGCAAATTGGTTAATTAGTCAGCAGACGGCGCTCTCATTTGCTTTGTTTTTCATAAGATAACCTAAAAATTGTCGTATTTTTTATTTTTTTTAAATTTCAAAAATTGAAGACATTCTTAATGTTTTTATTTTTGATGATGATGATGAAGAAAATGATGACATCGAGATTCTCCGTGGAAAGGCTGCTCTCGGGAATAGCAGCCCTTTATGGAAGGTTGAACTTTGACGAGGTGGCGGAACCAGAGTGTTTGACACTATTTAGGTTTGAAAAACACCACCAGATATGCTTATAGTAATCAACTTTCTTTTGATCTGCGCGTAAAGCGTATCGTACGTTTGGAATTTACTGCACATGCGCACTTCAACAAAACTTACGCTACGAGTTACCTGATGTGGCTTATAACTCTTAATATAGGCTCTGGAACGGTGATTGGGCACAGCGGATAGCGGAGCCGCGAACGTGAAGATCAAAAAGACACGCGCGTTTACCTTTACCTCAACAGCAAGAACAAACAAAATATCCTCTGTTGAAATTATTAGTTTCGAGAAACAAGCACAAAAAATCGGGAACCGCCAAAATATCAACTACTTCCTACAAACGCTTGCGATTAAATAAAGGAACCGGTACAAATTTCGTCGATTACCTCCAGATTAAAAAAAAAACTCAGCAGAGCAAAAAGATTGAAAAGATTTGGTTAATGGAACTTTTATTATGTACCGACAAGTCTCTAATATCTAAAAATAATCATTTCTTTAGATTGAACGAGAATTGGCAGATTCCCCTCCTATTTCTCCATGCAGGTAAGATGCAGTTATGCTGTAGCCTCTATGTTAGTTGGTAAAAAGTTTTTCTTCTTCTATTTAACGCCACATATCGGATACACATGGCAGTTAGACTAACGTCACAAAATAAAGACCCCTATAATATAACCACTAAACTACTGCTTTGTTCAAAATGATTTCTGTTTTTTCTTATTGAAATAGGAATAAAAGTTATCGACTTTATCCAGAGTTTTTACATTATCCAAGAAGTTAAAATTTTTAAAGCGATTTTAGAGATACGTACATAGTCTTTCAACCAAGAAAAAAACAAAAGATAAATAGGCAAATTTTCAAAAAACTTTGAACCTTTTTCGACACTTCATTATTTCGGTATACCTCAGGAAATACTCCTATAATTAAAAAACAATGCTATTATAATTTTTCTTTAAAATAGGTGAAAAATCTGACGCATTTACTAACCAATTTATTTTTCTTTCAGTCCTTATGACAGCCCACAAAAAAGTCCATGCCCAGCAAGAAGATCACCAAGTCCCCGCAGATCACCAAGTCCCCGCAGATCTCCCGGTCTGCCACCACCGTAAGTTCTAATATAGCCGATTATCAAATCAAAACAGTGGTGGTTGCGTGCTTTTTAATGCGGTGGTGTCATATTTTGGAAAAACGTCACATATCGATGTCATTTTTTTCAAAAACTATAGAGTTTTGCTCCCCACTTTATTGTGATTTTTTGTTATATTTCATATTATCACCCCCTCAAAAAACAATTTGTCGACGTTTTAACGTCCTTTAAACGTTCTAGCTTTTGCACCAATTTGGCGGAGATTTTTTGAGTTGTGTTGAGGTTGGCTGCGACTATAGTCGCGTGCAATGTTTCCACACCGTCGCCGAAGCGACTACGACTGAAATACTCTCTGGATAATCTTTTTATTAACATAATTGATTTTTGAAATTAAGACTCACGTCTGCAGCCACAAATGGACTATGTTGGGAATTTGGAAGCTGTAGTTGCACTCTAACAAAGTTATGATTGTTTTCCACAAACCAAAACTACACTTTTTTGCACTCGACGCTCGTTTCGCTAACAACGTTAACCTACAATTTATCTTATAAACAATCTTTTAGTGGGCGGAGATAAGACTAATAATTTGTGATTGGTGACGCTTTATATCCTATCTCCCCTCAACTAAAGAATAAAGTGTACTAAACGGAATGGTGCCTCTATCTTTATTTAAACTATTTTTTGATTTAATGATTTCCATATTTTCATATGCATTTAAAAGTCTTTTGTTTGGTACACTTTTTAGGTTATCTAATGTGAATCTATGGTTGTTTTCAAAAGCATGCTCGGCAACACTTGACTTTTCTATTCTTCCGTATTTTAAGTGTGCTAAGTGTTCTTTGAATCATGTTTGAATAGAGCCTCTCGTTTGGCCAACATATTTTCTGTCACAATCCATGCAACTAATTTTGTAAATTCCACTTTTTTCTAGAACTGTAGCTTATGTTGTAAGCAATGAAAAGAGTCATTTGGAATATACCTGTTGGTGGCCGTTCCTTTTCTGTATAGGTCAAATTATAATTTATTTCTATTTCTTATAACTAAAGTGTCTAGAAATGGCAGTGTACCATTGTTCTCTGTTTCATAAGTAAATTTAATTGTGGGAAATTTGTTATTTATTTTTTCCATAAAATTTTCAACACTAGTTACTTTAGTGTCGAATACTGCAAACATATCGTCTACATACGTTGTTCCCTATTGTACCGATCCCCAATACCTTACAATACCTGGAGGAACTACTAAGAAAAAACAATTTAGAAGACAAACAGACTTTAGAATACCTATCTTTAACAAAACTCTGCATGAATTAAAATTACTTTCAATACAAAAATAACTATTACCAACAATTAGAAGGAACCACAATGGGTAATAGTTTATCACCTTTTATTGCAAACCTCTTTATCAGCAAATTTGAATCAGATATAAGTAAAGAATTTGAGTATTTCCCCAGAGTATGGTTCAGGTATGTAGACGATGTGTTTGCAGTATTCAACACTAAAGTAACTGGTGTTGAAAATTTTATGGAAAAAATAAATAACAAATTTCTCACAACTAAATTTACTTATGAAACAGAGAACAACGGTACACTACCATTTCTAGACACTTTAGTTACAAGAAATAAGAATAAATTAGAATTTCACCTATACAGAAAGGCAACGTCCACCAACAGGTATATTCCAAATGACTCTTTTCATTGCTTACAACATAAGCTTGCAATTTTGCACTTTTTAACATAGATTAGTAAATTTGCCCTTAAACAAAGAAAGATTTGAAGCAGAAGAGAAAAGGATTAGGAATATAGCTGGCGAAAACGGTTCCGACGAAGGCTTAATAAATAAGCTGATAAATAGACATTCTTTTGAATAGACCTTTCGGAATTCCACTTTTTTCAGACAAAAAGATACCTCCGACTCGAAATTTGTATCAATTTCTTATAATCCTAATTATACGAAAGGATTACAAAAAGTATTTAATAACACCGGTCTTAAATTAGTATATCAATCCGGAAACACAATAAGAAGTTTCCAAGGATAAAACTACAGTTCTAGAAAAAAGTGGAATTTACGAAATTAGTTGCATGGATTGTGACAAAAAATATGTTGGCCAAACGAAACGCTCTATTCAAACACGATTCAAAGAACACTTAGCGCACTTAAAATACGGAAGAACAGAAAAGTCAAGTGTGGCCGAGCATGCTTTTGAAAACAACCATAGATTCACATTAGATAACCTAAAACTTCTAAAAAGTGTACCAAACAAAGACTTTTGAGTATGGAAATCATTAAATCCAAAAATAGTTTAAATAAAGATAGAGGCCCCATTCCGTTTACTACACTTTATTCTTTAGTTGAGGGGAGATAGGATTAAATAAGCGTGACCAATCACAAATTATTAGGTAGTGTGTCGTTATGTCGAAATTCGTCCAAATTCCATGTACTGGAACACAGCGTGCAGAGCAACCTTCGTGTCGACTTCATGGATAAGAACTGATCAAAATTGTGACAAAACCTTTTAGAGAATATCATGTAGATTATTTTGGTGCAGGTGTAACAAAATTATCCTCTCAGTCATTTTGCAATATGCAAAAGAGTGAAAAATGGTGCAATTTTTTGTATTTTCACTGTTCCATGATTTTTGATAAACGCTCTTCAAAATTGATCATAACTATGATTCAATTTAGAGTTTTTGAAAAGGCTGGTTTCTGCTGAATATCATAAAATAAAAATTATTTTTTCTTTGTGCGGATTTCTACGAACTATCATGGAAATTGTCAGTCAACTACCAAAATCGAAATTTCCTTAAAAAACGGATAAGATATGTAAAAAAACTGACAATATATTTTTACTCATTTAAATACTACAAAAAAAATTTCTTACATCGACGGGTGGTTAGATTTCTTGGCTCTCGATTGAGCTATAAAAGAACTTTGTAGGGTGTCAAATGTTGGCACACGAATGATGTACATTGGAGCGTGTGATGCTAATTTTCTAAAAAGGATCTTTTGCCTGCGCCTCTGGATCCAGAGGGGGATGTTTGATTTTAACTATCAATAAAAATGCGCCAAAATCTACTTTAGCTGTGTACGAAAATGTTTTGCCCTAGAAGTTTTCTGCCAGCAAAAATGAAAATCGCGAGTTTTTAACCTCACTATTTATTTAAATACTGAAAATTTTGAAAATGCTCCAATCCTATTTTAAACTATAACCAGTCTTAAAGAATACGTACAAATTACTAAAACTAACTAAAAAAAATAATCTAATCCAGCAAACAACAATATTTTTTTAACGATTTACAAAAATGGCGTAGCGACGCAAATCAGGAAAAGAAAACAATATGACGGCAATAATCATTTCTCGGTTTGAAAACCTAACTGTTTTGCGACTAAAGAGGTGCCCTCTATAGTTCTCCGATACAGATATGTTTTGAAATTGGGCTTAACTGCATTGATTATTTAGCCACAATTGTCTCGTAAAGAGAAACGTTGAAAGAATGTAAATTCATTAGCCTGGAGACATTGAATGGGGTGTACCTCAAGGTTCCGTGCTTGGTCCTATTCTATTTTTAATCTATTTTAATGACTTAGCTCTACTGGAATTAAAAGGTCGTTTTAAAATTTTTGCTGATGACACCACAATTTTATGTAGTGCAGCTAGTGCCATTCTTCGTAAAATGTATATTTCCGAGGATATGGACCAGGTGCGGAGGTGGTGTGACGCCAGTCTTCTGAAATTGAGAGTCGGGAGAACAGCAAATTTCTTGAACTGACTATTGACAGCAAAATTAAATTTGATACCCATATTTCCATCTTCACTAAAAAAGTTGCCTCCGGGTGTTTTGCTGGCAAGCTCACTATAAATGAATTAGGTGTTCACTTTGCTAGGATCGAATCCCACCTGCGTTACGGAATTTCTTTTTAGGAGTCAACTAACAATCAACTTTTAGGGATTATTTTTAATCTTCAAAAACGTGCTATATATTATCTTTGTCGTTCTCACTTTAGGGACTCCTTTAAAGCACTTTTTAGGTCACAGCGTATTTTAACTCTGACTTCCCTGTACATTCTAGAGTCAGTTTCTTTAATCTTTATCCATTGTAATAATTTTCTGCGTCCTGAAACTCGTTACAGTACTAGATCACAGTGGAAGTTCATCCACTACAATGGAATTAAAATGTTTAACCATCTTCCAAATAAAATTAGAATATCTTCTAACCAAAGATTATTTAGAAAAAAAATCAAAAAATTTTTGTTTGATAAAGCCTATAATAGTCTGCAAGAATTTTTCGACGGCAGATTTGAGTAGGTTGGATGATTGAATAAATAAGTTACAGTTTTTATGTTCAACATAGGTTGGTAAAACTCAAAATATGTTTTTATTGTGTTTTGTTGTTTTTTTGTATGATTTTAACGCGCGACTTTTATTTTAATTGTTTGGCTTGCAATCCTTATTGTAACTTGCCTGTGATACTTATTTTAGCGTGTTAAAGATATTTTGTTTTATTTTTTTTTATTTATTTAACACTTTAATACTAAACCATCATTTTTCATAGAATAATTTTTAATAAATTTTTTAGTCTACAGGTTTTGAGTGGGTCTTGATTGACTTTGATACTTATTTTATTATTAGTGTCGAAAATGCTCTTGTTTTGTTTTTGTCGATAATAACCTCCAAAATTTATTATTTTTTCATGGTTGCTGATAGGCCTATTTTTATCCCATTATTTAACTTGACCATTATTTTGTTATATGTCTATCTTTAACGCTTTGTCCACAAAATGTATATTTTTGTGACAATAAAGCATATTTCTATTCTATTCTAATTAACTCGGTCGTTGAAAACACCACAATATCCTTTAAAAATAAACGTTAAACCATCATGGCGGCCGTTGCACAAATGACTAGTTTTTGTACTTTTTTAATTTTGGTGTATTTCTTAGTTATGGCAACTAAGGCAAATAAAAATTGTCACTTGGACCGCTAAGCTTGGTGCATCATTTATACTACACCCTGTATACTCAATTACTAAATCGTTTATTCTCAACCAACTATAGTAATTTACAAGGTCGGGAAATGCTCTATTAAAGTACAAGTCTAGATGTTTACGGGCAAGGCGACGAAGGAGTCGAGTCCGGAATTTCTAGACGAGCACCTACTCACGGCCGTGTATCGTACAACGTTTTATTTCATAATGTAAGTGGGAAATCCATTATTTTACTCTTATTTTTTTTAGTTACTTTCCCGGACATGTGATGTAATGTATCATTTCCCGTTCATTACAGAGAATAACTAGACGCCAAATGATTAGTAATTCATTACCTTGCTGAAATTTTCCCATCCAATCTCATAAAAAAAAATTTAGAATGATGAGATCGTAGAAGATTTTATCAGGTCTATGGGTCTATGATTTTGGAGAAGTTTTTATGGGTGTCCTTAAGAGATTGGTTTCTAGAAGATTTGAGGAGATTTTATAGTTATGGTTATATAGGAGTAGATTTTATCGGATTTTGGGTCGGTTTTGGAACAGATTTCGAGGAGATCTTAGGATATTTTATTTGGTCTTTGGGTCTATGATTTTGGGACGAGATTATATGAGTTGTTATGGGATTGTTTTCTAGAAGATTTGAGGAGGTTTTATCGATATGGTAATTTTAGAAGATCCTATGGGCGAGGAGATTTTATCGGGTTTTGGATCGGTTTTGGAACAGATTTTCATGAGATCCTAGAAGATTTTATCAGGTCTATAGGTCCATGATTTTGCAGGAGATTATATGAGTTCTTATGGGATTGGTTTTAGAAGATTTGAGGAGGTTTTATCGTTATGGCGATTTTAGAAGATCCTATGGGCGAGGAGATTTTATCGTGTTTTGGGTTGGTTTTGGAACAAATTTCGATGAGATCGTAGAAGATTCTATCAGATCTATGATTTTGGAGAACTTTATACGAGTTCTTATGGGATTGGTTTCTAGAAGATTTGAGGAGATTTTATCGGGTTTTGGGTTGGTTTTGGAACAGATTTCGATGAGATCATATAAGATTTTGTCAGGTCTGAAAAATTTGTTTTTTGAATTAACTTGCCTTAAGTACACTTTTGAAATCATTAGTTTCCGTATCGTATTAATTTGGCGTAGTTTTTAGGGAAAGTTAGGACACTGGAATCGAAATTGCGCTTTTAAAATCGGCCAACTTGCCCAGCCTGCTTTTGTTTTGGTTATCGTCTTTTAGACCAAAATTGAGTGACGAGAGAGCCAGTTATACCATGCATCGTTTTCTAATTCTGGACTTTATTAAAGTAATGTTATTTGTTAGAAACCCAAAGTGTAAGATTTTAGGTATAAATATGTGCTAATTTAGGTATTCAAGGTGTCCCAAAATTCTAAGGCAATTATTGTTTGTATTTTTGGGTGTTCAATTCAACATGAAGAAGTTAATGTTAAAATTTGACATTTTTAATGATGTTTGCTAACTTTAAAGTAATGATACTTAATTTAAAAGGCTATAAAGAAAATTATACACCATCAATTCATTATAGGATTTTCTTGATTCACGATACTAACAGAATATTATCAAATATCCTAAAAATCGATTCCACAAGAACCCATGAAAACTTCTCCAAAATTATTGCTTAAACGAACTCCTAGAATCGCGATACTGATAGAATATCATCAAATATTCCAGAAATCGATCCCACAAGAACCCATAGAAACTTCCCCAAAATCATTCCTCATGAAATCTTCTAAAATCACGATACTGATAAAATCTCCTCAAACATCCTCAATATCCCATTTCCATCACATTTCCTTCAAAAATGTGTATTTGTGTGTCCATAAAATCTTCTCCAGCCCACACCCTCATACAAACTGATAAAATGTCCTAGACTTCTGTCTTATAAAACATAAAGTAACTAGTCTTATCCAATCTTATGAATTATTCTAAAACTACAATCTGATAAAATATTATATATTTCCTATATATAATCTGATCTGCTTCTAGAAGATTATAAATTATGATAGAAAAAAATATTGGCCTTCTCATTGAATCTTATAGAACTTATAAAAACTTGATAAAAACTTCTCCGTTCTGGATGAGATTTGAGGGGAAAATTTCAGCAGGGTAGGAGCATGTTTGAGTTAGTTCTTGATGGATAAATAAAGTTTTGTTTCATGAGCATCAGGCCAGCGCAGCAAGAGTTAACCGAACAGCAAAGAGCAATCTTGGCCGAGATTGAGACGATGAATGCAAGGCTCGAACAGATGGCCCCCAGTTGGCCCTCACCAGAATGGCCTCCAAAAAGAGGTCAAGAAGGACAACGGGCGAAATCTCCTTCTCCCGTGAGGCCCGCAGGCAGGGTTATAGATTATGCTGAAGCTGGTAAGTTATTATTTTATGTATGATTTTATCTGGGATGCTTGTATGAAGTTTTATTATAACTTGTAAACTTTATCATCCATTAGATACGGCAGGATCGGCCCTAGTGTTTTTACCGCCCCAGGCAAACCTCAAAAGTGCCGCCCCCATATATGTATGAGCTTAAATATACGCCCTTGCAATGCTTTCGGCATGCACAACTTTGTAAGCAGGATGTCCTATATATATATGCCTATACTTTTCTCTTTTACTCTTTTATGACTCTTATTGTCTCTTTCTGGCGTCGAAGCTTAGCAGTACTGCACATGCGCGTCCATCGTCATCAATTAACCAACCAAAATCCAGAAAGACAGCTGTGCAGTTGTCAAAATTTTTCTATTTGTTTACGTTTTTAGAAAATCAGCATTTTCTATTTTTAAATAAACAAATATACGAATAGAAATAATTTTTAGGTATTTTCACTTTTTTTCCTTCAAATTTTAAGAAAAAATAGCTACCAACCTGTGGAACTTCACTTTTATTGTTTGGAGTCATCCACAAACACAGCACGTATTTTTATGCGGCGACATCTTCAGCTCCAAGATATAAACAGTTTTTATTATAACTCCTAAAAACTTTCACCTAACCAAAAACCAAAAATATCACAATCAAAAAACGACCATGTGTGATCAAAAAAAATCAACAAAAATGGCGTCTCGACCGGAGGGCGAAGACGAAGGTGGCGAAACCGGCCGCCTCGTAAAATTTTCGCGCATGTGCATAGGCGCGGAGCTAAGACGGCTCCATGGCCTGCTAGATTTTAGATCTTGCTTACAAGTTTGGCCTAGGAAAGGTCTATATGTAACTTTAAACATATATGGCCGCCCCCAAACTTCAAAATTAAAGTTTTATGCAAGTTTTTATTAAAAGCAATAAATTAAAATTAGTGCAATACCTACTATTTTAAAAATAACAAAAAAAAATCTACTAGGCAAAAGTAGAAACATTGATTTTTGCCGCAGTGGCGTACGCAGAAACTGTTCCTGGGTTGGGGGTTATAGGTTCTTAATGGCTTGATGAACAACATAATTATAGTCTTAGATAACGCTGTTTTTCTTGATTTTTGGGAAAAATGTAATTCTTAGGAGTTGATATATAAGAGAGAGACTTGATTCCCTTACCTCCCTCCTTCTGTGTACGACACTGGTCGTGACATTCTTAACTTGTTTACCCATATATCTATAGAACGAAGAGCAATTGAGAGGGAACGGGAAGAACAAGAAATTTATCAAAGAATGTTAAGAGAAGAGAGGAATGAACCATCACCCCCACCGGCTCAACCTAAAAAAAAGTCAAAGAAACAAAGTGGGTTGAAGGCGCCAAAAGCTACCAGAAGGTAAAAACTTTAGATGTTTCTTAGTCTTTAGATTTTATGTAATAGTACATTACATTCGCTTTTTGTTTTTTTTACAAGTTTTAATTTTTGATTGATTCATTTGTGAGTACAGGGTGATCCAAATTGGGCACTTTTGGGGGGTTTAATTAAGGTACTTCCAGGACAGATAGAGAAAAACTGATCCCCACTTGCGACGCTCGATTTTCAAGACAGGTTGACAGATGGAAACCGTATCTTGATATGTCAAGTCATTTTTACGCTACGGGGTTTTTTTGATATGTCTGCATTTTGGGATGGGGTCCATAACTTCGTTATTTATGAAAATTTTGCTTCCGTTTAAAAAGCTTTTTTGTAGTGTTTTTTTGAGGAATTTGAATATTGAATTGATGTTTTTCTAGAAGTTTCGGTTTCTGAGATATAACCCAGAGTTGCAATTTTTCTTATGGAACACATTAAAACGACGTATCACACTTGATATTTTGCCCAAAGCAGTTTTAGAGATTTTTGATATGTTTTATAATAACTTAGTGTGCCATGAGCGACTATAACAGCACAATTCGATGAGTAATGTCAGTTTTCAAAGCCTATTAGATAAGGCAGTAGTTTAGGAAGCATTTTGTCATCAAGTGGGCATTGATAAGGTTTCCAAATAAAACACTTAAATTGATCAAGTAAGTTATGGATTGACAGACATGACAGTATGTTTGACACTTATTCAATTGTTTTGTTCGAAAAATTATTTGCTTGCATCTTTTCGTATTACTTTCGCCAAAAATGTATCAAAATGAAGAAAAACTTGACATTTATTCGAACGAGAATCGTGAGGATGCAGAAGATCTCTATTTTCAACGATATTCAGAGCGGCATATGGATATATTTCCCAGATTAAAAAGAAACCTGATCACATACGGGACGTTCTGGAAACCCAAAGATGCTCGGTGAGATTAACATTAATAATACCACTTCTATAAGAAAATTAGAAACCGGAACAGGTTTGCTCTACACCAGCATTCATAGGATTCTAAAAAACCATAAATTCAAACCTTATCGAACAAGGAAAGTGCACCGGCTTTTCGAGAGAGATTTTCAGCCCAGGATGGACTACAGCCATTGGTTTCTAGAAAGAACTTGAGCAATCGAAAGCTTTCCCCTGAATGTGCTTTATACGGATGACGTGCACGTTTTCAGTAACGGGCTGTTCAACAGATATAATAGCTATACCTGGGCTCAGGAAAACCCGCATATTACCGTGGAAATGATTAACCAGGTCCGATTTGGTTTTAATGTATGGGCGGGGGTTTTCAGGGGACAAATTGTGGGACCATACATTTATAATGAGAACCTAAATCATCAAAGGTATATTGAGATAATTGAAGACATTGTAGAACCCGTTTTTGAAAATATGTCCCTAATAAACTATGCTGAACCGTTCTACTACCAACAGGATGGGGCCCCTCCCCATAGGGCGCGACCAGTTACCAATTTTTTGAATAGAATTTTTGGCGAGCACTGCATCGGCAATAGAGGTCCTCTGCACTGTCCAGCGAGGTCACCAGACATGACCCTTTGCGATTATTATTTGTGGGGGAAAATAACTGACAAAAGGTTCAGGCATCGCCCAGAAAACAGGCAAGATCTGGAGGATCATTTCAGTGTTGCTTTTGATTCAATTCAAAACATAGAATTGATCAATGCTGCAAGAAACGCACTGAAAAGATGCCGCTTATGCGCAATTAAAATGGTCGCCATTTTGAGCATCTTCTTTAATATTGTTATCTTTAGAGTTTAGTGTAAAGTGTAAATTGTCAATTCAATATCAATATGAAACATTAGAAATAATAATAATTAGTTCTTTATTACAACATTATTTAAGCTTTTATAAATATTTATGACCATAAAAAAGAGAGACAGCTTTTACTTATCACATACAACAAAACTATGTTTTTTTTGTTCAAAATTAAAATAAAATAATATTAATGTTTCTCATGGTAGACTTCTCAAAATAATACATAGTAGGCCATGACATTAAACTAAAAAAGTTGCACATCTCGTTGTCTGCCTTCTGGGCTGCTTTTACTGTCAAAACAATTCATTAGCCATGGAACACTAGATATAAATGAAAAAAAGCAAAAATCTGTAAAACGGCTAAGCCAAAATATCAAGTGTGATACGTCACTTTAATGGGAATTTCAAGAAAAAATCTACCAAAAAGCTTTTTACACGGAAGCAAAATTTTGATAAATAAGAAAGTTATGGACCCCTTCCCACAATGCAGACTTTTCAAAAAACCCCTGTAGCGTAAAAATGACTTGACGTATCTAGATACGGTTTCCACCTATCAACTTGTCTTGAAAATCGAGCGTCGCCCTATCTGTCGTGGAAGTACCTTAAACCCCCCAAAAGTGCCCCATTTGGATCTCCCTGCACCACTGCAACCACAAGCGGGTCTATTGTGGCATTTTTAAGATTATTCTTATTTAGCCATTTAAAGAGGCTTGCAACTTTTATTAATTTTTTGTGACCTTACTATAGTTACTAATGTTCTCTTTTTTTTCAATTGCATCGTTCTGAGAGAGCTTACCAGAAAATGTTCCTGCTGCAACCCTCTGCCAATGAAAATGTATCTCCTTGGTATAGTTATCGTTGACAGATGTACGGGGTCGAATATGCTCGATCTCTCTCAGCCGAATGCATTTAAAAAAAGAGAACAATTGTAACCATAGTAAGCTCACAAAAATTTGTTATTTCTTCGCGTCGATCTATGAGTTTTCGAATATGAGTTGACGTGCAATAGCCGGATTCAAGGGGAGTTCATTGCTTGCATTTTTCTGACAGTGGTTTGCAAATTTCACGTAATAACCTCCAATAATTCGCAATTTTTAATGAC
Organism: Oxystoma pomonae; assembly: GCA_963921995.1. Lineage (NCBI taxonomy): Eukaryota > Metazoa > Arthropoda > Insecta > Coleoptera > Brentidae > Oxystoma > Oxystoma pomonae. The sequence continues at coordinate 86,695,397 of OY998168.1, read as the reverse complement.
CGACAATACTTTACAATAATCCGACAATACTTTGCAATAATCACGCAACAGTTTGCAACAAACTACAATAGTCCACAATAATTCTAAGAACTTTTGTTGATGAAATTGGAAAGAATTGGAGTTCAGGTTATCGCATATAAACTGTTTAAGAGTTACCTGGAAGAACCTCCGCAAAAAACAAAAATTAAAAACACCATCAGCAAAGAAGCAATTGTAACCTGCGGCGTTCCCCAGGGAACAGTACTTGGCCCAATTCTATTTCTAATTTATATTAACAGTTTTTTGCACAAGGATCCATTGAACAAATATTAGCGTTTGCAGATGACACTGTTATTGTATACAGACCGCTTCAAGCTACTGCGAACATAGGGCGGAAGAAGTCTAATTTGCCAGTGTATATACATGCAGAGACACCGCACGCCTATCAGTGAAGCAACCAATACTCAGGCTTGCGATCACCACTTGCATGACTTTTCTTTGGTATTTAGTACGCCTCTAACCACGGTGCTGTGTGGAGCGTAGTCAATGAAACCGGAATTTGGTCAATAAATACGCAAATTTTTATAACGTAATTTTCTTATTTTTTGTCACTGATAAATAAGAGCGTTTTATTGTCAACTGCTCAGATTTATCAGTGACGACGTGTTACAATGAAAATAATAAGGAGAAACAAAATAAAACCAAAAGATTCTCCCAGTCAAAAAAAAATTAAAGCAAATGTTCGAAAAGTCCTCCTTGCTCGGCTAGACAATATCCGAGCCTACTATAAAAACCCCTTCTAACGTTTCCAAGCATGTTAGGGGTGATAATTTGAAAAGCTTCTTCAGAAACAGAAGAAGTCATCAGGAGCAAGATCGGGAGATCGAGCTGGCCATAAAATAGTTCCCCGTGTACTTATAACCCGATTAGGAAATACATTATCAAGATATTCCCTAACAAGGCCAACATTGTGAGCGGAACAACCATCTTGTTGAAACCATGTTTCACCAAATCTTACACCTAACAACTGCCTAGCAGATGGAATAATGTGCTGCTGCAGTAGATCCAAGTATCTAGGACTATTCAAATTGCAATTGCCCTTAATAAAAAATGGCCCAATTACGTATTCCCCTATAATACCCCCCCCCCCCAAACATTTAGTTTTTGGGGATACTGTGTTCTTACGTCAAAATACAAATGCAAATTTTCCCTCGACCAATATCGAACGTGTGTTGGGTTATGACGATTTGACCATTTGACCATCTGCACTTTTTCGGCAACTTCGTAGGCATCCATTTTTGGTTTTAATAATGTATTATTTCAATTAAGAACTTACCCATCTGTTTCTCGAGCAAGACAGAAATAAAACAAAATAATAAAAACAAAATGAATTTCCAAAAGATAACACTGCAGCGTGCTTCGAATCCACCTCGGTCGTACGGCACGGAGAGTAAATTGGACTTGATTCCCCCTATGTTCGCAGTAGCTTGAAGCGGTCTGTATATAGGAGATAGCTGGCAAACATTAAAGATGGTATTGAAACAGATATCAAAAAGTTAACTAATTGGTTTTCACTTAATCAACTTACTATAAACATAAAAAAAGACACAAATTGTGCCCTTTACTTTACTTACTACCAACTTTTGACACAGCTTGTCTGGGAACTGAACACATCAAAATTGAACGTACCGCAAAATATTTAGGAATTATCGTAGACTCTTTTAGGAAATGGAAACATCACATTCTAGCTACTGCAAATAAAATAAGAGGACTGGTGTACCAATTTTATCAATTTAGCAAATTTTTAGGTTTTTCGCATATTAAAATTCTTTATTATTTACAGTTTCAAAATCAATCATTAGCTCACTTGAAACTATTTAAAAATGGATAATTAAAATAGTTTATAAGAAACCTAGGCCTTATTCTACCGATCGCCTGTTCACTGAGGCACAATTTATGAAGATTAGTCAACTATTTATCCGAAAGCTCAGTATTTTTTTGCACAACAATCCAAGTTTTTTAATAGACATTACGCACAACCGAAATACTAGAAGTAGAGCTGTTAATAGGGTGGCAGTTCCAAGAGCAAATAAAAAATTCGGACGAAAGAGCCTTATGTTCCTTGGATCGATACTATTTTATGTTTTGCCGCAAGAGATAAGAAATTTAAAAAATGCAAATAGTTTTAAGTATAAAATAAAAATGTGGATTCTTAGTACACCAAATATCTATGAAACTATTACAAACATAATTCAGTAAGTAATATCATGTAAACATTTTTAATTTTTTTATTTTCTATTTTCTTATGTTTTTTTTAAACTTCTAAATTAATTTAGAACGAGAAATAATACATATGTGATCATTTACCCATTCTTGTTATTGTGTGTGTTTAAAATCTTAAGATAAATGTACTTATATTTAATAATTATAACGATTTGAGTTTATATTATTTATTTATTTTGCCCTAAACAAGGCCTTAAGTGACCTTTTAGGGCTCTTTTCGTATTTATTTACAGAATATTGATCCTTTTCACTGGTTTATTAATTGTATAGAACAAATTTGTAAATAAATACTTATTGAATTGAATTGCATTGCATGAACAATACAAGAGTATTTCGCACTATATGTAAAAAAGCAAGATCAGTACAATCTCCCTCTGGCTGGATCAATACCCTTTTCACATAAGGCGATCAACTCCTATCATTTTAGTATTCTCTTGTCGACCTTCGCCGCCATATTTACTCAAAAATAAGAGAAAATGATACAAGTTAATCGGCCTATTGTAGAGAGGATATTTGTCGGACATTTACACAGTATACAGAGCGCTTTGATAGTGTACGTACATGCAGGGACACCGCACACCTATTAGTGGAGCAACCAACACTCAGGATTGCGATCACCGTTCGCGGATTGCGTTTATTACGCCTCTAACCACGGTCCAATGTGAAATGTAGTCCAAATACGTAAATTTTGATAACTTAATTTTTTTGTTTTTTATCACTGATAAATTAGAGCGTTTCATTTTCAACCACTCGGATTTATCACTAACAACGTGTAACAATGAAAATAATAAGGAGAAGAAAAATAAAAGCAAGTTCTCAAAATAAAATAATACATTCTAAAAACCAAAAAGATTCTCGCAGTCAAAAAAAAATTAGAGCAAATTTTCGAAAAGTCCCCCTTGCTCGGCTAGACAATATCCGAGCCTATTACAAAAACCCATTCTAACGTTTCAAAGCATGTCAGGGGTGACAGTTTGAAAAGCTTCTTCAATTTTAATCCGAAGTTCTTCCAAATTATTAGACCTTTCATGCCTGTAAACTTTATTCGGGTGATCGATCTGGCCATAAAATAGTTCCCCGTGTACTCTGATCAGGAAATACATTATCAAGATATTTCCTAACAAGGCCAACATTGTGAGCGGGACAACCATCTTGTTGAAACAATGTTTCACTAAATCTCACACCTAACAACTGCCTAGCAATTGGAATAATATGCTGCTGGAGTAGAACCAAGTATCTTGGAACATTAAAATTGTCGTCAATAAAAAATAGCCCAATTACTGTGCTCTTACGTCAAAATACAAATGCAAATTTTCCCTCGACCAATATCAAACGTGTGTTGGGTTATGACGATTCAATAATGGAAAAGTGCTTTCATCAGTGAAAAGAATAGATCTCAGAAAGTTTTCATCACGATTAGCCGTTTCCATCATTGTTTCGCAAAATTCCATACGGCGATAGTTGTCGTCCGGAATAATTTGATGCGTTTTTGACGCTTTGTAAGAATGATAGCCATTCTTTTTGAGAACACGTAAGACAGTGACTAAAGACGTATCAACTGCTTCAACTTTCGATTTTCCTCGACTGCAGCGTAAATCATCACATCTCGTACTCGACGAAAATGAGATGCACCGGTTATTTTCACATTCCTGAACGGCGACACACCACGCACCGGTGCGTTTTTTACACTGAGTGTGGGCATTCTGAACGCAGACCAGCAAACAAAATAATAAAAAAAAAAATTTTTTAAAAAGATAACACTGCAGCGTGTTTCGACCCCACCTCGGTCGTACAGCACGGAGAGTAAATTGAACTTGATTCCCCCTATGTTCGCAGTAGCCTGAAGCTCATTGTATATGCATGCAGTGCCCTTTCTTACATCCATTCTATGCAATGGCACTCTCAGTTTGCAATGTTCGAATTTCTTGCTGGCACAATGTTCCCATATGCGTCATCAGTTAAATAATAACAAAAGCTAAGATTACCTAATTTTATATACTAGAGGTGGTCCAAATTCGAGGAGCTTCTATAGCTTTGGGCTTTTGCAGCATAGTTAGCCCAAAACTAATGTACATGTTACCGGCTCGATTTTTAAGAGAAGTCGAAAACTAAAAACCGCATTGCGATATGTCAGAGCGTTTCTGAGCTACAGGGTGATTCTCAAAAATGTGCGATTTTAATTAAAAACATTTCATTAAAAACATTTTTTGAAGATTTTTTGAAGACAAATCCACCTGTTTCCCCGATTTTCTCTCAAAGCCTTTAGTTCCCTAGATATCACACAAAGTTATATTTCTTTAAATGGGATACCCGCAATTTTTCTAAAAAATTAGTTTTCTAATAAAATTTCCTGTCAAACAATGTGCCATACACCTATTTCTATTAAATAGTTAAAAAAATATTTGCATTTTTTGATATTTACCATAGTAGACGCTGTACGCGCCCTAAATGTGTAAATAAAATTTTATTGTTTTTTTCCATACAAAATCAAGTTGGCTACGACACGAGGAGACACAGCAACCTCGAACTATAACTTCTAGTTTACTATAATTACTAACCCTACAATAATAACCAAAAACTAAATTATTAAAAGTTTTTATTTAAAATTGTTATTAATTAAACTATGTAACACCTAAAATCTACATCCAACAATTTTCTTTAATTCTAAAAAAAATGCTCAAATTGACGGCCGTTTTCTAGTAAACATATCCTACATCTTCTCTTGACGCTATTTTCTGCATTACTAGTACAAAGTGGTTCTTCCAATTCCCTTCTAGTAGTTGGGCGATTTCGAAATGCAAGGTGTTTGACTCTCCCCCACAAAGTCGCAAGTCGCAAGGGGTCAGGTCTGGAGACCTGGGGGGACAATATATAGGACCTTTATTTCCGATCCAGTTTTCGGCGAACACAATATTTAGCAAATTAGTAATGTCTCGTGCATTGTGAGGAGGTGCACCGTCATGTTGAAAGTATAGCTCATTATTTTGCTGAAGTGGCAAATTGTCGATAAACGGAATCACCTGCTCTTCTAAAATTTGTTGGTATCTTTCGGCATTTAAATTTCCATCAAAAATATATGGCCCAATAATTTGTCCTCTGTAGATGCCTACCCATACCTTAAAACTGAACCTTTCCTGATTCGCTTGTTCCACCATAATATGATATCACTAGAAATCGTTGCCTCATCCATCCAAATAATTTTTCTGGCAAAATCGGGGTTTTCTTGGCTTTTATTTAGGTACCACCTGCAAAATGCACGTCTTGGAGCAAAATCTCGTTTCCGTAATTGGTGCACCCGTTGGGGTCAATAGGGCCTAAACTTGTGTTTTTTAAGCACCCGAACGGCATTGCTGCGTGGAATTCCAGTGTTTCTCTCCATAGCCCTGGTGGAAGTATTCGGGTTAATTTCTATTTCTCCTAGAACCGTTAGTTCTTTCAACTCTCTATCTCTGGCTAGGCTTATATACGTCCTAGGCCGCGGTTTTGTAAAGGATCCGTATTCTTGTAGATGACGTTTTAACTTCAAAAATATTTTTGAGCTAGGTTGCCTTCTTTCCGGATATCTCTGGAAATATAGATTTAATGCCGTCTGTCGATTTTCGTTACTTTCAATATAACATTTTATCATGTCGTACTTTTCAAAGTTTTCAAACATTTTTATATCTTGACGAAGACGCCACTTTTGACACTTTTTATTACAAAACTAATTTTTTTTAAAAAATTGGGGTATTCCATTTAAAAAAATGTGACTTTGTGTTATATCTCGTGAACTAAAGGCTTTAAGACAAAATCGGTGAAACAGGTAGATTTGTCCTTAAAAAATCTTCAAAAAATGTTTTTAATGAAAATCTCTATCTTTACAAATAAAAAAGTTGTAGAAGGTTTTTAGAAACGCATATTTTTGAGAATCACCCTGTAGCTCAGAAACGCTTTGACATATCGCAATGCGGTTTTTAGTTTTCGACTTCTCTTGAAAATCGAGCTCGTAACATGTATATTAGTTTTGGGCTAACTATGCTGCAAAAGCCCAAAGCTATAGAGGCCCCTCGAATTTGGACCACCCTGTACAGCAATGTCGACCTATTTTTTATCCAGTTGTGTCCTTGTCAAGTTTTGCGTTTGTGTTGTTGTGGTCGTTTTGAAGACAGTCTGAAGATGGTATTGTTTGCCTATTCTTCTTATCTTTTCTGAGATTCCTTTTATGTATGGAATTATAATAATTGTCGCCTTTCGTTCAGTATTTACGCCTCTACTGCTTTGTGTTGGTATGGTCTGAAGAGTTTTATTGATCGTGTAGTTGGAGAAACCGTTTCTTCGCAGATCGGATCGAATTTTTAAGTTTTGTTTATTTAAAGCTTCTTCTGTATTGCAGATGCAGATGGCTCGATCTATAAGAGATTGTGCAATTCACAGTTTGGTTCATTTGAAGTTTAGAAATTGTCCTGTACAAGTTGGTTTGCGATATAAGGAAGTGATTATGGTTGAAATCTTTTTGGTTAGTTAGAGTTAATGTGATGCAGTTTCTTATGCTATTGACATGTTGCAAGAGAGTTGCCAAGGAGGAACATCTATTCAAGCTAAAGTTTAAGGAAACAGCATGCATACAGAAGAACCAGAATAAATTTTCTTAACAAAGCGTCACCATCAAGTATATTTGGAAACCCATAATTTTCGGAGATAACAGATTTCAACTACGAAAGGGCGGAACTAACCAAGTGTAAACAGGGTAGTTTTATGGTTTTTATGTTTTTATGGTTATGAACACAAGCTAGTGCGAACATAGGGGGAATCAAGTCCAATTTACTCTCCGTGCCGTACGACCGAGGTGGGGTCGAAGCACGCTGCAGTGTTATCTGTTTGAAATTTATTTTGTTTTTATTATTTTGTTTTATTTCTGCCTTGCTCGAGAAACAGATTGGTAACTTCTTAAATGAAATAATACATTTTTAAAACTAAAAATGGATGTCTACGAAGTTGTCGAAAAAGTGCAGATGGTCAAATGATACTATCAACCATTGAGACTTATTGAAGAACTTTTTTTGGAGAATTTTGTAAATTGCTCAGAACCTAGTTTATCAACGATTCATAGGTTTGTGCAGAATTTTGAAAATTTTGGTTTTGTAGCGCCAAAAAACCATCAAAACCCACTGTTTTCAATGATGAGCAGGAAGTACGAGATGTGATGATTTACGCTGCAGTGGAGGAAAATCGAAAGTTAGCTGGCCACCAAATTGCCGAAGCAGTTAATACGTCTTTAGCCACTATCTTACGTTCTCAAAAAGAATGGTCATCATTCTTACAAAGCGTCAAAAACGCATCAAATTTTTCCGGAGGAAAACTATCGTCGTATGGAATTTTGCGAAACAATGATCGTGATGAAAACTTTCTGAGATCTATTCTTTTTACAGTTGAATTATTGAATCGTCATAACCCAACACACGTTTGATATTGGTCGTGGGAAAACTTTCATTTGGATTTTGACGTAAGAACACAGTATCTCCAAAAACTAAATGTTTGGGTGGGTATTGAAGGGGAACACCTAATTGGACCATTTTTTATGACGGCAATTTGAATGATCCTAGATACTTGGATCTACTGAAGCAGCATATTATTCCAAGTGCTAGGCAGTTGTTAGGTGTGAGATTTGGTGAAACATGGTTTCAACAAGATTGTTGTCCCGCTCACAATGTTGGCCTTGTTAGGGAATATCTTGATAACGTATTTCCTAATCGGGTTATAAGTACACGGGGAACTATTTTATGGCCAGCTCGATCACCCGATCTCGCTCCTTATGCTACCCTTAACATGCTTGGAAATGTTAGAAAGGGTGTTTATAATAGGCTCGGATATTGTCTAGCCGAGCAAGGAGGACTTTTCGAACATTTGCTCTAATTTTTTTTTGACTGGGAGAATCTTTTTGGTTTTTAAAATGTATTATTTTATTTTGAGAACTTGCTTTTATTTTGTTTGTCCTTATTATTTTCATTGTAACACGTTTTCAGTGATAAATCTGAAACAAGGAGATTACGTTATCAATATTTGCGTATTTATTGAACAAATTCCGGTTTCATGGACTACACTTCACATTGCACCGTGGTTAGAGGCGGACTAAACGTAAGCGGCGAATGGTGATCGCAAGCCTGAGTGTTGGTTGCTCCACTGATAGGTGTGCGGTGTCCCTGCGTGTACGTACACTGGCAAATTGGACTTCTTCCGGCCTATGGTCGCAGTAGCCTGAAGCGCTCTGTTTAAGATAGGTAGTCTTAGTTTTTGTAAGAATTCACCTGATGACGATTGGAGATACATAAGCATTCGAAATATTGCAAAATGTACCACTGTCTACCATCTTCAAATATCTTTTTCTTTTTCCACGAGCTGGTTCGAGGCTCATGAAAACGGTGGAAGTTGCTTCGCATCAGTAGGTCTGCGGTTTCATTTCCCTCATGTCCAGAATGTTTCCATTACCAGTGACAAGTTTGTAAAGGTTTCAGATCTATAAAAATTAATGCGATATCTTCTTTCAATCGACAGGCATGCCAAAAAGACCGGTGGACCCTGTGGCAGTGGCACCTGTGGATCACAAGGTGCAGCGATCCCACAGCCTCCGCCTGCCAGTCAACCGAGGGGCCTGATGCAACCGGGTGGTATTTCGGGAGTGCAAAGGGCGACAGGGTAAGAATTTATACAGGAACGACCCTAAAAATTAAAATGTCAATTTAGTGTCAAAACCGGAGAATCCCGGTTTCGTTATTTAAAAAAAGCGCGTTGTTTAGAATACCAGAGAGAATAATAACAAGGTGTTTGTTGTAAAACTGCCCACCTGAGATTCACATATTTAGAGTATGATTTGGGAAGTCCTCGAACACATTGATTTTTTATTCGAGAGGAACACACTTTGGCGATATTGAAATTTTTGTGGTGCGCACCCCATTCAAGGGGTAAACTTGACCCCTTTATTTTGAATGGGAAAAGTGGAAGAAGTAATACCTTGTATTGAAGTTGCATGTACTAATGAAAAAATCGTTTTTTTATATTTTTTTTTGATAAATCATTTTTATCATTGCATTTTTTTGCTAAAGTGCACTCGTTGTAAGAAGTCCGATAAGCAATAAAACCTCTTGACCAGGTAAGTCGGTGGTTCTCAAACAATAAATTATATTTTTGGAACACGACGAATTACATTTTATAAATATTAGTAGTTTTTACATCTAGTGGCTAAAATAGTGCTTTTTTACAAGCGTTGGTGTAAATAACAAGCGCAGACAAAATTATTTTTTTTGCATCGGTAATTAGGAAAGTCATGGTTTGGACATTTGTAAACAGTACTTAAATTATTTAAAATTAATAAACAATAATTAAGTAAAAAAATATTATTTCTTAGCTTTTATATTGTTTAGGCAAACTAGTTTTACGAATTCTTTTTTATAAAGTTTTGATTCTAAAAAGAACCGATACTGCAGTCTTGCGATAGAACGCACCTACTTATAAATGCATATTAAAAATAGTCTTTCTCTGCATCTGAAATATCATCCATGCTTTCAGAATCATTATCATCATCCATAATAATTAACGGTCTTACTTCGTCTATAACCTGTTCTATCTCATAAGATTCAAAAATAATTTGTCTCTTTACTAAGTGCCTCCTCCCACAACTTTATAACGCTAGGCTCGCTGATATTTTTACAGGCATTTTTGTCATAATATTTGCTAATATCCCATACCAATTCAATTGCGTTGTAACGGTAGGGTGGTTATCTCAAAACTTAATGTCCATATTTAAGGGCTAATTCGTCAACAACGTATTTTTTTAAAAATGGCTGCCCTTTACACTTGCTTGAAAGATCACTTTTTAAAAATAAATTTTCATGGTTCATGTTTTTCTTTGACAACCACTCCCTTATTTCATCATTTTCCAGCTACTAATTTCTCTCGTATGGTAAGACGCATTGTCCAAAACAATTAAGAAAGGGTTTTCTAAACTTTTTAAAAGTTTTTCCTCAAACCAATGCTCAAAAATTTTAGCATCCATATTGCCGTGATAATCGCCAGTTTTTTTTGTTGCTGAAAATATTAAACTGGCATTTGAAATAAACCCTTCTACATTGCCTGCATATATATATATATATACAGAGTGTTTCAAATTCAATGCTCACCATGGGGATCTCCCTAAACGGTAGGAGATACGAAAAGGTTTAAATTACGGCAAAGTTTACTTTAAAACTTTAAAAAAAGTTAACAAATTTCGGATAGTTTCGAAGATAGGCGGAAAAAGGCGAAGTCTTCATTTTAAGTTTTTATTTTTCTGCGCCCTTATTCTTAAAGCTGTCAAAAATGCTTAAAACTTTCTACAGGCACTTTTTTAAGATCTACCTAGTGAGAGTTCCATTTTTGAGACTTGACGTTTTAGTGTGACAGGAACACTGTCAAACTAATTTTTTCTTATAGACACATCCTTTTTTTCTCCTGCCGTTTGGTTCATAAAGGATGGCAGATAACATTTTGCAACTTTATTTTAAAAAGTCATGGACATCTCATTAGGTAGATCTTTAAAAAGTGCCTGTGGAAAGTTTTAAGCGTTTTTTGACAGCTTTAAGAATAAGGGCGCAGAAAAATAAAAACTAAATATGAATATTTCGGTTTCTTTCGCCTATCTCCGGAACTATCCAGAATTTGTACACTTTTTTTAGTTTTGAGCAAAGCACCACTACCGTTTACTAGATCCCCATGGTGAGCATCAAATTTGAAACACCCTGTATATTATTATTTTAGAGTAAGAGCAGTGCAAATGAGGTATGAAACTAAAGTCTGTGACGTGCGCTACACGAATGACTCCGTCTGTCAGCATGAAAATTGCCGAAAGTATCTAACAGACTGAGATTTAATCGGGTAAAGACGTTAAAACTAAATTTTCGTAACTTGAACGCCCTTTATCTTTTTAAAAACTAACTACAGAGGGTTGAACCTGTAACAAGAAATATTGCAAATTTTATGCCAAAGATTTTGGTTCCTACCCTTTTTTGCTTCCGACCAAGAAAAATGGAGGAAAGCGGTTCCAAAGTTTTTTTAAAATGCCAAATAATGAGAAAAATACCAACTTGGGAATTTTACTTTCAGACCCCCCAAAGAACATACAAAAAACTCAGCCTGTCTGGTTTTCTTCAACTTCAAATGACAATTTTACTGTCCTACCATTAATTATATAATAGTAGTTTTAACAATTAGTGGCTAAAATAGTGCTTTTTTACAAGCGTTGGTTTAAATAATGAGCGCAGCGAGGTATTTAAAAACGCGAGTAAAAAAAAAGGACAGTTTAGCCGCGAGTTATTAACACTATTTTTTTAATACCTTTATCAAGAAATCTAAGAAAAACAGAAAAATACTTTTAATAATCTCGAACGAAGACCACATCACGCCATCTTTACACTATAAATCAAGGCGACTGGTAAATGAAATAACAATCGTTTCCATAGCACTATGCTATTTTACTCGGTGATGTTCGTTGTTGCGACATTTTAATCTTTGACAGTTTGATATTTTGACGATGTTTTTAAATGATTTTTTCGTAAATACTTGGGTAAAACTGACGGAAATGGCTTAATTTTTAGGCAAGAATAATTAGATTTTGTCAGTATTACTATTTTCCGCTATTTCTCTTTAATTTTGGGTAAAAAACGGACAGAAATCTTTTTTTGCACCCGTGATCAAAAAAAAAGTTTTTTTGCATCGGTAACCAAAAAAGCCATGCTCTAGTTATCTGCAGACAGTTACTAAAATGATGTTTTTGATGAAGGTATAAAAAAAACATATTTTTAGAAATCCAACCTCTTTTGTCGCGTCTCTGTAAGCGATTGATGGCCCGTTACCCAAAAAGACTCGAGTAAATTTCAGTCTGTCAGACACTTTTGGCAATTTTAATGCCGACGGACTGCATCATTTGTGTAGCGTACGCCACAAGCTTTAATTTGATACCTCATTTGTACTGCTCTTACTATAAATAATAATATAATGCATGCCCAGAAAGCGGTTCTAAGAAAATTTTACCGACTGGTCGCTGTAATTCAGAAACCGTTTAATTAATTATAAATAATATACATATTTTTATAGGATTTTTCCAAGACCTGCAATATTCTTATTTAAAGTTTTTTTTAGAAATCACTTTTTGTTGGTCAAAATACGTTAAAACTGATTTTTTGTAAATTCTAAAAACTCTATCTTTTTGGAAATTAACTACAGAAAGTTGAGCACTTGGACAAAAATGTTGCAAATTTTTTGCCGAATACTTTTGTTCTCAGACTTTTCCCTACAACCAATAGAACTGGAGAAAAGTTTAGATTTTTCAAAATGGTGAATGGTTCCCGAGGAGTGGGGGAAACACAAACTTGGGGGGTTTACTTTCAGACCCCCCGAAATAACATACCAAAAACTCCCTCCCCGGATTTTTTTCGACCTCAGATGAATTTTACTGTACTACTTGACATTAGGGACTTTTTGAACAGTTTACGAAAATAACAACTTTTGTGGCTATAGTTATTTGACAAGTCATCAGGAATAAAGTTATTTCGGTTACTTTCCTAACTATTTCTACGGTTACCTATAAAACAAGTATTCAGTAAACGAAAATTCAAACTTGGATGAGTATCCCACAAGGACACACAAAGGACCAAATCGAAAAGAGAAATGATTAAACGATGTTTCGCTCTGGGTAACCAGCGCGAGCTCATCAGTATTTTCACTGGTCACCCTACCCATACATCATTAAACACCATCATACACTTTGATTTCCAACCTTGAATCACTCACAAATAGGCATCGTTCCGCACTGGAACTTATCCAAGTTACCTGATACGGATTCGTCCTAGCGTGTTAATATTTCCAATAGGATTATGCTCCTAAGGCAAATAAAACAAAAAAAGAAGTTAAAAAACCTCCAAATCAGTTACTTCAACCGAAAAGAAACCAAAAAGCAAAAGATCAAATGTACTTGGGTGGAAATAACGAAAATTCAAACTTGGATGAGCATCCCACAAGGAACACACAAAGGACCAAAGCGAAAAGAGAAATGATTAAACGATGTTTCGCTCTGGGTAACCAGCGCGAGCTCATCAGTGGTTTTACTGGTCACCCTCTACCATACATCATTAAACCGAAGCGAAAAGAAACTAAAAAACAAAAAAACAAAAGATCTTGTTCCACCCAAGATAACGAAAATTCAAACTTGGATGAGCATCCCACAAGGAACACACAAAGGACCAAAGTGAAAAGAGAAATGAATAAACGATTATTAAATTATGTAAAAAATATTTTGCTTTATGGGTAAACGTAAAAACAGTTGAAAAAATAAACCATAATAACTTTATTCTTGATCGCTTGTTAAATTACGATAGCAACAAAAGTTGTTATTTTTCTATGGTTCGCTTACCAAAAAGTCCCTATTGTCTAATATTTAGGCTTTTGACACCCTCTACCAGCGAGTCTTATGCCATCTCCCAAAATAAATAACAGCGCTCTGAAATCCATTATAATCCGATTTATTTTTCTGATCAATAGTCTCGCACCACCACAATCAAGAATCGGTCAAGGTCTTCCACAAACCAGAAGCGGCGGAGCTCCAGGCATGGTGCGAAGCATACCAAGACCTGGAGGTGGGATACCAATTTCTGGACCTGCAGCTACCAGGCCTCCTGCAGCAGTTCCGCAAACAAGAGTCGGCGGAATTCCTCAACCAGGCTTGATGCGAAGCATACCAAGACCTGGAGGTGGAATACCAATTCCCGGCGGTGGTATGCCTAGACCAGGAGCCCCAAGCGGTAAAACTATACGGGGTGTCCCGCAATAAAGGAACTATAGTCGGTTAAAAATAATAGTATATTATAGACCAAGGGACTAAAGTATCACTTTTTATCCCGAGTAGAAAATTTTGTAGCCCTCTCTGCGGTCGGGCTACAATTTGTCAAGGAATAAAAAGATACTTTAGTCCACAGGCTTCTTTTCTATCTTTTGCACTTATTAATATTTTTATTTTCCTTAGCTTTTTATCTTTGCTTTTATTTTTTATCCCTTCTTTTTTAGTTTCTACATTTTTTTCACATGAGATAAAACATGTGTTAAAAGTGCGAAAAATAAATTATATGCCTATTTCCCAACTAGCAATTTGTCGACGTCTCAACGTTGTGCACCGCGTGCCAAACACCACCCACTTTTGCACCAATTTGGTGGATGATTTTTTGATTGAATCAACGTCGCGATCGCGACTACAGTTGAAGTAATAGTTCAATGGGTTTCGGACTACAATTATTTGTTCAAAATACTATTCTTTACGTAAAATGATAAATACACTATTCGACTACAAATTAAACTATTTCTAACACCATCATATTATTAAAATAAAATGATATTCTATGTCATATATCATGTTTTGCATCATCATAACATGCGAACCAATGCCAAAATATATAAACAGACGGTAGTTTACTGTTAAATGTATAGTTCGTAGCTCTAAAAAACAAGCACGCCCTCGATTCCGATGATTTTATAAAATTAAAAAAAAAAAAATCATGATTTCAAAATCGCTTCGAAAATCCTCTAAAGATGTTGCTTAGGATTCCTAAGAACAAAATACGGATTTTTATATGCAAAAAGATCGTAGTTTATTGTAGAAAAAAGCAAAAAAATAATTTTTAATGTTTGTTTACAAATTAGCATACAATAGTTTTAACAATCTATCATGGCGGTACTTATTAGTTTCTATGACAACCAAAGGAGTCCCGTGTCTCGACTGCTTTAACTACTTAACTGTGTTTTGAACGGATCCCCTAACTTAAAAGACGCGAACATGCCTCAATTTTTGCCCAATCGAAATTGCTCCACAGTTTGTCTTTCTGCTGCTCACCTAATTTCCATCCTTGTTGTTTACACAGGACCTTCCTCTTTTTTTCCGCCACACTGGGGAATCACCTTCAATGACAGCTGTCACATGTCAAAATATCAAAGAATATTTATACCATTTGTTCCTTTTCATAGTGAAAAATGTTCAAACAAAACTAATAGAAACTTTACAAAACACTTGTTACTTTTCCTGAATTAATTGACGTTTTGTATGACAGACAGAAGTTCTCCAAAATTGGTTTGTTGTAAACATAATAGAAAAATTGGTTAGATGAAAACAGGCACGCCCGCGTCTCCAACAAACCGGCCAGAAAACGTGGAGTAAATTGATCAATTTTTGGTTTAGCACACACCGGCTTGTAGTCGGCGCCTTCACAACTAAGGAATTACTGTTAGTACAATAGACGGTCATAAATAGTTGTGATGGCGACTGAAGTTGTGATAAACGTTTAGGCGTCGTATAATAGTCGACGTTGTCGACCGTCGCCATGATGGCTATTCTTTATCTGTAAAACAACGGTTAAAATTAGTGCAATTCTAATTTTTACAACTTGCACAACTAAAAATTGCTAGTTGGAATAAAAAAAATAGAGTTTCAGAAAATAAAATAAAATTTCAGAAAATAAAATATAAATTCAGGAAATAAAATTGAAAATTTTTTAATAATCCATCGACGTGTTTGATACATTTTGGTAAAAATTTACACTTTAAAGTTAGAATTAAAAAAATTGTTTGCGGCGCTACCAAAAAATGTATGTTTTGCCAAATTATAATTTTTTATTCTTCTTCTTTAGGTTTCCTATGCTATCGTGGATAGGATGGCATCTTGGCGTTTAATTCTTATTCTCAATCTCAATCAAAGTAGTTTTTTGCTTCTTTCTTACAAATCCTTAAAAAAGAAAAAAAAAACAATAAAAATCAAACACGGGTCATTGACCTTTGCTCAAACATCGTGTTTTTGACCGGTTTTTTTGACTCTCTTCCAAAAATAAGCGAACAAACTGCTTTTATCCACTTTCCAAAAAGAAGAAACTACAATAAAAAAGCATTTTAACTAATAGGAAAATCACTTTAAATTATACCGTGGCTAAAATTCGACAATCGCGAAAAACCTGTTTTTTACATTTTCACAAGTAAACCAACCCCACCCAACACAGCACAACCCCAGTAAACCCGACACAATACAGAAAAAGCAACCCAACCCCAAAAAACGACTGTTAAATCTAGATACGACTGTCGAAACTTTAGCCACTGCCTTAAAATTAACCCCTCCCCAACACCTAATCATCATGACGGATCGTTGGGCCCTTCTATTTTAAAATTCATTGTCTTCATCAACGCACTCAAAAAATATGAAAGCAACAACAGCTGATTTTGGTCAAGATTCTTTAAAAACTGTCAGACAATCTCGCCCCTACAAAAAACAAGTTCACACACACTACTTTTTTGTTAGGTGAGTAATTTGCTAATCATTACTAAAATTTACTGTCCTAATACTGTTTCAGTAAATAAAAAATATAGATTTTAAATTATGTAGGCAGTTTTTGTGAAAAACCCTTTTTTTATTTAAAAATGTATTTTATTAAGCTTATTTTTGTGTGTAAACAAACCATAGATAGCCATGAAATATGTCACTGTCACTGTTCAGAAAAGTCACACAAATTATTGGTACGCGTAGTAGGACTTTAGCTCCGCCGTAAAACTAGTCCTGCAGAATTTCTTTAAAATATTAAATTTACAAAAGATATTAAAATATAAAAATTATTTGTCAAAAATCTTTTATAAAAGATATTTGATGAAATATTTTGCAGTGTAATATACCATATTTTATAAAATATTTATTGTATTTTTTAAAATATGGTATATTACACTGTAAAATGTTTGAACAAACTACTTTTACAAAAGATCTTTCACAAATAAATTTTATAGTGTAATACCGGCCTTATTAAAAAAATTACGCACTTTTTCTTACAACATTAAGATAAATATTAAGAACACTGTGTGTTTATTTTAAATAAGGAAATAAATAAAATTTGCAACTGTCGTAGGCTGACGCTCCGAGTACATTAATTTTAAATATTATTGTACATCTGGCAAAGTCAATATCAATAAGAAGTTTTCCAGCTCTATCCGAGTTGCTCAAGAGTAATAGAAGCCGTCTTCCCCGTGATATGGCACCCAAGAAAACGCAAATACAGAACCCCGTTCAAAACGCGCTGAGAAAGAGTTTTGTAGTTCTCCAAAGACTACATGGCCCCCTTCAACAGATGAAAATTTACGAAAAGTAACAGAAATTACTTCAAAGCTCTGGGATGAGCTAAAAATTTCAAAATATCCAACAAAGAATGTTCAAGCCTCTGTTCCTAGATTTTCTGGAATAGATTACGAATGTTTCAAAGCGTTTTTGAAAAATCTAGAAGCATATTTCGCTGATCAGAAAGTACCGAAGACTGAATGGTGTCTAATGAGTAAGCCTTTTTTAGAAGGAGAAACACAGGTCTGGTTTTCGTCAATTTTTTATCCTAAATTAGACTTTGATATTATTTTGTAAACTTTACGGAGAAAAGCAAACCGATGAAACAGCATCTATTTTTTAACTAAAAAGAGAGCTCTTTTCAAATGTTTGGAACCTCAACTCTCAGAAACAGTAATCACCACACGCATGATAGAGTTAATCAAACCAAATATTCGTAGTGTGTTGAGATGTCAAAATTTTTCGTCCATAGACAAATTAGTAACAATCGCATCAGCAATAGAACATACTTTAGAAGAGGATAGTTCTTTTGACTTCAAATTCGAAAACATACGATACTTGGAAAATCATAATAGCGGATCTTGTATTGATAACCGTCGTCGTCAGCTGGACACTACAAACTGAAGACTTCGTGACGACTGGCGCAATCACGGAAAACAGACATTTCAATATTGAATCCCGTCCTCGGACATCGGAAAACTAGATGTGGGTCTGTGGGAAGCAGGACATACGAACCTCACTAGTATTGTACTGAATACAGAAAAATCTCTTCTACCAAGAATACTGATCTTTATTGATCGTGAACAAAACGCAGCTTTACTAGATTCGGGATCAAGCCAGTCATTTATTAGTTTCGATCTTTGGAAAAATTTTAGAATAAATAAAGAAGAAGTTTCCGTTTATTTAGCAAATTCATTAAATAAATAAAACTAGTGGTACAGTTACTCTGAACGTAAAAGTACAAAACCTAGAAATAGAGACGAATTTTGATGTTTTGAAAGATCGAAACGAACAAGTAATACTTGGACGAGACTGGCTGGATAAAAATCAAAACATCTTAGATTTTATGACAGGCTGTGTATATTTGGGTTCCAAGGAAAGAAGAACTGTCTATTGGTGTAATTTTATTGATCAAAAACCCGAACAGATGTCTATTGAAAATAAGATTGATTATTAAGAACTACTCGCTACTTTTTAGGAAGTTTTTGAAGAACAACTAATACAACCAACAACTAACCTTATTCAACACAAAATTAGGTTACAAGATGACACTCCATTTAAAATTCGGCGATATTATTTTTCTTCTAAGAAAAGGGAAGTTATTTATGAAGAAGTCCAAAAGATGTTAGCTGCAGGAGTAATTCGTCGTAGTCAATCCAGTTATTGTTCAACTGTAGTGATAGTAGAGAAAAAAGACGGTACATCAAGATTTTGTGTTGACTATAGACAATTCAATAAACAATCTGAACCTGAAGTTGCAACTACCACCAATACACGACGCAGTTAGAGATTAGGTAATGTTAAAATTTTTACTTCACTTGACCTGAAAAGTGGCTATTGTCAAGTACCCATGCCCCCCATAGCAAACATTTAATAGCATCTAGCACTCCTGATGGTGCAATGTGTGAATTTTTGGTTATGCCTTTTGTGTTACAAAATGCTCCTTCCACCTTTCAAAAGTTAATGACACAAGTTTTCTCTGGATATATTGACATTTTTGTCAAAGTTTACTTAGATGACCTAATAATTTATTCTAAAGATCACGTATCACATCTACGTCACCTAACTTTAGTGTTGGAAAGACTCAAAATTCATAAACTAAAATGTTCCTTAAAGAAGTGTAATAATTTGGACTAGACCATCTAAATTATTTAGGATATGAAATACTAGATGATTTCAATAAATCACAAAATCAACGTGTTCTACGCGTAAAAGATTTTTTTCAAAGCCTAAAACAATGAGAGAACTGCAATCTTTTATTGGAACTACAAATGGGCTTAGAGAATATATCCCAATTTTTTCTGTAATGATTGCACCGTTAACTGACCTTACCGGAAAACAACGTTTCATTTGGAACCAAAATGCAGATAATGTTACACAGACCTAATCCTGGCGTTCCCTTCTACAAACAGACGCTAGTCAACTTGGAATGGGTGCTGTACTTTTTCAATGGGGTCCAAAAAATCAGCGACACATTATATCTTACGCAAGTTCTAAATTTAATTCATCTGAGAAGGAATTCCATGTAAATGAACAAGAGGTATTAGCTGGAGTGTAGGCGTGCAAAAAGTTTCGACTTTATTTGAAAGATAGGCCATTTACTCTGATAACCGATAGCCGAGCACTCATTTGGATAGACAAATGTAAAGATGAAAAAGCAAAATTCACTAGATGGTCACTTTTATTGCAAGAATTTAAGTTCGCTATCAAACATTGCCCTGGGATAGAGAACCAGTTCGCAGATTTTTTATCTAGATACCCTTATGAAGACCTGAACGAAGCAGAACGTGAAGTATTTCAGGAGAGATTATTACCACCAAATTTTCAAATAACTAATCAAGCAAGTGATGAGAATCATGTGAAATTAAATGTTCTTGAAACAGCGGTTGACAATCTTTATACAGAAATTATAAAAAATCAAAAATATGATCTTCTGAATATGAATCTGAATAAAGAAACAAAAGAAAAATTTACCAATAATGGAATTTTAATCTACAAAAAATGGTGATGACACAGCAATTGAAGTTCCTAAGGATTATATTGTCAGAGTTTTACACGAATACCATGATTTAACCATAGCTTATCACCCCGTCAGAGACGAAACTACCGCTTTAATAACAGATATTTTTTATTGGACTGGTATGTGGCAAGATATAAGACAGTATGTTCGTATGTGTCTCATTTCCTCGTCGACGAATTCAGGAATAGCACAGAAAGATATACCAGTTAAGCCAAAACCACCTACAAGACCATGGCAAAGTATCAGTTTGGATGTTATGGGTCTATGCGAAAGAAGTTCTTTGGCGAAAAAATATTTAGTAGTAGCCACGGATTTATGTACTAAATGGGTTGAAGTCGCTGCTGTGTTTTCTGTTACAAAGAACATAATTTTAAGATTTCTTCAAACAGTTTTTGGTCGTTTTGGTTACCAGGAACAAATAATTACAGACAACCGTCCACAATTCAAAAGTCATAGTTGGCATGATTTTTTAAATAATCTACACAATTTTTCATCAACAAGCTAATTCAGTTGAAACATGGAATGGCAAAGTAAGATGGCAATATCAACGATATGCTGTTCTCTCTTAATAACAGAACGAACGAAGCTACAGGTTTCCCACCAAGTGTTTTATTATTTCGCCACAAGCTGATGAAACCAGGTGAATGGGCTACTTCTTCACTTATAACTCCAACCAACAGAGCTACCGATGACCGATACGTTATTGCCCAATCAAATCAAATTAAATTAAATTTAATAATCAATGTTAATATTCCGAAGTAAAAACTGCTCCAAAATTTAGACAAGACAAATTCTGGACCATTTTCAAAAACTTGGACGGGTCCTTATGTTGTTCAGTCAGTAGTAAAAAACAGTACCTTCGAGATTAAACGAGACAATGAAATAATTAAAGTTCATATCAAGGACCTGAAACCTTACATTGCTATTCTGTATCATCCATCCCGTAGGGATCAAGAGAGTGTGGAGAATAGTAAAAATATAAGACAAGACATAGAATCTCTTGTTGCTGGGTGTAAGGGTCCGTCGACTACGTGTGATAGTAGAAATTATTACGAAGAAAATAACGAGGATTTGGATAACCCAATAGCAAGACCAATGACAAGATATTTTTCAGAAAAAGACATGTTGTTTCATATGTAGTTGTATTCATGTTTAATTCTCTTCAACAAATATGCAGAGGGGAGAGATGTCGTAGGCTGTACCACCGAGTACATTAATTTTGAATGTTATTGTACATTTGGAAAGGTGATGTCAAACTATCTCTCAACTAGATTTTTTGAACAGTAATTTAAATTATAATTCCAACTCTATCCGAGCAACACCATTCTCAACTTAAAAGCCAGTTAACTCATTTTCTCTTTTAGTATCCTTTGGCCTATGATCGATGCCATAGTGACACCAAACTGACAGAAAATCCATGTTTTACTTGTCAATTTAGTTATAAAAATGGCAGGCACAGTAGGCTAAAGGGCACTGAGGCGGTAGGAGTTACCTGGCTTTTTAGTTGAGAACGGTGTTGATCCGAGTTGCGCAAAAGTAATAGAAGTCTTATTGGTTTTCGCGATGATGTTGCGATAGATACGCCAACGTCTTCCCGGCGATACCACTTTCCAGAATTATGACGGGTGAGAATAAGAAGAATTGCGACCTTCCCATCAAAAATCTGAGCAGTAGGAAATCTAGATTTACAAATTTTGAAGCCTTGCCGAATGAGGTGTTAACCGAACCGGATTTACCGACCCTTAAATCCGGTTTTAAAATACGGTGCAAATGAAAATCGGCATCTTAAATTTAATTGACATTAACGGTTGAAAATAAAGTTGTATGATGGAATGATTTACTAATTATTGGGTTCTCGCCTCGCTAAACCACAAAGTAAACAGATGGCAGGGTTTTTCCGAAGTCACAAGAAATTAAAACAATTTCAGGAAACATTTATCAGCAGTGCCAAGGCAAAAGCCTGCGAGCATGCACATACATCTTAAAGCCTGCGCTCCATTTCGTTTCATTAAGCATTACACCTATGTTAGGACATTTTTGTAATAATGTGAACATCAGCGACTAAATCAGCGGTTCCATAGATATTGACTCTGTGGTTTTACTGCTTAAAATATCTTGGTAGTAATGAACTATTTTCTATCTCCATAATATACTATTTTCCCATATTTTTTACATTTTAAAATTTTGTTCAATAGGCATTGCAAGGCCAGCGGGTGCCGCAGGGGGTATTCCAAGACCTGGTGGTATTCCAAGACCAGGTGGTATTCCAAGACCTGGTGGTATTCCAAGACCTGGTGGTATTCCAAGACCAGGTGCTATTCCAGGATTGCGCGGTATACCAAGAGCAGCAGCTGTAAGACCTCCAAGTCCACAAGGTAAATAATAAAAAAATAGTTATTTTTCTACCTAGGGTGTAAAGTAGTACCTTTATGCCCGCGGCACACACCGAGGAGTGCCAGAACTCGCTTCGAGTTTGCCGGTGGGGGCTGACCGCCCCCCTTCCCCGGACCCCCCCGGTGATGGTCGTAACTATGACTCTCTTAAGGTAAACAATTTTAACATTTTTTTTAACAAATTTTCTCAAATATACAAACACTTTGTCGTAAATTGTCCTAAATATAAACAGAATAAAGTTAACCACAAAAATAACGTAATTTTGGCGGTAATAAGCACGCCTTGTAGGGATATTTTGGAACGCTTATTTGACAGTTCGTAGTGGTTGTGGTAATTACTGCGTCTGCGCGATAGCTGAATAATTAATAAACTACTACCACTGCCGTAAGCTACGAATCCATTTCGTTGTGGTTGTGGTAATTTTTTTGCTTGAAAGGATTTTGGCGCAATTAATTTAAAAAATAATAAAATATTACCAATTTCCAACATACAAAACATTTATTTTGTAAAATTAAACCAATTTTGCGTTTTTTCTCATCTCTAAATTTTTTTCCAACAATTTTTAATCCTCCCAAAATTTCCTTAATAACAATAATTTTCGTAGTTATCTTTATTTTGTTTATATTTACTTCTGACAATATACATCAAGATGTTTTTGTCTAATTTTGCAAAAAGAGACCTTAAAATCTATTCGGCAGCAGCTGGTAGCAGGAAATGCATTAAAAAGACGGACGATGGACGCGGCAATGAGACCACACGAGACGGAAAGAGACCTGGCTGTGTTAAATGATAAATTTTAATTACTCATCTAATTTAATAGGTTTAATAGATAATAATAGGAAGTTTTAGAAACAGTACAAAGAATAATATAAATCAGACATTTTATTATTACTTTCTTATTCTGTGGTGGTGCACGTGCTTATTTGTCCCTATGAAGGAATCGCCACTGCTCTCTGAACAATGCCAGAGTATAAATGACCGATATTTTCATCCTTTTTAAGAAATTTGACTTTGGGGATTGTCGCGATTCTCTTTCATCAAAATATATCAGACATACTGGGTCTCTACCTTTACCATGCGTTGCTAAAGATTTTCAGTATCCTTATACTATGCGTGAGTATTTAAAATATGAAAATATTAATTGTCGGATAACTAGCCAGACTTCTAAAAGGAGAAGTTATGATTGATGCGCCAAATATACTCCCAGTATCTAAGAATCTTTGTCTTTAAACGATGTTATCCTTCCTACGCCAGGTACAGTCCTATGTTACCCTGATGATTCCTAACAAGGATAAAATAGGCCTGGACTATTAAATTTTGGAGGCCTGGTCGTAACGAATTGAAAAGCAAAATTATTTATTTTTCACGGACAAGAAATCTACTTTTCCTATATGAGAAAAAACTTTTTCTGTATTTAGGTGAGGTGGAATTCTTTCCAGATATGACCGCGTTACCCGATCCCCAAGAGCAACAAGCTTGGATGGACGAATTAGAATTAGAAGAAATGGTGCAACAATATCAGGGCAAGTACATTAATTTATTAAAATATAAGGCACTGGCACAAGTAATTTATTTGTTTATTTATTTATTTATTTATATATTTATTTATGGACATTCAACAGAAAAAACTCCAATGAGTGTTGGAACAATAACAAGAATATAAAATAATATGAAAAATTGATATTTTTTAAAGCACTGCAATTAATACTGGTCTTACAGATCATTGTAAGAATTACATAATCCAGTGGTTCCCAAAGTATGCATACTTTTGGGAACGAAGAAACCAGGGACGCCGCCAGGCGCTTCTAATAAGGTAGAATTTGAGGTTACGTTTGGCAACGCCGGCGCCGCATCCGCTATTAATCGAGCCTCGAGACCGAGAGAGCAAAGCAAGTTTCTAGAATTTCCAGAAGCCCGTATTCGACCTGCACGTCGCTCTTTGACTGTATTTTGTTGAATTGTAAGCGGTGGAACTGTTATGATAAATAGAGAGTTTTAGTAGTGATACAAAGTATTGTGATTTACGAACTCAGGACACATAAACGTTCCAATATTGGATCGGTTGCCTCGTTTTTTCGTAAAAAGTTATGGAGACAAGTGACGGAGTGAGGAGTAAAAAGAAGGAAACATTGCAAATAACATGATAGCTATTTAAAGTTTGGTTTTACTTCAGTAGAAGTAAATCATGAGGAAAGACCGCAGTGTGTGCTCTGCTTGAAAATTCTAGCGATCAAAAATATGCTCCTAAGTAAGCTAAAATGACATCTCGAAACCATTCATCCTACGATTGTTGAAAAGTCACGCGAATTTTTCACAAGAAATTTGCAGAATGTACAAAAAAAAAAGAACGTATTTACTCAACAAACTTCAGTACCTAGCAACGCACTGCTGTCCTCTTTCAAAGTGGCATACAGGGTGGCGAAGTGCAAGAAACCTCACACCATTGCAGAACTTATTTTACCGGCTGCTGTCGACATGCTTAACATTATGATAGGAGAATCGACGGGAAAACTAATTTCAAAGGTACCATTATCTAACAACACTATTAGTCAAAAAATCCATCATATAACTGAGGATCTTAATGATTGATTTAGAAAATGAAAGGCAAGGAATTTGGTCTGCAACTTGATGAGGCTACTGACAGTAATAAAGATATTATTTGTTACGTACACTTCCTGGATGATAATATTTTGGTTGAAGACCTTCTTTTCTGTAAAAGTATCGATGAAAGCAGAAAGGCTCGAGACTTGTTTCAAATTCTTGACAAATATATAACGGAGAATATTTAGATTGGGAGAAATGTATTGAAGTTTGTACTGATGGCGCTCGATCAATGACTGGCCGTTATGGTGGATTGCAAGCACTTATTCGCAGTAAAGCACCGTATGCCATGTGGACCCATTGCATCATTCATAGGGAAGCACTTGCATGGAAGTCGTTGGACTGTGAATTGAATTTGGTTATGGAACGTATCATAGACGTAGTTAACTGGGAGCTGAACACACTGCGCTGCTATATTACTCCAGTGCACGATGGCTTTCACGTGGAAACATCTTATCCCGTACATTCGAGCTCCATCAAGAAATCCACATTTTCCTGGAAGAGGAAGGTCATGCAAGCTCCAAATACTTTAAGGATGCCGACTTTTTGCTAAAACTGGCATATTTGTGCGATATATTTGACAAAATGAATGCCTTAAATCTGTCTCTCCAAGGGAATAACATGCATATCTTGAAACTATCAGAGAAAATTGCAGCATTTAGGAAAAAACTGCATTTGTGAATAAGAAAAATTAATGAGGATGGCGGCCAAGATTGTTTTCCAGAATTGCATAAATTCTCAGCCTCTATTGAGGTCGTTATCTCTCAAAGCTTGCTGTCCCTTTTCACCGAACACCTTTCGAAACTCTCGGAATGGTTTGCAAAATACTTTACAGAAGAAAATGTCGAAAAATTTGCATGGATTCAAGATCCTTTCTATGCACAATCTCCACCAGAATTCACTTCACTAGAAGAAGAGAGTCTTATTGAACTTTCTTGCGACAACAGCCTAAAATCAAAATTCGCTTCTTCTGATTTGGTGGAGTTTTGGGTATTCGTCAAAAATGAATATCCGGCTCCAAGTTTAAAAGCTTTGAGGAAAAGCAAAGATCAACGTGGAGCAAGAAATGAGAGTGGCAGTGTCAAGCCTTATTCCCCGCTTTGAAAAAATGTGTGCAGATCACCAAGCTCATCCATCACACTGACTTTTTTTTCCTTCAATAATAATGTATTCTTGTGTGTTAGTTTAATAATAAACCTATATGAGCATTAGATTGGAGTTGTTTTTATTCATGTGTTTTGTAACTAGTGCCAATATATTTACAATGGTGTTAAATAAAGTGTTGCACAGCGCTTTGCTACTATAGAATAGGCAAGTTGCAAAGCACATATTTTATACATTATACATATGCAACACTTTGTTGGACACAACTATAAATGCATGTTGCGAGTAGGGGCGCCCTGACAAAATACTAAACCTGTAAGTTCGTCGCAAACTGAAAAAGTTTGGGAACCACTGACATAATCCATTGGTAGGTAAAAATTTACCCAGGTTAGTTTGCAATCCTTTGCTATAGAAAGTATGCTTCTGACGCACAGAAAGCCGAGGAACCCAGCGGATTTTTTGATTGAGAAAATCCGAAGAACCAATCTTGTTGTTGAGAAGCTTATATAAAAAATAAATTTTAGCAATTTTGGGTCGATGTTCCAAGGATTTCAAAGAGGATCTTTCTGTAACAATATTATTAGGAAAGTCCGTATCCGGGTAGACTTTTCAAGTGAAGATAGCTGCTGGTACACTGACGGATCCGCCTTCAGGCGTTGGATCCGAAGCTTATTGCAGCCGGAAAAATATCAAGATTATACATAGTCTTGGACGAATGGCTACAATTTTCCAGGCGGAACTCTTCGCCGTTGAAATGAGCGCACGTTGGATAATAGATCATAACTGGTGCAACAGATCAATAAAGATACTCTTCGACAGTCAAGCGGCCCTTAAAGCTCTTGAATCCTATAGGTGCTCATTGATAACCGTAAGGAGCTACCAGGACACACTGAATACACTAGGGCGAATAAACACTGTGCAACACCATTCTCAACTAAAAAGCCTGTTAACTCCTACCGCCTCAGTGCCCTTTGGCCTATTGTGGCTGCCATTTTTATAACCAAATGGACAAGTAAAACATGGATTTTCTGTCAGTTTGGTGTCAATATGGCACCGATCATAGGCCAAAGGATACTAAAACTAAAATGAGTTCACTGGCTTTTTAGTTCAGAACGGTGTTGCACTGTGTCGCTGGTATGGATTCAGGAACATTCTTGGCATCGGGGAAATAAGACTGCCCACCAGCTGGCGCGCGAAGCGGCCTCTGCCGTCTTTATTGGAATAGCAAACAACACAATCAACTCAGGCTGGATGGAAAACAAGTTCCATCAATACTGGAGAGAATTGCCGGGACTGGTACATTCCACAGAGCTCACCAGGCAGGACATCCGGACAATGGTTGATCTATACACCAGACACTCCA
Organism: Oxystoma pomonae; assembly: GCA_963921995.1. Taxonomy (NCBI): domain Eukaryota; kingdom Metazoa; phylum Arthropoda; class Insecta; order Coleoptera; family Brentidae; genus Oxystoma; species Oxystoma pomonae. The sequence goes on along the minus strand of OY998168.1, from coordinate 86,667,794 downwards.
GGCTGAAAGTACCATTACACAGAATGGGTCTAAGTGAGAACACCGAATGTAGGCTCTGTATGGAGTATGATGAGACGGCCGAACATGTGCTGTTGCACGTCGGCGTCAACGTATCTTCGGTAAACCACAGATCAACGGACTGGACCTGAATGATGCTTTACCAAAGCAAGTTGCAAGCCTCTTTAAGAGGATGAATATTCTGTAGCAACAAAAAATGTTACAAGTGAGTCACAATAGACCCAATATTGGTCGCAGTGGACAGTGCCATACTGGTACATTCACAAAGGAATCAATCAGTCAATCCGGGTAGACTCGTCGACACGTTATGTAAAGGTTTTCACAAGATTCCGTAGATAAAATTTCCGACTTTTTTCAAGTTTGCTGCAGGCAATTTTTTGCAGTTTAAGCAAAAAATGCTGGTTTGATGTGGGATCTGGTCTCAATTCCATATTTGTTGCCAAAATTCTGTCATAAGTATGGTTAAAATAAAACTAAAATTGTTTCAATCAATGATGTTATAGCGCCGCAGACAAAAATTTTGGCAGGACCTACCTATAAGATGTCTTACAAGTTTTTCGTTAATTTAAGTTAGGAGACGCTGAGTTGGGGTGGGATCTAGTCTCAATTCTATATATACTGGTGAAATGTAATAAATGCCCGCAGGGGTCAGTCCATATCAAGTCAACCAGGGTATTTTACCACACCATCTCCGATGTTGATGATTTTTAGTATACATGTTTTTCCTACCAAAAAACTGGAAAATCCAAAATTTCAGACTTTTTTGACCAGTTGTTTATTTTGAATTAATTTTTAAAAATCGAAAAAGTCACTTATTTGTCCTTAACATGTGCGCACAAAATTAGGAATATCCAAAGAACCACTTATAATAGAAAAGTAGGTGAAGGTTCATTTTAAAGCTCTTATAAAGACCTTTCATATGAGAATATTGCATAACATATATTGAAAAAAAAAATAAAAAAAAAAATTTTTGATTTTTTTTTTTTGAAAAATTTCAAAAAGGCCATTTTTAATTTTTTTCAAAAAATTATATTATTTTCTTTAAAGTGTTATTAAACTATTCACAAAATTTTGAGATGGACAAATCATGGGTTCAATGTGAAAAAATTTATTAAAAATGTCACATGCATGAAAAATCGCCTATAAAATGTACTTAATATTTTTGATATTTTTTTTGACATTGAACCCATCATTTCTCCATCATAAAATTTTTTGGATAATTAAGTAACACTTTGACCAAAATTGATTTGTGATTTTTTGGTTGATTTGATATGGAATGACCCTAGGGTCAGTCCATATCAAGTCAACCAGGGTATTTTACCACACCATCTCTGATGTTGATGATTTTTAGTATACATGTTTTTCCTACCAAAAAACTGGAAAATCCAAAATTTCAGACTTTTTTGACCAGTTGTTTATTTTGAATTAATTTTTGAAAATCGAAAAAGTCACTTATTTGTCCTTAACATGTGCGCACAAAATTAGGAATATCCAAAGAACCACCTATAATAGAAAAGTAGGTGAAGGTTCATTTTAAAGCTCTTATAAAGACCTTTCATATGAGAATATTGCATAACATATATTGAAAAAAAAAATAAAAAAATAAATTTTTGATTTTTTGAAAAATTTCAAAAAGGCCATTTTTAATTTTTTTCAAAAAATTATATTATTTTCTTTAAAGTGTTATTAAACTATTCACAAAATTTTGAGATGGACAAATCATGGGTTCAATGTGAAAAAATTTATTAAAAATGTCACATGCATATAAAATGTACTTAATATTTTTGATATTTTTTTTGACATTGAACCCATCATTTCTCCATCATAAAATTTTGTGGATAATTAAGTAACACTTTGACCAAAATTATATATTTTTTTCAAAAAAATTAAAAATGGCCTTTTTGAATTTTTCAATTTTTTTTTCAATTTTTTATTTCCAATTTTTTTTTTTGTTAAAATTATGTTGTGATATTTCATAAAAAAGAGCTTCAAAATGACTTTAAAATGAGCCATTTATTACTTTCCTAGTGTAAGTGGTTCTCGAAATATTGCTAGTTTTGTACATTCTTGTTAAGGTCAAAATGCTGACTTTTTTATTTTGAAAAATTAAAAAAAAAAACTACGAATCAAAAAAATCTAAAAATTTGCATTTTCAACTTTTATGGTAAGAAGAAAATATATACCAAAAATCATCAAAATTGGAATTGGTCGCGTAAAATTTTTGTGATTTTTTGGTTGATTTGATATGGAATGACCCGCAGGTAATAATTTGGAAAAAGTTATACTAAATTTTTGAATGCTATTGATAAAAACTGTTCACTAAAATTATAACAATTAATGACTTTATAGCGAGCGCCAAAAGCAAATTTTCTTGAAATTTTTGGGTTTGGTGAGGTGCAAAGGGGGAGGGGCGATTGCCCACTGAAAAAAAATGATCTGATATTATAATCGACATAAATACTGCACAGTGTAAAATTTTACAAAAAGTAGTGTGTAATATTATATATTTAAAATTGAAAAAACCCGTAAAATTTTAAATATTTTATAATAACATATTTTCTATTATTTATAAATCGAAAGGTAGAGTTGATACTGGAACTTTTCATCCATAGTAGGATCAATGCCCACTGTAGCAAAATATTTTTGCACAATTAAAAACACAAAATATACATCCTATCCGAGATTCAAACCCGGGGCTTTCCATGCGGCAGACAAATACGCTACCCACTACGCTACGGAAGCCGGCAAAAAAAGTTATATGTACATTTTATATAGGTACAAGGGAATCTCAACCAGGTCACAAATATCTGAAAAATTCAAGGATTCTTAGCAAATTTCCCGACTTTCTCTCGAATATTTGCCGACCCCGACCCCACCGAATTCCCGACATTCCCCGGATTTCCCGGTTTTCAAAGATTGTGGAAACCCTGTATAATCATTGATAGGGCGTTCCATAGGGCTTAAACCAAGGCATAATTATATTTTATCACACCAGAAGAAGTACAACGCGCAACATTTTCAGCTAAAATGGAAAAAGCGGATTTTATGGAAATATTAATAGTTAAGGGGCATGTGTAAGTCCATGGGATTTTTAATGAAGGACTTTTGTGTATTATTGATATAGTCCAATTTTTTGATGAGCGAACTGACGTCATTTTTTTGGATCTCTATTTGATACATTGTTTTAGATAGCGACAATAAATATTTTTACTTAAAATTGACAACAACAAATTATTTGACATGCAAAATGTTGACAACAACGAAATACGTTTTCAGAGGCAAAAATAACGTCAGTCCACTCATTAAAAAACTGGACTATAGCTCTTTAGTCACACAATCAACTGTTACCGGGTGTTTTGTTCGCATCCGTGTAGAAGGGGTTGATATGACTTCACCTTTCAAGATGGTTACAGAAAATCATAAAAAATACAACTTTTGCAACCAGACCATGATTATACTCGATTCCATATAACTCGACGACGAGGATTCTAAAAAATTTACTTTAAAGGTCATCCGACCTTAAATGACCTTGAAAATCGCAAAAAGCAAGAGTTTTGCCATTTTCTCTTCAAAAAATCGTAATAATTCGACGTTTTCTTAAGCGTACCTCCAATATATTAGGCATGTATGCCAAATTTGATGTTTAGAGTTTCAAGCAGTTTGGAGCTTCATGACCTTGAAAAATACCCCATTAAAATTAACATATTGAAAAAATACTAAAGGGCGCTATTCATCAACTAACAAAGCATGGAAGACCTAATTTGATAATAAAGATAAGAAGGTCAAGTCCAACAATATTGTCAAAAAAAATTTGGTTTAGCTATGACGCGTTTCAATATGGCGGCTGATATATCAAAATGGGACCTATAACCACATTTTATTTTATCCAATTTCTTAAAAAAGCAAAAATGACAAGGTGGCCATTATTTATTGTTGAATTATCGCCGCTTATTATGAAAAAAAAAGTTTAGTTGATGCATGACCTTGATTGACCTGAAACATACCACGTGCAAGTGCAAAACCAGCTTTTTGTAGTGTGTTTTCCACTTTATCACTACGCAAAAACTTTAACTGCCGGAGATGAAATTAACATCTTAGCCATAAACAAACACTTCATTTTAAACCTTCCGACCATTTTTTTAATTTGGCGCCTCAGATGTTTATGCCATACCCCGGTGAAAATGACCTACATGCTTGTCGTTTTTATTAGGTTTCGGAACTGTGAATTTTATTGTCTGCTCACTTGTCTAGCCAACAAAATTATTTAAATTACCTATAAGAGAGTTAGCAGAACTTAGATATACATTACCATGTTCTGGACCAGGTGTTTTAAATGCCATTTTTCAAAATGGCGGTCGAAAAATCATAAAAAATTCCACGCAATTTTGGAAAATGGCTAGACAAGTGAGTAGCACATCAAATTAACAGTAACGAAACTTAATAAAAACGACAGATATAGGTCATTTTTACCGGTGTATAGCATAAACATCTATGGCGCCAAATCAAAACAAATTTTGGGAGGTTTAAAATGAAGTGTTTATTTAGGGCTAAGATGCTAATTTCATCTCCAGAACTTCAAGTTTTTTCGTAGAAGTAAATTGAAAGAAAACACTACAACAAGCTGGTTTTTCACTTGTACATGGTATTTTTTAGGTTAATTAAGAGCATTCATCAACTAAGCGTTTTTTTTTCATAGTAAGCGGCGATAAGTCAACAAAAATTGATGGTCATCTGGTCATTTTTGTTTTGTTTTGTTTTTTTACAAAACTGGATAAAATAAAATGTGGATATAGGTCGCCATTTTGATATATCAGCCTCCATATTAAAACGCATCACAGCTGAACCAATTTTATTTGAACAATATTGTTGGACATGACCTTCTTATCGTTCTTACCCAATTTGGTCCTCTTCGCTTTAATATTTGATAAATAGCGCTCTTTAGTATGTTATTTTTCAAGGTCATGAAGTTCCAAACTGCTTCAAACTATAAGGATCAAATTTAGCATACATGCGAAATAGTTTAAAGTAGATTTGAAGTTGGACTGACAAAACCTCGAATTATTAAGATTTTTTGAAGAGAAAATGGCAAAAATCTTGTTTTTTGCGATTTTCAAGGTTGGATGTCCTTGAAAATGAATTTTTTGGAATCCTCGCCCTCGACTTATATGGAACCGAGTATAATCATGGCCCGGTTGCAAACGTTGTATTTTTAATGATTTTTGGCCCCCATCTTGAAAGATGACGTCATATCAACCCCTTCTACACGGATGCGTACAAAACACCCGGTAACAGTTGATTGTGTGACTAAAGATCTATCAATCCCACATGGTCACAAAGTCCTTCATTAAAAATCCTACGGGATAGAAATTATCGACTTATGCCCCTACACTATAAAGTAAATAAAAAATAAAGAAACGACTTACTTATTATTTTTTTTTGACACTTATTCATAGATGGAGATGTTGGCCTACTTGGCGAAATAGGTATGGACTTTGAAGATATGTCGTGTCTACCTTGCGACAGTGTAGTGGGCAGTCCTGTAGGACCACACGGAGAAGATTTTGGTAATACTCTTTAGTTAAATATTTTTTATTTTTCACATACAGGGTGTTCGAAAAGAAGAGATACCCTTTAATTTCTTCAAAACTCAAAGAGGTTAAAAGGTAAAATTTCATATACTTAGATGATTCACAAAAAAGCATCTTTTTGGACGCTCGTGCCGCCACGTAAATAAGAACAATGAGTTAGTCAAAGTTCGCCGAACATTATTTTCCTTAAAAAAGGATTTAGCGAGGGTAAACAAATAACAAAATCAATGAATAGCGAGCTTACCCTCAAAAAAGGTAATGGTAACCGTAGATCTGGATTACGCACTTTTACATGAATCCTGTGTCATATTTTTTCATCAGTATTTCATCTCCTAATTCCTAGCACCGTACTAATGAGCAACACAAGTGCTAAATCCAGATTTACAGTTACTATTACCTTTTTTGAGGGAAAGCTCGCTATTCATTGAGTTTGTTATTTATTTACCCTCGCTAAATCCCTTTGTAGATTTATCAACTCCAGAGCTTAGGATATCTGTAAAGATAAATTATATCTGTAATCCGTAGAGACAATTAATTTTCCTTCAAATTGAAGGTACATCTGCCGATTCAGCAATTTGACAGATAGTTTTCTTTTATATGAATCCCGTGTCACATTTTTTCATCATAATTTCATCTCCTAGTTCCTAGCACCGTACTGATGAGCACCACAAGTGCGAAATCCCGATCTACGGTTACCATTACCTTTTTTGAAGGAAAGCTCGCTATTCATTGAGTTTGTTATTTATTTACCCTCGCTAAATCCCTTTTTAGATTTATCAACTCCAGAGCTTAGGATATCTGTAAAGATAAATTATATATGTCTCCGTAGAGACGCTTAATTTTCCTTCAAATTAAAGGTACATCTGCCGATTCAGCAATTTGACAGACGGTTTTCTTTTACATGAATCTTGTGTCACATTTTTTCATCATAATTTCATCTCCTAGTTCCTAGCACCGTACTGATGAGCACCACAAGTGCGAAATCCCGATCTACGGTTACCATTACCTTTTTGAAGGGAAAGCTCACTATTCATTGATTTTGTTATTTATTGACCCTCGCTAAATCCCTTTTTAAATTGTTTTTCTTGTTTAACTCATTGGTTTTATGGAGGTTATTTTTGCCCCAAGACATTTTCAAAAGTAATTTAATTCGAGAATCTAGATACATTTCATTTACTATTTTTCAGAAGAACAACTAATACCGGAAGATTATACAGTTTATACACCTCAACGGCAGTTACCTTCAGCGGACTACCGAGATTACTGGGTAAGAAAACTTTTTAGAACCTTTGTTCCGGTTTTCTCACGACCAACGTCATTTATAATTAAAAAAAACTATAATAAGCAGCTTATTTCAAATTTTACATAGGAATACTGTACTTGTTTGAAAGTTTCAGACAAAGATGTGTTTAAAAGTAACTCTGTGTTTCGGACTTCCATTGTCTATATTTTATTTATACACGACATTTCGATCAGTATAATCTCTGATCGTCTTCAGGTGCAAACTACAATTAATTCCTAAGGCTACGTACTTATATACTGTGAGAAATCACTCAACCTTGAAGTTTAAGAAGTTGGCTCCGCCCAAGGAGGGGCTTCCAAATATTTGGGATTTCAACACTTGGTTTACTGAAAATACCCTGATTCTGCCCAATAAAGACAGCCTCAAGGAATTTTCGTTTCTTCAAGTGTTGCTTCCTGTGCAAAACCTTTGCTTCTGCCCACTTTCACCGTTTTGGGTATTCGTCTGATGTTCCTTAAGCCTAACGGATAGCGGTCTTTTAGTTTCGCCTATGTATGATTCACCACACTCACAAGGAACTTGTTTGTTCTCCGGTTTTGTTTTACTAAGAAGGCTTCGAATTGTATTACTAGATTTAAAAGCTGTTTTAATATTTAGTTTTTCGCTACTCTTCGAATTTTCTCTGATACTCCTTTAACGTATGGGATTGTAAGGAATGCATTTGCCTGGTTTTGGTCTTGTAATCTCTGTCCTGTTTGTTGAAATTTAGAAATAGTATCTGTTATAAGTTTCAGGCTGTAACCATCCTTCGAATAAAAATCGAAATAAGAAACATTAATTAATTAATTAATTAATTAATTAAGAGTTATTTTCAATACTATACTTCTCCGTTTACCAAAGTAACCGCACACAACATATCACAGTGCAACTCAGAAAAACTTTGGTCTGCACTGTCTTAAGTGGGAAACCCTAAACCCCAGCAGTAAAGCAATGATTTTTAAATAGTCACAACAAATATATTTTTTAACATCGATGTTTGTAAAATATCATCGATGCTTTTTTTAAACATCGGAACATCGATACAAAAAAGTTATGGGAAATAATGTGTCTGAGAAGTAAGCACTTGCACCTTATCGCATCAGAGCGCTTGTTTTCAAAAGCTAGAGAATAGATTTTGGTGCCTCTAATAGTGTGCAATGAGAAGAACATTTTTTTATATAATGTATAGTTTTTAGATATTTATTATCTTTTTTTTTTCAAACGACCGGGAAATACCCACTTTCCGTACGATTTTTCGTACGGAAAGTCCCTTGATCCTTTTCCAGACCCATTTTTGGCCAAGTTGGCCATGACTTCTTGTTTAAATAGCATTTACACAGACAGATAAACATTCGCGCGAATTATTTATTTAAAGATTCGCGCAAAAAGTTCGGGCCAAAAGGTTCGGGGTTCGGGTAAAAAGGTTCGTGGTGTTCGGACAAAATTTACTGAAAGAAATATTTGGAATAAAATAAAAATTAGAAAAATTATTTACCGTAAATCATTGAACTGAATCGTAAATTTTAAAACCTTTCCGACGGAAAAACGATTTGACGTACTTGATAAAAAATAATGAGGATTACTTTATTTCATTTTGTGGGGTTTTGTTGGTGGGGTTTGGTGGTGGGGTTTGATGAGTTTACACTTAATTAAGGAAAACCAAAAAAGTGATAAAGCATAATACCAACAATTAGGTACAAACTTATTTAGTTTTTACTTATTTAGTAGATATCTACCAACCCCAGCAAAATTTTTTATACCTTCATTAAAAACACGATTTTAGTAACTGTCTGCAGATAATTAAAGCATGGCTTTTTGGGTTACCGATGCAAAAAAAACTTTTTTTTTGATCACGGGTGCAAAAAAAGATTTCTGTCCGTTTTTTACCCAAAGGTAAAGAGAAATAGCGGAAAATAGTAATATTGAAAAAATCTAATTATTCTTGCCTAAGAATTAAGCCATTTCCGCCAGTTTTTACCGTATAGTATTTGCGAAAAAATCATTTAAAAATATCGTCAAAATATCAAATTGTCAAAGATTAAAATGTCGCAACAATGAATGTCACCGAGTAAAAAGACACATCGCTATGGAAACGATTGTTATTACGAGTGGCGCGGCGAGGCGGGCAGCATCGTAAATATCAACATATCACCAACTTTTAAGATAAGAACCATCTCCGTTTTTTTTCACATCTTACAAATTACTAATTATTCTTTTATTATTTCTCTTCTATTATAAAAAAAAAGCTCTTTTTAGTTTGTGAAAACTTGTTTTTTATTATTTTTTTTGGGGCAAACACTTTTTTTAAATAGAAAACACCTGTCACACCGTTTTTAAATTGTTTTTAATTTGTAAAAACTCTTTTTTTTATTTTGAAAAACACTCAAGAAACCGATCAATAAACACTTACTTATTAAGCCGCTGGGGAAATCTTTCGGGATACATTTGAGCTGCAAGATTTAAATTTCTGCGAGCTTCACCGTATACTAATAGCATATCAGCGTATTCCTGATTGGAGAGCATTTTTAATTCAATTTAATTTCACACTGCAAAAAAACTCGTGAAAATAATGGCGTCAGGAGACTCGCGCGATTGGCACTTCACAACGAACAGCGGAACTTAGAACATTGAACTACTAGACGGAGCTTCTTTTCAGACCGAGGGCAGGGTGTTTGAGTTCAACATCATCATCCCATTGTTGTCATGTTAACCTAATACGTTTTCCCCTGTTTTCAATATTATTTAAAATACCTTCAATAATTTTTAGTTCCGTTTAATTAACTAGTCTAAATATAATAATAAAAATCTATGTTTCTATACAAAAAAACCTAAAAATGCATTCAAGTAGGATGTACAACTATAAAAATAAGAAAAAGGTGCTATATAAAATCTCTATTTACACTGAAATTAATGACAAGCCGGCAACACAGAATTTCTGCCTACCTGAATTCTAACCTAATATTTAGTTAATATTTTAATTTAGCGTACCTGTGAAACGAAATACTGCGGTCCCCTGGCTTCTGTTTCAACTTGGAACCATTTTTCGCCACAACTTTTCATAAAAATGTCAAAAAAAAAAACACTATTGACAAGTGATGAAACTTTCATTTTTAAAACAATAATGACATTCCAGAAAAAATCGAGAAAGCGCAATAAGCAATCAATGTTGCCACGTTGACTACAAAAGAAGATGTTTAAGGAAAACACATGTTAAATTTTCAAAAAACATCGAAAGTTTTAAGTAGATTTTTTAGTATTATATATTGTGTATATTAGCTTTTTCAACATATATCTTAAACCTCATTAATTAATTAATAAATAGGCGTCAAAACTTAATTCAAAGTTTTTTGTTGCATAATTATGTTATTAAAATTGGCATCACAGATTTCTTTCTCCGCTTTCCCCACTGTAGATGTTGCACTCAAACAACCAGTGTAACCAGAAAAACCAGACTCCTTCTAGTAGTTTAATGTTCCAAGCGGTCGAAGGTCAGAGACTCACGTATGCAGCGAATGGTGTTGTTGCCAAGTGTTTTTTAAATCTTTAACTCAAAGAAAATCATTATTATTTTTTTTATTAATTTTTTTAAATTTAGGGGATTTAGAGGAAATATTTAATTTTATTTAATTGGAAATGTCCCCATTGCAAAATGGTTAAAGTTAGAAAAGAATATCTCTAAAATTCTGGTAGATATAACACCTAAATTTTTTAACTTGAAAGTCATTTAGACAAAAATCTGTTGAGTTTTGCTCCATAAGGTCGTAGTTACAATCTGGGGAATTGTTTTTAGCAACACTGTACGGGAAATCAATTTAACTATGTTCACCTGATATTTTGAAGAAAAACTAATTGAGAATTTTGAAAAATCCTTCAGATATTTTTGTTAAGCACCCCTGCAAAATTTCAACTGTTTCTGATGTTTACTTTTCCCTGTGCGCTCTGGCAAAAGATTAAAACATTAAAGAACAAGGCGTTGCCAGTTGCCAGTTGTTGTTGTTTTTTACTTAAAATCTGGGGAGAAACTATAGCCATAAGTCATATGAGCTTTTTGACTTATTTTGACCCCTTCTTTTATTAGTTAAAAGGATGACTATTGTATTGTTTACACCCTGTATAACGTCTGCTATATGTTGCTATCGCTGAAATACGGGACAAAATGTAGCGATTTTTGCCGTCTACGGCTATAGGCACCTGGGATGTGTCATGACCAACTTTCTACTACTCCATACACCATGCACGTTAGGGTGATTTTTGACAACTTATAGTTTTTAATATTTTTTAGGGTCCTCCCAGTGTCGGTGGCACTCCTTATTACACTCCACCTCCGAGGCTTGCAATGGAAGCCGCACCCTGGGTAATAAAAAAATTAAAAGAACTATTTATTTCAAATTCTCCGGACCAACTTTACAATGGTGCCTGACATTTAAACAAAGGACGTAAATGGAACTGTCAGTGTTAAAAAATTGGTCCGATCGAATTTTTTTATGACTACTCTAATAACACGAGTCCGTTCCGGGAACGTACCTGCGACGTCCCACCATAACTTACAGTATAGGTCCCGGGAACTTTCGGGGATCTAGTGATGTTTCCAAAAACTTTGTTCCGAGAACGACCCTTGGGATGTTAAATAGACGTTGTTGGAACGTCCCTGGGATCTGTTTTTTTACGTCCCCCCCGGTATGGTGAAGACCTTTTAGAATCGTCCTAATGAACGTTTACTAAACGTCCTGGAGGCCTCTTTTTGCTTAAAAAGATAACACACTTTTGGTGATTTAAAAGTAAATATCACAAAAAAATCGATCCAAATTGGGAATAACAGAACGATTCTACAACAGATGAGTAGGAGGAGAAGAGATACTAAATGGCATGTGTTAGATAAAGATCAATAACAAACTAGCCGGACGAAACGAATAACCAATGCCAACGAACTTAGGGTAAATTTATTATTTAGAGGGAGAACTAGTTGAGTAGGGCAAAAATCCAAAATCTCTTTTGGTAAAATTCTCTTTTTTTGTAAATTTATCTCTTATTTTGCTATCAAAAACAGTCCCAAGGTAATGATCTACTTTTAGATATTATGAAACTTAAAACGAAACCGATACAGGGCCACCCGGTATTTAGTCTTACTTTTTTAGGAATCCCCACCACCGGGTCTATCTGAATCGCCAAAACTTCAAGAAGCCTATGACCCATGGATGGTAAGAAAGTTACATTTTTAATTTTTTTATCATGTTAAATTAGTGAATTGGAGGACTTACAGGAATTGCCGACCACACATTAAAAAAAAATTTTATTGGTATGTTTTTAAATTCCGAAAAAAGTCCAGTTGTTTTAAAAGTTAAAGATTTTTATAGAACCGTAGATAGAAATGGGTTTCCTCTATCTATGATAGAATCAGAAGATTTTATTGAAGTCCAATTCAAGGGAATTTTCGAAAAAGGTGCACCCCGCCCATGTAACTATGAGATGATATAATGGTTCAAGTATAGAAAAATGTGTGTAGCCCTAATAACTTCAAAAAACAAAAGAAAATAATTTAAAAATTAGGGTTAGCCCTGGGCAACGCCAAGGACGAAAAATCTACTCGCGCCCGTAGGTGTTTGTTGGGTACATCAAGGAGTCGTGCATTTTTTGATTGAGGTATGCCACTTTCTGGGGTAGTAGTTGATGCCAAAAGAAAACTTTTTAGATTCAGAGCCATCTCTGAATCCGTGTAGAACACCAAAATGAGAAGAATAGGATCTAACTTTCTTTCTAGTTGTCCGATTTCAATGATTTTTTTTTGTTTCTAAGATATTCTAAAAAGGTCATTGCTTGTCATTACTTAGTTTGTCATCCACAGAATTATGGTTAATTTAAAAAATATATATTTTTTTAATTTTTTTAATTCATTTTCATTGAAAATATTAAATTTGAATGCATGAATGAATTATTTATCATCGGAAAAGAAAGTCAGAAGTCAAGTTAGGTAAGTCTGAATCAGACCTTACGTGATTTGAATTGAGTCAGAATAAAATTTAGTAGGTATTTATTGCTATCCATGGAACATTGCTTGGCTTCAGTGAAATAAAGCCTAGCGCTCACCGCGTCGTGTTACTGCCATTGCCTAGGTCCAAACATTTATTATGTGCGCATGCTTTTGCTCAGTGTGCCATGAAAAAAAAACAGAAGCTTCCAAAACAATAGTTGTCAAACACAAAAAATCTTGAAATGTAGTTTTTTGTCGCCTTTTTAACAATACATTTGGTTTGATCCGCCATCTTGGTTTAAAAAATGGCAGCCATTTGTTAAAATACAATTTTATTATTCCGGTTTTTTGAGACACCAGGTATTTATTTGATAAGATAAAAATATAACATTTTCATAAAGAGCTAAAAAAGTTTACAATTTATGATTTTTTAAAGATTTTTCTAATTAACTTCCAGGCTCTCGTATTTTATTCCCTATATATTTTATTTCTGCTGTTTTCTTCTCGGGGGGGGGGTTAACCCCCTCTTCGGTGCGCCACAGGTTGTAGTATCTCAGAGTTATATGCCCTTGACCAATCTACCCCATTAAAAAATTTACATTAATGTTCCTTAAAAAACTAATTGTAAGACATAACAGCAAGAACAAATTAAGAGGGCTTAACACTTGACCTAATGCCAAAATGCCAAAATTTTTAGCGTAAACCAAATTAAAAATTAAAAAAAAAAAGAAATATAACGTAAAGTTGACTTAAATAGCATACGTGGGAAGACAACAAAAAACAATAATATATTAGGAGCTTGATGTTTTGAGATTACTTAATTATTCCTAGGAAATGCGCGGAATTGCAGAAGGTTGGCAATTCTGTTGGTCAATATTTTTGCAGTTTTTGGCTTTAAATTCAGTAATATGTGCGTGCAATAATAAAATGTCCTCCTCGCAAACAAAATCGACGCATTTCAAACGTTTTAAAAACTTTAGCTCGAGAACCAGAGGGTGCAAACTTTTAAAATAGACACCTTTTAAACTGTTTTATTTAACCCTCAGACCTAGACCAATCAGTGATCGTTGTCTTTTATTTTAGGTTCAACCAAGGGGGGACGCATTTGCAGGGACTTTGTTCGAAGGGCGTCAACTATTTAGTTACACGTCACCAACAAGGTTAGCTGCAGAGGAGCAACAACCATGTGAACCAGGTAAAATATTTAAATATATATACACCAAACCAACAAAACTAAAACATCAACAAAACACCAACAAAACAAAACTTTTCAAAAGTTTTCGAAAACAGGAACACATTTTATACCTTATAAAAATTGTTTTTGCTCGACTTTAATACCAAACTAATGAAAGATATCGTAAAAAAAAATATTTTTCGGCTTTTCATTTTGTAACCATTGTCCTTACGCACTGTTTACAGGCTGGGGACTGAGATACATGCAAATGCCTAACCTAAAGCGTTCATACACGGCCGGAGAAATCGACTGAGATATTGTGCACATGCACAAATTACGTAACGGTGATTTTACCAATTTTTGACCCCCTCCCTATGTAATGTTTTGTAACGGTTTGGCACGTCACTCCTCTAATATTACGTAACGATTTCAAGACCACTACCCCCCCCCAAAAAAAAAACTTTTCGCTTATTTTCATTCCAAATTTTCTTAGTTTCACACAAATGCAAACGCTGTCGAAAACCCCCCTCCCCCCTACGTAACGTTTTGTAACCCACCTCCCCCCTATGACCATTACGTAATTTGTGCACGGCCCCTGTAGTCGCAGTGGAGGAGGGCGAGAAAATTGATATTTTTTTCTTAAAAATTATACTCTTTAGACCTATTTCTTTGCGTTCCCGAAATTACGTAATTTTTGAAAAAAAATTGTAAGCGGCGCCATTTTTATTTCGTGCTTTTTTTTTCTAACATTTTTGCGTTCGGCTAATTTAATTGAAAAATTTTAGGAAAACTAGTAGAACAGAATGGAAAGAAATTTAATTAAAAGCGAAGATATTTCTTTCTAATGTTAACAACCTCACGAGTTTATCGCTCAGTATCGTAAATAATGGACCCTGCCGCCTCCTTTAGCAAGAAAAAGTTGTGGTTGGGATCTGAAAACATCTAATTTTTAATTAGATTAGATGTGTGGCCGCCATCTAGCGGAATTTGCAGACATCTTGTTAACGGTTATTATTGCAACTATGATTTATGCTCACAATGAAAGAGTGGCGACAATTTTTTCTCATGAAAGCAGTCCGGAGATAATAACAAACTGGCACCATTGCTCAATATACCTGTTTCTTTTGTGCGCGCAGAATTTTCTATGCCATTTCTGTTTGATTTATTGAAATCCTATCCCTAAGGAAAATCTTAGGAACCCTGTATTTCAAATCGTATTTCTTATAAATTAAATTTAAATATGAACATACAGTGGCGCCTCCACGACACTCAAAAGAAGGTGTAAGAGACTGCGCGAACCTTCTTTTCGAAAAACTCACGTTGCACCGGTCGGACACCAAAATTTCTTAAATAATAAATCTCGAATTTACATGTGATTAACCTTTAATAGGCGGACTTTGGAACATTACACATGGGACGGATTGTGGTCGAAAAAGACCTCATTCGGTTTTGATTTATTAATTTGTGATACTGTTTTCTTAATATTTTTTTCTTCAATAAATTGAGTAAGACACAGTTTTGACACATATATTTTCAAAAAACAACATACCTAAAAAGAATAATATAGTGTTAAACTAATATTTTTAAAATAAAACTTAACTTAAAATAAGAATTCAAAACATTTAAAATATTTGAACGAAATTTTTATTCATTTTGGCAGTCGGTTTATATTATTTGAATAAGAGAGTGGTCTGGACATACGTATTTGTTGCAGTTGTGACACACTTTTTTATATTTTCTATCTTTGGTTCTGTTGCAAAGATGGCATCGTGACCTAACATTTGACGTGGGATGATTTTCAGTCGCTTCAGCCTGATTCAGCCTGATCTTCTCGGGATAGGTCAGGAAAAACGGCAGTCATATATCTTTTCTTGGCTATTTGAATCTGTTTGTTGCTGTATCAATCAATGTTGCTCTTTTTCCAAGTCTAGAAGAAATAATTTATGTCTCTGCGGTTTCGCTTTACTCCAATCTGGAAATTTCATCAGCCATAATTTCAATCCGTTAATACCAGCAACATTTAGAAGATGGGCAAATATAAACACAGACTAGCGATTAGATCTTCTTTTCACAGAGTACTCGCTTGCCAACTTTTCTGTAATGTCAATAGCTCCTTTCATTCTGTTATAATGAAGAATAATCTCGGGCCTATTGCAGAATTCTTCACCATATACTTCATCGTTTATATGCTCAGTCGACAGCAGAATAACGGCCGCATTTTTCTTCGGGACATATGACTCCAAAATGCAATTTTTCTTAAAAGCAAACATACTTGAATTTACATTTTTATACGGAGCTGGTAAGAATTCTGATGGTATGAAAGTTTTGTTTTTTCGAAGAGTTCCACACAAAGTTAGCTTTCTCGCCCAGATCTTTTCGGCAAGTTCAAAACTGGTGAAAATATTAATTATCCATCGTAATGCCATAGCCGCTTTCCAAATGACTGACCAAATCCATTACTACTCTTTGGCCTTGACCCTTTTCTGGATTCTTTTGTTGTTTTCCTGAAACAAACAATCTCTTTTAGCAAAATAATTACACCACAGCAAGGACTATATTTTTCAAGATAAATACTCACCTAAATAAACCTGCATGTTGCAAACGAACCAGGTGTCGCAGTAGAGCAAACCCCATACTTTTATCCCGTATTTGTCTGGTTTGCTTTTCATATACACTCTGAAAGGCGCTCTGCCTCTAAAAGGAACTAGTTGCTCCTCAACGCAAGAATGACTGCTTGGAGAAAAGGATTTCCTACAGTTTCTGATGAATATTTCGAATATGTCTCGTATAAGAGCTAATTTATCAACGGCTTTCCGTGCTGCTCTCGTCTCAAAGTTGTCAAACCTCGAAAAAGATGTTATTTCTTTGAAACGGTCCCTGGATATCGTAATAAGCTTCCTCTTCACACCAAAGAGAATCTACAGACTCTTTAGAAGAGCGAAGAGCACCAAGTGTTATCAAAAGGCCAAGGTATGCCTAAACCTCTGAAGCATCAAAAGGTGTAAATTTTCTTCTTTTTTCGGATGATTTTAATTCCATTTATCAAAAAATTTTCCGTTGGTCTCAACAACTATTTTTGAAACAATATCTGGAGACATAAAAAGTGAAAATACTTCTTTTATTGTTGAGAAATTGCTACTGTAAGAGGTAAGTCCCAACTTTTTAGTCAATATATTAGCCTTCTGGCGCTTGACTGGTCGTGTTTCCACTGGATGCTTAGACCATTCTGTACTATTCTTCGCTACATAAATTGGGCCTTTACGATTATCAGCATTATTTGGGACGGAATCAGAAGTATCAGTATTATGGTCAAATTCAATCACATCCTCCGCAGATTGATCTTCTTCGACGATATCTTCATCTTCCAAATCGCTCGCAGCATCTTCGTTCACCCACGTATCAAATTCTGGGTCGTCGTTCTCAAGAAGATATAACATCTCCATATCCGTCAATGGCCTGTGAGTACGCAAATTTATACTCATTTTTTAGTAGCATGTGCTACGCACTCCAGGACAGATACAACTGAACTGATAATATTTATAACAAATGGATGGGATTCCCCTTACTAAAAATAAATCTGTGAAGTACCGAAAAGACATGGGATTCCCAGAACTAGAAATAAATGGGTAAATATACCACAAAAAGTTTAGATTTTTCTACGCCATGAACTGAATTTTTTTTTTATAATTTATAACATACAAAGCGGACTGGGGTTCTAAGGGAACCCAATAACAAAAATTGACGACTAATCCATCAAATTCCAAATTCAAAATATACAAACCATAGTAGACCAAAAAATATGCACATTGAATGAACTCAAAAAAATAGACGAATTATCCACAAAAAAACACATCGTGGGGTCCCAAAAGATGCCAGTCCGCATATTAAAGGTTAATTTACAGTTAAAAAGCTACATATAGTGCTAAAATTACGCTATCAACTCTTGAAGCCAGCGAAAGACAGCACTGGGTACCCAGACGCCGGACAACTACGATATGTTCCGGGTTTCATCTATTTTAATCGGTCCGCTATCCAAGGAAACTATTTACCAAAAATATCCACTGCGAAATTCTACTCAAACACACACAACTGCACACAATAGGAAAACAATTAGTCAACTTTGTGATCCCCGATAGAAAATGTGGCGTGATCGAAATTTTGAATTACAAATACAAGGAACAATGACTTGCTTATTATGGCAGTTGGTTTTCTATTTTTAACCCAAAAAAAAAGGAAAACATTTTTGAGTTAAACCGAACTTAAAGAACCGCAAAAAAGACTATGTTGAGGAATTATTGCAAGATTTACGAAAAGATGATATCGGTATTAGTGGAAAAATGCGATCTAGCTTCAAAAACTTTCAAAAAATTACCAGTACTGATCTTGAATATGTAATACGAATCATCGGTAAAGAAAAAAGTGGAAAATTTTCGAAATGCCGTTAGTGTAACAGAACGTTTAGTGAAATGAACTCTGTGTTTCGGACTTCCATTGTCTATAATTTATTTATACACGACGTTTCGATCAGTATAATCTCTGATCGTCTTCAGGTGTAAACTACCTGCACCTGAAGATGATCAGATATTGTACTGATCGAAACGTTGTGTATAAATAAATTATAGACAATGGAAGTCCGAAACACAGAGTTCATTTCAAATACATTATTGTCTCAAACTTTCAAACAGAACGTTTAGTGATTACTTTCGGGATTTTTGGCAACTGGGGAGTATTACCAGAGGCTGATCTATCTCTCAAATTTAGTTTCGTTTTATTTTTGTCGAGCGCGTACAGACTAGACCAATAAAGTTGCCCGAAACGTAAATAAAACATCAACAATTTGATCTTGCAAACTTGCTGAAAACAACAACAAAACAAACGCATTGTTCTCGTTTTGTTTCAAAAATAATAGGAAACATTGAGTTTCTGTTTTGGTTTGGTTTTGTTGGTGTGGTGTGGACCCGGCATAAGAAAATATCCGCCGTAGAACAAAAAGCTTGACCATTTTTAAAATAACGTGATTTAGATGGACTAATAGTTTGCATCCTAACGCTTTTTTCTCAAATAAAAAAAAAACAGTTTGTTAAATTGACTCTTCTATTTTAGTTATAACTTGTGGAACCCCTCCTCCACAGTTCCCCATGCAGCGTCCAGGTGATTATGTAAGCCCTCGACCTCAAGGTAATCTATACTCTAATTATTAAAGGAAAAATTGTGGCATTCAAAAATAAAAGTATACTTTTTTTACCCGTAAAAGTCTTTTATGTTAGCCAAATAGTTAAATTTGGTACCGAAATTAAATTAAATTGAAATTTAGCTATTGAAATTAAAAAGTCACCCCTTAAATATTTCTGATGGGTGACCGCTAGGGATCTTTGCTCAAAACCGTTGCATGTAGACACCTCTCTCCTTAATAACGTTTTTTTTTTGTAGCAAAGGAAAAAATTCCCAAATCCAAACAAAAAAAACAAATAAGGGAAACGAAGTCAGCTCAGCTGCGAAGAGAGAAAGTAGAAAAAGAAAAGAAAGCCGCAGCCGAAGAAAAAGAAAAAGTGGAAAGGAAAAAACGACGGAAAGTAATTGAGGGTAAAACTTTATTTAATATAATTTATCTTGCTTTTCTTGACGATTTGTTAAATAAATTTTACTTGTTGTAGCGCGATAATGACAAAAAATTAAAAAGTATGTTATCAACAAAGCTGTAATAAAAATATGAAGTGGGAATATCAGCTACTCCTCATCATTTTTAGTTGAAAAAAGGAAAGCCGCCAAACCTATCGAATCCGCAACTCCCTCAGCCGAAGACGTTTCCCAGCCTGCTGCTGGACCTTCAGGAATAAAACCTCTTTCAAAGCTCCGACCTCCCAGCGGGCTAAGACCTCCAAGTGGGATTCGTCCACCCGGAACCGGTATAGCTCGTCCTTCTGGCTTACGTCCTCCTGGTACTGGAATCCCTACTCCTGATAGTAGAGTCAGTAGAATCCCTAGTGCTGGCAGTGATCTTCGTACTCCAGAGAGCGGAATCGTTAGGCCATCTGGGATTCGTCCTCCGGGAGGTGCGGTTCCTTCTGGATTGCAAACACCGGGTCCGTCGAGACCTATATCAGAAACATTGATGGCGGGAACGCCGAGACCGTTCCGTGGACAAGAATATGATTTCCAATATCAATGTGAGTAACGTCAAATATATACCATTTAAAGTGTCCAAATAAAAAATCTAAAATTTATAGTTGTTTCTTAGGAATACTCTAATGATCTACATAACGTCAAATGAAGATTTTTTTTGCCAATGCTCCTAGAGACTTTAAACAAAAAGCATTTAAAAATAGGTTACTTTTAGACCTAGTCTACCTATAGTGTAAAATCTATTGTTATTGTAACGTGCTGATCAAAAATTTCTCTTGGTTTAGGGTCACAATTCCTTCCACAGGTGAGGCAAGGTGGGCCTTTGGGATCTGATTTGACCACAACCGGTTCATCAGGGTTGCCCGTGAGACCACCTTTAGAAAGTTTGCAACGTCATCATGGTATGAGACAACCTTCTGCAAGAAGGAGAGGAGAAGAAGGTAAATTTTTCCAAATTTTAAATTGTTATGGTTATTTTATATTTTATTTTTATATAATAACTTTTTAATCTGTTTAAAAGTTTGAGACAATGACGTGTTTGAAACTAACTCTGTGTTTCAGACTTTCATTGTCTATATTTTATTTATACACGACGTTTCGATCAGTACAATCTCTGATCGTTTTCAGGTGCAAACTAAAATCTATTCCTAAGGCTACGTACTTAGATACTATGTTAAACCACTCAACCGTGTAGTTTAAGAAGTTGGCTTCGCCCAAAAAGGGCTTCCAAATATTTTGAACTTCAACACTTGGTTTACTGAATCCGGTTTCTTCCCAATAAAGGCAGCTTCAAGGAATTTTCATTTCTTCTAGTGTGACTCCTTGTGCAAAACCTTTGCTCGGCGATTCCTGATTTCGTTGTTTTACCTCTTTGGGTATTCGTCTAATGTTCCTTAAGCCTAACAGATAGTGGTCTTTTTGTTTTGCCTATATATGATTCACCACACTCACAAGGAACTTGGTAAATGCAATCCTTATTTTGTTTTTTCTCCGGTTTTTGTTTTACTAAGAAGGCTTCGACATGTATTATTAGATTTAAAAGCTGTTTTAATATTAAAGTTGTTCGCTACTCTTCGAATTTTCTCTGATGCTCCTTTAATGTATGGAATTGTAAGGAATGCATTTGCCTGGTTCTGGTCTTGTAATCTCTATCCTGTCTGTTGCAGATCCTTCTTAATGTTTCTTATTTCGATTTTTATGCATGGTCAAAATAACACCGAATAAAGTGGACAGAAGGAAAGGTTTTGCACAAGGAGTCGTCACACTGGAAGAAACGAATATTCCTTGAAGCTGTTTGCAGCTATTTTCAGCAATCCGAGTGTTGAAATTTTAAAATTTGGAAGTCCGTCCTTGGGCGGAGCCAACTTCTTAAACTTCACGATTGAGTGGTTTGCCATAGTATATAAGTACGTAGCCTGAAGACGATCAAAGATTTTACTGATCAAAACGTCGTGTATAAATAACATATAGATAATGAAAGTCCGAAACACATAGTTAATTTCACCTTTTTAGTCTCGTTCGATTTCGGCAAAGACCGAGGATCAAATTTTATGATTTGTCTAGAAAAAGCTCAAACTCAAAAATTCAAGATGGCGGAGTTACTTAAACATGACTGCTGCTAAAAACAAAACTAAAGGCTTATTTAGAATACCACGCAGCAGTTTACGCTTTACGCTTTATAGGTGAAGAGACTGCAAATTTTTGGAAGGATAGGCTCAGATTTTGAAGACGCCTTGTAAATAGGACTTTACTTTCGGTCGGTGATGGGCATGTTACAGGGTGTTTGTTTATAACTGGAACACTCAGTATCTTCTTTATTAATGAAATTAAAGGGTAGGTCTAAATTCCAAAATTTCTTGGCAAATTGCAACGAACTTAAGCGCTATAAAAACTTTTTTTTGCTGCCCTTGGTATACAGCGTGTGGCAATAAAGCTATTTTTTTAGAATACCCAGTATATTTTAGCATTTTTGAATTTTTCAAAAAAATAGCTTTTCAAAAATACTAAACACTATTGAAATATCTTTTGTAGTTTCTGAGATATTTGCGTTTAAAATTTTAATAAAATACACTAAAAACGACCATCTGATCGAACTACATTGCCTTCAATCGTTTTTCTTTCAAGGCCACAAGATTTTTAGCTTGGTAACTTGATCAGTTGGTCATTTCCAATATATTTTCATTTTGACATTTATTAAAACTGAAACGCAAATATCTCAGAAACTACAAAAGATATTGAAATAGTGTTTTATATTTTCGTAAAGCTAGTTCTTTAAAAAATTCAAAAATGTAAAAATATACAGGGTGTTCTATTTAAAAAAATGTCTTTATTGCCACACACTGTATACCAAGGGCAACAAAAAAAAGTTGTAATAGTGCTTAATTAAGTTCGTTGCAATTTGCCAAGAAATTTTTGAATTTAGACCTACCCTTTATTTTCAATAATAAAAAAGATACTGAGAGTTCCAGTTATAAACAAACACCCTGTGCACATAAAATACTCAAATAAAATATTTTACAACTGTTATTTAGAATAGCACAAAACTTGACATCTGTCAGCTCAAGCTGTTTCAAAATTCTGACAGGTGTAAAGTTCTCAATGCTATTCTAAACGACCCTTAAAACGTGTTTAATACACTTTGCATCTGAAAGTTAATTACATTAACGTACTACCCATAAAAATCAGTTTGTTATAGCGTTTTTCTATTGATGAACTGGGGAAAAACTAAAACTGACCTGGTGCTCTCAGAAAATTGCATCGGTGCATAATTAGTGCATTGCAAACGGAATAAGAAAATTAAAACTCGAAAAAAAGAATTTTTCGGGCTTTAGAGATTTCATGTTTCTTTACAGAGATAGCTTTCAAATCCTAAAATATCCAAATGATACTTTAAATTGAATGAAAAGGAACTAAAACATCAAAAGAGCTCATCGATGGAAGTGATCTGATTTCTCGTTTGCTTATTTCTTGTCTTATGTTATTTCCTGTAGAAACCAGCGTAAGTCGACAGTAAAACAAGATGTTCTAATAATAGCCCAATAGAATAGTACTTTAAAATGGCAAAACTGACTACACAGCCACACTTTTCAGGGCTAATAGAGGATGTACGGGTTCCTAAGCAAATCCTTAGGGGGCCAAGCAGCCGTGTATAAGACGCAGACAAACGGAAAAGCACATTAGGCAGAAAAGGATGGGCATGGGGCGATATTGTCACTACATCTTACACGTAGTAAATCCATTCCAGGCTGTTGTTTTCTAACTTTTTCCATTTTCATACCTTTAGGACTGGAATAAAAATTGTTTTTGCTTGACTTTAATACCAAACTCATGAAAGATATCGTAAAAAAAATATTTTTCGGCTTTTCATTTTATAACCATTGTCCTTACGCACTGTTTACAGGCTGGTGACTGAGGTACATGCAAATGCCTAACCTAAAGCGTTCATACACGGCCGGAGAAATCGACTGAGATATTTCCGTAGAAACTTTATCAAGCAAATAGGACGGGTTGACGCTTTCGAACGTCCAACCCGGGTTTTACGCTTTGATTCGAAATCAAAAAGGAGGAACAGTCAGATGTAGGGCCGTGCACAAATTACGTAACGGTGATTTTACCAATTTTTGTCCCCCTCCCTATGTAATGTTTTGTAACGGTTTGGCACGCCACTCCCCTAATATTACGTAACGATTTCAAGACCACTACCCCCCCCCCAAAAAAAAAACTTGTCACTTATTTTCATTCCAAATTTTCTTAGTTTCATACAAATGCAAACGCTTTCGAAAACCCCCCTCCCCCTACGTAACGTTTTGTAACCCCCCTCCTCCTATGACCATTACGTAATTTGTGCACGGCCCCTGTAGTCCCAGTGGAGGAGGGCGAGAAAATTGATATTTTTGTCTTAAAAATTATACTCTTTAGACCTATTTCTTTGCGTTCCCGAAATTACGTAATTTTTGAAAAAAAATTGTAAGCGGCGCTATTTTTATTTCGTGCTTTGTTTTTCTAACATTTTTGCGTTCGGCTAATTTAATTGAAAAATTTTTGCCTGCGGCGCCCTTAATCTTCTCACTCGAAACCAAGATCCCCCGTTTTAGGAAAATTGATCCCGTCTCTGTTTCTAAATTTTTTCGAATAAAAGTAGAGTATGACCATGGGGGAAATAATTTTTTTCTACGGTATGACGAAAATTTCGAGAAAGTTGAAGAAAAAAATAAAAAAAGTGGCAGAGCTCAAGTTCTTCGTAAAAAAAACTTTTTTGTAAAGAAACAGAGCAAAATAAATCTTTTCACCCCTTTTTGGGTGTTACAAATATTGGCAGCCCCTTATTTTTCGCTTTTACCCTCCCGCTAGTTTTGAAGAATTGGTTCGCTACATGTTTCGAGATCATGAAATTAACTCTGTGTTTCGGACTTCCATTGTCTATATTTTATTTATACACGACGTTTCGATCAGTACAATCTCTGATCGTCTTCAGGTGCATGCATGCAGATGTTTATTTTCGCGGGACCAATAGCGGCTATTTTGTGGATTGTGAGAGCTATAAAGTTCAAATGTCTTCTCGTCACAAAACTTTTGATAGGAAATTTTCGTTCCTGTCACATTTATCCCTCATAACCTCACAATATTCTAACCGGCGAAAATAATCACCTGGTTGCAATTCCTGCGACTTCCCAATCTTAAGCGACTTGTAGCCGTATTTTTTTAAGATCCATTGGCAAGTACTGTTGGGAATATCCAGTGCCTCCGCAATCGGTTTCGACGAACATGGTTCATGTGCCTCAACGTAAGCGCATACCATTTCGTCTTGTTCCACCCTGTGTAGAAGAACGGGATGCTCTGGTATTTCGCCGTCGTGGTAACACTTTCTACAACCATTTATGCACCCGTACCTTTCAAAACTATGATAAATGTTGTAGACAGTTTGAGCCACAGGAACCAGTCGATCTGGAAACGCAAAAACAAAAAGCCCAATGACCTCGTCCGCACTGTCACTTTTTATGTAGTTTTTAATAATAAAAATCTTTTCTTCTCGAGTATACAGCATTTTAAAAACACAAAATTTACGAAACTGAAGCGACTCGAAAGGAAATAAAAATGCAATACCTGTGAATCCCAGTTTTTCCTCGATCATCTCATGGTGCGGCCGCTATCTAGCGTAATTTGTAGACATCTTGTCAACGGTTATTATTGCAACTATGATTTATGCTCACAGTGAAAGGGTGGCGACAACTTTTTCTCATGAAAGCAGTCCGGAGATAATATCAAACTGGCACCATTGCTCAATATACCTGTTTCTTTTGTGCGAGCAGAACTTTCTATGCCATTTCTGTTTGATTTATTGAAATCCTATCCCTAAGGAAAAACTTAGAAACCCTGTATATGCCAGAAACCTAAAACCACATTTTTCCAATAAAATTTTCCTTTAGGTTCGCCGCCATTTTGGATTTTGTGTTGGACTTAGTATTTCGGTTGATATTTGTCCGATTTTAAAACGGTTTTTTTGTTGGCTAAATAATATTATTTTTTTAAACTTTTATTCGAATTTTTTTTTTGTATGTGTCATAAAAAAAAAGTTATTCCTAAAAGACTCCCGAAAATGGTGACATGTGAGTACTTACTAGTCAATATTTCTCTTTGTGTAGACTTGAGAAGAAAAGTGTTCAAATATAAATTGTACATATCAAACTTCTCTATAGATACATTTCTGTAGAGTAAATATTAGCTGAGATAGAGTGCTGCAAAGTTGACATTACACATTCTTGAGGTAAGATTTAACTTCCTTATTGTGTCAAGTTAGCCATGACGAACGCCTATGGTTTCTTAAACCAGAAATTTATCAGAAAATATTTAATAAAAATTTTCATCGTAAGACCGATTCACCATACAAACTGCAATTTGTTAAACCAATTTTTTATCCCAACCTCATTTCTTCAAATCCACTCAATAACAAACCCGAAATTTATAAGACCCGTGTTAATCGAAACATTGTTCATCAAACTCATTCAATATCAAACTCATAACTTGTAAAACCCATTTTTATTCAAAGCTGGAATTTGTCAAACCATTATCTTCTAAAACCGGAATTCGTAATACCCGTTTTTTATCAGAAATTTGTTCTTAACTGGAATGCAAGTGACATCTATACACAAACTATTGAATGCTACTTGTACAAGTATGCGCGCGTAGCAGCGACAAATGCATCGAAACGCCGCGCCGCCGCGCCATCTGCGTGTACGCCTCCGATTCATGTATTATTGACGAATGCGCATTCAATTTAGCAGAAATTTCTGATAAACAACGGGTCTTACGAATTCTGGTTTTGAAAAATAATGGTTTGACAAAGGAAGGGGCGCTAAATACATTGTTTACCGGCATCGGTGAAATGGCTTGGGGTTGCAATATGTTAGAGTCCTGATATTTTTAAGAAAAAAATTTGGGGGGGTCCCGTTTTTGTTTTTGAGCTGTGCCCGTTTAAAAGTACGCTCCTGGAAAATAAGAAAATATGCAATTTTCCACTCTTATTTGCTATATCTTTTTAAAATTGAGGCGCAGGAGACCTAAATTCATTTAGTCTTATTAACAACACATGTCCAGTTCCGATTTTGACATTTTTTGGCCTATAATATTCTAACACACATACAGGGTGGCCCTAAAAATCTTTAGATAAAATCAGCTAATAAGAGCATGGTTTTATTTTACTCGAAACGAACGATAAACACAATAAGTTATTTAGATATTCCGCTTATCACAATTGAATTCTCAGATAAATTATCCAAACGCTCAAGTACGAACTAACTTGTTTCTGATAAAATATTATTAAAAAAAGCAAATATTACTGTTTATTCACTATTGTAGTGCCAGAAGGTGATTTTAATAAGTCAAAATTACTGACAGGGTGTACCAATAAAATAATCCGGCAGAAACCGCAACGAAAAAAATGAATTTGAAAGGAAAATTCAGTGCATTTTAATTAAATAACATTTACTTTTTATGGCAATTCAATTCTATCTGTCCAATTTTTACCATACACTATGAAGTGTTTTCATATGTACAGAGTAGTTAAAATAAACATTGTACAAGAAATATTTTAATTATTTAGTTGTTTTTTTTTTAAGTTTATAAATAGAGTTGAGTGCGTTATCTATTTTCAAAATGTTTTTCCTCCAAGTAGTTTTTTCAATCCTGCCCCCCTCCACCTGCCAATCTCCCTCAGTGTTATAACATATATTTGTAGTTATTTCTTGGCTACTATTGTATGTGCAAATCGGGAGCCAGAACTGTAGGGGCATGTGCTCATGTGGCAACTATACTATGGTTCTTAGGATATGCCACGCGTCAAGGAAACATAAAATATCCATCGGTAGCCCCATTGAACAATATTTTGGATGCACATCATAGACATAACAACCAGATGAATATCCAATAAGATGACAAAATATTTTTTTAAAGTATACCTGCATTTACATTGCTTTCGTTTTTAGAATAAGTTGGATATTGTAGTTTAGTTGTTATATATTTTGGACAATATTTGTTATATAAAATATTTAAAAAAATGCATAAGTATTTTAGATAAAATAAAAATCAACATTTAATTTAATAAAGTGTTTCGTTTTATTTTGTTTTAACTCCATAATTAGCTATTCTCTAGGTTTCTAATAAAATAAAACAATAGCAAATTATTTTTAAAGGAGGATACATTTAACCAAAAACACCAAAGTGAGAGAGATCCAAGGGGGAGTGTAGGAGGGGTTGCAAAGAAATACTTTGAAAAAAAACCATTTTGCAAAAAGATACCATATATAGTGACTAACAATCGTTATTGTTATTTTATAAACAAAATCTTGAACCGCACATACAATATTAAAAATATCTTTTATATATACAATGTTTATTTTAGCTACTCTGTACCTATCAAAATACTTCATAGTGTATAGTAAAAATTGAAAACAGTTAAAATTGAATCGTAATAAAAAGTAAATGTTATTTTATCAAATTCAACTGAATTTTTTATTTAAATTAACTTTTTGCAGGATTATTTTATTGGTACACCCTGTAAGTAACTTTGACTTATTAAAATCACCTTCTCGCACTATAATACTGATAAGACAGAGGATAATTGATATACTTTTTCATATTTTACCAGAAACAAGTTAGTAGGTACTACAGCGTTTGGACAGATGTTATCTGAGAATTCTATTGAGATCACCCTATAGGAATTTTGATAAGCCGAATATTTAAATAACTTATTGAATTTTCTCATGTGTATGATTTTAGTTGACCATTGACTTTTTATCGTACCTTTCTAGGAAAATGAAACCATGTTCTTATTAGTTGATTTTATCAAAGATTTTATGGACCACTCTGTATGTGTGTTATAATATTATAGGTCAAAAAATAATAAAATCTGACCTGGACATATATTCTTAATAATACAGTATGAATTTTGGTCTTCTGTTTCTCTTTTTTGAAAAGATATTGCCAATATAGTAAGCCATGGCATATTTTCTTAGTTTCCAGGGGCGTACCTTTAAACAAGCATAGCTCAAAAATAAAACAGGAGAACCCCAAATTTTTGTCTTAAAAATATCAGGAAGGTCAGGTCTAACATATTGCAACCCCAAGCCATTTCACCGATGCCGGTAAACAATGTATTTAGTGCCCCCTCCTTTTGGGTTTTATTAAAAATGGGTATTATGAGTTTGATATTAAATAAGTGTGATGAACAATGGTTCTATTAAAAACGGGTCTTGTAAATTTGGAATTTGTTACTGAATGGGTTTGAAGAAATAAGGTTTGGATAAAAAATTGGTTTAACGAATTGCAGTTTCTATAGTGAATGATTTTATGATTGAACTTTATTTTATTTAACGGGTTTGATTTCGCACATTCTAATTAACCGTGGGCGTCCACCAAGACAAAACAAAAGTACCTACTTACTCATCTATTATTAGGGAATTATTGAAACGCAGTTAGGGCCCGGCACTAATAAGGCCAGGCATTATTTTGACGCTGTTGACAGATACGCATGCGCAAGAACGACCACATTTAGTGCCGACACTAATAAGGTTAGGACCTCCCCTTATTTGTGTAGGAAGGAATCTTGGCTGTGTCTAGCCGTATTTGTCGTTTTTGACAACTATTCGCCATTTTTTTACCTTAACCCTACTTTCGGAAATTTTTTGTGTTGTGACGGCCAAAAAAGAAAAAATTGGGACAAAATAGTTATATTTTTATGAAATCGGATGACATAGCACAAGAAAATTAAAAAAAGCAAGGCTCAAATACTTCTTTTTACCGATGAAGCCAATATTTGTTTGCTACGAGAAGTAGTTCAACAAAATCCCTTCAGAACTCTAAATGGTCCTTCTCTCCACCATCCTCTGCTTCCAACACATCATCCATGCTTTTGATCACTCAGAATATAAAAAAAAAACAACACAGAATTTCGAAAACAGGCAGCATATATTTGTAGGTTAAAAATAAAGTCACCGTTTTGCTAGAGGCGCGTTCAATAATTCTATAATTTGCACCTTTTAGAGCCAGGCACGGCCTGTGTTAAGGTCAGCGCTAAGTAGGCACTATCCAGTGCGGACGTATTTCAATAATTCCCTATTGACAACTGTCGTAAGTGAGTGTATTTCCATTCTGGAATATTAGAATATTAGATATTATTCTGCGTAGCTACTTTTAAAATTTAAATTTTTTGGGTATAATTCGATATTCGTCCCTATGGATTTCGAGGAAAATGAGGAAATTAATTGTTTGCTTTGCAACAAAACATTATGCGAGAATGAAAATCACGTCGTGAAAAAGAAAGGTAAACAAATCCTGATATCTGGAATTAAGTACTTATTTACCAATAACCTACCTAAAGAATAAAGATATAGAAAGTCTCATTGAGAAAATTTTTGCCTGCGGAGGAAATTTGATAAGTATGTTTGAAACTTTTTATAGGGTGATCCAGGAGGTAGCCTTACTTCTTCTTTTCTACGGTTTTTAAGACAGAAATAAAACGAGAGATGGTTTTTCTATGTTTTTGACGTTTCCATAGCCGATCACGTGATTTTCGGCAACTTCGAGTTTTGCCGCATATACAGTGGCGTATCCAAGGGAAGAGGTGAGGTTGTAGTTACCCAGTGCTACTCAAATCTGAATAAGATTCTTATTAAATAACCGGCAGTTTTTTCTCAAAAGTTATTTAAGACATTTTTTGCCTTAATGTCTGTCTGTCGTCTGTCTGTCACCAACGCGCCTAACTCAAGAACCACTTGTCCGATTGTGACGAAATTTAGTAGGAACGTAGACTTGGTTTGTGCTCCAGATGGTCCAGATGGTTAAGAACATTAAAATTGCCCCCCAGGGGCGGAGATAATGGAAGGGACTTATTAAAAACCCCAGATTATTCCAGAATATGGCATGTGGGGTATTAATTGGAACGTATTCAAACAGAGATTCTAAAGGCTTTGGTGAAAACTTTAGTGCCTATAAATTGAAAGAGTATTTTAAAAATTCTTGCCTGCGTTAACATTTCCTTCTTTTTCTTTAAAAAGAATTCCCATTTGTGGCGCCCTCTATCTCCGTTATTTTTCACATAACTGTTATTTTTTATTACCAAAATTTAAAGAAAATTTAACCCACTAAATTTTTTATAGAAACTTTTGTACCTTGATTAACCATTATTTTCCGAGACATATAGCAAAAAAATATGAGACCAAAAATCGTAGAAAAACCACTTTTTTATAAAACAATATAATTTGTTTTTAAATCGGACCAATGGTTAATGAGATATCGGACTAAAACCGAGTTAACCCGAATTACGCATAAATTCAAGATGGCGGGAACCTAGAGAGAAACTTTGTTGGAAAAATGTGGTTTTAAGAGTCTCAGTTGCTGTAAAAAATTTGGCTGTTAAGTCAGTTTTGTAGATAAATCGCGATTTTCTGACTATTCTATTGGAGTTTAATAAATAAATTAAAATGGTCGTTACTATTGAGAGGCTCTTCTTAAGAAAAATAACTCTTCATCTTCATCATCACACACATAATATTAGACATTTTAAAGAAAAGTATGGGCAAAATCTCAAAAAAACAGTACAAATAAACATGCACTGACGCTTCACGACTTATTGGCGATTATGCAAGAAAACGGGCACTCGGGCAACATAAAATGCCCTCGTTTTCAAACGGAAATACGAATATTGCCCTCAGTGCGCACCATCAAAAGGAAAATGCTATTATCAGGAAGGTCAAATACTAGTGAAGGGGCATGTGTCATTCCGTGGGATTTCGAATGAAGGAGTTTTGTAACTATGTGAGATTGATAGCTCTTCGATCGAGTGTTACCAGGTGTTTTGTTCGCATCCGTGCAGAAGGGGTTGATATGACGTCATCTTTCAAGATACCGGCCAAAAATAATAAAAAATGCATCTTTCCCAACCGGGGCATGATTATACTCGATTCCATATAACTTGAGGACAAAGATTCCAAAAAATTTACTTTCAAGGTCATGCAACCCTAAATGGCCTTTACAATTGTAAAAAACAAGATTTTTGCCATTTTCGCTTCAAAACATCTTAATAATTCGAGGTTTTGCCACTCCAACTTCAAATGTACCTCAAACTATTAGGCATATATGCCAAATTCGATCCTTAGAGTTTTATGCAGTTTGAAGCTTCATGACCTTGAAAAATACTCCAGTAAAATTAACATATTGCTAAAATAACATACTAAAGGGACATATTCATCAACTATTAAAGCGAAGAGGACCAAATTTGGTAAGAAAGATAATAAGGTTAAGTCCAAAATTATTGATTAATTGGCTAATTAATATTTAAAAAAAAAATTGGTTTAGCTATGACGCGTTTCAATATAGCGGCTGATATATCAAAATGGCGACCTATAACCACATTTTATTTTTATTTTTTAGTTTAACAAAAACGATAAGGTCGCTATTAATTCTTGTTGACTTATCGCCGCTTACTATGAAAAAAAGTTTAGTTGATGAATGACCTTGATTGACCTTGATTTTTTTCCAATCATTACGCAAAAACTTTAAGCGGCGGAGATGAAATTAACATCTAAGCCATAAACACTTCATTTTAGACCTCCCTACCATTTTTTTTGATATGGCGCCTTTAATGTTTATGCTATAGCCCGGTAAAAATGACCAATATACCTGTCGTTTTTATTAGTTTTCGGAACTGTGAATTTTATCTTCTACTCACTTGTCTAGCCAACAAAGTCATTTAAATAACGTATAAGAGAGTTAGAAGAAGTTGGATATATATTACCATATACTGGACCAGTGGTTTTAGATGCCATTTTCCAAAATAGCGGTCGACAAAGCATAAAAAATTCTAATTATGCCAGTAGGGCATGAATACACTTGTTTATTAACATTCATAATAAAATTCAAGGATGAGGATTTAACAGCTATATAGTCACACATTTATGTGCCACCGCATCCCTGTAGAAGTTTCGAAACTTAATAAAATGAAGTGTTTGTTTATGGCTAAGAAGTTAATTTTATCTCCGACGCTTAAAGATTTGCGTAATGGTAAATTGTAAAAAAATCACAAAACGCTGGTTAATGACTTTTACATGGTATTTTCAAAGTCACTCAAGGTCATGCATCAACTAAAACTTTTTTTCATAGTAAGCGGCAAAAATTCAACAAGAATTGACGGCTCCCTTGTCCTTCTTACTTTTCTACAAAATTGGATAAAATAAAATGTGGTTTTAGGTCGCCATTTTGATATATCAGCCACCATATTGAAACGCGTCATAGCTGAACCAAATTTTTGAACAATATTCTTGGACTCCCTTCTCTTCTGTCTTATAAATTTTAGTCCTCTTCGCTTTAATAGTTGATGAATAGCGCCCTTTATTGCGTTATTTTTGCAATGTGTCAATTTGACTGGGATATTTTTCAAGGTCATGAAGCTTCAAACTGCATCAAACTCTAAGGATCGAATTTGGCAGACATGCCTAATAGTTTGAGGTACATTTGAAGTTGGACTGACAAAACCTCAAATTATTGAGATTTTTTGAAGAGAAAATGGCAAAGGAAGGCACACAGCAAGAGATACAATAAGTTAAGAAGCTGCAGTGTCAGGGATTTCAAAACCTAAACTTGCTGTTGAGACAAATCAAATCAATCAAAAATCATTTGATTGTATGACTAAAGAGCTATCAATCCCACATAGTCACAAAACTCCTCCTTTCAAAATCCCACGGGATAGAATTTATCGACATATGCCCCTACACTATATCCCAACGTTTGCGTTATGGGGTGTGACGAAAAATCATAAGTAGGCTGTGTTTGCTTAGTAATAACTTTTTTAGTTCTTCACCAATTTCTGCAAGTTGGAAAATCGATGATTTTTCAATATTTTTTTTGCAAAATTGTAATTGTATTAATAATACACGACTGTGTATATTTTAAAAATATTTATGTAAAACCAAAAATTTGATAGGTATGTATCTGGGAAAAATGTCAACTGTCGAAAATAGCCTACTAATTTATAAATGCGAAAGTTTGGGTGTGTGTGTGTTTGTTCCTCAGTTACGCAAGAACGACTGAGCCGATCGATGGGGTTTCAATTTGGAAAAATATTTAAGTTATGACCTGGATTAGAACAGGCTATTTTTATTTGATATTTCGCTCAATGACAGCTGTCAAATGGTAAAAAATAAATTAAAAATTTGGTCGGCTTAAAATGAACTAGAATATTTTTTTGTAAAAATACTTATTTACCACTTTAAAAATTTTTTTTTTTTTAAGTTATTCCCATGGGGTTATAGCGCTTGCCGATTTTGCAAGAAAATTACAATGACCGAAGATAAAGAATAACTAAAATTTTTGTTAACATTTTCGCCCATAAGATTATACAGATCTTGGATATTCCCTATACACGCAATGACCCAAAACGCAGTCACATTAATATTTTAATAAACCGCATTTTTTTTTAGTTCGCAGACCACGAGATGTTGTGCCCCAACCATGGGAAGAAGGTAATTATGTTCTGTCCATAAATGATGTCACGATATTTTTGTCAATTTTTGACCCTTCCCCTGTTTTTCACGCTCTTGCTTACCCTCAATTTAATTTCGTCACACTAATAGAACACCCCCCCCCCAATAAAACGTGAACATCTACGTTGGGCAGTAGCATGAAAATAATTATAATTAATGCGTCATCATTTTAGACGAGTTTCAGGGTTTTTAATCATAACATCTGCCCACAATAAAATTAATTTAACACCTACATTCGGTAGTAGCATAATAGTAGTTTACATAACAAACCGGTGATGATGGTCACTAAACGCGAAGATGAAGTTTGAGCGCATATAACATGCGAGTTAGTCACAAAAGATCAAAAAATCGTGGGTGGAAAATAACGAAAATTCAAACCTGGATGAGCGTTCTACAAGGAACACACAAAGGCCCAAAGTGAAAAGAGAAATGATTAAACGGTGTTTCGCTCTGGGTAACCAGAGTAAGCTCGTCAGTGGTTCCACTGACCACCCTACCCATACATCATTAAACACCATCATAGACTTTGATTTCCAACTTTGAATCACTCATAAATAGGCATCGTTCCGCACTGGTACTTATCCAAGTTAATGTGTGTGTTAATATTTCCAATAGCATTATGCTCCTAAGGCAATTAAAAAACAAAAAAAGAAGTTAAAAAAAAACGCCCAAATCGGTTACATCAACCGAAAAGAATCTAAAAACAAAAGATCAAAAGATCTTGGGTGGAAATAACGAAAATTCAAACCTGAATGAGCATCCCACAAGGAACACACAAAGGACCAAAGTGAAAAGAGAAATGATTAAACGATATGCGTGAGCTCGTCAGTGGCAGAGATCTCTTATCGAACGAGATGCGACAGTCGGCGTCAGCACCTTTGATGTTGGGGGTCCCGTTTTTCGTGACCTTGATTTCGTATCCATCGCTCCCATTGGCTCGTCAGATTTAGTCCATGAGCCGGAGCCAAAAAACCGGTTTAACTATTTAATGTATTAATAATTAATCAGCTATACGTAGATAAAAAAGCAGGAGAAGGGGAACAGAAAGATGTCAAATAGATTTCTAGTAATTTTTTATATTCGGTATATTATGTCTAATATTCTTTAATGTAGCAGAAAAATATAACTTAGAAATACAAAAACAATCAACACCAAATTATTTTACGTTTATTGAGTCAAAAATTTCGACTGATTACCAAAATATTTAGGGATTTATATTTTTAAGAGTACAGCAGAGTAATGGCGTCTCCACAGCTATGGTATTTAATATGGCACAAAAATATAATTTGAAAACATAAAAGTAATCAGAGCTGACGTTATTTATATTTAGTAAAGTCAAAAATTTCAACTGATTATCAAAATATTAATGGATTTGAATTTTTCTTAGTATAGCATAATGGCGTCTTGAGAGCTATAGGTATTTAATGTGACAGAAAAATATAATTTGAAATCACAAAATAAGTAATCATGTCTGAATTGATTTAATTTTTCAAAGTGAAAACCTACAACTGCTTACTTTAATGTACTCATTAGGTTGCCTAAAATTTATTTTATGTATTTGTTATTAGTTTTTCAAACCATTAGAGCAATAAAAATATTTTCTCGTTCCTGTAAAATTAATAAAAATAGATATAGCAGGTTTTAGAGTGCCAACGACGATATATTATTATAGTAGTAGAGAAGGGGCGGCACGAAGCCTGGCAAGTAGGCTTCCTTGGGCCCTTTCTGCCCTACCTCGAGCCTGCCCCTAATGGCAGTCTGCTCATCTGGTTTCACCGTTCTTTTTGTAAAGTCCAGTATTTTGTCCCATTTGAGCGTGTGCAGGTCCTCCTTATCCATGGTCGGGAAACCGAATACCTGGTATCTCGTCCTCTGGCATGCTATAACGTGAAGAGATGTCTCTTCTGCCCGCCCGCAGGCCCGCAGGTCGAGTCATTCTCCACCGCGATCCGGGTCATGTGCTTCCTTAGTCGGTTGTGACCTGTTATGATTCCTGTCAGCAGACCAGCGTCCCTTCGCGATCTCCCCAGAAGCCATTTTGGTCTGGCTACATCCGGCCCCTTCACGAAGTCCTTGGTCTGTCTGCATCCTGTTCCTCCTCTCCGAGCGGTCGACATGGCATCGTTGGCCCATTTATTGAGTCGACTTTGCAATTGCCTCTTGGTTGTTCCTAGGAGTGGTTCCGGCCCTAAATACTGGGTGCTTGCCCCGAATCTGGCAAGCTCGTCGGCCATCTCGTTACCCGGCACCCCCATATGTCCCGGTACCCACATAAGTGTCACTTGTTTGCCCTCTCCCAAGGATTCTAGTGCATCCGCACATTCCTCCACCATGGTGTTGTTGATCCTGGGCGCCCTTAGTGCCTTTAGGGCCGATTGTCTGTCGGAGCATATATAAACATGCTCCTCCCTACCGTTCTTTATTTATTCCATGGTTGCAGCCATTATTATGGCATACACCTGTGCCTGAAAGACCGTGGCTTGCTCTGCGAGTGGGTAGCTCTTTCGAACCTCCTGATCTTCCACGTAAACCCCCGATCCTGTGGTCTGATTCTCCGACAGTTTGGACCCGTTGGTGTAGCAAATCATGTCGTTCTCCTCGAACTGTTCGCGGAGGCTTTCACTCTGCCATAGTTCCCTGTCTGGGATGACTAGTTTGTACCTCTTGTTGAATCTCCAGGGGTTTTTTAATCGCTGCCATAGGAATTTCTCTGTCGGCGATTTGGGCAATCCTAAGATGTCCCGCAGCTTCCCCTCTTCCTCTCCATTGACCTATATCTCTCAGCCGGAGGTGGGTCGCCATCGCTTCTTTTCTGATCCAGACGGAAGCGGCGGCAGTCCCAGAATGGTTTCGAGTGCCGTAGGTGCCGTCCTCATAGCGCCAGTTATATATTATTATAAGTAAGTAGGCATTTAAATATGTAAAAAAGCTTAAAAAAATATGTGTACCTATACTTACCGTTTTGTATCTAGGAAAAGAGAAAAAACTTATGCATATACCAGTTTTTGATACACAGCCGCGATAAGCACACCAAGTGCCCGGCATGATCCAAAATACTCATAAATAAATCAAAACCAAAATGTAGCAAGAACGATGTCAAAAATAGAAAAACTCTAACGACTAAGCGCACACCAACAAAATGAGAAAATGTCTCGGCCTACTCGGATCAATAAATCAACGAGCGGGTCAGGATGTTTTGAAGCTTAGACCCGCAGTATTGATCATTCGCATAAAAAAACGGGTCGCTGACTGAAGAGATCTCTGTTTGTGGTTCCACTGGCCACCCTCCCCAAACATCATTAAACACTATCAATCACTCACAAATAGGCATCGTTCCGCACTGGTACTTATCCAAGTTACCTGATACTGATTTCCAATAGGATTATGCTCCTAAGGCAATTAAAAAACAAAAAAAGAAGTTAAAAAGCCTCCAAATCGGTTACATCAACCGAAAAGAATCTAAAAACAGAAAATCAAAAGATCTTGGGTGGAAATAACGAAAATTCAAACCTGGATGAGCATCCCACAAGGAACACACATAGGACTAAAGTGAATGCGAGTTAGTCTTCTATACTTTACCTACGACTAGAGGCTCTCTATACATTTAACAGTTGTTGTTTTACCAGCGATGGGCTCTTTATAGTTTTTTTTTCATATTTGCATTTTTTGTTGTCTCTTTTTATAAGGATTGATTTTGAAGGATTGATTTTTTTTTGGTAAATAAAACATGTCAAGCTTTGACAAAAAAAAAACAAAAACAAACAGTGAACACATACGGTAGATATTAAAAATGTAAATAATAGGTAAAATATAAAGTCTCCTATGATCTATATTTTTGTTACTCTTTTTCTTACAATAAAACATGAAAACATAATGTGTTATTTATTAACGAAGTACATGCTAAATGCGTATGTTTGTAACTACTTCTTGTAGTTCACTTACCTCGAAAATTCGGCTATTTTTATTAATTTTCCAACTTGTTTTCTTTTCACTTTTCCTGAGTTTCTTTCTCTGTTGGACAACGGAACAATATAAATTCGTCGAGGCACGTACTTTTACAGTTTTTGATACAACAAAATTCCATTTTTAAACCTGACGTTTCTTAATCAAAAATCTGACAGTGACAAAGTTATTTATTGTCAGGGGTTATCAACTATCATTGCCAACACACAACTTTAAAGATTTCCCTAAAAACTGTCAAATCCAGTTGCTCACCTCTGGTAAAACAATAACTGTCAAAAATCGTATACAGGGCCTCTACCTATGACCAATAAAATTATCAAACGCGAACACTGTTAAGTCAACACCCTTCATAACCTGAAATTTCAATGACGTTCTATGTAAAACATCAAAACAAATAAGGTTAGTTACCTGTTGGTTAGGTATTAAAATTATATTGGATTTATTTACGTTTAAGAAATATTTATTATCCTAAAAATACATAAAAATATTTCACATTTTTGCGTCAATTAGTGCTCTTGTAAAATAAAATTTTATCGCTTTTCACGCCATCTTGTGGTTTACTTCTAAGCTTCAGTATTATCCTAGGAGCGTAAATGGTCCATTACAGATTTGTTTGGACGCTTGTTAAATTAGTATTATGGGTTGGTCCTAAGTAATAATAATTACGGTTAAAGTATATTAGATTTTTAATCCAAATAAT
This sequence comes from Oxystoma pomonae, assembly GCA_963921995.1. Classification (NCBI taxonomy): domain Eukaryota; kingdom Metazoa; phylum Arthropoda; class Insecta; order Coleoptera; family Brentidae; genus Oxystoma; species Oxystoma pomonae. Next base: position 86,628,945 of record OY998168.1, on the reverse strand, counting down.
AATAGTTTTAGGCCTGAAATATGCAATCACGGAACAGGTATATAGTTAAATATTTTTTCTATCTGCGTGACATCACGCTGCCGATAGTTCCCCGTCATCATGCAATTAAATACTCCTTCCCCCTTAAAGTGCGTACATCATTTATGGACACACTTTACAGCGTCTCATAAGAAATAAGGCACATTTTTGACTTAAAAACTGGAGGCGAAATTATACTTTTTCAACTTATAAATGAGAAATATAATTTAATTTTGGCCCTATGAGCCAAGAAACCAGCGCCCTCACTCGATTCGATTTTTTTTGCAAAAAAATATCCCTTGGAAGTGCAAAACTCAATTCATCATCTAAAAAAATGATCTTTCGTTTTAGGCCAACCAGTAACTATGTACCATACAGACGATGGAATGGGTGATGAGTGGAATGAAGTATCTTATGAGCCGCGAGAATTTTACGAATCGGTTAGGGAACATATTATTCCTGAACAATTCTTTGATCCTTTGAGGTAAGCTCTACAGGGTGATCGTTTAAATTTTGATCGTGTTTATTACATATAAATTGTTTATAACTATTCTGATGCCAAAAGGTAATAAGTCCAATTTGCCAGTGTACGTACACGCAGGGACACCGCACACCTATCAGTGGAGCAACCAACATTTAGGCTTGCGATTATCGTTGGCGGCTTGCGTTTAGTATGCCTCTAACCACGCTGCAATGTGAAGTGTAGTCCATGAAACCAGAATTTGGTCTATAAATACGCAAATTTTGAGAACGTAATTTTCTTGTTTTTTGTCACTGATAAATTAGAGCGTTATATTTTCAACTGCTCAGATTTATCACTAACAACGTGTTGCAATGAAAATAATAAGGAGAAACCAAATAAAGTCAATTTCTCAAAATAAAATAATACATTCTAAAAACCAAAAAGATTCTCCTAGTCAAAAAAAATTAGAGCAAATGTTCGAAAAGTTCTCCTTGCTCGGCTAGTCAATATCCGAGCCTATTATAAAAACCCCTTCTAACGTTTCCAAGCATGTTAGGGGTGATAGTTTGAAAAGCTTCTTCCAAATTATTAGCCCTTTCATGCCCGTAAACTTTTTGATATAACTCCACAGATGGAAGTCATTAGGAGCAAGATCGGCTGATCGAGCTGGCCATAAAATAGTTTCCAGTGTACTTATAACCCGATTAGGAAATACATTATGAAGATATTCCCTAACAAGGCCAACATTGTGAGCGGGACAACCACCTTGTTGAAACCATGTTTCACCAAATATCACACCTAACAACTGTCTAGCAGTTGGAATAATATGCTGCTGCAGTAGATCCAAGTATCTAGGACCATTCAAATTGTCTTCTTCAATAAAAAATGGCCCAATTACGTATTCCTCTACAATACCCCCCCCCAAACATTTAGTGTTTAAGGATACTTCTTACGTCAAAATACAAATGCAAATTTTCCCTCGACCAATATCGAACGTGTGTTGGGTTTTCATCACGATTAGCCCTTTTTCTTTCCATCATTGTTTCGCAAAATTCCATACGACGATAGTTGTCCTCCGGAAAAGTTTGATGCGTTTTTGACGCTTTGTAAGAATAATAACCATTCTTTTTACAATGGCTGAAGACGTATCAACTGCTTCGGCAATTTGGTGGCTAGTTAACTTTCGATTTTCCTCCACTGCAGCGCAAATCATCACATCTCGTACTTCCTGCTCGTCATTCAAAACAGTGGATTTTTTATGGTTCCTTGGCGCTACACAACCAAACTTTTCAAAATTCTGCACAAACTTAAGAATCGTTGATAAACTAGGTACTGGGCGATTTACAAAATTCTCCAAAAAAAGTTAAAAATGTATTATTTCACTTCAGAACTGACCAATATGTTTCTCGAGCAAGGCAGAAATAAAACAAAATAATAAAAACAAAATAAATTTCTGCTGGGCTAAAATGATATACTGCGCACCTAATGGTGCATTTTTGTTGACATAGGGTGAAAGATAACCCTGCCAAAAAAACCACTTCAAACCTCTTAAAAACTGATCAAGTCTTGATGAGATTTTAAGAGATTTTATTAGTTTGAAGAGACTTGACCCGGCACAAATGTATGCCACATGAAAACTGACCATGTTTCATGAGAATCATTTTCAAATAATTTCTGACTATTGAAAACTTACAAGATTCCAAAAGATTCTAAAGGCAATAAAATTTCATAGTTTAGATATTTTACAAGATTTCATCATGTTACACCAGACACATGAGATTTCATGAGGTTTAGCAAGTAAGATTTTTATGAGATTTGACAAGATTTTCGAGTTTAAAGAACAAAAATTTTTAAAAGATTTTACAAGATTTCATGAGATATAGGGTAAAGGCGGGTAAAGGGTTGTGAAGATTTGACAAGATTATATAAGTATTAAAGTGTAGAGTATAGACATGCAAGCACAACCATGCAGATTTGATAAGCAAGATGCAAATTTAAAATATTTTATGAGTACATATAAAAATAAATTAAAAAGAATATATTATAAAGATTTATAATTAACAAAATTTTACTATAGCAAGAGATTTTTGGAGATTTTGTAGGTTTATATCAAATCACAGATTTCATGAGGATTAGCAAGCAAAAACATGTAAACTTATCAAAACCAGTGAAATCTTATCAACTTGTTTCTATTAAAATATGCTTATAATTGCTAAAACCATGTAGATTTCCTCATGTAATCTTGTGAAATCTGGTGGAGGGTGGGTCTTTTAAAAACTGCTGAAAATATGTGTATTCTCATAAAACCTTGTGAAATCTTATTAACTTTGATTTATATTTTTGTTAAAATCTGCTCAAAAATTAAAAAAACCCGTGGAAGCAGAACCTTTAAAATACTGGTGAAATCTTTATGAACTCTTATCATAAATCCTTTTAAAAACTTTTCAAAACTCTTAAAAACGGATAACAGTGTTTATGAACTCGTGATGTTTGACGAGTTTTGAATCTCTTTCCAATATTGAAAGTTCATGAGATTTCACCCGAAAGTGGTGTTTCATAAACCGCATGAAATACCGATTAGAACTCGTGAACTTTCACTAGTTTTTTTTACGAGTTTTGACGAAGTATTTTTGGCAGGGAATTGGAAATTTTATAATTGAAATCGACAAAATGTTTAGCCTTTAATCTTGGGCCTTGTTAACAGCTATGAAATTTTTTTCGGAAGAGTAGACTTGTAGGTAATAGTATGAACTACCAACTGACTGAGATTCAGATGTGCAGGTACATTAGTGTAGAAGGTGTGAGGGATAGTTTAAAAACAGATTTTTGGCCCTTACGGGCCACATATGTAATTTTTTAATCACACACGAGTATACGCTCTTAGAAGGCCAACATATGCGCCAGATTTCATTTCTCTAGCTCAAACCGTCTGAATTTAAGTAAAAAAAAATTGAAACTCTAACCCTACTTTTTCAGGGCAGCATTTTTGGGGCTGTTAACAGGTTAGGCAGTGTTGCAGGGTCTAATAGTAATCGACTAAAATAAGTTTCGTAAAATCTTCATCAAAAGGCCCACATAAGCCAAATTTTCTACGTATGCGCCCTAAGTAATAAACTGTGACTAATATTTATTTATTTCAAAGTATTGACCACTGTGGGACCATATGAGGCAATTAAAGAACACATTTCTTATTATTAGGTCACAACTACAGGATCCCATTGTAATGAAAGGAAGAAGGGCCCAAAGACACATGGACAGGTGGTCTCAGCCTCCGGACCCCAAACTCCTTCCGGACGTCAGGGACGAGGATATCGGGCCTTGCAGGACGCCGCCTCGTCAACGACCCATGAAAAGATGGGCAGGTTTTCAAACGCCTCCCTCGCCTGCTACGCCGCCCCCTCGTGAAACTCCAGGTCAGCATTATAAATCAGAGGGCTTGGTCAAATCAATACCGAGTCCACTAAGGCCTAACGCGTTTTATAGCCGTTTTATCGACCTTCAAATGAACTAACATTAAAACAGTGTTTATCGGGCTTAGTGAACACGGTACTGATCAAACAATAAAACATAAAAACTCTTGAAATTAACTCTTTCGGACTTCCATTCTCTATATTTTATTTATACACGACGTTTCGATCAGTAAAATCTCTGATCGTCTTCAGGTGCAAACTAAAATCAATTCCTTAGGCTACGTACTTTATATACTGCGAAAAATCACTCAACCTTGAAGTTTAAGAAGTTGGCTCTGCTTAAGGAGGGGCTTCCAAATATTTGGAATATCAATACCTGGTTTACTGAAAATACCCTGATTCTGCCCAATAAAGGCAGCTTTAAGGAATTTCGTTTCTTCCAGTGCCCAAAACCTTTGCTTCTGGTTGCTATGGAGGAAGATTATCAGCCGATTCTTGACAAAATCACACGAACCTGCGACCATCTACGACAGACTTGGCAAGCGAAGCACCAAAGAAAATTCGCCCATCAACGGCCACAAAGCCAATCGACCACCGATGCTGTAAGAACTATCGTTAATGGGTCAAAGAAGACATTGACACCCATAGAAGAAAACTTACTTGCCAAAGGACTTAACTTTTTTATCGCTCCAAAGAAGATACCCACTATCGATATCATCACCGCCATAGAAGATAAGACGCCGACAAGTTCAGACATCAAGTAAGGACCATTATTGACAAACCTATTAAGCATACCTCTAAATATAAGCAAGACAGAGGAAATCGCGTTGAAGATCTTCAAAAGGACAAATCAGTTAAAATCTTACCGGCAATGATTTTGAACACGGAAACCTATTGTCGTAGGCTGTACCTCCGAGTACATTAATTTTAAATATTATTGTACATTTTGAAAGGTTAATGTCAATAAGAAGTATGGGAAGTCAGTCGCGACATCTGTCTCTCAAAGAGATTTTTGAACAGTATTTTAAATTATGATTCCAGCTCTATCCGAGTTGCGCAAAAGTAATAGAAGCCTTATGGGCGATGATGTTGCGATAGATACGCCAACGTCTTCCCGGCGATACTATGACCAGAAAGTTGAAGAGGTACTTGCTAAAGGAAACTATAAACTTCTCCCAAAAGATCCGACGCAATCAATCGAAAGTAAGGTTTATAGAATTTTGAAAAAGTATTTCAGAGATATTCCAGACAATACAAGGTCTTTTAGGACCCGAGGATAGACTTGTCAGTTTTGATGTCGAAGATCTTTACACCAATGTCCCGATAAAGGAATCGCTAGATATTATTAGAAAGAGACTGGTTAATGACGAATCCCTTTATGAACATACCAGCCTGCCGCTGGAGGGAGTGATGGAGTTGTTGGAGTGCTGCCTACATAACTCTTATTTTCAAGTGAAAGATAGGTTTTATGCTCAGGATGACAGTCTGTCAATGGGTTCATCGCTTTCGCCAGTGGTAGCCAATATTTACATGGAGTGGTTCGAATCACAAGCGGTTAATACCGCAAAATATAAACCTAAGCTCTGGCTGAGATATGTTGATGATATTTTTATTGTCTGGACTGGGAATGACCAACAACTTTTAGAATTTCTTCACCACCTAAATTTTGCCGTAGGTAACCAGCGTGGGCTCATCAGTGGTTTCATTGGTCACCCTCTACCATACATCATTCAATACCATCCTACAGTTTGATTTCCAACTTTGAATCACTCACAAATAGGCATCGTTTCGCACTGGTAGTTATCCACGTTACCTGATACGGATTCATCCTGGTGTGTTAATATTTCCAATAGGATTATACTCCTAAGGCAATTAAAACAAAAAAAAAAAACCTTCAAATCAGTTACTTCAACCGAAAAGAAACTAGTTTCGAAGACCCATCATTAAATTCACAATGGAGTTGAAGCAAAATTGTCAAATTGCTTTTCTTGATGTACGAGTAGAAAGCGACATCAGAACAACAGTCTATCGTAAACCCACCCACACAGGACAATATCTAAATCAAGGTTCAAATAATTCTGCTACAACCAAACGAGGCATAATCAGAACTTTGTATAACAGAACTGTTCAAATTTGTAACAAGTCTCATGACTTGGAAATCGAAATAAGAAACATTAAGAAGGATCTGCAGCAGAATGGTTACACCCCTAAACTTAAACATATACTATTTCTAAATTTCAACAAACAGGACAGAGATTACAAGATCAAAACCAGGTAAATGCATTCCTTACAATTCCATACGTTAAAGAGTATCAGAGAAAATTCGAAGAGTAGCGAAAAACTTTAATATTAAAACAGCTTTTAAATTTAGTAATACAATTCGAAGCCTCCTTAGTAAAACAAAACCGGAGAACAAACAAAATAAGGAATGCATTTACCAAGTTCCTTGTGGGTGTGGTGAATCATATATAGGCGAAGCAAAAAGACCACTAGCTGTTAGGCTTAAGGAACATCAGACGAATACCCAAAAAGGTGACACAACGAAATCAAGAATCGCCGAAGATTCATGGTCAAAACAACACCGAATGAAGTGGGCAGAAGCAAAGGTTTTGCACAAGGAGTCACACTGGAAGAAAAGAAAATTCTTAGAAGGTGCCTTTATTGGGCAGAATCAGGGTATTTTCAGTAAACCAAATGTTGTAATTCCAAATATTTGGAAGCCCCTCCTTGGACGGAGCCAACTTTTTAAACTTTAAGGTTGAGTGATTTCTCGCAGTATATATAGTACGTAGCCTTAGGAATTGATTGTAGTTTGCACCTGAAGACCATCAGAGATTGTACTGATCGAAAAATCGTGTACAAATAAAATATAGACAATGGAAGTCCGAAACACTGAGTTAATTTCAAACATATCATTTCCTTAAACTTTCAAACATCAAAACTCTTTCTAGTAGAAATGTTCCCAACTAACATTTAAAGTTAACTCGACGTAACCGGCCCTACAAAGAATTTCCTGAAAGTAACCACGTTCCTGATACATCATGGAGGCTTTTTTTATATGAAGGTGTCGAAAAAGCAGTGGATTAGTTCCAAAATTTCTATTCGGTTCTTTTTGATAGCATAGATTCATATATGACGAAGTGATTAACAAAACAAATAATCTTGTCAAATTTGTTAATTTCGTTATGACTAGTATGCATTACATATGCGATCAAAATATTTGAGGTTTTACAAGTACAGAGTCAAAATTCAACCGCGAAGGAAATTTTAGTTTATAATATACGTCACGTTTATTGCAAAAACCAAGCGGCTCTCATAATTGTCAAGTTTTCTTGTAGCTGATGAAATTATTTTGTTGTTGTTGTTGTTTGGGGTTATTTTTTTACAACCAGCAGCTGGGTCTCTCAAAATGTATTGGATATCGATGTTTGCCGATCATAATTTAATTTGGGTATAAAACAATTTGTTTTTTTATAAAATAAAAGTAAGCAGATTTTCTGTCCCACGAAAAACATGACTGATAGCAGAAAATATTACTTTTAAAGAATTGCGACTTGATAAAATGTTATTTTCTCCACACTGCCACATTATTATGCAACTATGATGTCGCAAACTTTTGCAGTGAGGTTTAAAGTAATTTTTTGGTTCTGGCGTTCAACGTCGGCTACTTCAATGAGGCTTAAATTTATTGAGGCAAATAAGTAACGAATAAAAGTCGGGGTTGGTATTAGTCTGGAAGAAATCAAAAAAAGGTGTAAATGAATGGTACAAGACTTTTTTTTGCTGATTTTGTTAACCAAAATGCTTTTAAGAATCCAATTGATGCCACTCTGGCACCCTTGGGCATTTTGGCAGATCCAATTTTTAAGTGAAAAAATTACAGAAAAACATATTTCAACAAAATATTGGTGTGTGGCATCCTATTTTAGTCGGCTTTGAGTCGCCTAAATCCAAATTCGGTATTATTTTTATTCTTGGGATTTTATGAAAAAAATCGACCTACTAACATAGGCATGCAATACATTAGTTTTAGGGTTTTTCGGTGTGCTGAATACAAATCTGTAGTAAAAAAAATTGGGGGTAATTTGAGGGAGTGGGGCGGTATTTATGGGGTAACAGTAAAACTGTTTATGTAGAGACTTAACAAACAAACTTTAGTCAAGTTTTGTTGCAGATTTCGGTAGCCCTGCTCAATCCCGTTACAAAAGTAATTAATGATTTTTGAGCATCATCCACCATTTTGAAATATTCAAGATGGCGGCTGTGGGCAAAAATTCAAAAGAAAACAATATGCATGTGATACATCACTTCTAAGGTTTTTGAATCCACTGAATTCAAATTTGTAGTTAAAAACATTTTTGGGGGTAATTTGAAGGAGTGGGGGGGGGGGTATTTATGGGGAAAACAGTAAAACTTTATGTGGAGACTGAACGAACAAACTTTGTTTAAGTTTTATTGCAGATTTCGACCCCCGTTATAAAACTAATTAATGACTTCGGGGCATCGTCCACCATTTTGAAATATTCAAGATGGCGGCCGTGGACAAAATATCAAAAGATCAATCAATTATGGGGTTCTTGGGCCCGCTAATTCCAAATCTGTGATAAAAAAAATTTGGGGAGGGGTGTAATTTTGAGAGGTGGGGGTAATTTATACATACAATACACTTTATTATATTTTTACAGATTTTGAGTTTCTGTGGTTAAAAAAAAAATTGAGGAGTAATTACTGGGTAAAAACTAAATAGAGTTTTAACGAATAAAATTTATTGAATTGCCCTTGAGTCAAGAAATCCTTTTTTCAGTGCCTAAATTACCCTTTACTCCACCAAATTACCCCCAAAAATTTGTCTTAAACAAGGATTTGGAATCAGTGGGCCCAAAAACCCTAGAATTATGTATCACATGCACATCCTTCTCTATCGATTATTTGCTCACAGCCGCCATCTTAAATATTTCAAAATGGTGCATGTTGCTCAAATGATATAATTTGGTTTTATGACGTGTTAAGCAGAGATGTAAAAATTAGCAAAAAACTTTAAAGAGGGGTTGAGTAGAACTCTCTAAATCTGTAAAAAACTATTCGCTAAGTTTCCATTTAGTGTTTAGCTCATAAATTACCCCTTACTCCTCCAAATTAACCCCCAAAATTTTTTTAACTACAGATTTGGATTCAGCGTTGGGGTACCCTCCACAATAAAAATAATACCGAATTTGGATTTAGCCGACTCAAAGCCGACTAAAATTATATGCCCCATACCAATATTTTGTTCAGATTATATTTTTCTGTAGTTTTTTAACTTAAAAATTTCCGCCATCTTGGATTTTTGAAAATGCTCAAGGGTGTCAGAGTGGCATCAATCGGATTCTTAAAATAGAGCATCTTGGCTAACAAAATCAGAAAAAAAATTATTTTTACCATTCAATTCCCACTTGGGGTAAAAATCGTGGTTTGGAAACCAGGCTATATTTTCCCATAGTGGTAAGGAATACTTTCCAATGACACTATAAAAGTTATTTCTGAGGGTTATTATTACGTAACGTGTACTTTACGCGATACTAGATCGTATTCCAAACTTGTAAGTCCCCAATTTTATTGTTGCTCTGACGACCACACTACTACTATAGGAAAGTAACGAACCTATGTATCTGATATTATAAATGTTAGTTGGGTTATAAAGCACAAACTGTATTTTTTATATATTTAGGAAAATGGACTCCTCAAGGAAAGTCAGGCCCTTCTAAGCGATATCTGGACCAGTCCTTGAAAACGTACACTCCACCAGGAGAAGAACCCGGTCAAAAATTGTGAGTTATGTTTGTTAAATGTATTTCTAGGAGAACTTTACTTTTTCGTGAAGTAAAGTGATAGTATTTATGACCTAAACTGCTTTAACGGGTGGTAAGGTAGATAATTTGTATGCAGAAGCACATTTGTTTAAAGAATTCAGTAATTTATAACAAATGTTACCCTGCTTACCACACGTTAATAACACATTCCCAGGTTACAAAATAGTCAACTCCATGGCGTGCCAGGGGAAATATATTATAGCTAATTGGAAAGGGGATTGAGGCCACGAGATTCAAACAACACATCCCAAAAAGGCTTTGAATTAAAGAGACGAGGAGATGTTTTTAAAACAATCTTGTTTTAGAAATATTTTATTTTAACAGTTGGCCAGTCTGCAAAAGTCCTTTCGCGCCGTTGTTTGACTTTTGGTTGTAAAATTGATGCTCGTCGAGACTTTTATCTCGTAAAAACGTATTAATCAATTTCCTATTTCAGTTTATGGAGAGAACATTATGGTCCCGATGACACATTGCCTCCCACTCCTCCTATTCCACCACCAATACGGTTTCCTGAGCGAGTACCTAAATGGCGTTACAAAAAAAGTAAGTGTCTGTCATTCACTAGGTGCATGTTGTCAGCGCCATCTAAACATCTAACCTGTGAACATATTAAAATTTTACTTAAAGTGCCAAACATTCCTAATGTTCGTAAACAAAATACTTCTTTATTTTTCTGCTTACATCATCCTCTTTTCTTTCTCTATCTCCCTCTTTTTCTTCGTACAACTCGTTTGTTGTTTGACAGGCTATATATTTATGTTTGATAGAATCCAGGAAAAAAAACCAGAAAAAACCGACCAAAAAAAAATTATTATAACCTACCCAAACAAGCAAGCCAGATCCACCCAACCCAACCCATTTGATTATGATTTTTACGTGTTTTTACTTATGGTGAGCTAGAAACTGGACTTAAAGTTACGAAAATGGCCGTTTTTTACTAAAGTTAACCTTCGTTTACGACAAAACTAAAGATAGGATAATACGATTCACAAATATCACTGTCAAATACCATTACCAAATTATTGTAATCTTAAAATTAAAAGAAAAGATCAAGCAAAATATCTAGGTGCTGTTTTTGACATGTCTCCAGTAAAATACGGAAGCGTATTTATAAATTTTACCAACTAAGACAATTCATGGGTTGGCAATTGTTAAAAAAAGATATGCTACAGATTTACTTTTTCGTGAAGCTAGAGTCCTTCGTATAAACCAAATATATATCAAATCTGTAATAGGACTTCTAAGTAAAAAACCTCACTATTTGTGTTCTATTCAACATACTAAAAATACCAGACAAGTAACAAGGAATAACGTAGCCTACCCAAGAGCAAGAAAAACAAAATACCAGTGCTATCCTTTATGTACAGCTCCAAAATTATTTAATTTATTGCCGCAAATGTTTAAATTTAAGTCATTTAACAAAATTAAAAATCGTCTTAATGATTGGTTTATAGATAATAATATTTTGGTTTTGGTTTCACACACAAGTGAATAACAATAATTTATAAAAAATTTTTATGCTAATAGCAATGATTAGGTTTAGAACATGAGTTTAGGTTAAGTCATATTTCTAAGGCAACATTACAGAAAACTTGCAGATACACGCACAGACTATGTCCATTGTGTATCCAAATAGATGTCGTCACATCAGAATTACAAGGTGCTATCTACAACATTTTGACATTTTAACTTTTTTTCAAAAATGAATGTATAATTATGAGCTTTATCAAACAAAAAATAAATAGAAAAAAACCGGTGGGTATTCAGAAAATTATAAAGTTCCAAGTGGATGATTTTAAATTATTTTAGAATTACAAAGTTCTATAGACCAAAATATTTTTAGTCGCGATTTTGATTATACTTTTTTCCTCTACCAGTCCTGACTTTTAAACTATCTTTTTGCCGTTTTTAAATAAAAATGTCCCCCCCCCCTTTTAAGGTACGTTTTCTATGATCCGGCGGACACATCGGGCGTCTGACGCAAGTAACGTTTCCTTTGGCCCGTCTGCGTTTCGTGCCTATATTTAAGCGTATGAGTTAGACGCAGTCCGTCAGCCGCATGCGTCCGCCGAATCATAGGAACCGTAACTTTAAGTAAGTAATCTTTTTTGCAAGCTAGTGCATTTAAAAGCCCTAAGAATTTATTTTTTTTATTAAACTTTTATTCATTCATAAAATTATTTTGTTTTGAAAACCAATTTTATACAAAAAAAGTTAAATTAAATTAAGTTTTTACGTTTATTTATTGCACGCGACTCAAGTTTTTTTTTTCGTTAATCTCCACGAACAGAAATTCACAAATTATTTTATACTTTTTAGTCCGTTTTAAAAACGGAGAGCTTTATTAAAACTTATTTTTTATTTAACTGATTACTTTCTTCTTCTTAGTGTATTTTTATTTGTTTGGGAAATACTGAGTAAATTTAAATTTAAAATCTGCAGCTTTGGTTCAAAAGTTACGAATTTTTAAATATATCAACCCCTCTCAACCCTTCAATCACCCCACACCCATCATCATAGCTTCTTTATCCATTATAAGGACATATTTAGTAAAACTCAAATCTGAAAACTGCATATTATATATCAACCCCCTACTACTCCCTAGAGCACACAAAAATATCGTTTTTTTGCTATAAAATTAGTAAAAAACTTAGGGAAACTTAAATCTAAAGACTGCATATCCGTAGCAGCTATGATTTAAAAGTTATGATTTTTTTAATTTTTAAATAAATTAACCCCCACTCGCCTTCTTAACTACCCCCCACCAACGCAGGTTTTATTGTCACATTATAATGTGACTGGAATTATATAAGTTTACCAAATTTTATTAAACTCGGTTAACGAGAAGTTAAAACTTTTAAATGTACCTATCCCAATTTTCCGTGTCAAACATTGACAGTTTCTTGTGGAAAAAAATATATCAGACCAACTTTTTTAAAATATATGTAAAATATTTAAACAAAACAAATGGCATAGTTCTAAAGCACGATTTTTTAAAATTGCAATTGCCAAAATTTGCAAGGCAGGTAGATAGAACCTTGTAATTCTAAGGTGACTATGTAGTAATATCATAAAGTATGAATTTTGTAATGTAACAAATTTTTAATAAACTTTACTTAGTTTTACTTTTTACTTTACGCCACGACCTACATTTTTGATGTTACTACTAGTGTTCGTATGTGTATAGGGTAAGCAAAAAAATACCCCCGGAATTGCTCAAAATCCCTTTTTATAGAATCACATTTGATGGTTGTAGGAGTAGCCAAAAAAAATAGTTTTTGATGCCCTAAAAAGGAGGCACACAAAATGAGCGACAAACTTTTGAATATGTACAAAGTACGTCAAAACATACGAAATACGCTTTTTAACCTTTTCAAATTGTCCTTACAAAGAAACTACCAATCAGGCAACAATTATTTTATTAATTATTTTTTGTAATGTTAGTGTACAGACCACCACAAACACATTTTACCTTCATTCCATCGTATATTTACATGGTGAGTCAATAAATATTTTTGAAATTGCTCCAAATCCCTTTATTTTTATACTTCATTTAACGTTTAAATAAGCGGATAACTAAGGAACAGTTAATTTTTATTGCTTATGTAATTCTACAAACACAGCAAATATTCTTTACTGTGATACTCCTCATTGAATATTTACAGAGTAAGTCAAGAAATACGCATGAAATGACTTAACATTGCTTATTATAAAACTCGACTATTGAGTAGTAAAACGAAAAAGAATTGTTATTTTTCAAACAGAAGTTTGAAAAAAATGATGATTTTGTTAACTACAAACTTTTGAATTTATATTTACAACAAAACCACTTATACTAGCTAAGCAACGGAATTAATTTTTTAAATATGATTTTACAGATCACAACCAACATTTTAACATTACTGATTACACCTCTTTTAAATGTATACAACGTGAGCAAAGAAAGGCACTTAAAATTGCCCAGAACCAATTTACAAACTAAAAAAATTATTTTATTGAATGACTCGATGGGTCTATTCTTGGTTAAATGTCTTTGTTTAGAACTAAGCAATTTAGAGCAATTTCAAAGATATTTCCTGGCTCACCCTGTATATAAACGATACCCGAAATTAAGGCAAAATGTGTTTGTTGATATCTGTACAGTAACATTACAAAAAATAATCAATATAATAAGTGTTGCCTGATTAGTAGTTTCTTTGTAAGGACAATTTGAAAAGGTTAAAAAAGCGTATTTCGTATGTTTGGACGTACTCTGTACATGTCTAAAAATGTATCGCTCATTTTATGTGCCTCCTTTTTAGGGTATCAAAAACAATTTCGCTGCTCGTACAAGCTTCAAATGTGCTTCTAAAATAAGGGATTTTGAGGAATTTCAGTTGTATTTTTTGGCTTACCCTGTACACATACGTACAGTACCATCAAAAATGTAAGTCATGACGCGTCCAATCAGATCTAAAGAAACCATTATCATCCTATCTTTAGTTTTGTCGTAAACGAAGGTTAAGTTTAGTAAAAAACGGCCATGTTCGTAACTTTAATTCTAGTTTCTAGCTCACTGCGTACATATTGCGGAAAGTGCCTATGACAAAAATAGCTCATTGGGACTCCCCTCTATAATATATTAAAATATAAAAAATATTTAACCGAATTGCATCCCCCATAAAATAATGACAGGGTTCTTTTTTCTAAGGGTTTTTTTTCTGGGTTTTTTCCGGTTCCTTTTTTCTAGTTTTTTCAGGGTTTTTTTTTGTTGACCGTTTGATAGGCTATACCAAGGGATGGCTCAGTAATTTCTTTTGATGTACTCTCGTTTTTATTATTAGTGTATACTCAAACAAATCACTAGCTGATAATGTCTGACAGCATTAATTCGGTATTACGATGACGTTATGTCATATTGATCAATTAATGAAAATCAAAACTAAAAATAAGGCCTCTAAATTAAAAAATGCCTTAATTTAAAGCAAATACCCTTATTACCCGACTATGCAGCTCAAAGGAGGGTTTTGAGTTTAGTTTCTTGTTTATTATTATATTTAAAAACAATCTTTATTAATTGCAAAAGAGTAATTATCACTCGAGTTATAGAAGACGGCTGGTCTATAAGAAGAGCGATAAAATGACGATAATAGAATGACAAAAACGATGGATTCAAAATATCTCAACGGAATGGAAACAACTAAATATTAAATATTCAACTTAAATTAGTATTTAGTGGGCGCACCATTCTTTTCAAAAATACTCTGCAAGCGCCTGTGCATTTAAAAACTTAAATTTTGAAAATATTCACAATCTTCTGAAAGCACCTCCAATGCGCGATGAATTGCATCGCTTTACTCTTCAGCATTTTGGGGTCTCCAGCTTCACTAATAAATAATTTTCACAAGTCGACCCATATATTTTCTATTGGGTTGAGATCAGGGCTGTTGGATGGCCAAAGAAGAGTTTTAATATTATTGATTGATAAAATACCACTGCTTTTACAACAAAAATTTTTTTTTAATTTATAGAAAACAAACAAACAAACAAGATTTTTTTAGGTTAATTTTGTGACTTTAAAAGGTGCGTTTTTGCGAGATACCGTACCATCATTATCTGGTTTTAATTACATCAATCTGAGAGAGATAAGAGATCCAAATCTTCTTGAGATACTTTTGACGCAGCCTCAAGGTCCGTTTCTGAGAGTTTGACTAGTTAATATTATCCTCTTTTTCTAAATGCATTCGTCTGAGAGAGATCCAGCATAGCAGAGAAATACCTGCCTGTACACCCTTCGACCCCGCAATCTAACTATCTTCTTGAGATAGTTACCTCTGACAGTTATGCGAGGTTGAAGGCGGGTATTTTTCCTGGTATGTGTAGTATGCTGGATCTCTCTCAGACGAATACATTTGAATATTGATTTGTGTGCACGGGACAGTTGTTCTGCTGGTAAAAGAAGTCTTTGTTTTCGTAAAATATCTGCACAGATGGCAACATAACATCTTCAAGAATCTCAACATATCTTTGACTGTTGAATCTTTCTTCGATTTTCCAAAACATACCAAAACCTCTAGCGCTAAACTGGCCCCGCATATTTACTGAAAAATGTCCAGTTTTCTTAATTTGATTGGTGTAATTTGGATCAAACCTAGAATTTGGTGGAAGATACACTAAAATTCTTGTGCTGCTCGAAGATGACTGAAATATCTTTTCATATGTGAAGACCACCCTCTCCTAGAAGTAATCATCATGAAGAACATTATTTAAGGCAAAAATAACCCTGTCCTGTTTTTGTTCTTCCGTTAAAAAATATTTTTTTGCAGCAACTCGACAGGAAATTTCAGATTTTTTAATCTTTCTGTTAATAGTTGATAAGGAACCTAAGAACATCGTTACATTAGATGCTTCAACGGACGTGGCAAAAGGATTTTGTCTGAGGTGAGGATTATTCTGTACCCAGCCCTTTTCCATCAGTGGCCGCTCTCTTTACTGACCAGGCGTCTTCTATAACTCGAGTGAGAATTTGCGCTTTCGTGAATTTTGTAACTTGCAGCATTTTTGAAAGTGCCTGTCAAAATTAGTTTGACGCATACCGTCTACTTTAAACTAGAGGTAGGAAAAACGCATGTATGCGTTTTTTTTTAAAACAGGAGGGAGTACCCGGAATTAGTTGGGAATAACCAGGAATTGCTGGGAAATATCGGGAAATACTGAACAAGCACGTTAAAAAGTGACTCACCCTGTATAATTCCTTTTGTTTTTTTATTTTTTTGTAGCTCCCCAGTACCCGACGACGCCACCCTCACAGTTTCCAATGGAAAGGCCAGGCGATTACATGTCTCCAGGTAATTGTTATAACAAAGATTTTTTGTTATATCCGATATAAGTGTAGGGTTGCCATCCGTCCATCCTTTGGAATAGTCCCCTACAACACCGACCTGCTACCTCTCCTGCATTCAATTTGATTGAGAGTCAACGGCATCTCTTGTAGCAGTCTTGCTGTCCGGAAACCGGAAACGCAGTTCACAATCTATTTTGCTGCCCGCTATCATCCCCTGATTTTCAAATTACGTAATACCTTTTTTGACAATTTTTGACCCCTACCTCCCCACATCGTAACACTTTCGTGAACACCCCCCTAAAATTACGAAAAACTTTGCCAGCTGCCCTCCCCCTGGAGAAGGACAAAATATAGTTGGCAACAAAATCGTTGACAACCAAGTTGAAAACAAAAAAAAAAGGTTATAAATTTCGAAACTTAACAAAAGTGTGAAAAAAACATCACTTACGGACAAACACGAACGGACAAACACGAAGTGTGAATTACGTAAAACTTTGCCAGCTGCCCTCCCCCTGGAGAAGGACAAAATATAGTTGGCAACAAAATCGTTGACAACCAAGTTGAAAACCAAAAAAAAAGGTTATACATTTCGAAACTTAACAAAAGTGTGAAAAAAACATCACTTACGGACAAACACGAAGTGTTACGCAACACTTTCATGAACCACCCCTCCCCCCCCTCGTAACACTATGTAACACTTTCAAATCCTCCCTCTCCCCTCGAGTGTAATTTATGGACGGCCTTTGAATTCCACTTATTTTCTGGTCAGCAGTTGACTGTACTTCGTGTTGAAGAACATTAGGAGATACTAGTATTTGAATTTTGCCCTACAGAAGAATTATAAGTTAAAAAAAAAATATTTAAAACGCACAACCGCCCCCAGAGGTCAAAAAAAATCTACACGTCCAAACAATCACGAAACTAAAAATTAATTATTCTCATTATTTTTCAAAAAATTTTTGTTTGATCCACAGCTTTACTTTATTCCGCTGATTTCGCTCAACTGTCGGGCAGATTAAGGGAAAGCAATGGATAATCTAGGTGGCGCAGGCGGTATCCAACATACCTAAAGCGTACCGTACAATTTTTTGATGAGCGGACTGACGTCATTTTTTTGGATCTCTATTTGATATATTTAGTGTCCTTTTCTCGACCTTCCCCGCCATATTGACAGAAAACTAATGGATTTTCTGTCACTTTTCAGTGAAAATGGCAAAGGTGGATTAAATCGGTAGGAGTTGATCGGAGTTGTATGGAGAGATAGACAGCGACAATATATAAAACAAGTCATGTCATGGATTGTTTCAACTGTTACTCCAAATTGACAAAAACAAATTATTTGACATGCCAACTGTTAACAACAGAGAAATACGTTTTCAGAGGCAAAAATGACGTCAGTTCGCTCATAAAAAAATTGGACTATACATCATTTCTGTTGAAAACAATGGAAAAACTAAATGAAAGGCATATTAGGGATGAGGCGCTGCTACGTCACCCACTGAATAAAACCCAGTATGCCTATCAATCAGGCAAATCTACGGATCTGACGGTTAAATAACCTCGTCAGAAAACTCTCAGTCACTCGACAATAACGAAATTGCAGTGGCAGCCTTCTTAGGCATCGAAGTTGCATTTAACAATGTCAGAACCGAGTCTCTTGCCAACGGTTGTAGGAGGAGAGGTGTCGATTCACTCGACAGCAATTGGATCAAAATGATGCTACAACATCGCATTGTTAAAACCACCCTAGAGGAGGTAGAGTTTATAGTAAATACCAACAGAGGCTGTCCACAGGGCGACGTCCTATCCCCCCTACTATGGCTACGTCTGGTAGACGAACTGCTCGACCTCCTTCAGACGGATGGAATAGATTTGCAAGCGTATCCTGACGATATTGTAGTAAAAATAAGAGGCAAATTTGATGAGGTGATATCTAACATCCTTCAGAGAAGTCTAAACCTAATTAACGGTTGGTGAAGAAAAGCATCATTGTAGCTTTCTCAAAAAGGAAAAAACTAAATCTTATCAAACGTAGCATTAACGGGCAACGCATTCCTTTCCTAAAAGGAGGGAAATACCTGGACAAGAAACTTACATGGAATTCCCATCTGAACAAAGTTATTCAGAAGGCACAAATGGCTTTCTAGACTTGTAACAGAATATGTGGGAAGTCACGGGAGATAAAAACAAAACAAACCTACTGCCTGTATCTAATGGTAGTAAGACCGATGATCACTTATGGCTCTCTAGCTTGGTGGTCCAAAACCAAGCAGGTCAATGCTCGACAAAAACTGGCGGGCATGCAACGAACAGCATGCAAAGTCATAACTTCAGCAATGAAGACAGCACCATTGGAAGTAATAGAAGTAATGCTTAACCTCCCCCCGCTACATATCTGGGTAGAAAAAGGAGGCAAGAGCAATTTCCGCAAGATTTACTCAGGAGCATCCAGGTCAGGCATTGGGAAACTGTGCAGGGCTAACCAAGACATTTTGTAATAACCGAATCCTTAGTATGCCAACCGACCACAGGCTACCCAAATACAACTTTGAAAAACCGTTTCAGCTTCTGTTTCCAACGAGGGAAGAATGGAAGGGGAATATAAATGCTGACCACGTTTGGTACACAGACGGATCAAAAACCAAGGACGGCGTAAAAGCGGGTGTATCGTGTTCAAGAGTTGCCATTTCACTTGGACTTGGTAGTGTTGCTACCATCTTCCAGGCCAAGGTTTATAGAGCTCTGTGCAAGAGAAATAGCTGACAAAGGCATCTCTAATAGAAGCATCAAAATCATATCAGATAGTCAAGATGTTCTAAAAGCAATAAGCTCAAATAAGATCCAATCACTTTTAGTTTGGAACTGCCTTCAAACTTTGCTAAAGATCTGTAGAACCAACAAAAACACTCTTGAAGGGGTCCCGGGCCACACAGGAATTGAAGGAAACGAAAAAGCGGACTCTCTTGCAGGAGCGAAATCTGCGTTCTTAGGGCCAGAACCCTGCTTTGGAGTAACTAAAGCCCCGGTCAATAGGGAATTATCCTAGTGGATTGAAAAAAAAAGGGGTGCAGCACTGGCTCTCAACTCCGGAACAAAAGTACTCCAAACCCTTTCTGAATAAGCCAGACAAACGTAGAGCAAAGCAACTCCTGCAACTATCAAGGAACAGCCTGTTAATAATCACAGGTCTGTATACAGGCCAGTGCTGACTCAACCAACACATGAATAGAATTAGAGTGAGCAATACACCGATTTGTAGATTCTGTGGAGGTGAGGGGGAACGCCGGTACATATCCTATGCCATTGCGTAGGACTAATGAGAACAAGGGTGAAAATATTTGGGTTGAAAGTGCCCCAAGATTTCGAGGAAATCTCACCAAATAGACTGATTTACTTTATCAGAGAAGTTGGGATGAGTGACTTGTAAAACAAGTATGAGCCACAATAGACCTTTTAGGGTGCAGCATTGCGCCACTCATAACAAACCTAACCTAATGGATAATCTAATTTCCTCTTGCTTGTTACGGAAAACTGGGATGTAGAAGTCAATGGTAAGTAAAGATGTGGATCCAGCCACCAGTAGACTGGTGTCAAACATGCATTGATACTTAATGATGTAATAGATATACATGTATGTTAAAAGTAAGTCTCTTTAATTTTAGAGGGGTACGGTGATAGTCCTCTCGCTCAGTTGGATGATGAAGAACTAGCTGATTTGGGAATCGATCGCGGAGAGTTAGCTGTAAGTATATGTACAAAACAGCAACACATTCTTAAGGAACGATTTTGTAACTTATTACCAGCGACCGATCTTTTTATCAGCGCCTACCTATGGGGTCCAAAAGATTGGGGGGGACTTGTTTGGGGCACCTCAGATACATAAAAGTATCCACAGTTTATACAAATTGCTTGCTGCAATTTAGCACTTCAAGTAGGAGAGCTGCGACCGATTCATTTGTTTGAAAGTCGGACAAATAAATTAAATAGTTTCTTGATTGTATTTCGATAGGTATTTGACATGAATCTATTGGAAAAAGAAATGCAGGACGTGGAGCAAGAATTCGAATATGATGTTGGTGAACAAATTGAGCAAGTTTCGCCGGAAGGCGCAGCCTTTGACTATGATGCGTATGATAGGCAGAGTGAAGAATATGTATGTATATGTTCAATAGGTCGCTTTTTAGTCTCGCAATTTTGAATATTGCTCATTTAAATCGGAGCAGTGTAAAATAGAGTCACTACATCCCGAAGTCTGGCGCCTCCAGGGGTAACGAGTACGATGAAACTTAAAAAAAAAACTTTAAAAAAAACTTTTTTTAACTGCACGTATACGAATTTCCAGTACGGTACTGTGTTTCCTCTTGCTCATATAACAGTAAGAAGGGGTATAGAAAAGCAATACTTATTTTTTTTTATTAAAACACAAGTATTTTCAGGAACGTCAATGAACTTTCCAAGTGGAGGCGGAAGGCTTTATGATGCAGTTACGCTATGCTTATTTGCTAGTTAAATATTAAAATTACTTGACAGATGCGACAGTTAGACGAGGAGATAGCCGCCGAAGAAGCTGCCATTTGCGCGGCTGGTGGACCGTGTGGTGGGGACCTATCGAGTCCCCGCACTCCGCCTCAGATTGGTCCGGGGCCTACACCGCCTAGGAGGAAGATAACTCCGTTAATTGAGGCTCTTGACAATGCAGGTTTGTTTAGTTATTTTTATTTTTATTATGTTTAATTAAATTAAATTTGACGGGCGGAACTATAGTTGCCATCCCCTTCTCAACGATACCTATCTGACGAGATACCAGATACTCCCCTTACTGTCCTAGTTTGGTCTGTTGGAGCCTTGCGTGCTGCGGTTCGGTGTTACTAGATCTGTCGAGATATTAGGGTGATTTTGGTCCATTCTTTGCTACTATTTTATCTGCGGGGTCGCAGGGATTTTTGGTTAGTACATTTAACGGCGAAGTTATCGCTATTGTTACGCTTATTTTTATTTGTAATAACCATAACGGAATGTTTGCAGAAACAGTTTTTAGTCAGATCCACTTCTGTAGTTGACGTTTGAAATAAAATCCATGTTGTCCAGAAAATTACGCAGCATGACAGCCGCAAGAGGAATCTATTCATTCTTAAATTGGCAGAACCCTCACAAGATTTGTCTTCTGTTAAGCGCATCCAGGAGGATAAAGGCGAAGTAAATCGAATTCTTAACGCGATTCTTCCAAACACCACTATGGACGATTCAAAGCCAAGGCGAGTGGGCACCTACGATGGAATAAAAGCCAGGTCAATGAAAATGAGCGCCGAGTCATGACTTGTATAAGAAATGCAAAGAATCTAAAAAATCACAAAGAGTTGTGACTTTGATATAATAGGGATTACTGAGACATGGCTAACCACTGGAGTTCAAAGTACTGAACTCTTTCCTGAAAGGTATCAAGTTTTTCGGAACGATCGAAATCTAATACAGGCTTAGATAACCTATAATCTCTCTGTCTTGCTATTCATTCACGCAGAAGTAGTCTTGAAGCCCCAAGACAGTTTGGGACCTCAATGAACTCTTAAAAACAGTTTGAGGTTCCATAGTAATCTTGGGATCCCAACAGAGTCCTAAAAACAGTTTTAGATCTTACCAGAGTTCTAAAGATCGATCAATCGATCGATGAAATTTTTGACGGTGTTTTGACATACGTAGGTGTCACTCGCGAATTAGATGAGTCCTTTAATTGATTAATTGATTATGGAAAGTTTCGATTTTCACGCCTATTTTACATTTTTTGATGACTGTAGTAGGGTAAATAATTTGATTTTCCAAAATTTTTTATTTTAGCCAAAAATATTTAAAAAAGTTATTGCAAATAACAAGCAAAAATATGTTTTTTTTGCATTCAGGACCCTTATTTTACTACCTTTCCTGTTTTAATCTAACCAATGAGAGCTGAGAAATATATTTTTCAAGTTAAATGGTGTTCCTGGATTAAACATTAACAAACAAGTTGGTTTGTTATTTTAAAATTAATTAATTTATTTGTTCACAGAGGAAAGAGTAATTCAGAGAGAAATAGAGGAGCAAGAAGAATTTGAAAGGATGTGCAGAGAAGACAGAGAGCGAGAAGAAATGGCCCAACAAATGGTAAGTCGATTTTTTTTTATACAATACAATGATTTTACCTGCAAACGTCTGTTACTAATCAAATTCTATTAATTACAGGCTTCAACCCAAAGAACGCCTCCACAACAATTGTCAAGACCGATTACACAACTGACACCTCGTCAAGTGTCACCTCCACAACAAATGCGGAGATCACCTCCCCAACAAATGCCAAGATCACCTCCACAACAAATGCCAAGATCACCTCCACAACAAATGCCAATATCACCTTCACAAATGATGAGACCACCAAGCCCAATGCAACCACCCCCTGCACCTCCAGTAAGTAATTTGTAGTCAGATTTCTGCTTTTTTAGAACATTTAAGGATTTTTATTCATTTAGAAACATTTGCTTTTACCAGCCCATATCAAGGTCTGACCATTGCCATAGGAGAAACGGGTGGGAAGACATATTTCTAAAGAGAGTACCCAAAATAGCGGGCAAAAGAGGCAACCAGTGAGTGAAAGGAAGAATCGTCTGTTGCAATTCCACTCGTTATAAAACCTCATCAGTGAAGTGGCGCCCCCTTATTGGTTTGCGGAAACGAGAGAAACCAATTGATTAAAACCATCTTGGATTTTACATATAAATGTGGTATTAAAAACACTTTGGAATTAATAAGAAAACTTCAACAACTTAGATTACCAGAAAATTGCATTTTGGTCTCTTTTGACATAGTGAATTTATTTCCTAGTATTCCTAGACGAGACGTAGTAGAGATAATAGAGACTTTTAACGGATAATTCAAGTTTGAGCGATGAGACTAGAAAAGGCATAGTGTTACTTTTAAGTAAGTGTCTAAATCTAGATTATGCATGCAGGTTTATCTCCTTTACTTGCTGAAATTTTTATGGCTGATTTTGAGACAAAATTGTTTTCAAGTAATTGTATTTTTTTAATAAAATTTAATTTTGGGACCGATATATAGATGATACTTTTGTGGTTTGGAATGGTACAAAAACAGAATTAAATGAGTTTGTAGATTTTCTGAATTCGTTAAATATGAAAATTCAGTTTATTATGGAAATAGAGGAAAATTGTTGTTTGAATTTTTTAGATTTGGCAGTAAAAAGAAAAAACAATAAGTTTGAATATTCAATTAATGGGAAACCTACTCAAACTGATAATATCATACCTTCAGATTCCAATCACTTTTTTGCACACAAGATTGCCTCCTTTAATTATCTTATTCATCGTCTTTTTTCTGTTCCTTTATTACCATTGGATTTTGAAAAAGAGAAAAATATCATTTATCAAATTGCAGTTAATTATGGCTACAAAATTTCTTTAATTAACAGGCTTATAAGAGAAAAATATAATTATTTAATAAAAAATTTATTTTTCGACCCAAAAGACACATCTATTTGACCATTTCAACCACCAAAATATGTCAAATTAACTTATCTGGGAGATATCTCCTTAAAAGTGGGTAATGTTCTTAATTCCTTGAATAATAACATC
Source organism: Oxystoma pomonae (assembly GCA_963921995.1). NCBI lineage: Eukaryota > Metazoa > Arthropoda > Insecta > Coleoptera > Brentidae > Oxystoma > Oxystoma pomonae. The sequence continues at coordinate 86,604,766 of OY998168.1, read as the reverse complement.
AAATTGGTGTATAAATCTTTCTTCAACCTTAAAAGTTTGTTTTCCGGATTAAAAGATACGGTCCCAACTTTAGAAAAGAGTGGTGTTTATTTGCTTTTTGGTGGTTCTTGCTCTTCAAAATTTGTTGGCCAAACTGGACGCAGTTTTCGTGTTAGAGTTCGAGAACACTTATATTCTCAAAAATCTACATCCGATAATCATTCGGCGTTTGGCATGCATTTGCGAGAGACGGGTCACACTTTTAATTTGGAGAATAACTTTAAAATGTTATATGATGCTCACAAGGGCAGGAAATTGATTTTTTGGAGAATTTTGAAATATCGAAGTTGGAAAATCATCCTACATCTGTCAGTTTGAATGAACCCAGCAACGCACACTATAAAGAGATTATTAATATTTTAAAATAGTTTTCTTGTTTATCTTTGTTCCGTCTCGACAGTTTTATTTATATTTTTTAACTAGTTTTTAAATTGTTAGATGCCGCTCGTTCTTTCGTTTCGAATTTTATTTATTATTCTCCTTTTCTTTGTCTTTTTTTAAATTTATTGTTAGTGTATGTTTAACTAAGGTGTTTTCAACTGTCCGACTTGTTTTATTTATTAATTTAATTATGTGTACTTTATGTCCTAAATTTTACCCTAATGATGGATTTTTGACGTTCTGTAAGTACTCTTTTTTATTTTTTTATTTAAATTTAATTTTTTAAACACTCGTTTTTATTTTATTACAGAATGCACACTTAAAAATGATTTTTTAAAGAAAAAATCGAAACGCGTCGTGTTTATTGAAATAAAATATTTGTGAAGCACACAGGACTTTCTTTCCTTCTACCTACTATGATTCAACTGCTTCACCCTGGAGAAATCTACGATTCTATTAACAAATCTTGAAGTTTGACAATATCCCTCCCCAATCTTTGGCAGCTAATCCTAACCACTTTTTTAGTAAATTCCAACATTTTTTGCGTGCACCGCGCCGTGATGCCATTAGGTTATTATTGGTTATAATTTAAACTTAATTTTAAGCAATTTTTGTTAACAGCATTCAAAACGTGTAATAATGGAATTTTTGATAATAATTTTCACAAAATTTTCTAGAACTTACAAAAGATCCCACTCTAATCTCTGGCAGCTAACCAATACCACTAATTTAAATATTTTACAAAAACCATGAGAGACCAAGGACTTTTCAATTAAAACTTCAATCATTAACATGATTAATGTAATTTAAGGTAATTTATTTTAACAGCATTTAAAACTAGTTAGTAAAAATATTAATATAAGAAATTTAAATTTAAAAGGTATCTAAACAAAGCAAAAAACAAGAACTTTTAGTTTACATAAACTTTATTTAAAAGTGTACTACGTCTAAGATTTTTAGACATTAGTATGACCAGGAAAAAGGATCAAAGGATGCACTCTCAATCAAAGGTATGTAGGATTAGTCTTTGAACGCGCTCTTAAAAAGTCGTGCGAAATCTAAAATCTTGCGGTAAATTTAAAAATTCGCGAGCACACAAGATAAACCTGCATTAATTTTTTGTTTTTGTCGTAGGCTGTACCTCCGAATACATTAATTTTGTGAAGTCAGTCGCAACATCTGTCTCTCAACGAGATTTTTGAACAGTATTTTAAACTATGATTCCAGCTCTATCCGAGTTGCGCAAAAGTAATAGAAGCCTTATGGGTTTCCGCGATGATGTTGCGATAGATACGCCAACGTCTTCCCGGCAATATGACGCCCAAGAAAAAGCAAACACAGAATCCCGTTCAAAACGCTCTGAGAAAGAGTTTTGTAGTTCTCCAAAGACCACATGGCGCCCTTCAACGGATGAAAATTTACGGAAAGTAACAGAAATGACTTCAAAGATCTGGGATAAGCTGAAAATTTTAAAAGATCCAACAAAGAATGTTCAAGCCTCTGTTCCTAGATTTTCTGGTCTAGATTACGAATGTCTCAAAGCGTTTTTAAAAAATCTAGAAGCATATTTCGCTGACCAGAAAGTACCGAAGACTGAATGGTGTCTAATGAGTAAACCTTTTTTAGAAGGAGAAACACAGATCTGGTTTTCATCAATTTTTTATCCTAAATTAGAGTTTAATATGTTCTCCAGTCTATTTTTACAAAAATACGATAACACAACAAAGCAGAGTTCGTTATTTACTAAACTTTACGGAGAAAAGCAAACCGATGAAATAGTATCTTTTTCAAACGTTTGGAATCTCAATTCTCAGAAACAGTAATCACCACACACATGATAGAGTTAATCAAACCAAATATTCGTAGTATGTTGAGATGTCAAAATTTTTCGTCTAGAAACAAATTAGTAACAATCGCATCAGCAATAGAACTTGATTTAGAAGATGATAGTTCTTTTGACCCAAAATTCGAAAACAGACGATATTTGGAAAATCATAATAGCGGATCTCGCATTGATAACCGTCGTCGTGAGCTGGACACTACAAACCGAAGACCTTGTGACGACTGGCGCAATCACGATAATTACCAAAACAGACATTTCAATACTGAATCCCGTCCTCAGACTTCGGAAAACTAGATGTGGGTTGGTGGGAAGCAAGACATACGACCCTCACTAGTATTGTACTGAATACAGAAAAAAGAAATTTTAGAATAAATAAAGAAGAAGTTTCCGTTTATTTAGCAAATTCATTAAATCAATTACAAACTAGTGGTACAGTTACTCTGCACGTAAAAGTACAAAACCTAGAAATAGAGACGAATTTTTATTGAAAGATCTGAACGAACAAGTAATACTTGGACGAGACTGGCTGAATAAAAGGCAAAGCATATTAGATTTTATGACAGGCTGTGTATACATTGATAATCAAGACCTACTCGCTACTTTTTCGGAAGTTTTTGAAGAACAACTGGTACAACCAACAACTAAACTTGTTCAACACAAAATTACCTTAGAAGATGACACTCCATTCAAAATTCGGCAATATCAAATTTCTCCTAAGAAAAGGGAAGTTATTTATGAAGAAGTCCAAAAGATGTTAGCTGCAGGAGTCATTCGTTGTAGTCGATCCAGTTATTGTTCATCTGCAGTGATAGTAGAGAAAAAAGACGGCACATCAAGATTTTGTGTTGGCTATAGACAATTGAATAAACAATCTTAACCTGAAGTTGCACAACTACCACCAATACACGAAGCAGTTAGAGATTTAGGTTATGCTAAAATTTTTACTTTACTTGACCTGAAAAGTGGCTATTGGCAAGTACCCATGCACCTTAATTGCACACATTTAACAGCATTTAGCACTCCTGATGGTTCAATGTATGAATTTTTGGTTACGCCTTTTGGGTTACAAAATGTTCCTTCCACCTTTCAAAAGTTAATGACACAAGTTCTCTCTTTTTGTCAAAGTTTACTTAGACTACCTAATAATTTGTTCTCAATATCACGTATCACATCTACGTCACGTAACTTTAGTGTTGGAAAGACTCAAAATTCACTAAATGTTCCTTAAAGAAATGTAATTTTGGACTATAAAGCCTAAATTAATGAAAGAACTGCAATCTTTTAATGGAACTGCAAATTGACTTAGAGAATATATTCCAAATTTTTCTGTATTGATTGCACCGTTAACTGACCTTACCGGAAAATAACGTTTCATTTATTAATCTTCAAAAAATCATACGAAAACCACTCGAGTTACACAGACATAATCCTGGCGTTCCCTTTGTGCTACAAACAGACGCTAGTCAACTTGGAATGGGTGCTGTACTTTTTCAATGGGGTCCAGAAGATCAGCGACCATTATATCTTACGCAAGTAAATTTGTTTCATCTGAGAAGAAATTCCATGTAAATGAAGAACAAGAGGTATTAGCTGTAGTGTGGGTGTGCAAAAAGTTTCGAGCTTATTTAGAAGATAGGCCATTTACTCTGATAACGGATAGCCGAGCACTGGTTTGGTTAGACAAATATAAAGATGAAAAAGCAAAATTCACTAGATGGTCACTTTTATTGCAAGAATTTAAGTTCACTGTCAAACATTGCCCTAAGAATCAGTTCGCAGATTTTTTATTTAGATACTCTTGTGAAGACCTGAACAAAGCAGAACGTGAAATATTTGTGGAGAGATTATTACCACCAAATTTTCAAAATACTAATCAAGCAAGTGACGAGAATCATGTGAAATTAAATGTTCTTGAAACATAAAAGACAAAATACTTCGTTATGAAAGACTGAATAAAAAACAAAAGAAAATTTTAACAATATTGACGAAATTTTTTTGAATACTTATTTATTCAAAATGGAATTTTAGTGTACAGCTGGGTCCTTTAAATTTTAGGACGACTCTTAAAGCAGTTTTTTCTTGAATTTATTATTTGTATTCTATTTTGCCTTTTCAATGTCACTCAAATTACAGTATCAGTCTACTTCAAAAATTTATTTTCAACGTCAAAATCCAGTTACATAAAATTCTTAAATTTAATCAAGAACCTCAGATCATGGCCCCACACACGACGAAGGAATTGAGAGCACGGATTTTAACGAAGCTGAAGGACGGATGGTCTCTTACAGCTGTGACAGAACGTTTCAATCTCAACCGGAATACTGTATTCTTGTCAAAAAAAGGTGGAGGGAAGAAAGAACGCTAGAGAGGAGAGGAGGATCAGGCAGACCCGCAGTTTCCAGCCAGGATGAAGATGCATGACAACCGCTTTCAGGAGGACAAAGAAATCACACTTAAATTGCCGGGTTGCAGCTACTAAAACTGAACTTACACCGCAACACCTCGCTTGCTTTTTGCTCTGAATTATATCAACAGAGATCAAGAAATTTGGAACCGCGTGATTTTTACGGATAAAAAAATCTTTCAGTCATCAAAGAAAGGCAAAATTAGGTTGTATAGGCCAGATAAAGCCAGATTCAATCCATAGTATGTGAGTCACTACCGAGCACCCGGTCATTTTAGTGTAAATGTATGGGGATGGATGTCAGCGAGAAGATTGGGGGTGATATGGAGAATTGACGGAAGATTTGTGGGACAAACCTATTTAGAGATATTGGACAATGTCATGCTGCCAAGTGTGGAACAGGTTTTTCCAGAAAACAACTTTATATATCAACAAGATAACTGTCCAGTTCATACCACGAACATCATAAGAAGGTGGTGACAAGAAAACAACGTTGAATTACTTCCTTAGGCAAGTTACAGCCCAGATATGAAGCCAATAGAAAATGTTTGGGGTGTTATTGTATACAGGCTCCAACAACGCAGGTTCTTGCCACAAAATGCGGAATATTTCTGGGAAGAAATCACAACGATCGATACAAGGAGACCTTACAGGCCAAGAAAATTTCACGGTGTCTTTCTCTGAATCAATGTCTCGCAGATTATAAAGAGTTATCGACGTAAACGGAGACATGACAAAATATTGTTTTTTTGTAGTTTTTTGTTATCATTATAACAACTACATAGACACATACAAAATGTATTTATTATTTTTGGTATAAAAGTCTTATAAAAAGTAAACAAAATAAAAAAATAAAGAAGACCTAGTGTAAGAAGTATAACCAGTCTCCTTAAAGAAACATAGATCATCATCTAGTTGTAAATAACAAAATTTATAATGTCAACTTAATAGTATAAACTGCTCACAATAATCAAACACTTTCTGAAGTCGTCCTAAAATTTAAAGGACCCATCTGTACAAAAATGATGATGACACAGCAATTGAAGTTCGTAAAGATTATATTGACACAGTTTTACACGAAATCCACGATTCAACCATAGCTTGTCACCCCGGCAGAAATGAAACTACCGCTTCAATAAAAGACATTTCTCATTGGACTGGTATGTGGCAAGATATAAGACAATATATTCGTATGTGTCTCATTTGCTCGTCGACGAAGTCAGGAATAGCACAGAAAGATATACCAATTAAGCCAAAACCACCTACAAGACCATGGCAAAGTATCAGCTTGGATCTTATGGGTCTATATGAAAGAAGTTCTTTGGGGAAAAAATATTTAGTAGTAGCCACGGATTTATGTACTAAATGGGTTGAAGTCGTTGCTGTGTTTTCTGCTACAAACAAAATAATTTTAAGATTTCTCCAAACAGTTTTTGGTCGTTTTGGTTACCCGGAAAAAATAATTACAGACAACGATTTTTTAAATAATCTACACATTTCACATCATACTACACCAATTTTTCATCAACAAGCTAATTCAGTTGAAAGAAGAAATCAAGAAATAAAGGTATGGAACATGGAATGGCAAAGTGGGATAGCAATATCAACGATATGCTGTTCTCTTTTAATAACAGAACAAACAAAGCTGCAGGTTTCCCACCAAGTGTTTTATTATTTGGTCACAAGCTGATGAAACCAAATGGGCTACTTCTTTACTTATAACTCCAACCAACAAAGCTAACGATGACCGATACGCTATTGCCAAATCAAATCAAAGTAAATTTAATAATCAAATTTACAATTCCGAAGTAAAAACTGCTCCAAAATTTAGAGAAGGTGATTACTGCATGATTAGGGAATTCCGAAATACAAATTCTGGACCATTATCAAAAACTTGGACGGGTCCTCATGTTGTTCAGTCAGTATTCATACCTTCGAGATTAAAAGAGACAATCAAATTATCAAAGTTCATATCAAGGACCTGAAACCTTACATTAGCTATTCTGAATCATCTATCCCGTAGGGGTCAAGAGAGTGTGGAGAATAGTAAAAATAAAAGACAAGACATAGAAACTCTTGTTACTGGATGTAACGGTCCGTCGACTACGTGTGATAGTGGAAATCATCATGAAGAAAATAACGAAGATTTGGATAACCCAATAGCAAGACCAATGACAAGATATTTTTTCAGAAAAAGTGTGTCCTCAAAGTCGTCTTTATATACGGTTCAACTTCCATCATATAGTAGGAATGTGCTCATTTGATAGCGCTACCTATGCGAAGTCGAGTGAAACGTTAGAGCAATTTATTACACATTGCAGAGTAAATCGATTGTATCTTTAATGCTTGCAGATTTCGCTGCTGCGACAATACGTGCGCTGGGGAGTTATAAACGAAATAAAATTTTGGTGACATTTTCGTCGGTTAGATTGATTATAATCTTAGGTATTCTCTATCTACGATCTTACGATTGTATAGGGATTACTTTATCCTAGAAAATTATCCTCCTTGATTAAGTTCCACGCATTGCAGAAAATGGGGTCTAAAAAACACATGTGATAATTAGGTCAATTAAGCCACCCCCCCCCCCACCCGAAAGATATGTGGCTTGACACGTCAACCTGCACCGCCATATTTTTTTCAACAGGGTTATTAGCGGATTTTTCGAAATTCTTTTTGATGATATTAGGAGCTCCAAATTAGTACTTAATTTTGGGATAGTTGCTTTTCATTTTTCTTTACGCTTTAAATGAGGGCGGTGTAGTTTGACGTCTGGCTGCACTCCTCATTTTGAATATTAAGAAAAACCAGAAAGGAGTGTGGTTAAATTTTTTTTAAAGTGGTGGAAATTACAAGCATATCAAAACTCGAATATCTTTCGGGAGGGGGGGGAGGTGTGACTTTCTCATCAAAGGATCAATGTTTTGCATGTATGTAAATCAATAAAACACGTTCTTAGGAACACTATAGTTATATGGGTATAAGTTTCATAACTCAAAAAGTTTTTACTTTAGCACATACATGTTATACATTTTTAAATTAACAAAAGTAAAAAAACATCTACTATTCAAATTAAGAAAGTTGATGACATCATTTGACATTGGACATACATAATTTTATAAATAAAATTTGTTTTTTTCCCTAATTTAATGGCGAAAATCCCAAAACAAGTAGTTTCAATACATAATTTTATAGTTTACCAAAAGTTATGAACTTTTGTAAAATACTATTTTTTGTAAAATGCATAATAACAGCAAAAAAGGGGGGGGCAAATTTATAATGGATGACCCAGTACATATTTGTTATAACAATTGGATACTAAGGCTTGATCGTTTTCGAGGTGTAATGGGATTTTGACCGGAAAATCACGGAAGGGTAGTGGGGGTTTGGGACTCACGTTGGGCGCCAAAAAATGTCCGTTTAAAAATATTATTTTGTAGATTTTTAGGTTTAAAATCTTGATTTTTTTTACAGATGCCACGTCCACCACCGCGGTACCCAGCAGAAGGTATTATGTATTCACCACCCAGGCCGGCTTCAAGACTTCCTTATCCCACGACAGTGATACCAGCATTGTAAGTTGTTGTTGTTTAAAAAAATGCTTTTTTCAGGTTATCAAAAAGCTCTTTACGTAATTCAGTTTTACTAAGGACACAATTATGGTTATCGTATAGCTTTCTTGGCTTTGATAAAAGTGTCCGGCATATGATGATTGGTAAATACTCTAATACAGCCTTTATTTTCACAGCCCTCCAATTCAACATTATATTCCGGAATCTCCTGAATCCCCTCCTCAATCTCCCTATTTTCCTGAATTACAAGCCACCCCTCCTCTGCTGGCAGACGATCTTATTCTCGAAGAGATGTCCCCACCAATGGTAACCGGATTTATTAATTTTGTAATCAAAAATTATTTCATGAATTGGGTTTATACAGGCAAATAAAAATAAAAATAAAAATAAAATAAAAATAAGAAATAAAAGTAAGAACAAAAATAACTTGAACCAATCAGCACACAGCTTCTGCACATGTAAACAAAAGTGAGTGACACCAAGAATTGAAATAAATAAACTAAACCAAAAAATGTAAAAAAACTAGAAAAACACTCATTTAAATGACAACAACAAATGAAGAGGCCACAGGAAAAAGGCTAAATGTCCATCCGGCATTTATTTGAGAAAATTCCACTTTTTGCATGGATCCTACGCCTTTTTTCACTGTAAAGAATATTTTCAGATCACATTTACACTGTCATGCTTCCCGTTTCTTCCCTTTTTCAATTCGGCATATAGATCTACTACTTATAGCAGAATTGTTGCCGTCACCAACTCAAAACTGAAAAAAATGTGACATTTCGCCTTTCTCCCGTGAACTCTTCCAATGAAACTAAGGTTAAGTGCGTCAATGAGGAATGTTTTCCATCTTTTTATTTATATTTTAATTTCTTATTTTTATAATTGCTGTATAAACACACTAAAATATCCTTTTTTTCTTTTATTTTATTTTTTGGACCCTAAAAGGTTACTTTACATATTTTTTTCGCAACTTCAGCCTCATTTTTGGCCTCAAAGTTGAATCGCACGAAAAATTTTTCGCAGACTTTATTAAAAGGTAATCTTTTTATTTGCCTCCCTATTTTACCAGTTGATCGAGTCCTAATTTTATAGTTTTTAAAGATCACTAAAATAATTACAATCATAATAGCTATGGGTGACTCAAAATTCCCCTGAAAGACTTTAACTGTAGGTAGAATTTGTTGTTCTGAACAAGAATTAGTAAAATATATTTTTGTAAACTCTTTCGTTTAAGAGATATTTGCATTCAAAAATTGTTAATATTTTCTGAGAAGCGCCCTTTACTACGTGGTAGAAACATCAATTTTTTTGTGGGCGATTCCCAACAAAATACAAAAATTTTACTCCTAAATTCAAAGAAAAAAAAATGAAATTTAAACAAAATAATGAAATCGGACACACATTTTGCTTTTCAATTTATTACGACCAGACCTCCAAGGTCTAATGGATAGTCCAGAAACCTAAGGGCCTGTTTCATCCTTGTTAGAAATCATCAGGGTAACATAGGACTGTACCTGGCGTATGAAGCATAACATAAACAACCACACCCAGCGAATTTAAACAACTTTCGTCGTCAAACCGCCTATCGGAACAAAGCGAAAAGCAAAACGTTAAAGCATGCAAACATCAATAAGAATGAAATTTTCGAGCAGGACAAAAAAAAAGAAACCTGCGAAACTGTACCGGTTACTGAAAGAAGACCGTTCAAAATACAATGTTCGCAGCAACTCCACCCCCAATTGGAGTTTATACTACGTCGCCTTATACTAAGGCTCAGCAACAATCAGTCCGGAGGAGGTTTGTTGCGCAAAACAAACCCAAGTAAAATTAAAAAAAAAAGGAATTTGTTGTCCGTGAAAAATAAATAAAAAGAAAGGTTCGTGGGATATCGGACACACATTTTGCTTTTCAATTCATTACGACCAGGCCTCCAAGATCTAACGGATAGTCCAGAAACCTACAGGCCTGTTTCATCCTTGTTAGAAATCATCAGGGTGTCATAGAACTGTTCCTGGCATATGAAGCATAACATAAACAACCACACCCAGCGAATTTAAACAACTTTCGTCGTCAAACAACGCGGGATGTTGCAAAACGTTAGAGGATGCAAATAACAAGAAGACCGTTCAAAATACAACGTTCGCAGCAACTCCACCCCCTTCTTTTTATTTATTTTTCACGGACAACAAATTCCTTTTTTTAAGATAATCACGTAACTTTTCTTAGATTAATGATATCTAACCACTGTCCAAATCTTTCTAGGGAATTTTGAATCACCCTGTATAATAAAAAAATATAACATAAGTTTAATCACTGTTTATTTTTTAAAAAAACACGCCTGCGTTAAAATGACAGTGACAGTTAAACGTCAAAACACATTTAAGAGCAGCTAATTGCAAACATGGCATTGGCGCCCCAAGTTTAGATCGTCTTGGCTTAGATTTCACAATTTTCCAAGAAGGTCAACTTTAACTTTTGTTGCTTTTTTTGAAAAAAGAAAATAAAAAAATACTGGTCGAATATTTTCTCTTTTTTATTTCTTTTTGAAATAACGGTGTACGCAGCAATCAAGCAACGATTTCAAGCAACGAATATTTTCTTACCTAGTTTCCAGATATGCGGTTACTGAAAAATGTGCAAGAACCGCATTCCATTTAGCTGGCCAGCCATTCCAGCGTAACGGACGCACACTTTGCACGATTTTTTTAAATTTAAAATGAAATATTGCCATTAGGCACTGCAAATATGTTAACGCTGATACCAAAAAATAAATACATTAATTGTACTCAAACAATTCACATGTAAACCTATTTTTTATCTACTTTATTAAGTTGGTAAAAGCCTTTTAGTATGCGTAACGGGCGCAATAGGAAAAAGAAGCATACCTTCATTCATTTTTGTATTATTTATTTATTTGCCAATAGGACCTCAAAAATGCCAAAATTTAATATAATCGTAAAGTTAAAATCACACTTAAATAATATTTGTTACTATTTTACCAAAAGACGAAAAGGTTAAGAATTTAACAAACAAAATGTTACGTAACGGACGGAACACTATTTCCACTCAAAATAGAAACAATATTTAAATTACAGGAAAAATGTTTTACTTTATTGATTTTTTGTAGAATTATTTCATGGATATTGTGCAAAAATATTTGAGAGTAAAAAGTTTAAGCTAATCTTTTATTATAAGAAAACGCCCAAATTTCATGTTTTTCACATTTTTTTTTGTCACAAAGAAGGATTTTAAATTACTTTTTTAATAGAAACAGTTTCAGCTTTTGGAGGCAAATTAAAACATATATAATTGATCACAAAGAGTAGGTTAATGCCTTCGTTAATTCGTATTTTGCGATATTACCCGTGGTGGACTTTTAGCTGGAATGGCTGTGGCGTGTTTAAATGTCAATTAGTGATCTTTTATCGACTTTCGCCGCCATATTGACTGTATGTATACAGGGTGTTCCAAATTCAATTCAAATTAGGGCAAAGTTGTGCAATTTGACGCTTTTCTCAAAACCAAAAAAAAAGTTTACAAATTCCGGGTAGTTCCGGAAAAAAACGAAATCTTTATTTTTAGTTTTTATTTTTCTGCGCCTTTAATTTTAAAGCTGTCAAAAAACGCTCAAAACTTTCTACAGGCACTTTGTTAAGATCTACCTAATGAGAGGTCCGTTTTCGAGATTTGACATTTCAGTGAGACAGGAGCACTGTCAACTTCAGTTTTTTCTTATGGAGGCATGCTTTTTTTCTCCTATCGTTTGGTTCATAAAGGATGACAGATATTTTACAACCTCATTTTGACAAGTACCTGATGTTTTGAGTTAATTAACCATCATCAGCCCAAATTAAAAGAGTAGAAAACAAAAGTAAAGTTATTTTGTTATAACAAAATGTCAAAAAAACTGTCATTTTTAAAATACTGCAATCGGGTTTCCAAAATATCTTGAGTAAGTTTGAAACAAAAATTAAATTTAGGCAGATCATGGTCAATAAAACCAAAACTTCAGATGACTCTGTCAAAATTAGGTTCCAAAATGTTATCTTTCATTCTTTATGAACCAAACGGCAAGAGAAAAAAAAGATGTCTCCATAAGAAAAAATTAACTTGACAGTGCTCCTGTCACACTGAAATGTCAAATCTCAAAAACAGACTTCTCACTAGGTAGATTTTAGAAGAAAGTTTTAAGCGTTTTTTGACAGCTTTATTTTATAAAATAAGATTTCGGTTTTTTTCTCCGGAACTATCCGAAATTTGTAAACTTTTTTAAAGTTTTAGCATCAAATTGCGCAACTTTGCCCTAATTTAAACCTTTTCGTATCTCCTACTGTTTAGGAGATCCCTATGGTGAACAGCGAATTTGAAACACCTTGTATAAGTAACTTTTAAGTAAAAATGGCGGCAAAGGACCATAAAAGAAGAGTCGGCATGTAAAAATGAGGCCGAGGACTATAAAAATTAAAAATTTGCACAATTTATGTAACGATCATAGGGTGGGGAGGAGAGGAGCCGAAGCGTTACAAAACGTTTCGTTGGGGCGGAAGGGGGGGTATAGCAATTGTTACCAAAACATATTTTCCGGTCTAGTGTGAAATTTACTTCCTATATTGGAAAAATCGGAAACTATTGAAATAATTTCAAAATCTGATAATATGGATTAGGAATGGCGCGCATAACTTCTGAGTTTTTCTGAATTTTAGTTTTGGTTTTTAAGTTCCTTTTTATAACTATTTGATGTTTCTCATTATATTACTACTTTTTGTTGTAATTGGCACACTTAATATTGGTATAGTTAATTTTTGACTTCATACTAAATAAAAAATGAAACCTTTTTTTTTGGGAGAAGGATATTTGAAGTAGAGAAGGGTCATGAAAACGTTACGTAATTTTAGGGAGAGAGCTTCGCCGAACCGTTACAAAACATTACATGACAGTGATGGGGGGGGGGAGACAAAAATTGGCACAATTGCGTTGTTTATGCACGGCCCCAAAGTAAAAATTTCAAACTTTCGTTAAAGTTATAAATAGTGTAGGGGCATATGTCGATAATCTCTATCCCGTGGGATTTTTTATGAAGGAGTTTTATGACTATGTGGGATTGATAGATTTTTAATCACACAATCAAGTGTAACGCATTCTTGTAGAAGTTGTTGATATGAGAACATCTTTCAAGATGGCGGCCAAAAATCATAAAAAATACAACTTTCGCAACCGGGGCATGGTTATACTTGATTCCATACAACTCGAGGACGGGAATTCCAAAAAAATCACTTTCAAGGTCATCCAACCCTAAATGACCTTGAAGTTTTGTCAGAACCTACTTCAAATGTACCTCAAACTATTAGCCTTGTATGCCAAATTCGATCCTTAGAGTTTAATTCAGTTAGAGGCTTCATGACCTTAAAAAATACCCTAGTAAAATTAAGATATTGCCGAAATAACATACTAAAGGGCGCTATTCATCAACTATTAAAGCGAGGAAGACCAAATCTGATAATTGAGATAAGAAAGTCAAGTCCAATCATATTGTTAAAAAAAAATTGGTTCAGCTATGACGCGCTTCAATATGGCACATTTTATTTTATCCAATCCCATGAAAAAAAAGTTTAGTTGATGCATGACCTTTATTGACCTTAAAAATACAATGTACAAGTGAAAACCCAGCTTTTTGTAGTGTTTTTTCCAATTTACCTCTACGCAAAAACTTTAAGTACCGGAAATGAAATTAACATCGTAGAGATAGTTAAACACTTTGTTTTAAACCTCCCTACCATAATTTTTTGATCTGGCGGCCTAGATGTTGGCGTAACAAAACGTTAAATTATGGAGATTTTTTTAAAGAGAAAATGGCAAAAATTGTGTTTTTTGCATTTTTAAGGTCATTTGAGGTCCGATGACCTTGAAAGTGATTTTTTTGGAATTATCATCCTCGGGTTGTATAAAATCGAGTATATTCATGCACCGATTGCGAAAATTGTATTTTTTATGATTTTTCGACCGCTATTTTGGAAAATGGCATCTAAAACCCCTGGTCCAGAATATGACAATATATATCTATCTGGCTAGACAAATAAGTAGAACATAAAATTCACAGTTCCGAAAAAAAAATATAGGTCATTTTTAACGGAGGATAGCATAAAGATCTGGTACGCCAGTCAAAAAAAAATGGTAGAGAGGTATAAAATGAAATGTTTATCTAACGTTAACATATTAATTTCATCTTCGGAACTTAAAGTTTTTGCGTAGTGGTAAATTGAGATGACACTACAAAAAGCTGGTTTTTCATGTGTATATGATATTTTCAAGGTCAATCAAGGTCATGCATTAACTAAACTTTTTTTTCATAGTAAACGGCGATAAGTCAACAAGAATTGATGGTGATCTTGTCATTTTTGCTTTTTTACGAAATAGGATAAAATAAAATGTGGTTATAGGTCACCATTTTGATATATCAGCCGCCATATTGAAACGCGTCATAGCTAAACCAATTTTTTTTTAAAAGTATTATTGGCCTTGACCTTCTTATTTTTCTTACCAAATTTGGTCCTCTTCGCTTTAATAGTTGATGAATAGCGCCCTTTAGTATGTTATTTTTGCAATATCCTAATTTTACTAGGGTATTTTTCAAGGCCATGAAGCTTCTAATTACATTAAATTCTAAGGATCGAATTTGGCATACGTGCTTAATAGTTTTAGGTACATTTGGAGTCTGACAAAACCTCGAACTATTAAGATTTTTTTTAAAGAAAATGGCAAAAATCTTTTTTTTTGCAATTTTTAAGGTCGTTTAAGGTCAGATGACCTTGAAAGTATTTTTTTTTTGGGATCCTCGTTGTTTTTTTTATGATTTTTGGCCGCCATCTTCAAAGATGTCGTCATATCAACCCCTTCTACACGAATGCGAACAAAACACACGGTAACACTTGATTGTGTGACTAAGGAGCTGTCAATCTCACATAGTCACAAAACTCCTTCATAAAAAATCCCAAGGACTTACACATGCCCCTTCACTAAAATGTAAACATTACATACGAATACCCGAATGCAGATTCGTGCGGTAGCCCCAAAAATAACCAAATATGAGATAAAAATTTGTCTACATTAGTTATCGCACGAATTTCCGTGCTGCACTTTTTTCATTACCGCATGCCTCGGGGTATATGTATGTATATTTCTTCCATAGGATGACGAACTATGGCCCGAGCAATGGGACGAGAATATTTGCGAACCTTGTAGTCCAGAATCATCTCCCGAAATGGCTGCGGCTCAATTCCGAGAAATCATCGGTTCAGCTTACGCCCCACAATACGATCCACGTAAGCATATTTTTCTTTTACCTATACTTTTACAAATTATTCCTTAGAACATTGAACTACTAGCAGGAGCTTTTTTTCAGACCTAGGGCAGGGTGTTTGAGTTCAACATCTTCATCCCATCGTTGTCATATGAACCTAATACGTTTTCTCCTGTTTTTAATATTATTTAAAATACCTTTGATAATTTTTAGTTCCGTTTAATTAAATGGTCTAGATATAGTAATAAAAATCTCTGTTTCTATAAAAAAAAAACTAAAAATTTATTCAAGTAGGATGTACAACTATAAAAATAAGAAAAAGATGCTACAGAAATCCGGAATCACAGATTTCCTGCCTTTGTTTACCAAGAATGGCCAAATATGACGAATTCTAACCTAATATTTAGTTAATGTTTTAATTTGACGTACCTGTGAAACGAAATACTGCTGTCCCCCGGCTTCTGTTTCAATTTGCATATAATAATATACTTCGGAACCATTTTTCGCCACAAACTTCTCACAAAAATATCAAAAAAACACTATTGACAACTTTCACTTTAAAAACAATAATGACATTCCAGGAAAAATCGAGAAACCCCAACAAACAATCAATGTTGCCACGTTGACTACAAAAGAAGATGTTTAAGGAAAACATTTTTCAAAAAACGTCGAAAGTTTTAAATAGGTTGTGAGTATTATATATTGTGTATATTAGCTTTTTCAACATATATCTTAAACCTCATTAATTCATTAATTAATTAATTAATAAGCGTCAAAACTTAATCCAAATTTAATAAGTTTTTTATTGCATAATTTTGTTATTAAAATTGGCAACACAGATTTCTTTCTCCCCTTTTCCCACTGTAGATGTTGCACTCAAACAACCAGTGTAACTAGACCGACCAGACTCCTTCTAGTAGTTCAATGTTCTAAGGTTTATTCATTTTCCGAAATATGACTCTTTTTTTTATTTTCGAAATTAACTTAGATAAAATATTTTTGTAAGGTTGGAACCCATCACTAACTCTATAATATATTATCCAATGTTATGAACGGAAATCAAGAATCGCAAGTTTTATATTATTTACTCGATGCCATAGGGGGTTAGGAAATTTAAGTGCTTATATATACCAGAATTTCATGTCTAATTTTAACCATTTTACAATAGGGCCATTTTCAAATATATAAAAATAAATATTTCCTCTAAATCCTCTAAATTTAAAAAAATTAATAAAAAAAATAATAATGATTTCATTTGAGTTAGAAATTTAAAAAACACTTGGCAACAACGCAATTCGCTGCAAAAGTGAGTATCTGACCTCCGACCCTCTCTCCTCAATACAGAGCAGTGCATAGTGCGTCCAGTGTGGCCAGGTCTATTATTTTAATAGTAGATTTAGACTATTTTTTACTCACGTCTACTATTCTACTATTCATAAGTGAAAATCTACTATTATACTTTTCTTAGAGTAAAAGTCTACCACAGCAATAGATACAAAAAACAGCTCGAAAAACCGTCAATATTATGGTGAGAAAAATTGGTGATTTTCGATTATAAACTCTGTGTCTAAATCACCGAACAACATTTAGTCTGGAGCGAATGCACGGTCAGCGCACGGGTTGCTTAGCAGAAAGTATAGGAGCGGATTTCGTTCCAAAATCACAGCTGCTGGTTCAGAACACTTGTTTTCTTTTTCCATTATACAGGAAATTTCTAATGGGAACCTTGTTATGGTTTTGAACTAAAGCAAGATAGGAAACAATTTATAAAGCTTAGGATGAGTTGAAAGATTAAAAAATGTATTACTTTTTTCAGTTTTTTATTAATAAAAGTTTCTTTTGCGTACTATTTTTTTATAAAAATTCCAAAATCTACTATTATTTTTGTCTCTGATCTACTATTATTCTAAAAATGGACCTGGCAACACTGCCAGTACCGCGGCACCGGTCGAAATGATTAGGCAGTAGTTTTCGCCTCGAGACCCTGCGGAAGTAAAGATTGAATACACATTTGCTCCACCGTTTAGATTATAACGTGAACTTTTGCCAAGATATTTAAAACTACTTTCTAAATTAGGTTCATACAAACGACAACGCGCTGCTTTGATCTTTTGAATGGCGCTTTGATTTACGTTAGGAGAAAAGTTTAAAATGTTCGTATCTGCTAGGTATAAGCTCTAATAGGTTGCTTTATTGTATATTTTATTTGATACTTTCATTTTATTTAAGAGGGTTCGTGACCCTGTGCCCCCTAGTACCAGCCGCCGCTGGTATAGGATATATTTTTTACTATATAACTGATAAATCAACGCTGATAATTCGTTTATTTTAGGGTCCCAAACTTTCGCCGGTCCATCTAGAATTGATCGTGGTACTTTACGTCCGCCTGGTTTGCCATGGGCTATACGAGAAGGAGTAGAACAGTTAGTAATTATGTAACGCGCAGGCGATATTAGATAGTTTGTGGTGGTGCCATAAACGCCCGACGACTAACGCCATTTGACACTGTTAAAATTTAATCTTTATTTGGGCAAGAAAAGGAGACAATGATGTGTTTGAAATTAACTCTGTGTTTCGGACTTCCATTGTCTATATGTTATTTATACACGACGTAGTAGTTTACTCCTGAAGACGATCAGAGATTGTACTGAACGAAACGTTGTATATAAATAAAATATAGACAATGGAAGTCCGAAACACAGAGTTAGTTTCAAATAAATATAACTTTGCATCAATCAGCACAGAGCTTCTGTACATGTAAACAAACGTGAGTCACACCAATAGCTAAACTAATTAAAGTAATAGTGTAGGGGCATATGTCGATATTTTCTATCCCGTGGGATTTTGAATGAAGGAGTTTTGTGACTATGTGGGATTGACAGGTCTTTAGTCACACAATCAAGTGTTACCCGGTGTTTTGTTTGCATTCGTGCAGAAGGGGTTTATATGACATCATCTTTCAAGATAGCGGCCAAAAATCATAAAAAATACAACTTTCGCAACCGGGGCATGATTATACTCGATACTATATAATTCGAGGACGAAAATTCCAAAAACTAACTTTCAAGGTCATCCGACCTTAAATGACCTTGAAAACTGCAAAAAAAAAACAAGATTTTTGCGATTTTGTCTTCAAAAAATCCTAATAATTCAAAGTTTTGTCACAACAACTTCAAATGTACCTCAAACTATTAGGCATATATGGCAAATTCGATCCTTCGAGTTTGATGCAGTTTGAAGCTTTATGACCTTAAGAAATACCCCAGTAAAATTAACATATTGCAAAAATAACATACTAAAAGGGGCTATTCATCAACTATTAAAGCGAAGAGGACCAAATTTGGTAGAAAAGATAAAAAGTTTGATTCAAGTAATGCTGTTAAAAAAATTTGGTTCTGCTATGATGCGTTTCAATATAGCGGCTGATATATCAAAATGCCGACCTACAACCATATTTTATTTTATCCAATTTCGTAAAAAAAGAAAAATGACAGGGTGGCCATCAATTATTGTTGACTTACCGCCGCTTACTATGAAAAAAAAGTTTAGTTGATGTATGACCTTTATTGACCTTAAAAATATCATGTACAAGTAAAAAACCAAGATTTTGTAGTGTTTTTTCCAATTAACCACTACGCAAAAACTTTAAGTTCCGGAGACGAAATTAGCATCTTAGTCTGTAGTGAGGTTCCAAATGAAGTTTTTAGTTATGGCTAAAATGTTAATTTCATTTCCGGCATTAAAGTTTTTGCGTAGTGGTAAATTGGAAAAATTACAACAAAAAGCAGGTTTTTCACTTGTAAATGGTATTTTCAAGGTTAATAAAGGTCATGCATCAACTAAACTTTTTTTTCATAGTAAGCGGCGATAAGTCAACAAGAACTGATAGCGAACTTGTCATTTTCGCTTTTTTACGAAATTGGATATGGTTATTTGTCGCCATTTTGATATATTAGCCTTCATATTGAAACGCGTGATAACTAAACCAAATTTTCTTAACAATATTATTGGACTTGACCATCTTTCTTAGCAAATTTGGTCCTCTTCCCTTTAATAGTTGATGAATACCGCCCATTAGTATGTTATTTTTGCAATATGTTAATTTTACTGGGGTATTTTTCATGAAGCTTCAAACTGCATCAAACTCCAAGAATCGAATTTGGCATATATGATTAATAGTTTGAGGTACATTTGAAGTTAGTCTGACAAAATGTCGAATTATTAAGATTTTTTTTAGAGAAAATGGCAAAAATCTTGTTTTTTGCGATTTTCAAGGTCATTTAAGCTAGGATGACCTTGGAAGTAAATTTTTTGGAATCCTCGTCGTCGAGTCGAGTATAATCGTGCCCCGGTTGCAGAAGTTGTATTTTTTATAATTTTTGGCCGCCCTCTTAAAAGATGACGTCATATCAGCCTCTTCCACACGGATGCGATCAAAACACCCGGTAACACTAGATTATGTGACTAAAGAGCTATCAATCCCACATAGTCATAAAACTCCTCATTCAAAATCCCACGGACTCACACATGCCCCTTCACTATAAACACAATCATGCTGTTTTCCTTAATAATATCTGCCAAAAACCAACCAAAAAATGCAAAAAAACCTGAAAAACACCCATTTAAATGACAGCAATAAATGAAAATGAGTTTACGTGCGTCAAAGAGGCAGGCGCAAATCCGTTTGTTGCATATCTTTTGATTTTTATTTTACACTGTTCCGCATAAGCTAAAGTTTTATTTTGATTTTAATTATTATTTTTATTTTTATTTACCTGTATAATCCCAGCATTTCTCTTTTTAGAGGCATGTCACCTTCTGAACAGCTGATAGACTACGACGGCAGTTTCCCCGGTGGTGACGAGTCCTACATGGGAGCCCCAATAATTCCGGGACAAAGACCCCCTAAAAAAAGGTAAATTAATTGCTAATATTGATAGACCTGCGTAAAAACTATCAAAATTAGTTTTCGTGCCCGTCCAATAAAGAACAACAATAGAAGAAGAAAGTTAAAAATTGTTTTTTATTGTTAACTAACGCAAGTAAAAAATTGATATAATTTATATTTCACGAATCCCTACATTTTTACCGAAAAGTGAGGTGTCTTCGGACAGTGGGGTGACTTCGTACATTACAGGTAGCCGTTTCTACTCGTTTCCACACTGTCAGAAGACAGCTCATTTAAAGGTAACTAAATTGCCTCACGGAAGGTATCGGATTCGAGTCTCGGCTAGATGCATGGATATTTTGTATGTGTCTTTAACTTTGCAAAAACCAGAAAAACACTGGGCATTGATCCCATAATCGTCAAAAAGTTCCAGTTCCAGGATAAATTAGAATATGCAGATTTTTTTTAGACCTACTTAATCTCTAAACTTTAATGGCCTGAAGTTTGAAAAAATAATAACAATTTTCTACACAAATATTAAATATAGGAGGGGACCCATTAAAACAAAAGTGAAGCACAGATTAGATTTTGGACATCCAGAAACCGAAGAAACTTTGAGAAAAATGGGCATTCCTACGGAATACTTTGAAGAAGTGGAAGAAGAACCAGAACAAGAACCCGGAATTTTTGATCTTCCGGTACCACAAGGTAATTATGGTGCGATTCCTTTAATCATTGATTATTATTGGCTTAATATTGATTACTTCATCTTAAATTGAATTAATTAATCTAATTAATAGCGGTTCCTGCATAAAAAACTACAGGGTATGAACCTGAATAAATACTATTTATGTAATACACGTTGTATTGACAGTTTATTAAAATTTAAGAACTTCCTGTGCCGCTTATACCTTCGGACCAATTCGGTCCAGCTCCATGGTATCAAAGATCGCCGCCAAAGCTTCAATACGACGAACGTTTGGTTAAAAGACTACCCTCTGATCCATTGGTAAGGATATTAGTAAAAGTTTTTTAATATTACAACATGTATTATTTTGAAATTTTGGGAAGCTGGTAACATAGCAATGAAAGAACATTTACATGCATAGCATATGCGTTAAACCGCGGTTTGAGAATGTCTTTTTGAGCACATCTTTAGCATATGCTTGGTATATACTATGTATATGCTACTAAGGATATCCATAGCAAATGTGTACCATTTACCAGTTCCTTTTAAGTACATATTTAACACATACAAAGAATACATCAATTTTAAAACATTTTTTGGTCCGTTTAGCACACATGCTATTCTGGTGCCATGAAAAAACTTCAAAAGAATGAGCTTCAAGGATTTTCTTGGCATATGCTAAGGAAATACCACTAAAGAAGGTTTCTATTAGAATATCTTTATTATATGCAAAGTATATATCACTTATTGAAACATTATTTGGTTCTGTTAGGAGTCACTGGTATACTGGTTTTGCGCTACTATAGATTTAGCACATGCCAATCATCTGATAAAAATATCTATTAGCACATCCTAAGAATCTGCATAGCATGTGATTAAGGCGGAACGTAATCTACATGCTTAAGATGTTCCAATGGTAATTTAGAACATCCTTAGCATATCCTTTTTCTTCTTGAGGAAATTCTATGCACATGCTAAAGATGACAAATTGCCATGTGGGTTAATATAGAAAATATGAACTCGTGGAGAAAGCGATTTTATTTAAAACCTTTCTTATATAAAACCATTTTTAGGGGTATATAAACGTAGTAAGTGACTTTTTTCCACTCTCAGGGCCGGTTTATCAATAGAGGGTTACCCCATGAGTTAGGGATAACCCTGAGTCAAAGTTGCGACAAGTGTTTATCCATTCAGGGTCAACTGCTAACTCGAAAGTTATCCCAGGAAAAAGTTAACCTGCGCTCTCACGGTAAGTTGACCCTGGGTTAATCTCAAAATTTTTTGTTATTTTTTAGGTAGGTACTGTAATATATGGGACACTTTAGGGCAGGTTTATACAATGTTGTAATGGCTAATGAATAAATTTATAGTGCCTTATTTTATATCTCGGGTTTTCTTTCTACATGAAAATATGAATAACTAAATTTATTGATCATGCTATAATTACATTGTATTGCATTGCAAGCAGCTACTTTCACAAATAATCACTACCTCTCTATGTTCATAATTCATAGCACTTTTCCTTTTTAGAAAGTGTGGTTTACTTTGCCTCCTGCCAGGAATTTTGTTCACTTTTCCTCCATCTTCCTTGCAGATCTAATAGAGATACCGTAAATTCCTACAGTTCATCATTCGGAATCAGTGGCGGCTCGTTAATGAAGGGCCCTGGGGCACCCTCCCTGCAACTATTTCAAAACAAAAAATAATCAAAACATACTTTACTTAAAACACCAACAAGACAATTTATCAAAAAAGAAGTTAAAAAAACCTCCAAATCAGTTACATCAACCGAACATAATCTAAAAAAAGAAGATAAAAAAGATCTTAGATGGAAATAACAAAAATTCAAACCTGGATGAGAATCCCACAAGGAATACATAAAGAACCAAAGCGAAAAAAGAAAAGATTAAACAATGTTTCGCTCTGGGTAACCAGCGTGAGCTCGTCAGTGGTTTCACTGGTCACCCTCCCCATACATCACTAAACACCATCATACACTTTGATTTCCAACTTTGAATCACTCGCAAATAGGCATCGTTCCGCACTGGTACTTATCCAAGTTAACTGATACAGATTCGTCCTGGCGTGTTAATATTTCCAATAGGATTATGCTCCCAAGGCAATTAAAAATCAATAAAGAAGTTAAAAAAACCTCCAAATCAGTTACATCAACCGAAAAGAATATAAAAACACAAGATCAAAAGATCTTGGGTGGAAATAACGAAAACTCAAACCTGGATGAGCATCCCACAGGGAACACACAAAGAAACAAAGCGAAAAGAAAAAATATTAAACGATGTTTCGCTCTGGGTAACCAGCGTGAGCTCTTCAGTGGTTCCACTGGTCACCCTCCCCATACATGACTAAACACAATCATACACTTTGATTTCCAACTTTGAATCACTCGCAAATAGGCATCGTTCCGCACTGGTACTTATCCAAGTTACCTGATACAGATTCGTCCTGGCGTGTTAATATTTCCAATAGGATTATGCTCCCAAGGCAATTAAAAATCAATAAAGAAGTTAAAAAAAAACCTCCAAATCAGTGACATCAACCGAAAAGAATCTAAAAACAAAAGATCAAAAGATCATGGGTGGAAATAACGAAAATTCATTTTATACCAAAAGAAAATTCGTAGTAATCTTAAGTTTCCAGCATATTTCTCTAAAAAACCTATTGATTTAATTAAAAAGAAAAACAAGATCTATAAATGCTACCGGAAAAATATATATCTTATCTTGGAAAGTAAATACAAAGATTTAAGATCAAAGTCAAAAGTTTCAATAAAACTAGATTATAAAATTTTTTTAACCCACAGTCAACCCAACATTCTAAACAATGTAAAGTCATTTCGGAAATTTGTTAAATCTCGAAGCAATACCATGGGATATCCCAAGCAAATAGTGTTTGAGGAAAAACCCATCGATGATCCTCAACAGATTGTCGATTGTTTGCTCATTTCTTTTTGAATCAATTGTCAATGACGAATTAACTGCCATTTTTCGAAATGGAGGGGCAACATGGTTTTTACCGGGGAAGATCTTTTTAAGCATTTGACAGGGTCGACCATTGTATACTTTTAAAGAAATTGAATTTTTATGTTATATGTGATCTTCTATTATCATGGTGTTACAGTAACCTAAAAGGGCGGAAACAGTATATAAAAATTAACCAATTTTTCTCGAAGGTAATAGAAGTCACATCAGGCATTGTTTGCAAATGAAATTCAAAAATTATTTAAAAATTCAATTAGTTTACAACTAATAATAAATAAAATAACCAATAAAATTTTCTAAATGTAATGTAATGACATATTCTAGAAAGATTAACAAAATAATCTATTCCTATCACATTAACTCTACAAATATTTCTCGCGTACAATTATTGACTGATCTAGGTGTTATTTTTAACTCCGAGTTTCGTTTTATTAAACATATAGGTAATATTATAAACAAATCTTTTAGGATGGCGGGTTTTGTGTTTAGGACTTGTAAAGTGTTTAAGTGTTTTGAATTGTTGGAATCTCTATATTTTTCATTTTTAAGGAGCTAATTGGAGTACTGCTGCATTATTTGGTCACCTCACTACGAGGTACTTAAAGCTAGAATTGAGAGAGTGCAAAGAAAGTTTCTTAACACCTTGCTATACAAGCTAAACATAGACAAATCACAACTTTCATACGAGCAAAGACTATCCTTACTTAACTTCGTTACGTCGAAACAAATTAATACTAAACTTTGGTCATAAAATAATTATAAATATAATCGATTGTCCTGATTTATTATCACTCCTGAGTCTCCATGTCCCTCTACGGCAAAATAGAGGAAACCAACTATTCTATCCGAAATCAAATAGAACAGATATTGGTAGAAACAGCATTGAATTTAGGATAATGTGCCAGACGATCTAGATATTTTTAATTGCAGCACTGGCTCATTCAAATCTAAATTGGATAAAATAATTTCGATATTTTTCATTAGAACCTAATAATTTCATTTATTCTAATCTGTTATCCTTGTCTCTTTGTCTAAATATTAAACTTTTTGTATGACTTATTTAAGTAATATTACCCACCATAGTAGTATAAGACTTGCTTTGTTTATTTTAGGTGACTATATTATTTTTCTTTATGTTTTATTAGTATTGTGCTATTTGGGGCTCGCCCTGTTAGTGTACACTGTATTGAAATAAATAAATTTTTCGTTATTTCATCATATTAGTTTTCTTAAAAATATACTGAAGTATATATTTAAAGTTTTTTTTAAAACCTCAATATTTTTTTACAGAAAATGGTAGTTCTTTTGCACTATAAATTTTTTTTGTAGCAAATTTAAATCAAAATTTGGACGTCGTTTTCGGTAAAATTTTTACTTTTTTGTCAGACATTTTTGCTCTTGTTTGCGAAGTCTCCCGCAAAAAAATTAAAGATTTTTAACGTAAACCTTTTGTCTGTGACAAAAAAGAGCTTCCATCGTTACATAAGTAATGACAACCTTCGAAGAACCCGATAGTTTACCAGCCCTGGGTTAAAAAAAGCTTGAATAACCACTTTTCGACTTAACTCGGAAGTTAGCCCAGAGTTAGAGTTGACGCAAAGTCAGCAAACTCTGCGAGTTAACCATTGATTGAAAAACAAGCCCTTAGTTTATATGGACCCCATACACCTCGTTCTTCTCTGCTATCTTTAACTGACAGACGGGACGACGCTGACGGTGCAATATTTTGGGAGTCACAACAAAATCTCAAGCGTTACTCGAGCAATTTTAACCGTCGGCAGAGAAGAACGTTATTAGGGAAATTTTGGAACGCTCAAAATGTTGACAACTGTGACAGCCGCTGTGGTAGTGTTTTACAACCACTACCACTACCACTCATCGATTTAGCTAACGTCATGTTATTTTTAGGAGAGCATTTTTAGTTTTTGCACGCCATCTTTGATTTGTTTATGGCCGACTTTATACGCTATTTATTAATTATAAAGATTTACAAAAAGAATTTGCCCAACAATATTTTTCATTCAGAATATCTTATTCTCGTGTTTGGTAAGGTGAATTTTAATTATTATTAATCTTTAAAAACTCAAAAACAGAACCGAGAAAAGGGAGGTTATGATAAAGAGATCGTAATAACTTATCATAGTTACCAGTGCAAATCAATGTTTTACGTTTCTTACGAAATTCTAACCAAATAAAATGATTAAACAAAAATCTTTACAAAATCAGTGAATAGCGAGCTTTCCCTCAAAAAAGGTAATGGTCAATCAACTCCAGAGCTTAGGATATCTTTGAAGATAATTATATCTGTCTCCGTAGAGACGCTTAATTTTCCTTCAAATTGAAGATACATCTGCCGATTCTGCAATTTGACCGATGGTTGTCTTTTACATGAATCCTGTGTCAGATTTTTTCATCATCATTTGATCTTCTAATTCCTAGCACCGTACTGATGAGCACCAAAAGTGCGAAATCCGGATCTACGGTTACCATTACCTTTTTTGAGGGAAAGTTCGCTATTTAGTAATTTTGTTATTTATTCACCCTCGCTAAATCCTTTTTTAAATTCCTCAACTCCAGAGCTTAGGATATATGTGAAGATAATTATATCTGTCTCCATAGAGACGCTTAATTTTCCTCCAAATTGAAGGTACATCTGCCGATTCTGCAATTTGATAGATGGTTGTCTTTTACATGAATCCTGTGCCAGATTTTTCCGTACTGATATGCATTAAAAGTGCGAAATCCGGATCTACGGTTACCATTACCTTTTTTGAGGAAAAGCTCGCTATTCACTGATTTTGTTATTTATTCACCCTCGCTAAATCCTTTTTTAAATTTATCAACTCCAGAGCTTAGGATATCTGTAGAAATAATTATATCTGTATCTGTAGAGACGCTTAATTTTTTTTCAAATTGAAGCTACATCTGCCGATTCTGCAATTTAACAGATGGTTGTCTTTTACATGAATCCTGTGTCAGATTTTTTTATCATCATTTCATCTTCTAATTCCTAGCACCGTACTGATGAGCACCAAAAGTGCGAAATCTGGATCTACGGTTACCATTACCTTTTTTGAGGGAAAGATCGCTATTTGGTAATTTTGTTATTTATTCACCCTCGCTAAATCCTTTTTTAAATTTCTCAACTCCAGAGCTTAGGATATATGTGAAGATAATTATATCTGTCTCCGTAGAGACGCTTAATTTTCCTCCAAATTGAAGGTACATCTGCCGATTCTGCAATTTAATAGATGGTTGTCTTTTACATGAATCCTGTGTCAGATTTTTCCGTACTGATAAGCACGAAAAGTGCGAAATCCGGTTCTACGGTTACCATTACCTTTTTTGAGAAAAAGCTCGCTATTCACTGATTTTGTTATTTATTCACCCTCACTAAATCCTTTTTTAAATTTATCAACTCCAGAGTTTAGGATATCTGTAAAAATAATTAAATCTGTCTCTGTAGAGACGCTTAATTTTGAATCATGTGTCAGATTTTTCCATACTGATGAGCACCAAAAGTGCGAAATCCGGATCTACGGTTACCATTACCTTTTTTGAGGGAAAGCTCGCTTTTCACGGATTTTGTTATTTATTCACCCTCGCTAAATCCTTTTTTAAATTTATCAACTCGAGACTTTAGGATATATGTGAAGATAATTATATTTGTCTCCGTAGAGACACTTAATTTTCCTTCAAATTGAAGGTACATCTGCCGATTCTACAATTTGATAGATGGTTGTCTTTTACATGAATCCTGTGTCAGATTTTTCCGTACTGATGAGCATTAAAAGTGCGAAATCCGAATCTACGGTTACCATTACCTTTTTTGAGGAAAATCTCGCTATTCCCTGATTTTGTTATTTATTCACCCTTGCTAAATCCTTTTTTGAATTTATCAACTCCAGAGCTTAGGATATCTGTAAAAATAATTATATCTGTCTCTGTAGAAACGCTTAATTTTTCTTCAAATTGAAGGTACATCTGCCGATTCTGCAACTTGACAGTTGGTTGTCTTTTACATGAATCCTGTGTCAGATTTTTTCATCATCATTTCATCTTCTAATTCCTAGCACCGTACTGATGAGCACCAAAAGTGCGAAATCCAGATCTACGGTTACCATTACCTTTTTTGAGGAAAAGCTCGCTATTCACTGATTTTGTTATTTATTCACCCTCGCTAAATCCTTTTAAAAAAATCTTTACAATTAAAAAGAATACAGAACATATTTACTTTCAAAAATCAATTTAAATTTTTTGTTTTTCTACTTAACGCTTTACTATCGGCACCCATGTCAATTATAAGGGATACTGTATTCTCCCGCAGGTAACGTCAAACTTTATCGGTTAGTAAGGGATTCCGTTATTACCTCGTTGCTGCGCATGCCCGAAATAAGTGACAAAGTAAAAAGGCATCAAAATTATAGGTGCAAAAGGTCTCTATTGTCCAGGCACGCAGTAATTACCACAACCACTATGAAGTGTCAAATAAGCGTTCCAAAATATTGATTTGAGAATCAAAATTCTGAGATTCCTTTTTTAACACCAAGCCAACTTAGAAAAACACGAAGATTTACCAAGTGGTCAAATTAAAAAAATTAACATAAATGAAGTGTTTCCGCATGTGGTTCAAACGTGCTTATATTTCATTAACGAGGCTTCACAGAAAAAAAAAAGATTGCCATAATTTATCGTATTTGGTTAACTGCCCCTTTAAGAAAAATTATCTATTATTTAGAAAGACAATTGTCAGAAATTGATTCTATAGCGGAAATTTTGTACTTGAAAATGTGTTTTTTGACTTATCAATTTAATTTTGTAGAATTACCCTCTGCCATCAGACCTACGTGAAATTCAAGAAGGGCCACCGACCGAACAGTACTTCCCCGATGTGCAAGGGATGGAGGGGGGATTTTTAGAAGACGAAGGTAATATGATATTATATACAGGGTGGTCCAATAGGACTGGCTACCGGGTTTATCTTGGGAAGTACTAACGCTAGAACTTTGGGGAAAAAATTCATGATAAAATTGGGTTCTACGAATAAATATTAGCCTATTCCAACAAGACAGATAAAAATATCACGAAAAAAATCTTTACCGCAGCTGTTAGAATAAAACACGTTACAATATTTTGTGATATTTTTAGGATATTCCCAGAATATCTCCCAAATGTGCTATCAATGTGCAAATGTAAGGACATTTTTAGGACCTTACCAGAACAATCGTGGAATATCCTATTCAGGATATGTAAGAATGTTTTTAACGTATTTTTAATGTGCTGGAATATTCGCTCAATGTACTGTCCAGGATATCCTAAAAAAAAATTTTAAATATGCTGTCAATGTCCAAATAAAAGGACATTTTTCGGACCTTCACAGAACATTTCTGGAATATACTGCATAGAATGTTCGCTGAATGTACTAGGTAGGATATTCTGAGAATCTGTTCATGTGCTAACTTGAAAGTTATTCAGAGCAGGTTTTTGGAACATCCTACGAATATATTGTTCATGTGCCAGAATATTCACAGCACCTTACTGGAATATCCCTGGAATATCCTGTGCTATTAGGGATTATTGCATGTGTGTATTGCAAAATTATTGTCACGTAAAATTATTGCCATTATTGTGGTTATCGTTATTTGTGCAGCTGCGCAGTAGGGGAAAAGAGGGAAGGCTAGTCAAATCAGGATAACGACCGACTTTATTTATGACAAATAGGAATAACGATTTTTGTTAATTCGTATTTTTCTTTTCGTAAGGACAGATATTTTTCATTATGTTCTAATTACTAATTGTAATATATATATATATATATATATATATATAAATATACTAATTAAAAAGAAAAAATTCACAAAATTTACACGAGGCACTAAACTCTAAGAGTTAGGTTATGTTTTATTTAACGAAATTTTATACAATACTTACTTATTTTACATTCCAAAAACTCTTTTAAACTTGACAGTTGTTATCCTTATCGTTAATAGGGAGATTTTGGTCAGGTTTTTTGTTAGTCTGTTAACCTTACCTTTATTCTGGGCAGGCGCAGTAGCGCTCTGTTAGGCTGTTACCTTTATTAAAGGTAACCACTGGCGCTAATTAGTGTCGAATAGCGACTACCTGTACCGTTAAAAAGACAACTAACCAAACTTGATGTGATTCTGTGGTGGAAGATTTTTAGGTTATAATCTTTTGTTTATTTGGATTTTATTTTTTTTTTTGTTAACCGTGTTTATAGTAGTAGTGGGGTGCCTTTTTTACCGTTTTTTTTTTGGTAAACAGGTGAGTAAGTACAAATATGTGCAAGCTCGAGCTCAGCTCGATTTCTTCTAGTGCTCAACCAAATATATCTTACAAAATCGTTTGCCTGATTAAATTTATGTTGGGGTGTCCGTCTCCCAGTCCTATCACTAAATTAATATTTTCATCCATGATATGGTTAGAAAAGCAAATAAATAAAGACTTGAGAAGAAAACATCAAACGTCAATAAAAAAGTAAGGTTATGTTTACGTTCAAAAGCTCTATTTTTAACCTCTTGAAGTTACCTTTATTTACGGTAACGGTAACCGTAAGAGTAACGAAATTTGCCATTAAACTGCCTAATTTTAGTTAGTTAGTTAGTTATTTTTGCTGGTATTTTAGAATTCCCAAATATTACGAATTGTTGCCAGAATATTGCCACACTATCGCATGAATATTAGAATTGTTGCGATCCCCTGCAAGACTATAATATTGCAGGCTATTGCGGACCACTGCAAGCTATTGCAAACCACTGCTAGATTATTGCGCAATACTGCAATCAAAATTTTTACATATAGTGCAAGCAGTGAAATCCCTCTCGCAGGGTGCACAGTTTAACTTTCCAACGCATCTAATTCTTCAATTAGGATTTTAAATGCATAAATCTATATTTTGCTTTTATTAATCTCATGATTAGAATAGCTTACATAGGTACTTTGGGATTTTTAGGATTTATGGACACAGGGCTTTTGGACATAGATGAAGGCCCGGATCCCGAAATCGATGAATATATCGAGTTGGGACGAGTACCCCAAGTTTTAAAAGGGTAAGACGTGATATTTGTACTAAAAAAGAATAATTCAAAAAAATCAGATTCAATATTTTGTCGCCAAACAATTATTGACAAATAATATAATTGTTTATTCTTAGCGGATCATTGGTTAATTTAATGCGTTTAATCGTAAGATATTATTATTATTAATATTCCTACTGCTGGTTTGGGTAAAAGTGTTGTGAACCTTCTGTAAAAAAATGTTACTAACTGTTTACTAGGTGGCATTAAAAAAAAAACCCAAAAAGTTGACTTTTGTTGCCAACCTTCAATAATAAAATGTTAACATTATGAGAATTTTTGTACTGCCAAACTACTTAGAAAAGTCTATGTTGGGAATTTGGAACCTTTGGTTGCACTAAAACAAAGTTATGATTTTTTTCCACAAACCAAAACTACACTTTTTTGCACTCGACGCGCGTTTCGCTAACAACGTTAGCATCATCAGAAGACGATAAACAATAAAGTAAATTAACCTACGCTCTATCTTATATACAATCTTTTAGTGGGCGGATATAAGACTAATAATTTGTGATTGATCACGCTTTATAATCCTATCTCCTCTCAACTAAAGAATAAAATGTACTAAACGGGATGGGTCCTCTATCTTCATTTAAACTATTTCTGGATTTAATGATTTCCATACTTTCGTATGCATTCAAAAGTCTTTTGTTTGGTACAATTTTTAGAAGTTCTAGGTTATCTAATGTGAATCTATGATTGTTTTCAAAAGCATGCTCGGCCACACTTGACTTTTCTGTTCTTCCGTATTAAGTGCGTATCCGTATATTAAGTGCGCTAAGTGTTCTTTAAATCGTGTTTGAATAGAGCGTCTCGTTTGGTCAACATATTTTTTGTCACAATCCATGCAACTAATTTCGTAAATTCCACTTTTTTCTAGAACTGTAGTTTTATTCTTGGAATTTCCTGGAAAACGTCTTATTGTGTTACCGGGTTGATATGCTAATTTTAGACCGGTGTTATTAAATACTTTTTGTAATCCTTTCGTTTTAAATTTCTCTTATAGCAGGAATAATCTTCTCCTCCAGAACCCTAAGGTACCCATCACCATTGAGTTTTGGTTCCACGAACATTGTCTCAAAGACTTATTCTTGAATTTCTTCTGTTGCCGTTTTGGGGCGGCCATACGGAGAAGAATCCAATACTTTAAATGTCGTTATAAATTTTGGCACCACACTCTTCACATAATTTTTTTAAACTGGTCGGGCTGGAAAAGAATTGTAAAATAGACCCATTGCACCTTTGTATGTCCGTGTCTGACCATAGAACCATAGAAGAATAGAACTACTTTGTCTTCATTCGAACGACAAATTTTTATTTTTTGAATTGTACGTAATATTTATTTGACAGGATTTCTTTTGTTTTATTATCGTGCCAAGGAATCAGCCTACTAGATGTAGGCCTTTACCTTTTTCTGACAATAACGCATTAAATGGGAAAACAGCATTTTCAGAGATTTTTAAAATGAGGTACAACTCGATATGTGTTTCTTCTTAATTTAATTTTGTTCAGTATGCCGCCCTCCAGGCCGCCTTAGAAATAGGGGTGTCGATGCCGCCTTACTAAAGTTTTTCCATTTTGCCTCTAATTAATTTTTTTAAAGTAGTGTTACAATATCCCAAGAGCTTTTGAAGATATAGGGGACGACTAAGAGTTTTTGATACATCAAATTGATCCCAATAACTTTTGACAAGAGTGACAGACGTCAATAATATTCACGTTAGGATAAAGCATTTTCAGAGACCATTAAAATGTGGTGCAACTCGATATGTGTTTCCATTTAACTTTTTTTAGTATGCCGCCCCCAGGCCGCCCCAAAAAAAGACACGGCAATACCGCTCCTCTAGATTTTTTCCATTTCACCTCTTATTGCAGTTCCCAAAATATTGTTAAAATGTCTCAAAAGCTTTTGGAGATATAGGGGGGGACTAAGACTTTTGGGACACCCTGTATATATATTGCAGTCAATCAAAATAGTCGGCGGGTATCTAATTAATTAATTTAAACAAGAAATGTTATGTAAAAAAAATTAGATTTAAGGTGCAATTTTGTTGTGCAATCTCTTTTTTTGCGAATTTGAGACTTACGTATAATAGTAAACAAACTTTAAAAAAATGTACCGTTTTAAGAAATCTATGTTGCCGTTGCTCTTAAACACAGGACTTTTTGAAAAACTTTCAAATTTACAAAATTATCGTAAAAATCGTTATAATAATTTATTTAATTTTATTGTTAATTAATAGTAAACCTTAATTTTTACACGAAGTGCAAAAAAGTTTAATTTCGATTACATAGTAGGGGAGCTGACTACAAAGAATTAAGTACCTATTGGATATAATTTTTTTTTATCAGTATGACGTAATACCTTATAATGATAAACTATATAGATAATTGGATGATGTGAAGGGCTGTTGTCCATAGGCGTACCGGAAGGGTTTGAATTCATACAGGAAACTATAAAATAAAAACAGACTAAAACTGTGTCCCAAACTGATATATCTGCTAACTGCGTCTTTTGGAGGGCTCGCCAGCACAACGGTTTTCTGTTTTGCAACTATTTTGCATATACCTAGATAGTTTAAAAAAATATATTTGCAGTTATATGTAATATTAGGTAGTTGTAGCAACTGCCTTATATTTTATACATACAAGGAATTTTTTGGTGCTTAATGCTTAATTTGGCTTAATAGCAATAAACATGACTTTAGTATCCATTTGGATGGAAACGGTTGGAGTTTATCTGAAAACGGCTTGGTTTGTACATATAGTTCTCAAAAAATAGCACCTGATAATATAAATAATTTTTGAAATACTTAAGCTTTGTTATTTAAATAAATTAAACAAAGCATAAAGTGTGTTTTTCAATCATGAAGTCTGTAACACAAAAACAAAATTATGATTGTTTTCCACAAACCAAAACTACACTTTTTTGCACTCGACGCGCGTTTCGCTAACAACGTTAGCATCATCAGGAGACGATAAGCAATTGGTTCCCTGTGTTACCTCCTGGTTGTCGGAGGGTCCTTCTGGAGTTCCCTCACAGACGAGTAAATAAAACTTCGGGGAGGGGGGTTTATACAACAGAGTGCGCCTGGTTCCCTGAGGAAGGTTTTTTTTATTGTGGTCCCTCATCCACGCGGCCCTGGCGTTTAAGCCAAGGCCCCCACATCCGTCCCTGATCGACCACTCAAAGAAGTTGAGCGATGTCTATTAGATGTACTAGTTTTTGAGTTAGATAGACTTATTTATTTCACACTATAAAAAAGTACTCGGAATTTGGGCCAAAATACAAGTTAGAGGTTACTTTTACTGTGTGACATTTAAAAAAAATAAGTAGTCTTTAATTTTAAAAAATGGCGTAGTCTTATTATTTTCCGAGTGACTTTTTTTGACAACTTTTGTCTACGGGGAGCCCTCGATCACCGCTGCTACTGACAAGTGACAAACAAGTAAAACCTAAAACTAGATACCTCTAGCAACAAGAAACAAGAAAGAGGGGGGGGGAAGGTACGCCTGACTTTGATCTAACAGGGTATTAACCTGATTCGTTTTTGCTTTTCCTTTCCCACTTAGTGGGGAATGCCCACAACCGGGCTTTCGTACAACACAGATAATATTGGGAAGAATTTGGTTTTGGAAACGTCTTATTAAATGAAATAAGTACACTGCTATCCAATCGTTGATAATAACGCCTTGTTTGCCTTTTTTCTTACGACGCAAACATTTTTTATAGGCATAGGTTAGAGTCTCCCCCACCTCGTACGCCCCCGCCATCGTGTGGAACTTCGCCCTGCTACACGCCTACGGGATCTCCGCCGATGTCACCTCCGCTTGATTTTAGTTATATGGACGAAGGGGTCTTTGAAGTAGGCGAAGAAGGTTGGTATGACTAGAAACAAAATGAAATTGTTTCCTCTAAAAAAATGTGTTTGTTTAATTGTTGATTGATGTTACATTAAACAGAAAGTAATTTTTTAATATACAGGGTTGCCCATTTAAAAGGGTTCACCTAGAGTTCTTTTAAAACTGTAAAGGATTGGAGAAAATTATGAAACACGTCGAGTTTGTAAGGGGAAACTTTACCCCTATATTTTGAATAGGGAAAGTGGGTCTGGTAATACGTTGTTTTGAAGGTCTCCTGAATGTCTTGACAATCGTGTAAAAATTTTAAAAATCAAATTGTACAAGTAAATTTCACCTCTCCTAGGAATGTATAATATATCCTAGAATAAAAAATGCAATGATAAAATGTACTATTAACAAAAGCAAAGTCGACGTGTTCCGGATTTCTCAAAAAATTAAAAAAAAAATTATTCGAGTAAAGATTTACTCCAAAACTTCCCTCGCTCAGAAGAACATATATTTATAAAAAACCGCTACTCATATATACATGGGTTAGATTGGGTTGCTCAGACTTTTCCAGAGTATATTCAGACTTTTCTTGGGTGTATCTACACTGTTCAGGGGTGTAGTCAGACTTTTCCATGGTGTACTCGGACATTTTCACAGTGTATTCAACTTTTTCCAGAGTGTATCCAGACTTTTCCAGGGTTTTTCCAGACTTTTCCAGAGTGTATCCAGACTTTGCCAGGGTCATTCCAGACTTTTACAGAGTGTTTCCAGGCTTTTCCAGGGTCTTTCTAGACTTTTCCAGAATATATCCAGACTTTTTTCCAGAGTCTTTCCAGATTTTTCCAGAGTATTTCCAGACTTTTCCAGGGTCTCACTTGATTTTACAGAGTGTATCCAGACTTTTCCAGGGTCTTTCCAGACTTTTTCATAGTTGTTCCAGACTTCTCCGGACTTTTCCAGATTATATACAGACTTTTCCAGGGTCTTTCCAGACTTTTCCAGAGTGTTTCAAGACTTTTCCAGGGTCTTTCCAGACTTTCCAGAGTGTATCCAGACTTTTCCAGGGTATTTCCAGACTTTTCCAGAGTGTATCCAGACTTTTACAGGGTCTTTCCAGACTTTTCCAGAGTTTATCCAGACTTTTCAGGGTCTTTCCAGACTTTTCCAGGGTCTTTCCAGACTTCTCCAGACTTTTCCAGAGTATATCCAGACTTTTTCAGGGTCTTTCCAGACTTTTCCAGGGTCTTTCCAGACTTTTCAAGGGTCTTTTGAGACTTTCAAGAGTGTATCCAGAGTTTTCTAGAGTCTATCCAAACTTTTCTAGAGTTTATCCAGACTTTTTCAGGGTCTTTCCAGACTTTCCAGAGGGTATGCAGGTATGAGTCTTTTCTTCAGACTTCTCCAGACTTTTCCAGAGTGTATCCAGACTTTTTCAGGGTCTTTCCAAACTTTTTCAGGGTCTTTCCAGACTTTCCAGAGTGTATCCAGACTTTTCCAGGGTCTTTCCAATCTTTTCCAGTTTTCCAATACATTTTATGTGTGCTATATATATATATATATATATATATATATATATATATATAGATTCAGACTTTATCGTTTCTAAAAACATTTCGTTTTACATGTGCTATATATATATATATATCCTCGTATACATAAGTTTTTTGTCCATTAATCACGCAATAACGGCTAAATCGATTTTTATGGAATTTGATAAAACAATAGGGTGTAACCTGGATCTTATCCTAAGCTACTTTTTATTTAACATTTCGTTTCATAACTCGAGATATATGGCACAGAAAATTGAATTTTTCAATTGTTTTTTTTGCATTTTTTATGTAATATATATATGTAGTTAAAAATTTTGGTGCTATTCAACTACAATTTTTATAAGCTTTCCAAGGAGGTATCACACGGTAAGAAAAAAAATATTTTTTTTAGGGATGAAGTTTTTTGGGGGTAGCTCCGAAGGGTCTAATAGAAGAATGCTCAAAAACAATAGGGGTCTGCGAGTCAACAAAAGTAATCACTATGTAAAATTTTCTTATGATTTTTAAAGGAGTTTTTGAGTTAGAGTGGCTACAAAGTAGGCGACAGACAGACCGACACACCGACAGACCGACAGACAGAGCGACGGCGTCTGGATTCGTGCTTATCACTATTCGAAACCTCAAAATTCGTGGAGAATCATGAAAATCTCGAAGTGCGATTTTTCGATGATTACATTACTTCCCTTTAGCAAGGGAAGTAAAAATTTTGCATTTATCCATGCAACTGTGAACGTGAATACCTCAAAAACTAATCGATAGGTTTTCGAAATTTTTACACGATTGTCAAGACATTCGGGAGACCTTCAAAACCCTGTTACAAAAAAAAATCGACGAGTTTTAGCATTTTCTTCAATTCTTTACAGTTTTTTAAAAAATCCAGGTGAACCCTTTTAAATGGCCAACCCTGTATAATTTTTATATATTTTTGGATTTAGAATCGAGGTAAGCCTATGTATATAAATGTTTTGGTGTGGCACGATGTTACACCAAAACATTTGTATAAATAGGCTGACATTTCGCGCTTGTTGGAGGTTCATGATTCTAGCAGCTCTACGCCTGCATAAAAGAGGATCTCATTTAAAATATGGAATGTAAGCAGTAAAAACTGTAGTGTTTTTGGGTTTATTTTAAAAGATTTTGACGTTATCGTTATCCAGCTAACGACCACTTGCACCGACTTTTTTTTAATGGTCCTTTAACTAATTCTCTCTCTGACAATGTGTGCTAAGAGATGTCTTCATCTCTTGCGCACCCATTGATAAAGAGAGAATTAGTTAAAGAACAATTAAAAACAAGTCGGTGAAAGTACGTGTAAGTTTTTCAAAAGTCTTAAATTGTCACTTATCAGCGTTCTGTGAAAACGAAGAGTTCCTCCTCCACATAGGCCGATCATCAACTTTTACCGACTTGATGTTCTTCAATCCACCTTCGCCGCCGTTTTGTGACAGATAATCCATTACTTTTCTGTCAATATGGCGGCAAAAGTCGAAAAAAGAACAGTAAAATGGTAGGAGTGGATGAGCCTATGTGGATAGGGTATAGTCTGGAGGAAATCAAAAAAGGTGGAAATGAATGATACAAGAGATTAACCCCAAAACTTTTTTTAGCCACATATTTAAATTTAGCAAACGAGAAAACCCTAGAATTCATGTATTATATGCCTATGTTAGTAGGTCAACTTTTTCATAGAATCAACCCTTCCCCCCCCCTCCGTTGGAGTACCCCCAGAATAAAAATAATACCGGATTTGGTTTTAGGCGATTCAAAGACGACTAAAATGATGTGCCACACACCACTATTTGGTTCAAATATATTTTTCTGTAGTTTTGTCACTTAAAATGGTCAGGAGTGCCAGAGTGGCGTCAATCTGATTCTTAAAATAGAGCATCTTGGCTAATAACATCAGCAATATTCATTTCCCACTTGAGGCAAAAATCGTAGCTTGGCAGCCAGACTAGCATTAATTGTACTGAGCGTATATTTTATGATTTTAGACTATGGAGTGATCGATCAACTAAAGACATATGAACAGCCGTACGATGGGCTTCCTCTGACTGTTGGGCATTACGAGGTGCGTTCTGGAAGTTAAACGACAACGTGCGATGCGAAAAGTGTCACATTTTCCGCAAGTGTATGCGAACATCAAATCAGGCTTTTACGCTTTTTTGACACTGACAATGACAGTTCCATTTAGCCTCTGTATCTAATTATCAGCCGCCATATTGAAATTGATCTGGAGAATTTGAAATGAGGTGCAATTATACCCATTTGTAATGACGTAATTTTTG
Source organism: Oxystoma pomonae (assembly GCA_963921995.1). Lineage (NCBI taxonomy): Eukaryota > Metazoa > Arthropoda > Insecta > Coleoptera > Brentidae > Oxystoma > Oxystoma pomonae. Next base: position 86,565,865 of record OY998168.1, on the reverse strand, counting down.
TTTAACTTTGGTAATAACAAATTAGGAAAAATTTTTGTCTGATTATTGTACGTTATTTTCCATCAGTGTCAATGCAGAGCATTTGTCGGTTTGTTGTCAAAATAAATATTATGGAACATACATGTTTTTTGTCACCAGTATTACGTTGACATTACAAATGGGTATTTTCATACTCATACATATTTCATACTCTGTCAACGTTAATGAAAAAATTGTTTCAATTCTAATATTTCTTTGAAAGAATAAGATTTCCTACCAATGTACAGTTCTACCAAAACATTACAAACGTATAAAATATATGTACCGATTTTCTTAAGATTTTATCTTGGTACGCCACTGGTATATAACATACCAAAAAATACTTGCAAGGTACAAATAAAATTTGTTCCTTTTTTCAACTTTAATGGCAATCTTTTGATCACCCTA